>CM019044.1:22197598-22851204 GCA_009664405.1 Drosophila bifasciata
CCACTTGTAATGATACCTTATTTCAGACTGAGGTAAGCTCAGTCTGTCCAGGGTTCTCTACAAAATTTTGTAGATTGCTGGGACTTTAAAAACAAAGGCTTGGCCGTGAGACCGAAAAGTGGAGCAGGCGTAGGTCTAATTACCGTGTAGGTAATTCGCACTTGGCGATGAACAAGAACGTTAACACCGTTCGGTGTCGCGCTCGGTGAGGAAAGTGCTGGCACCAGAGTTTTTGGTGTTTTGGTAATATTTGGTTGGGTTTACCTTATTTCCGTTGAGGGTTCGGCGAAGAATTGATGACACGTTGTTGGGTTTTGTTTTGATTTCCACTTTCTTTAATATATTTATTTTGTGTTCTGTGTCTTTTCTGTGTCGTGTAGTGGTTTCGTATATAGTGTTCTCGCGGAGGTGACGCGACTTAGAATAGCGATGGACTGCCCTGATTGATCGAGGGGCTCGGGGCCATTAAGCCCGATCTCGAATGCTGGAGTCCGCAAGTCTGGGTGCTGGGTTGGTGTCGGGTTCTCCAGCGCGTGCCACCGGACCCGGTCATTGCCTCGGATGCACCGAGAAATGAGCTGGAAGGAGTCTAGTTTGTGGTCATTGGCTCGGTCGTACCGAGGAACGACCTGCGTGGGTTGTGTAACTCGGGGGAAACTGGAGTTGGGTAACTCTTGTGGAAATTATGGCGCGTGTCGATTCGGCAGAAATCGATCGGCGCGTGGGACAAATTGTACAGTGTCAGATGTATGGTGTCTGTGTTGTTACAAAATGTGGTATGGTGTTTTGTGTTCTGTATTGGGTCTTATAAAGTATTACATATGGTATAATATGGTGAGTGTAAATGTAACGGTTCGTTACACGATATTACCCAAGAAACCCAGCACAAATGGAAATAATTAACAAAGAAATCGACGAGCTAATCAGACAAGACCTAATAGAACCATCAAGAAGCCCATACAGCGCACCGGTAGTCTTAGTAAAAAGAAAACAGATCAATGGAGACTCTGCATAGACTATAGGCTGCTAAACGAGAAAAACAGAGAAGGACGCATACCCGATGCCGCGAATGGATTTTATCCTAAACCAACTCAGGGAGGCAAAATATATAAGCACGCTAGACCCTAAAATCCGGATACTGGCAAATCCCGATGGAAAAACAAAAGCAGGAAATATACCGCGTTTACTGACCCGGGACGGGATTATTTCAGTGGAAAGTAATGCCATTCGGATTAACGACAGCGCCGGCAACATTCCAAAGAGCTTTGGACGCAGTAATCCGGACCGGATATGGAACCGTTCGCCTTCGCGTACCTGGACGACATCGTCGTGATCGGGCGGACGAAGGAGGAACACCGACTTAAGCTCCAAGAGGTCTTAGCACGGTTACGGAAGGCAAAACTACGAATAAATCCAGAAAAATGTCATTTCTTTCAGAAGAAGCTGAAATACCTAGGACATATGGTAAGCGAGGAGGGAATACATACATACAGACCCGGACAAAAATAGCAGCGGTTAAAGAATTGGCGGCACTGACAACCCTGAAACAGCTACATAGCTTCCTGGGACTAGCATCGTGGTATCGAAGATTTGTACCAACCTTCACAGAACGATGCAAAAAGTATTACAGGACTTGCTGAAAAAAGGGGCAAAAATTTACATGGGAGGAGACGCATCAACGCGCTTTGACGACCTAAAAACCTTTGCCTGACGGAAGCACCAGTCCCAATACGCCCGGATTTCAGCAAACAATTCATCCTGCAGACCGACGCAAGCGACTGCGGAATCGGAGCAGTATTAACGCAGGAAGATGCCGACGGGAGCACGTAATAGCATACGCCAGCCGGAAACTAAAAAGCGAAGAAACAAGATACTCAGCAACCGAGAAGGAATGCCTCGCCATTTACTGGAGCATCCATAAAATGAAAATGTACTTAGAGGGTACAAATTTATAGTAGTCACAGATCATCTGGCACTAAAATGGCTGAATTCCATCGAAAGCCCATCAGGAGGAAGAGTAGCAAGGTGGGCGTTGGGACTACAGCCATTCACATTCGAAATAAGATACCGGAAAGGAAAATTGAACGCAGTGGCGGACGGGCTATCCCGCTTACCACGCGAAAAATTGCAGTATCGAGAGTCGAGGATTGCGCATGGTACCAAGCCAAGTGGAAGCAGGTAACCACAACTCCAAAAGAAACACCCGACTACGTTATAAAACAGGATCAGCTTTTACAGGCATATCCCGCCAGACAGACGAAGATGACCAGCCATGGAAATTGTGTGTGGCAAAACAAGACCGAGACAGGGTATTGCAAGAAAATCACTCGAACCCAACGGCTGGGCATCTAGGCATTAGACGGACAAAATATCGAATTAGACAACGATATTTCTGGCCAGGCTTAAGCAAAGGATGTAACAAGATTCGTGCGATCATGCGAGAGTTGCCAGATGTTCAAAGTATCACAGCAGGCAGCGGCCGGAAAAAGGTTAACAAGGATCGCAGACGCACCCTGGGAAACAATATGCGTAGATTTCGTAGGGCCCCTACCGAGAACATCGCATGGCAATACGGTAATGATAGTATTCATCGATAAATTTTCCAAATGGGTAGAGGTTACACCAGCCCGACAGGCAACAGCTGACTCCCTCATAAAGGCGTTCCGGGAAAAAATACTGTCAAGGGGAGGAGCACCCAAACAGCTGATCTCAGACAACGGAGTTCAGTTTACCAGCAAAAAAGACGCAACAGGTAATGAAATCATGGGGAGTAACGCATATATTCACGGCACCCTACACACCACAAGAAAACCCAACCGAAAGGGCAAACAGAACACTAAAACAATGATCACAATTTGCGGCAGGGAAACACAACAAATGGGATGACCAGCTACCGGAACTCACTTTAGCGATCAACAGCAGCCGATCAGAGTCAACAGGGTACAGCCCAGCATACTTACTGTTCGGCAGGAAACTAAGACTACCAGGCAATTTGTTCGACGAAGTAACGCGAGGATCTGGCATCAATAACACAAATCAAGAAAACGCAGAGCAGAGAAAACAAGTAGCGGCAATAGCAAAAAACAAAACATGGGTGTCGCAGCAGCAACTCAAGCACGACACTACAACCTAAGAAGAAGAAGAGAGTGGACACCAAAAGTGGGTGACGTAGTATGGGTTAGAACACACCCACTATAAAAAAAAAAATAGACAAGACAGCAGCAAAACTGGAACCAAAATACAGCGGCCCATGTACAGTACTCGAACTAATATCCCCAGTCATCGTATCCGTAAAACTAAACACTACTAACAACGAGAAAGAACGTACGGAGTCGCTGTTGCCGCGACTCTACTTTTATACCCGTACTCAGTCAGTCACACATGTGATTAATGTGGAATTTTTAAATTTTTATGTTTTTACATCATACATTTGTTTGCTACATCAGTCATCTACATCTGCTTCATCTACATCACTTCTCACAACAACACACGTACACTGCACGAGGCAGCATGTTTGAGCGTAAGTGTGCGTGCGAAAGAATCATTAGCGAAAATCATCCCCATAAATGAATTACATCGCAAGGGGAAGGGGGAAGCTCGCAGCAGAAAATTCATTTGATCATTGTGGCTACAATAATAATCCGATCTGAACCGGGGAATCTGGTAGATATGGTCATTCTCTACAAAAACTGCATTTTTATTTTTTTCTATCTTCAAAATTGTGGATTTTCGTCTTTGGGGGCGGGAGTGGGCGTGGCAAAATTTTGAAATAAACTTGCACTGAAGCGATATCACAGGAGTCTAGGCAAAAAATTTTGGTTGTTCTAGCTCTTATAGTCTCTGAGAACGAGGCGCTCATTTATACGAAAACCAAATCGTCTCGTTTTTGTGTGAGTGCGAAAGAGAGGGAGCGAAGTTTTTTTCGTATATTTGCCTCTATTGTGGCTATATTAATGATCCGATCCGATTCAGATTTGGGCCCCTGATAGATATGGGCTGTCTCTATGGTTCTGCATTTTTAGTTTCTTGTTATTTTTTTCAAAATTGTGGCCGCCACAGATGTGCGCCCTTTTTGGGGGGCGGAAGTGGGCGGGGGCGAAATTTTGAAACACTTTTCTAGGAGTGAGATACCACATCAGGCTGAAAAAAAGTTTGGTTACTCTAGCTCTTATAGCCTTCGAGCAATGGGCGACAAACAAGACGGACGGACGGACGGACGGACAGACGGACAGACAGCAATTAGCACAAATACAATATACCCTTTTACTCTTCGAGTACGGGTATAAAAAGATGCGAGCCCACGTCTCACAAATAAAAATAGCAAACCCAGTAGAAAAATAAACAGAAACGATAACGGTTCCATCTCTCTTTACAGCAACATGAATAAATTTGACGAATCTGTGAAAAGTTCAAACAGAGGTTGACGGCCAAACAGGCCGAAGGGAGAAGGACGAAAAACTGGATACAATCCAAGAGGAGCCAAACAAGATTTTGAAGGTCTCGAAGACAAAGGTAGTGGCCCCGCCAAGAAAACACCAAGACCACAAAGAGAAACCGACAACATCACCCGACGCGGCGCTACGAGAGGAGACCTACCAGAGCGTGCCAGGCAAAAACGCATCAGCTGGGCAAACCAACTAAAACCGAAGCCAGCCACACCAACGCCAAATCAGGCGCCACAGGAAACACCAGCACGACCAAAGCCAACACCAAAGTTAGTCGCTGGATGGGCAAAAATGGTAGAGGATGAGGAGCGGGACGCCGATATTTTAGAGCTGGAGCATGTAACGAACCTCGGGTCCGTTACATTCATATACATATTCATATTCATAGCACTAAGCTACTTTGTCATACAAGAACACAAAACACAATACCACGTACCCTATTTTGTAATCACAAACCAAAACCACGAACACCATACACCCGGCACTGTACGCCGATCGATCTTTGCGGAAGCAACACACACGCCCCAATTTCCGCAGAGTTTCCCACCAACACGATTCCCACCAACTTACCAGAATTTCAAAAACTACACTCAGGTCATTTCCCGGTGCAACCGAGTCAATGACCAAAGTGCCAAAACTACACAACTCATTTCTCGATACCACCGATGCAATGACCAGGTCAGTGGGACGCGCAGGAGAACTCGATACCACTTCCGTAACCACAAATTGCGGACTCAGCCATCGAGATCGCCCTTAAATAGCCCCGAGCCGTCGATCAATCCGGGCAGTCCATCGCCTACTCCTACACAGTAACGGCAGTCCATCGCCTATCGTAAACAGTAACGGCAGTCCATCGCCTATCCTAAAACACGGCAGTCCATCGCCATCATAAACCAAAACGGCAGTCCATCCGCCGTGGCTACTAGAACAAGTCCAGAACAAGAACCACACAACATAAAGACAATTAAATAATTACAATAAAAGCATTAAAGAAAACCCATCAAAACAAACTCAACGAAGTGCCATCATTTCTTCGCCGAGCGCGAACACAACTCAGGTGACCCAGAAAACACATTGCCGCGCACACCAAAACTCAGGTGTCAGCGTTTTTCCCTTTCATCGCCCAGAGCGATTACCAAACTACCTACACGGTAGTCAGACTCGACGCCCGCTCCACTTTCGGTCTCACGGCCAAGCCCCTGCCCTAAAGTTCCCGCGAACTACAAATTCCTTGTAGGGAAGAATCCTGGACAGACTGAGCCTACCTCAGCCTGAGATAGGTTTTCTCACAAGTGGCGCCCGAGCAGGGACTTACGGCAACTTTTAAGGAGATTTCAAAGCCAACTTTCTGGCAACTTTAAGGAAGGAAATTTAAAGAGAAAACCTTAACACGGGGCTACGTGGATTAAAAGACCCACGGCCACCGAGAAAGAATAGTAGAGCTAACCACAGAACACAAGTCCGGTACAAAACCAAATTCGCGCACCCACCCGAATCCAGTCGCGAGTGCCGGGGAAAGTAAACGCAGTGACCAAGTGCTAAAATAGTGAAAAGTGCCCAAAACAACACCGAGGAAAACTCAGTCCAATCACCATGGAAGCCTACGAAGACGACGCGAGCATTGATTTCCACAACAGCGAGCGAATCGCCAATCCAGGCGTCAGCGTCGGCTGGATCTACAAAACGCGCCGCCGAGACGAGCTGGAGGCCTTCGCCAAGGAATTCGAATTTGACACCGAAGGAACTGTTGAAGAGTTGCGCAAGAACTTTTGCCACACTAGTCACCAGACCACTCCCGCCGGGTGCCTGGACTCGCTTGGCAGAACTCGAGAGACAATACGCAAAACCAGCAGGACCATCAGGCCAGCTTGCATGTCCCCGCAGCCCCAGAGCCCACGCCCCGACCACCAGCGGTCACAGCCACCGATCTTCCAAGGCCGCCCGCTACGGAAACCTCCCTCTCGCCCACCCAGAGAACCGTGCCAGCGATAGACGCACCCATAAGCGGGCCCGACTATAACCACGTCGCACGGCGGCAGAACGCATCCGCGGATGGGGCATCCAGTTCAACGGAGAAGATGACCCACTATCGTTTCTGGAACTACTCGAGGAACGCGCACGCGCCTACGGGTGGACACCAACCAACTGCCTCGGAGCATGGCCGAACTACTCACCGACCGAGCAAGTCGCTGGCACCGTACCAGCCAACTACATGGCAGTTCCTGGGCATATTTCCGCCAGGAGTTTCTGACGTATTTTCTGCCAGAGGTGTTTCGAACAATTGAACGCCCAGATCGAGGCCGCAAAAGCGGTGGGAGAACCATTCAAAGACTATCTCATCGAGATATGGCTCCTCATGCACCATGCCGAGTACGACCTAGACACGGAGCTTTTACCGGATCTACGACAACGCCCTGCCAGGACTCCAGCTATACGTGCGACGAGACGAATGGAAAACTTGTCACAGCTAACCCGATTAGCGGCAGAGTACGAGCTTATTCACGAGAGGAAACGCGCAACGGCCCCGCACCCATGCGAAGCCCACCAAGGGACACCAGGCCAGCAAGGCACACAGACCGCAGAGAAGGTGAGTCCAACCGTACACCCTTTCGGAGACCCCAATGGGATTCAGCAGCCCCACCGCGCGCAGACAGTCATCGAATCAAAATAGTACAACGAACCACGACGTCGCCCATCGAATGATCACCACTCCCATTGCCAACCCACGCGCAGCCTGTCGCCGATGTGGACACGCTGGACACGCCGCCTATGACTGCACCAACGCTTCGATCCTATTCTGCTGGGAATGTGGAAAGCGCGGCACTCGTTGACAGTCAACTGCTGCCGCCGGACCACGTCGGGGAAACGACACGCGTCCTCGACTGACACGGGATCAGCCGAGAACGACGCCTTCACAGACCCGCAACTAAGCAACCCACTACACGTGAACGACGGCCGAATAGTGGCGATAGTGACAAAGGAGGACAAACAACGGAGGCCACCATCGACACCGGGGCATCCCGAAGTTTCGTCAGCGACAACCTGGCCCGACAACTAAACAACAACTCCAACCTATAAGATGCATGCGTCCGCATACGCCTGGCTGACGGCTCAGTCAGAGAGATCACACAAGTTCTACTGGCGCCCATCAAGCTGGATCAACGAGAGGTTCAAATCCCCTCCTGGTCCTACCAAACATGCTGGAGCAAGTTATAGTCGGCATGGACTTCCTATGTGCTATCATCGAAACGACGATCCAATGCGGCACCACGCTGCTAAAGCTACAAGATCGCCACCTCACGCCAACGCCACCGTCAGTTCAAACCAATCACGTACGAATCCACAACCTCAGCAACAAGAAATCTAGGTCAACCACCGCGAATACACGTCCCCGACCTACCACAAAGAATACGGCACCCAATACAGCAACGAAGAATACGACCCCGAAACCAACCACAGCGAACACACGCCCCCGACCTACCACAAAGAAGACGGCACCCAATAATGCAACGAAGAATACGACACCGAAACCAACCGCAGCGCAAGCGAAACACCGGCCCACAACGGAAAACACGAATCCGAAGCAAGCACCGGTAAACCGCAACCAAGCAAACCAACAAACGAATCCCACGGCCACTACGGAGCACCCGCGTCCTAAGCCAAACCACAGGGATCACACATCCCAAACACACCACGAGGATCTCACACATGAGACAAGAATCAACACACGTGAACCAGGCGCTCGACACAGGAAGCCCAGGTCCAAGTTCAGCCACAGCGCACCCATGCACCATTCCCTCAACGGAGAAGGTGAACCCACGGACACCCTCAGAGACGACCACCAGCCCCAAACAACGACAACGACAACGGCAGCAACAGTGCAACAACCAAACCACGAGGGAAACAGCCACGCAAACCCCTTGCTGGTCGGGTCCAGCCATCGAACTAATATCCACAGAAGATCCACGGAACCGGAATTTAGCCCGATGACCCCCGAAACACCGACCGCAGCCCTGTCGCACCCACGGCCGACGCCACCCCGATCTTCGCCAACCCACTGGAGTACCTTCCGCGTACTGACGTGCCCACTAGCGCCATGCACCACGCCATGCCTAACACCACGTCCGAAATCTTCGTCGCCCAACCAAGTCGTTGCTGCGAAGACAGAGTCGTCACTGAGACCCGCCTGGCCACACATCGATCTGGAGACATTACAACCCAGGTATACCGCCAGACCCACGAAGCTACGCCACCCACGGCCAACGCTAACCCGATCGTCGCCCACATAAGCGACTACCCAGGTAGGATCGAACACCCCAGCGCGTTCGACACGACCATCCTCCCAGAAGACTCAAGCCAGCCAAAGGACCCCGACACCCCCGATCTCACCGAACCCGATCCAGAACTGATCTCCGATCCCTGGCCGCCGGACATAGCGCCACAGATCCAAGAATTTCTGGACACAGAGCCGCCAAAGTTCAATGATCTCCACGGGACCTCCAACATAGCCGAGCACACCATCGTCATGAGGGATAATCGACCCATCAAACAGAGGTATTACCCAAAGAACCCAGCCATGATGCGGATTATCGACGAGCAAGTCGACCAACTGATCCAAGAAGGTCTCATCGAACCCTCACGAAGCCCGCACAGCGCCCCATCGTACTCGTCCGTAAAAGAACGGCAAATGGCGCATGTGCGTGGACTACCGACAACTCAACACTCACTCTATTCCTGACGCATACCCACTGCCCAGAATCAACTACATCTTGGAGCGCCTACAGAACGCACGCTTCATAACCACCCTCGATCTAAAGAACGGAACAAAAATACCCATGGCCAACGGAAGTCGAAAGCCACCGCCTTCACGGTCCCCGGCAGAGGTCTCTATCAACGGATGCCCTTCGGATTACATTCTGCACCAGCAACATTCCAACGGGCCCAGAATCAACTACATCTTGGAGCGCCTACAGAACGCACGCTTCAGCAACCACCCTCGATCTAAAAGAACGGATACTGGCAAATACCCATGGCCAACGGAAGTCGAGAAGCCACCGCCTTCACGGTCCCCGGCAGAGGTCTCTATCAATGGAAAGTGATGCCCTTCGGATTACATTCTGCACCAGCAACATTCCAACGGGCCCTTGATACTGTGATCGGTGCCGACATGGAACCCTACGCATTCGCATATTTAGACGACATTGTCGTCGTCGGACGAACTTCAAGGACCACCTACACAACCTGGCAATAGTCCTCTCGCCTTCGAAAAGCGAACCTGCGGATAAACGCGGAAAAATGCACATTTTTCCAAAACCGGATCAAATATCTTGGTCACGTCATCAGCGAAGAAGGTATCCACACAGACCCCGACAAGATTGCTGCCGTCAAAGAACTCAAGCCACCCACGAACCTAAAAGAACTACGTCAGTGCATTGGAATGGCATCATGGTACCGAAGATTCGTTCCAAACTTTGCTACAGTCGTCCAACCAATGTCTCAGCTACTCAAGAAAGGACAAACATGGACATGGACCGCAGATCAACAAGCGGCCTTCGACCAACTAAAGGAACTACTCACGACCGCTCCTGTACTTGCTTTGCCCCGATTTCAACGTCAAGTTTTCACTACAGACCGATGCGAGTAACCTCGGCATAGGCGCCGTACTCACGCAAGAGATCGAAGGAAAGGAACGCGTCATCGCCTATGTCAGCCGACGCTTTGAACCAGGCCGAAGGAAACTACTCCGCCACCGACAAGGAATGCCTCGCCGTCTTTTTGGGCAATCCGAAAACTACGCTGCTACCTAGAGGGATACCGGTTCGACGTTATAACAGACCATCTCGCGCTGAAATGGCTAAATACTCTGGAAAACCCCTACGGAAGAATAGCGAGATGGGCGCTCGAACTCCAACAGTACCAATACGACGTCCACTACAGAGCGGGAAAACAAAACGTGGTTGCCGATGCCCTGTCCCGACAACCCTTGGAGACGCTAGCAAGAATCAAAGAGGACGCAACATCTTGCCCCTGGCTCACACGACGGATTCAGCAAACCAAAGAAGAACCCGATAAATACCCCGACTACGTCATCGAGAATGGAGAACTCTACAGGCATCTGGGCCACGGAGCCGACGATCACGACTACGTGTCATGGAAACTTTGCGTCCCAAAAGACCGACGCCAAAGAGTCCTCAAGGAATGCCATGACCAGCCCACGGCAGGCCACCTCGGCATTCGGAAAACCATCACACGGATAACACAACGATATTACTGGCCCGGCCTACACCGCGATGTGAGGAAGTACGTACGCAGCTGTGTGAGCTGCCAAAAGTTTAAGGCACTGCAACGCAAACCCATGGGTAGGATGCTTACCCGCAGGGGCAGAGGAACCTTTCGCCACACTATGCGCCGACTTCGTGGGGCCACTTCCCCGATCAAAACGAGGGAACACCATGCTACTGGTATTCTTCGACACCTTCTCAAAATGGACCGAACTAGTGCCACTTAAGAAAGCTACCACAGCTACCCTAGAGCTAGCTTTTCGGGAACGCATTCTAAGTCACTTCGGCGTACCAAAACGATTCGTCTGTGACAATGGAACACAGTTCACCAGCCGCTCATTCCGCTTGTTTATGCAAACAGCCGGCGTTGAGCTGCAACACAAACAACCGTATTGCCCCAGGAAAACCCTACGGAACGGGCCAATCGGACAGTGAAGACCATGATTGCACAATTCGTGGAGGACCATCAAAACACATGGGACGAACTCATCCCCGAGATATCACTAGCAATTAACTCCAGTGTCTCGGAAACAACTGGATTCAGCCCCGCCTTCCTGCTACACGGGAGAGAACCTCGCTTACCTGGAGCACTATACGACGAAGTTACACCAGGGACAGGAAGCCCTCCGGACACAGCACACATAAAGCAACCCGACTCAAAGAAGTATTCGCGAAGTGCGGAACAACATTCAACGGGCGAGTCAAGAACAATCCCGGCACTACAATCTCCGCCGACGACAATGGCGCCCCACGGTGGGCCAACTGGTATTGATCAGACAACATCACCTCTCCAACGCAGCCGACGGTTTCGCTGCGAAATGGCCCCAAAATATGATGGGCCATTCAAAGTCAAAAGGTTTCGCGTCAACAAATATCGTCAAGTTACAAAATCCCGGAAGCCGGAAACTGAAAGTCGCAAATATCAACGACCAGAAAGAAAAGTACCACGACACGTTGGACAGCGACCCTGCTGAGGAAGCAAAACGACACCAGCGATCACAACGACCCCCTGACGACGGAAAACCACCAATAGAAACGCCAAAAACACGTTGAGTAAAGAAACTTTGCCATGGAAGCAGGTAACCAAAACGGCCAAAAAGACTCCACCCGGAAGAACGGGGGTGTAACGAACCTCGGGTCCGTTACATTCATATACATATTCATATTCATAGCACTAAGCTACTTTGTCATATAAGAACACAATACCACGTACCCTATTTTGTAATCACAACCCAAAACCACGAACACCATACACCCGGCACTGTACGCCGATCGATCTTTGCGGGCAACACACACGCCGAATTCCGCAGAGTTTCCCACCAACACGATTCCCACCAACTTACCAGAATTTCAAAACAACATTCAGGTCATTTCCCGGTGCAACCGAGTCAATGACCAAAGTGCCAAAACTACACAACTCATTTCTCGATACCACCGATGCAATGACCAGGTCAGTGGGACGCGCAGGAGAACTCGATACCACTTCCGTAACCACAAATTGCGGACTCAGCCATCGAGATCGCCTTAAATAGCCCGAGCCGTCGATCAATCCCGGGCAGTCCATCGCCTACTCTACAAAGTAACGGCAGTCCATCGCCTATCGTAAAAAAAACGGCAGTCCATCGCCTATCCTAAAACACGGCAGTCCATCGCCTATCATAAACCAAAACGGCAGTCCATCCGCCGTGGCTACTAGAACAAGTCCAGAACAAGAACCACACAACACAAAGACAATTAAATAATTACAAAAAAAAAGCATTAAAGAAAACCCATCAAAACAAACTTAACGAAGTGCCATCATTTCTTCGCCGAGCGCGAACACAACTCAGGTGACCCAGAAACACATTGCCGCGCACACCAAAACTCAGGTGTCAGCGTTTTTCCCTTTCATCGCCCAAAAGCGATTACCAAACTACCTACACGGTAGTCAGACTCGACGCCCGCTCCACTTTCGGTCTCACGGCCAAGCCCCTGCCCTAAATTTCCCGCGAACTACAAATTCCTTGATGGGAAAAATCCTGCGAGGATAGACTGAGCCTACCTCAGCCTGAGATAGGTTTCTCACAAGCACGAGCGGCTGCCTGCGTCCGAAGGACGGCAAACGCCAGAACCCGAAGGAATGCCACCACGGTGGGGAAATAGCACGGCACCAAACTGGATGCCAATCATGTGGAGCTCATCAAGAAGAGGAGTGTCGAGCGGCCGGCGCACACGCAGCGGCGTTTCAAGATAAGGAACAAGGAAGGAGAAAATGCTGGATAAAATCGGGAGAGCGGGGGACGTGCACGTCGGCAAATGGTACACCACCCAACAACACCCCAATGACGCCAACATAGGAAAGATGGGAGGAGTGTGACGCCCAGCACCACCAAACAAAAACGCCGGCGCCACATTGAATACAAACAGAAAATAACCACCTAACCTAAGACAAAAAATGAAGTTCCTAATTTTTCATATATATGTATATAACTAGAAACTAAGATATCCAGACAAAACATGAAGTTCCTTATATTAATAAATACCAATACATATAACAAAGCCAAGAAATATCGATAACGTTCAAATTTAAAACAAGTGGCCCGGCCAAGAAAACCCCAGTGTGACCCACGATCACCAACAAAGGGTCACACTAACAGCTGACAAAACGCGTTATGGCAAACCGAGAACGCGTTAGGCCCATATGGGGCCACCAACAGCTGACCACCAAATAAAAAGGAGGAGCGGCAGATCGAATCGGGGCAGTCCAACTCGGAAAGCCCTGCGCGTAACAACCCAGCAATTTTTGACAGCGGAACTTGGGATCCAGGTAACATTAACCTCTCCACTCGTTCTGCTGAATACTTTTCTTCCCTCCAGGTGTGTTTAAACCTCTAAATCTTCCGAATCCTCCCAGAGTGTGTTCAAACCTCTGAATCCAATCAGAGTGTGTTTAAACCTCTGAATCCTCTCGAGAGTGTGTCCAAACCTCTGAATCCTTCCAAGACTGTGTTCAAACCTCTGAATCCTCTCCAGAGTGTGTTCAAACCACGTCTGAATCTTCACGAATCAACCCCCCAATGTGTTCAAACCTCTAAATCCTATCCAGAGGTGACGCCCAGACCCTCTGAAAAATCCTCCACAGGATGGAAAAACCTCTGAATCCTAAGAGAAAAAAGTGTGTTCAAACCTCTGAATAACTCTCCAGAGTGTGTCCAAACCTCTGAATCCTTCCCAGAGTGTGTTCAAACCTCTGAATCCTCTCCAGAGTGTGTCCAAACCTCTGAATCCTTCCCAGACTGTGTTCAAACCTCTGAATCCTCTCCAGAGGTGTGTGTTTCAAACCTCTGAATCTTCCGAATCCTCCCAAGAGTGTGTTCAAACCTCTAAATCCTATCCAGTGTGTTCAAACCTCTGAATCCTATCAGAGTGTGCCAAAACCTCTGAATCCTCTCAGAATCGTGTGTCCAAACTCTCTGAATCCTTCCTGGACTGTGTTCAAACCTCTGAATTTTCCTGAGGTGTGTTCAAACCCTGAATCTTTAACCTCCCCAGAGTGTGTTCAAAACCTCTGAATCCCTCCAGAGTGTGTCCAAACTTCTGAATCCTTCCCAGACTGTGTTCAAACCTCTGAATCCTCTCCAGAGTGTGTTCAAACCCTGAATCTTCGAATCCTCCCCAGAGTGTGTCCAAACCTCTAAATCCTCCCCAGAGTGTGTTTAAACCTCTGAATCCTCTCCAGAGTGTGTCCAAACCTCTGAATCCTAACTCCCCACGGAGTGTGCTTCAACCTCCGCAACGATCTTCTCCTCGGAGTGTGTTCAAACCTCCGCACCAAACTTCGACTCGGAGTGTGTGTTTAAAACCTCCGCAACGATCTTCTCCTCGGAGTGTGTTTAAACCTCCGCACCGATCTTTTCTCTCTCGAGTGTGTCTAAACCGCAACGATCTTCTCTTTCTCGGAGTGTGTTCAAACCTCCGCACCCAACTTCTCCCCGGAGTGTGTTTAAACCTCCGCAACGACCTTCTCCTCGGAGTGTGTTTAAACCTCCGCACCGATCTTCTCCTCGGAGTGTGTTCAAACCTCCGCGCCAACCCTTCACGGAGTGTGTTTAAACCTCCGCACCAAACTTCGACTCGGAGTGTGTCCAAACCTCCGCAACGATCTTCTTTCTCTCCGCATCCCTGATCTCACCCGAACCACCAGGGTACACCCGCGACGACTACCTACCGCAGCACGTCACCAAACAGCCACGTGCGGCCGAGTAGCCAATTCTGAGGGAAGACCCCGAAGGAAGACGAGTGATCCCGATCCCACTTTATAAACGGACTCTGTATTAATAAGAACAATAAAACAATCCCTTCTTACTGTAAACACGCTAGTCGCCTCTTTTTCTTGAACAAGGGAATCTCTTTCCAGCTACCACAGCCAGAAATCCTACAAATTTCTGTGAACCCGGCACGGCGAGCATACCCCGGCCGAAGCGACGTCACAGTGGCGCCCGAGCAGGTTGTGGTAGTATAAAGTAAAGATCCCTTATATGGTCAAGATGGCACGGCAGTGGATTACACAAGCAACAAAAGTCGGAACTGAACAGCTACTGTGAAGAGTTTGGAACCTAAAAAATCGGAAGGCACCGAACTAGCAAAAGGAAAGCACTGATCCTATTCGCAGACAGAACGGATCACTCCAGAGCGATACTGGACAGACTGCAACAGCTAGAGAACACCAAAGCAACATCACCGAAATCAACGCTAGCCAAACCACAAATGGAAGAGCAACAAGCGGAACCAAAAACTGCAAGGAAAAAATCTCTTTTTCGAAGCAAATAAAGGTTCACCGAAGCAATAGCCATGATAGACAAGATCCGCAAATGGGACCTAACGTTTGCAGGGGAAAAGTCAAGTGCTGGAGTTTATAAGCCGAATGGAGGATTTAGCTTGAAACATACGGGATAGAACTGGATCACCTGGTGTTTTGCAATGCCGATTATCTTGGAGGACAGCGCACTAGACTGGTGGCATACGAAACCAGCGCCGATCAACACATGGGAAGAAGCAAAGGATGGATTGAAGGAAAACTTCTTATCCCCGCGATACCTGGAGGAGTTAACAAAACAGGTCACAGACCGCAAGCAGGCCGAAACGGAAACGATGAGGGACTACGTCCAAGACCTTCGGAAACTAATGAGGTTCGGGACATACTCAGAACAACAGAAACTGGAAACACAACAAATGGGATGACCAGCTACCGGAACTCACTTTAGCGATCAACAGCAGCCGATCAGAGTCAACAGGGTACAGCCCAGCATACTTACTGTTCGGCGGGAACTAAGACTACCAGGCAATTTGTTCGACGAAGTAACGCGAGGATCTGGCATCAATAACACAAATCAAGAAAACGCAGAGCAGAGAAAACAAGTAGCGGCAATAGCAAAACAAAACATGGGTGTCGCAGCAGCAACTCAAGCACGACACTACAACCTAAGAAGAAGAGAGTGGACACCAAAAGTGGGTGACGTAGTATGGGTTAGAACACACCCACTATCAAAAAAAATAGACAAGACAACAGCAAAACTGGAACCAAAATACAGCGGCCCATGTACAGTACTCGAACTAATATCCCCAGTCATCGTATCCGTAAAACTAAACACTACTAACAAAAAGATGCGAGCCCACGTCTCACAAATAAAAAATAGCAAACCCAGTAGAAAAACAAACAGAAACGATAACGGTTCCATCTCTCTCTTTTACAGCAACATGAATAAATTTGACGAATCTGTGAAAAAGTTCAAACAGAGGTTGACGGCCAAACAGGCCGAAGGGAGAAGGACGAAAAAACTGGATACAATCCAAGAGGAGCCAAACAAGATGAAGGTCTCGAAGACAAAGGTAGTGGCCCCGCCAAAAAAAACACCAAGACCACAAAGAGAAACCGACAACATCACCCGACGCGGCGCTACGAGAGGAGACCTACCAGAGCGTGCCAGGCAAAAAACGCATCAGCTGGGCAAACCAACTAAAACCGAAGCCAGCCACACCAACGCCAAATCAGGCGCCACAGGAAACACCAGCACGACCAAAGCCAACACCAAAGTTAGTCGAAAAAAAAAAAAACATGGTAGAGGATGAGGAGCGGGACGCCGATATTTTAGAGCTGGAGCACGAGCGGCTGCCTGCGTCGAAGGACGGCAAACGCCAGAACCCGAAGGAATGCCACCACGGTGGGAAATAGCAAAGGGCACCAAACTGGATGCCAATCATGTGGAGCTCATCAAGAAGAGGAGTGTCGAGCGGCCGGCGCACACGCAGCGGCGTTTCAAGATAAGGAACAAGGAAGGAGAGAAATGCTGGATAAAGATCGGGAGAGCAGGGGACGTGCACGTCGGCAAATGGTACACCACCCAACAACACCCCAATGACGCCAACATAGGAAAGGAGGGGGGAGTGTGACGCCCAGCACCACCACACAAAAACGCCGGCGCCACATTGATACATAAATAACCACCTAACCTAAGACAAAAAATGAAGTTCCTAATTTTTCATATATATATAACTAGAAACTAAGATATCCAGACAAAACATGAAGTTCCTTATATTAATAAATACCAATACATATAACAAATCAAGAAATATCGATAACGTTCAAATTTAAACAAAACGCCGCGCGTTCAAACCCCAGTGTGACCCACGATCACCAACAAAGGGTCACACTAACAGCTGGACAAAACGCGTTATGGCAAACCGAGAACGCGTTAGGGCCCATATGGGGCCACCAACAGCTGACCACCAGCAATAAAGGAGGAGCGGCAGATCGAATCGGGGCAGTCCAACTCGGAAAGCCCTGGCGTAACAACCCAAAAATTATTGACAGGAACTTGGGATCCAGGTAACATTAACCTCTCCACTCGTTCTGCTGAATACTTTTCTTCCCTCCAGAGTGTGTTTAAACCTCTAAATCTTCCGAATCCTCCCCAGAGTGTGTTCAAACCTCTGAATCCTATCCAGAGTGTGTTTAAACCTCTGAATCCTCTCCAGAGTGTGTCCAAACCTCTGAATCCTTCCCAGACTGTGTCCAAACCTCTGAATCCTCTCCAGAGTGTGTCCAAACCTCTGAATCCTCCTCCCACGGGTGTGCTTCAACCTCCGCAACGATCTTCTCCTCAGGTGTGTTCAAACCTCCGCACCAAACTTCGACTCGGTGTGTTTAAACCTCCGCAACGATCTTCTCCTCGGGTGTGTTTAAACCTCCGCACCGATCTTTTCTCTCCCGGGTGTGTCTAAACCTCCGCAACGATCTTCTCTTTCTCGAGGTGTATTCAAACCTCCGCACCCAACTTCTCCCCGGAGTGTTTTAAACCTCCGCAACGACCTTCTCCTCGGGTGTGTTTAAACCTCCGCACCGATCTTCTCCTCGGTGTGTGTTCAAACCTCCGCGCCAACCTTTCTCACGGGTGTGTTTAAACCTCCGCACCATACTTCGACTCGGGTGTGTTCAAACCTCCGCATCCCTGATCTCACCCGAACCACCAGGGTACACCCGCGACGACTACCTACCGCAGCACGTCACCAAACAGCCACGTGCGGCCGAGTATAATTCTGAGGGAAGACCCCGAAGGAAGACGAGTGATCCCGATCCCACCTATAAACGGACTCTGTATTAATAAGAACAATAAAACAATCCCTTCTTACTGTAAACACGCTAGTCGCCTCTTTTTTCTTGAACAAGGAATCTCTTTCCAGCTACCACAGCCAGAAATCCTACAAATTTCTGTGAACCCGGCACGGCGAGCATACCCCGGCCGAAGCGACGTCACATCCGTTCTTGTAGTGGATCGTCGCATCGCGTGAACTTCTAATTCCCTTTTGGGCTGGGCTTCTTTTGTGGCGTTGAGTCACTACAAAAATAAGAGTTGAGCTAACCGGCACGCATCTTTATTACCAACCCGGTATTTCGTTAATCCCCGCGACATTGTCACAACCGCTTGGTATATAACCGCTGTAAAATAACATACAAATCATCGAAATTAAATTTAAATAAAATCAAAATACAAACAGATTAATACAGTGCACTCATTCGCAACCAATATGTAAACTAAATATACATATATGTATGTGTCGAACGCTTAAATAAATAAGTCTGTACACATGTGATTTAAGTGGAATCACCAAATGTTGTATCAGTTTTTACATTTTACATCTTACATTTGTTTGCTGCATCTGTCATCTACATCTACATCAGTTCTCACAACAACAAACGTACACTGCACGAGACAGAGTCTGTGAGCGTGAGTGTGAGAGAATCAGTAGCAGCCGCTGCAGCGCTGCTGCCATCAACCCTAATAAAATGTATATTTTTTTGTTGCGGGGCAACCCCCGCAAGGGGACTCGCTGCTGAAAATTCATTTGATCATTGTGGCTACAATAATGATGCGATCTGAACCAAATTCGGGAATCTGGTAGATATGGATATTTTCTACCATACTGCATTTTTGGTTTGTTTCTATCTTAAATATTGTGGATTTTCGTCTTTTGTGGGGGCGGAAGTGGGCGGAGCGAAATTTTGAAATACACTTGTTGTACGAAAAATCGACTGTATTTTGTGTGAGTGCGAAAGAGAGGGAGCGAAGTTTTTTCGTATGTTTTTCTCTATTGTGGCTATATTAATGATCCGCTCCGATTCAGATTTGGGCCCCTAATAGATATGTCTTTCTCTATGATTCTGAATTTTTCGTTTTTTGATATATTCAAAATTGTGGCCGCCACAGATGTGCGCCTTTAGTGGGGGCGGCAGTGGGCGGCGCGAAATTTAGAAACATTTTTCTAGGAGTGAGATATAACATCAGTATGGAAAAAAAATTTGGTTGCTCTCTCTCTTTTAGCCTTCGAGCAATGGGCGACAAACAAGACGGACAGACAGGGCTATATTGACTCGGCTATTGATGCTGATCAAGAATATGTATACTTTATATGGTCGGAAATTATTCCTTCTCTATGTTACACACATCCACTTTTACCACAAAGACAATATACCCTTTTACTCTTCGAGTACGGGTATAATAATGGACAAATCTAACGAACATTTAAATTTTGGCTTCGTTGGGACTCTCTTCAGCGGGGTCAGGTGATATTGTTGACCATAGCGAGTACATAGCGAGAAGAAGAGGAACAGCGACCAGTCGTAACAAGGATAATCGTAGTAAACTAAATAAACATTCAATTAAAATATATCTTACATAGATTTTAGTAGGCGGCAAGCTTGGTTTAAGATGTACATATATGGGCAATGTCGACATACTAGCGACCGAGCATCATCTCGACTTATAATAGTATTTGGATTGGGGTTATTTCACAGAGAGTTTTCTTCTCACCGCTCGATTAACAATTGATTATTTGAATATACAAATATATAACACTAACTAGCCTAGCCACGCTTCACTTTGACCATTGTGGCTGCTTGAATTATTTACGTTAAATATAATTTTATTTTTGAAACAATTTAAATTATTTAGTAGAATGACACAAAATGAATTTTTAGACAACATTTGAGATTTTTTTTTTATTACTGCATGCAATTTGGTGGATCTCCACAACGCGATAGATACAGACACACATTTTGTTTTCAACAAATTTAAAGATTTGGAAACACACTCTGATAGATGCTTACACATAGATTTTGTTCTACAAATTTAGAGCAGAGATTTGGGAAGACACACTGAATCAAGTATTCCTTCGAGGTATTCCTTACATTTACGATCAAACAGTTGTCTGAAAAACAAATCTGCTGAAGCATCGTTTTGCAATTGAACGTGTACATTTGTAGTCAATTTAAGTGTTTTGACAGAGTGCCACAAATAGATGTTTTCAAACACCCATTCATTGCAACAGCAGCAGTTCCTACATACATAAATACATACTTCCTTAATTCTTGAGGAACCTACTAATAGAAAAGTATGTGATGTGATGAGTCACTCCTACAAGTTTATTTCAAAATTTCGTGTGCCAACTTCCGGCTCCACAAAGGGCGCACATCTGTGGCAGAAAACGAAGAATCCAGAATCATACAGAAAGCTCATATCTATCAGAGGTCCAAATTTGAATCAGATCAGATCATTAGTATAGCCAGAATAGATAAAACCATTTGGAGAACCATCGTTCCCACTCGATCTCTCTCACACAAAAACGAGTCGATTTGGTTTTTCGTATTTTATGTCGCCTGGATCTCAGAGACTATAAGAGCTAGACAACCAAATTTTCTCTCCAAATTCCTGTTATACCACTTCAATTCAAGTGTATTTTAAAGTTTCGCCTCGCCCCCTTCCGCCTCTTCAAAAAAAGAAAGTCCACAATTTTTAAGATAAACGAGAAGGGACGTGTAGTGGAATTTTAAAATATTTGATAATTTTTTACATTTTACATTTTTACTTTTTATATATTTTTTATATCCGTACTAGAAGAGTAAAAGGGTATATTGTATTTGTGGTAAAAGTGGATGTGTGTAACATAGAGAAGGAATAATTTCCGAACCTATAAAGTATATATATTCTTAATCAGCATCGATACAGCCCTGTCTGTCCGTCCGTCTGTCCGTCTTGTTTGTCGCCCATTGCTCGCAGGCTAAAAGAGATGGAGCATCCAAATTTTTTTTCCAGACTGATGTAATCTCTCACTCCTAGAAAAGTGTTTACAAATTTCGCCCCGCCCATTTCCGCCCCCACAAAGGGCGCAAATCTGTGGCGTTCACAATTTTGAAAATAGAAGAAAACTAAAAATGCAGAATCATAGAGAAAGACTATATCTATCAGGGACCCAAATCTGAATTGGATCAGATCATTAGTATAGCCACAATAGAGAAAACCATTTCGAGAACCATCATTCTCTCTCTTTCGCACTCACACAAAAACGAGTCGATTTGTTATTCGTAAAAATGAGCGCCTCGATCTCAGAGAGTATAAGAGCTAGAGCAACCAAACTTTTTTGTCAGACTCCTGTAATATCGCTTCAGTGCAAGTTTATTTCAAAATTTTGCCACGCCCACTCCCGCCCCCCAAAAAGACAAAAATCCGCAATTTTGAAAATAGAAAAAAACGAATACAATGCCAATACAATACAATGTATCTTAGAGAATGACCATATCTACCAGATTCCCGAATTTGGTTCATATCGGATCATTTTTGTAGCCACAATGATGAAATGAATTTTCAGCAGCGTGCCCTTGCGGGGGTTGCCACCCCCAACATTATATACATTTTTATTAGGTTTGATAGCCGCTACTGATTCTCTCACACTCACACTGATATACGCTCTGCCTCGTGCAGTGTACGTGTGTTGTTGTGAGAACTGATGTAGATATAGATGATAGATGCAGCAAAAAAATGTAAAATGTAAAATGTAAAACTGATACAACATTTGAAAATTCCACATAAATCACATGTGTACTGACTGAGTACGGGTATAAAAGTAGAGTCGCGTTTACAGAGACTCAGTACGTTCTTTCTGGTTTTTCCTGCATCTGTCATCTGTGAAGGGTGTTAGGCTAGCTGCTGAAAATTTATTTGATCATTGTGGCTCCAGTAATGATCCGATCTGAACCATAATCGGCAATCTGGTGGATATGATCATTCTCTACGATAAGAGACTCAGTACGTACTTTCTGGTTTCGGTTTCAGGGTGTTCGGCTAGCTGCTGAAAATTTATTTGATCATTGTGGCTACAGTAATGATCCGATCTGAACTATAATCGGCAATCTGGTGGATATGATCATTCTCTACGATACTGCATTTTTCTTTTTTTCCTATCTTCAAAATTGTGGACTTTCATATTTAGTGGGGTCGGAAGGGAGCGTGGCGAAATTTTGAAATACACTTGTCTTGGTTTGGTTTCACAGGAGTCTAGACAGAAAGTTTGGTTGCTCTAGCTCTTATAGTCTCTGAGATCCAGGCGTTCATCTGTACAAAAAACCGAAACGACTCGTTTTTGTGTGAGTGCAAGCGAGAGGGACCGATGTTTTTCGATGTGGTTTTCTCTATTGTGGCTATACTAATAATCCGATCCAATTCAGATTTGGGCCCTTGATAGATATCTTTCTCTATGAACCTTCATTTTAAGTTTTCTGCTATTTTCAAAATTGTGGACGCCACAGATGTGCGCCCTTTGTGGGGGCGGAAATTGGCGGGGTGAAATTTTAAAACACTTTTTTAGGAGTGAGACATCACATCAATTTGGCTTTCAGCTTTTATAGCCTCCGAGAAATGGGCGATAAACAAGACGGACGGACGGACGGACAGACGGACGGATAGGCCTATATCGAATCGGCTATTGATGCTGATCAAGAATATATATACTTTATGGGGTCGGAAACGCTTCGTTCTCTGTAACTTACATCCAGATTTACCACATATACAATATACCTAATATACCAACATAACCTTGGACTATTCGAGCACGGGTATAATAAAATTCCAGTGCTACCAACATTAAGTCCATCTTTAATGTCTGCAAATTTGCATAATATTCGTAGCAAGTGACCCCAAATACCATTGATAACAAGTTTTGGGAAAATAAGACTTATTTTTATTGTTTGGTCGGTCATATTGGATCCGACATATTGAATTTTGAAAATGCTATATCAGATTCATAATCAGCAACAAAAACCCCAAAAATCACTCAATTTGATGGACTATTGGCCAAAAATCGGGTTTCCGGGCCACTGTACATCGCTTAACGACGGAACAGTATAGCAACATCAGTGGAAGAACAGAAGAGGTCATGGAATAAGAACCCTAATAAATAGTTATTGCCTAATACTCAAACGCACCCATCGACTTATTTTTTGTACGGATTATCTTGCAGTTCTTTGCTAATAGGTTTTAATTCGACTAGTGTAAATTTGCACAGTCCCACCGTTGACTTTCAATGACGGAGTAACCGGCTGTGTACTCAGGTAACAAGTCTGACGCAAAGTATTATATAAAAGAGGTATTTCTAAACTTTCCGCTATTCCTAAAATGTATTGTAAGAAACCTATCTCAGGCTGAGGTAAGCTCAGTCTGTCCAGGATCTTTCCCTACAAAGGAATTTGTATTTCGCTGGAACTTTAGGGCAGGGCTTGGCCGTGAGACCGAAAGTGGAGCGGGCGTCGAGTCTGGCTACCGTGTAGGTAGTTTGGTAATCGCACTGGGCGATGAAAGGGAAAAACGCTGACACCTGAGTTTTGGTGTGCGCGGCAATATGTTTCTGGGTCACCTGATTTGTATTCGCGTTCGGCGAAGGAATGACGACACTTCGTTGAGCTTTTGAGGTTTATGATTTGTCTTTATTCTTGTTTATATATATATTGGTTTTTTATATTGCTAGTGTCGCGTGGTAGTTCTTGCGTGTGTTTTCTTACTGAGGCGTGGTGTTGGTAGCCGCGGCGGATGTACTGCCGCCTGTTCGGTTTAGAATGGGCGATGGACTGCCCTGATTGATCGAGAGCTCGGGCTATTTAAGGCCGATCTCGATGGCTGAGTCTGCAAGTTTGGGGTTGCGGAAGTGGTGTCGAGTTCTCTACTCGTGCCACCGGCCCCGTCATTGCCTCGGTTGCACCGAGAAATGAGCTGAGTCTAGATTTGGCACTTTTGGTCATTGACTCGGTTGCACCGGGAAATGACCTGAGTGTAGTTTTGAAATTCGGGGAAACTGGGTCGCGCGTGTTGCTTCCGCAGAACCCGATCGGCGCGCGGGCAGTGTCAGGTGTATGGTGTTGGTGTTGTTGGTGTATAGATTATATATGACAAAGTAACTTAGTGCTATGAATATGAATATGTATATGAATGTAACGGGCCCTGGTCCCAGGGTTCCTTACACCCCCCCCTTTCTACCGGGTGGAGTTACAAGTGGCCACTGTCGTTATCGTTGCGTTGCGGGCGTAGGGCCCGCGGGATCCTTCCGACGTGTTTTGGCGTTTCTATTTTTTTGCTGAATCCGTCGTGTGAGCCAGGGGCAAGATGTTGCGTCCTCTTTGATTCTTGCTAGCGTCTCCACGGGTTGTCGGGACAGGGCATCGGCAACCACGTTTTGTTTCCCTGCTCTATAGTGGACGTCGTACTGATACTGTTGGAGTTCGAGCGCCCATCTCGCTTTTCTTCCGTAGGGGCTTTCCAGAGTATTTAGCCATTTCAGCGCGAGATGGTCTGTTATAACGTCGAACCGGTATCCCTCTAGGTAGCAGCGTAGTTTTCGGATTGCCCAAAGGACGCCGAGGCATTCCTTGTCGGTGGCGGAGTAGTTTCCTTCGGCCTGGTTCAAACGTCGGCTGACATAGGCGATGACGCGTTCCTTTCCTTCGATCTCTTGCGTGAGTACGGCGCCTATGCCGAGGTTGCTCGCATCGGTTTGTAGTGAGAACTTGACGTTGAAATCGGGGCAAGCAAGTACAGGGGCGGTCGTGAGTAGTTCCTTTAGTTGGTCGAAGGCCGCTTTTTGATCTGCGGTCCATGTCCATGTTTGTCCTTTCTTGAGTAGCTGAGACATTGGCGATGAAGGGAAAAACGCTGACACCTGAGTTTTGGTGTGCGCGGCAATATGTTTCTGGGTCACCTGATTTGTATTCGCTTTCGGCGAAGGAATGACGACACTTCGTTGAGCTTTTGAGGTTTATGATTTGTCTTTATTCTTGTTTATATATATTGTAACAAAATTGTGCTACGCGGCGGGCCGAGCGGATTTTCCTTTCAGGTTGGGTAGCTGAACTTTAACCAAGGCAGCAGCCTAAACTCGGTAGCCGTCCTATTCCGTGAAATTATAACACACTTTTTTTCTTAATTCTTCAGTTTATTCTTTTTCATAACCTTCACGCTTCTTCTTTTTCTTCATACATGTGCTTTTTCTTCTTCTTTTTGCCCTACGTCTGCTCGTTCGAGATGGTCGCCAACTATCGATAGCCCGGGTCGAGGGCTCTAAGGGCGCTACAATTTGAATTTTATAATTCGTTACGTTGCCCCCCTCTTAGAGTTGAGCCTCCTGGCCGACTTATTCAAGAACAGGTTCCTTGTAGCTCGCTAGTCGGTTTACATGTACCGTCCTGGTGGCGCGTTTTCCGGGAAGGCGTATCTCGTAGACTAGGTCGGAAGAACTGCGGATCACGGTGGCGGGGCCAATCCAGTCTGATTGGAGCTTCGGACATCGCCCCACTTTCCGAACGGGTGCATATAGCCATACGAGATCACCCGGCTCGAACTGGACGGTGTGGGAGCGTAGGTCGTAACGGTCCTTTTGCTGGTCTGCCGCGGCCTTCAGGTGTTCCCTTGCGGCATGATGTGTTTCTCGCAAATGAGATTGTAGTTTACCTACAAAAGGCCGGGTAGCTCTCTGCGTCGGGTGTTGGTCGGCCATACAGCAGCTCACACGGCAATCGCATCTCCCGGCCGAAGGTTAACTTCGCGGGCGAGAATCAGTAGCCTCGTGAACTGCTGCTCGGTAGGCCCACAGTGCCCACGGCAACCGTTCATCCCAGTTCCGTTGATGGTCATCTACGAATTTAGCCAGATAGCTGAGCAGCGTGCGGTTGAAGCGTTCAACCATCCCGTCTGATTGTGGGTGGAGAGGGGTGGTGCGGGTTTTCTCGATGTCCATTAATCGTAGGCAGGCTCGAAAAACTTCCGATTCAAAGTTCCTTCCTTGATCCGAATGAAGCACAAAGGGGACTCCATACCGGCAGAACACCTCTTCCGTTAGGGCGCACGCCACCTTCTCTGCTGTCTGGTCCGGCAGAGCTAAGCATTCCGGCCACTTGGTAAAGTAGCACATGACGACAGCTATGTATCGGTTGCCCCTGGTGGTGGTGGGTAAGGGGCCCAGCATGTCTATGGCGATTCGTTCGAATGGGGCACCTATGGCGCTGGGCTGGAGCCTGCCGACCGTTCGTCTGGCCGGACCGCTTCTGGCTTGACACGCCAAACAACGAGCGCAGTATATTGCTACGTCCGCGCTTAGGCCGATCCAGTAAAACCGTTTCTTAGCCTTGGCCAGAGTTTTCCTTACACCGAAGTGGCCTCCGGTGGAAGATTGGTGGACGGCTTGCAGGATTTTGCGGCTGTACTGCGCTCGGGATGACAGGGACCTGTTCACCCTCTCGGTTGATGACCATGAGCACTAGCTCCTTCAGCTGTAAACGAGAGAATAGGTGCCAATAAGCTTTCACGTCTGGACTCTCACCCCAAATTGTACTCTTCGGCGGTCTCTCTCCTCGCACCACCCACTCATAGACGACTGCTAGCTCCGTGTCTTTCTTCTGGTGTTCGCTTAGGGGTTCTGGTACTGCTTCTAGGAAAAGTACTCATCCCGCCTTTTCTTCTGCTTTTTTCGCAAACTCGACAATCGTTGCAGGGACGGCGAGATAGTCCGTCTGCATTACCGTGGCGTCTCCCAGGACGGTGCTGTATCTCCATATCGTACTGTTGCAGTCTCTCGATCCATCTTGCTACTTGGCCTTCCGGCTCCCGAAACGTGAGGAGCCATTTAAGTGACGCGTGGTCCGTCCGTACGACAAATTTCTGTCCGTAGAGATAATGGTGAAAATGTTTGGTGGCCTTAACTACGGCCAACAGTTCTCTTCGAGTTACGCAATAATTGCGCTCTGCAGGACTGAAAGTTTTGCTGTAATATTCGATGACCACCTCTTGACCGCTCTGCATCTGGCTCAGCACGGCGCCTACCCCATGGTCAGAGGCATCCGTGTCCAACACGAAAAGCTCTTTTGGTTCTGGAAAGGCTAGGATCGGAGCTGTAGTTAGCTTAGTCTTCAGCGTGTCGAAAGATAGCTCCGTAGCCGTGGTCCAGGTAAAGGTGCGCCGAGCCTCCGTCAATTCGTGGAGGGGTTTGGCGATCGTTGCGAAGTCGTTGATAAATTTCCGGTAATAAGAGCAGAGCCCTACAAATGAGCGCACCTCCTTTTGGTTTCGCGGTCTTGGCCAGTCAGTGACCTTGGTTATCTTTTCCGGGCAAGCCCGCAGACCCTGACTGCCCACCACGTGTCCTAGAAAGTTGACCTCGTTCTTAAAAATTGGCATTTCCTTGGGCTCAGTCTTAATCCCGCTGTTGCCAGTCGTTCGAACACCTTTTCCAAATGCTCTAAATGCTCCTCTGCTGTGCTCGAATGCACGATGATGTCGTCTAAGTATACCAGCGTTGATCTCCAGGTAGGGCCCGCAAACAATCCGTCCATCAGCCTCTCGAACGTTGCCGCGGCATTGGTCAATCGAACGGCATTACGTCAAACTCGAACAATCCGGCGCCACAGGCGAAGGCAGTCTTTGGCCTGGAAAGCTCGTCCATTTCCACCTGCCAGTAGCCGCTCTGCAGATCCATTGTGGAGAACCAATTGGAACCATGCAGGGTCGTCAGAATGTCCTCCGTTCTCGGCAGGGGGTACGAGTCCTTAATCGTGACATCATTGAGCCGTCGGTAGTCTACGCAGAACCTGGTCGTACCATCCTTCTTACGGACTAATACTACCGGTGAGGACCAGGGACTGTTGGAAGGACGTATCACTCCGTTGGCGCGCATCTCCGCTAGCAGGCGCTCCCACTTCTTCTCTCTTCGCTAGCGCCAACCGCCGGGGTGGTTGCTTATGGGGCCGTGCTTGCCCCGTGTTAATTACATGGCGCGTGATGTCGGTCTTGCCCGTCTCGTCGTCGTTTCTGGCAAATGATTTGCGATAGAGACCGAGCAACTTCACCAGCGGCTTCCGGACGCCAAGCTCGACGTAATGCAGCAGAGGATTCCAATCTATAGGATCCTCCTCCGACTCCGCCCTCTTATGCACTTCGTCTACCGCCTTTAATTCGCCCAACACCGCTAGCGGTGGCAGGCTCACTTCTTGGTCGTTGAAATTCAAGATCCGTACCACTAGGGTGTCACCGGTAGCGTCTACGATGGCGCTACCCAGAGCCCGCCCGGGGGCAGCTCCGATACTTCTCCACGTTCTAGGACCACTTGTTTCTGCGGCGTCATCGGGGCGCAGCTCAGGTTAAATTGCGTGTCACTCCGGGGTGGTATGCACGCTCTTTCCGTTAAGTAGAGTGCGTTTCCTTGTATAGAACTCGTGACGTGCAATGGCACCGTACCCCAGGCGAACTTAAGGAGCATCGCGCTTAGGACCACCGTCGCTTCGTGCTGGAGGAGAAAGTCGACTCCCAGCAGGCTGGGCGGGGCGCCGTCCACCAGCAGAAAGTCTTGCAGCACTGCGCGGTGGCCGACCCGTATAGTTGCGGAGACGCGCTGAGTCGCAGCAAACGTCTCGGAGGATGGCCCCCGCAGGACCACATGGCAAGCGGTGGTGCGCAGTGCGTCCCTCACGTCCCTCCTGTTGAGCAGGGATACCGAGGCCCCTGTATCTACTACCATCCGTACCGGGCGTTTCTGAAATAGAACTACACAATGTAAGCTTTTGTCACTTAATGTGTTACAGCAGTACGTAGCTGTCGTTTCATCGCTGGGGATCCCGCGGTGGGCACGCCTGCCTTGGCTGTCCTCTTCCGCCTCTCCATCTGTTGTGGGCATCGATTCTTTGAGGGGCAACGCTATTACGCTGCCCGCTTCGTCTTTGGGTTTGTCCACTTGTGTCGACGCTGCCGGCTCCGAGGCGGGATGCCCAGCGAGGTTGTGGCGTTCCCATATCCGAAGTACTTCCTCCTCTTCTGGCGCCCTTTGATCGTCGCTGGCGGCCTCTGCCGTCCGCGACACCTGTTAATGGGGGCACCTGGACGGCTATTTTTATTGGGGGCTATGTAGGTGGCAGTCAACTCTCGCCCCGCGGAGCTGACTGCCGTTAGTTTCCCGCGGCGACATCTTCAAGTGGCTTGGGCCCTGCTCGCGATGCGGTGGACTCTCGACCTCGATTGCGGGGTGTGGCATTCGATCCTTGTCCGCTAGGGGCGTCGGCCACGTAGAACACGGATCGACCGGTGTTTCGCACCCC
Organism: Drosophila bifasciata; assembly: GCA_009664405.1. Lineage (NCBI taxonomy): Eukaryota > Metazoa > Arthropoda > Insecta > Diptera > Drosophilidae > Drosophila > Drosophila bifasciata. The sequence goes on from CM019044.1 coordinate 22,227,262, forward strand.
CAGCGTTTGGAGCTTAATGGCCATGTCTCGCGCTTCGGCGAGAGTCGCGGGCTTACTGGCCAGCACGGGATACTGCAGTGCCGTTTCACGCATGCCATCAACAAACTGCTGCACCATTATGGAATTATAGACGTCCTCCGAAGTACCGGCAAACACGACGCGACCCAAGCGTTCAAGTTCTATGGCGAAATCCATAAGAGACTCCTTGGAGCGTTGTGCGCGGTTGCGCAACTGTTGGTAGCTGGCCTGGCGGTCCAGAGCAAACTGTGTTCGCATCGCTACCACTAGCTGCTGATAGCTGCGAGTTGTGCGGACTGGTAGTGTGCTGAAGTACCTTTGGGCTTGCCCTTGAACATTCAGTGCTATTCCCAGGCAGCGCTCTGCGTCGCTCCACTGTTGATTCTCCGCCACCATTTCCAGGATTCTCTCGTAGTCAGACCATGATGTCGAGCCGTCGTACGAAGGCAGTGTCCCAGGTTGAAAGGCAGTTACTCGGCCGCTTGAAGGTCGCAGGGTAGAGGCGGCCTGTGGGCTCTCTGGGCACACAGTCACCGCGTCGTTTTCCCTTGCATCTGCTGCGAACGTCCATGCGGCGGGAGGTCTGGCCAGTGTTTCTGGGGAAGGGACCGACGAATTTCGTGGTGGGGCCTCCATTACACGTTGCATCGTTCGTTGAAACGACTCGAACATCTTCTCTATTTTGAGATCCATCTGGTGCTGGGAGGCGGTTAAAATCGCCGTCAATGAAGCTGGCGTCACTACCTCGGACTCGGATTCACGGAACGGTCACGTTGTTTTCCTCCTCGTTTTGGCATTATGGCTTGAGATCGTTGCAGATCTGATCGCTACCCCACATCTGACACCAATGTAACAAAATTGTGCTACGCGGCGGGCCGAGCGGATTTTCCTTTCAGGTTGGGTAGCTGAACTTTAACCAAGGCAGCAGCCTAAACTCGGTAGCCGTCCTATTCCGTGAAATTATAACACACTTTTTTTCTTAATTCTTCAGTTTATTCTTTTTCATAACCTTCACGCTTCTTCTTTTTCTTCATACATGTGCTTTTTCTTCTTCTTTTTTGCCCTACGTCTGCTCGTTCGAGATGGTCGCCAACTATCGATAGCCCGGGTCGAGGGCTCTAAGGGCGCTACAATTTGAATTTTATATTTCGTTACAATATATTGGTTTTTTTATATTGCTAGTGTCGCGTGGTAGTTCTTGCGTGTGTTTTCTTACTGAGGCGTGGTGTTGGTAGACTACTGTAGCAAAGTTTGGTACGAATCTTCGGTACCAGGATGCCATTCCGATGCACTGACGTAGTTTTTTTAGGTTCGTGGGTGGCTTGAGTTCTTTGACGGCGGCAATCTTGTCGGGGTCCGTGTGGATACCTTCTTCGCTGATGACGTGACCAAGATATTTGATCCGGCTTTGGAAAAATGTGCACTTTTCCGCGTTTATCCGCAGGTTCGCTTTTCGAAGGCGAGAGAGGACTATTGCCAGGTTGTGTAGGTGGTCCTTGAAGTCTCGTCCGACGACGACAATGTCGTCTAAATATGCGAATGCGTAGGGTTCCATGTCGGCACCGATCACAGTATCAAGGGCCCGTTGGAATGTTGCTGGTGCAGAATGTAATCCGAAGGGCATCACTTTCCATTGATAGAGACCTCTGCCGGGGACCGTGAAGGCGGTGGCTTCTCGACTTCCGTTGGCCATGGGTATTTGCCAGTATCCGTTCTTCAGATCCAGGGTGGTTATGAAGCGTGCGTTCTGTAGGCGCTCCAAGATGTAGTTGATTCTGGGAAGTATGCGTCTGGGGTATGCGTCAGGAATAGAGTGAGTGTTGAGTTGTCGGTAGTCCACGCACATGCGCCATTTGCCGTTCTTTTTACGTACGAGTACGATGGGGGCGCTGTGTGGGCTTCGTGAGGGTTCGATGAGACCTTCTTGGATCAGTTGGTCGACTTGCTCATCGTTAATCCGTATCATGGCTGGGTTCTTTGGGTAGTACCTCTGTTTGATGGGTCGATTATCCCTCATGACGATGGTGTGCTTGGCTATGTTGGAGGTGCCGTGGAGGTTATTGATCTTTGGGAGTTCTGTGTCCAGAAATTCTTGGATCTGTGGCGCTATGTCCGGCGGCCAGGGGTCGGAGATCAGTTCTGGGTCGGGTTCGGTGAGATCGGGCGTGTCGGGGTCCTTTGGCTGGCTTGGGTCTTTTGGGAGGATGGTTGTGTCGAATGCGCTGGGGTGTTCGATCCTACGTAGGTAGTCGCTTATGTGGGCGACGATCGGTTTAGCGTTGGCCGTGGGTGGCGTAGCTTCGTAGGTCTGGCGGTTGTAACGGACCACAACGGTCCGCCACAAGAAATATAAATAGATAATGTAAGATATATATAATCATAAACTAAATAATATATAAGACTATTATTAAAACACCTGACACTACCATTACACTGCACCTAATTCCGCGTTGCTATGTTAGCAAAACACGCCGACTAGGTCACCTGACACTGCACTCAAGTTCCGCGATCACAGCGAAACGGTGCCCCAACATACACCCACGAAAAACGCGGACTCAGCGGCCTCACACCCCAGGTGCCGGCTTTAAATAGCGCGCGCCATGGATCAATGGGGCAGTCGATCAGAGTGCATCAGCGGTCGATCAGCAGTCCATCGGCAGTCGATCAGCAGTCCATCGCAGTGCATCAACAGTCAACACCGCGCCACCACAAAAGTACACCCAAGCATTACTACACGACTAGCAGTATAAAAACCCAATTAATCAAGAATAAAGACAAAAACCCATAAACCTCAAAACCTCACCACAGTGTCATCATTTTCTTCGCCGACCGCGAACACGACCAGGTAACCCAGAAACATATTATTACCGCACACACCAAAACTCAGGTGTCAGCGTTTTCCCTTCCATCGCCAAAGTGCGAATACCGAATTGCCTGCACGGTAACCCGACGCTCCGCCCGCTCCATTTTCGGTCTCACGGCCATCCCCTTGCCTTAAAAGTGCCATCATTTCTACAAATTTCTTGTAGAAAGAACCTTGGACAGACTGAGCCTACCTCAGCCTGGGATAGGTATCCTACAAGTGGCGCCCGAGCAGGGACCTTACTGGCAACTTTAAGGAGATTTCAAAGCCGACTTCCTGGCAACTTTAAGGAAACTTAAAAGAGAAAACCTTAACACGGGGATACGTGGACTAAAGACCCACGGCCACCGAGAAAGAAAACAGAGCTAGGAACTGAACACACAAATCCAGTCGCGAGTGCCACCGAGAAAGTATACGCAGTGCGCGAGTACCGAAAAACAGTGATCAAGTGCCCAAAAACACCCCAGAAGCAACACAAAAACACCATGTAATCCCACGAAGAGGACTCAGGCAGCGAATTCCACGCCGTAGAGAAAACCACTAACCCAGGCGTCAGCATCGGCTGGATTTACAAGCGTCGTCGAGGAGGATCTGGAGGCTTTCGCCAAGGAATTTGGATTCAGCGGTGAAGGAACTGTCGACGAGATGCGTAGGAACTTTGCCATACTAGTCGCCGGACCACTCCCGCCGAGTAATTGGGTTCGCCTGGCAGAACTTGAGCGGAAATACGCCCGACTAGCCGGACGCTCCAAGTCCCCGATGCCGCTCACCCACGCAGAGAATTGTGCCAGCGATCGACCCACACATAGACGGGCCCGACTACAACCGCATCGCACGAACCGCGGAACGCATCCGCGGATGGGGCATCCAGTTCAGCGGAGAAAATGACCCGATATCATTTCTGGAACTACTCGAGGAACGCGCAAGCTCGTATGGAGTGGACACCAACCAGTTGCCTCGGGCCATGGCCGAACTACTCACCGACCGGGCTAGCCGTTGGTACCGTACCAGCCAACTGCAGTGTAGCTCCTGGGGATACTTCCGCCAGGAATTTCTGTCGTATTTTCTGCCGCCAAGGTATTTCGAACAATTGGACGACCAGATCCGGGGCCGCAAGCAAGCGGTGAGAGAACCGTTCAAAGATTACCTCATCGAGATACGGCTACTCATGCACCATGCCGGGTACGATCCAGTTAAACAGCTGCACAGAATCTACGACAACGCCTTGCCAGGAATCCAGCTATACGTGCGACGAGACCAATTAGAAAGCTTGTCACAGCTGACACGGCTCGCCTCTGAGTACGAAATCATCCACGAGAGGGAACATGAGATCACCCCCGCACCCATCCGAAGCGCACCGAGAGACACCAGGCCGGTAAGACGCCCAGATCGCAGAAGATGATTCCTACCGGATGCCAGCTCGGAGACCCCATTGGGTCTCAGCGGACACATCTCGTCAGTCAGCAAATCCAACAGATGCGTCGGGCCCGGACGTGGCCCATCGCATGATCACCACGCCCATTTCCAATCCACGCACCGCCTGTCGCCGATGTGGTCAAGCTGGGCACGCCGCCTACGACTGCACCCACCCCTCGATCCTATTCTGCTGGGAATGTGGAAAACGCGGCACTCGCACGATCGACTGTTGCCGCCGAATACGTCGGGAAACGACGCGCGTCCTCGACTGACACGGGATCAGCCGAAAACGACGCCACAATAACCTCGCTAAGCCGCCCGCTCCACATGAACAACGGCCGAATAGTGGCGATAGTGACGATAGGAGGACAAAGAACAGAGGCCACTATCGACACCGGGGCATCCCGAAGTTTCGTCAGTGCCAACCTGGCCCGACAACTAGACAATAACTCAACCTGCAAGATGCATGCGTCCGCATACGCCTGGCTGACGGCTCAGTCAGAGAGATCACACAAGTTCTACTGGCGCCCAACAAGCTGGATCATCGAGAGGTTCAAATCCCACTCCTGGTCCTACCAAACATGTTGGAGCAAGTTATTGTCGGCATGGACTTCCTATGTGCCATCGAAACGACGATCCAATGCGGCACCACGCTGCTAAAACTACGAGATCACCGCCCCACGCCAACGCCGCCGTCAGTTCTGACCAACCACGTCCAAGACGCCGAAACAAGCAACCAGAAACCTAAGCCAACCGCAGCGAACACACGTCCCCGACCTACCACAAAGAAAACGGCACCCAATACCGCAACGAAGAATACGACACCGAAACCAACCGCAGCGCAAGCGAAACACCGGCCCACAACGGAAAACACGAATCCGAAGCAAGCACCGGTAAACTGCAACCAAGCAAACGGGAAAATGAACCCCACGGCCCCACGCGGAGCACCCGCGTCCTAAGCCAAACCCAGGGAACACACATCCCAAACACACCACGAGGATCTCACACACGAGACAGAATCGACACACTTGAACCAGGCGCTCGACACAGGAAGCCCAGGATCAAAACAAACTACGGGGCACACGCACCCCGAACCCACCACAAGGATCTCACCCACGAGACAAACCCAAACGAACTGGAACCCGCTCGACACAGGAAGCCCAGGTCCAAGTTCAGCCACAGCGCACCCATGCACCATTCCCTCAACGGAGAAGGTGAACCCACGGACAACCTCAGAGACGACAACCAGCCTCGAACAACGACACAGACAACGGCAGCAGCAATGCGACAACCAAACCACGAGGGAATCAGCCACGCAAATCCCCTGGTCGGGTCCAATCATCGAACTAATATCCACAGAACCCCTCCACACGGAACCGGAATCTAGCCCGATGACTCCCCGAAACACCGACCGCAGCCCTGTCGTGCCCACGGCCGACGCCACCCCGATCTTCGCCAACCCACTGGAGTACCTTCCGCGTACTGACGTACCCACTAGCGCCATGCACCACGCCATGCCTAACACCACGTCCGAAATCTTCGTCGCCCAAACAAGTCGTCGCTGCGAAAACAGAGTCGTCACTGAGACCCGCCTGGCCATACGTCGATCTGGAGAAATTGCAACCCAGATATACTGCCAGACCCACGAAGCTACGCCACTCACGGGCAACGCTACCCCGATCGTCGCCCACATAAGCGACTACCAACGTAGGATCGAACCCCCCAGTGCGTTCGACACCACCATCCTCCCAGAAGACCCAAGCCAGCCCACGGACCCCGAGATCACCGACCCCTCAGAACACGATCCAGAACCGGTCTCCGATCCCTGGCCGCCGGACCTGGCACCACAGATCCAAGAATTTCTGGACGCAGAACTTCCAAAATTCAATAACCTCCACGGAACCTCGAACATCGCCGAGCATACCATCGTCATGAGGGATAATCGACCCATCAAGCAGCGGTACTACCCAAAGAACCCAGCCATGATGCGGATTATCGACGAGCAAGTCGACCAATTGATCCAAGAAGGTCTCATCGAACCCTCACGAAGCCCGCACAGTGCGCCCATCGTACTCGTACGTAAAAAAGAACGGCAAATGGCGCATGTGCGTGGACTACCGACAACTCAACACTCACTCTATTCCTGACGCATACCCCTGCCCAGAATCAACTACATTTTGGAGCGCCTACAGAACGCACGTTTCATAACCACCCTCGATCTGAAGAACGGATACTGGCAAATACCCATGGCCAACGGAAGTAGAGAAGCCACCGCCTTCACGGTTCCCGGCAGAGGTCTCTATCAATGGAAAGTGATGCCCTTCGGATTACACTCTGCACCAGCAACATTCCAACGGGCCCTTGATACTGTGATCGGTGCCGACATGGAACCCTACGCATTCGCATATTTAGACGACATTGTCGTCGTCGGACGAGACTTCAAGGACCACCTACACAACCTGGCGATAGTCCTCTCGCCTTCGAAAAGCGAACCTACGGATAAACGCGGAAAAATGCACCTTTTTCCAAAGCCGGATCAAATATCTTGGTCACGTCATCAGCGAAGAAGGTATCCACACAGACCCCGACAAGATTGCTGCCGTCAAAGAACTTAAGCCACCCACGAACCTAAAGGAACTACGCCAGTGCATCGGAATGGCATCATGGTACCGAAGGTTCGTTCCAAACTTTGCTACAGTCGTCCAACCAATGTCTCAGCTACTCAAAAGGACAAACATGGACATGGACCGCAGATCAACAAGCGGCCTTCGACCAACTAAAGGAACTACTCACGACCGCTCCTGTACTTGCTTGCCCCGATTTCAACGTCAAGTTCTCACTACAAACCGATGCGAGCAACCTCGGCATAGGCGCCGTACTCACGCAAGAGATCGAAGGAAAGGAACGCGTCATCGCCTATGTCAGCCGACGTTTGAACCAGGCCGAAGGAAACTACTCCGCCACCGACAAGGAATGCCTCGCTGTCATTTGGGCAATCCGAAAACTACGCTGCTACCTAGAGGGATACCGGTTCGACGTTATAACCGACCATCTCGCGCTGAAATGGCTGAATACTCTGGAAAGCCCCTACGGAAGAATAGCGAGATGGGCGCTCGAACTCCAACAGTATCAGTACGACGTCCACTATAGAGCAGGGAAACAAAACGTAGTCGCCGATGCCCTGTCCCGACAACCCTTGGAAACGCTAGCAAGAATCAAAGAGGACGCAACATCTTGCCCCTGGCTCACACGACGAATTCAGCAAACCAAAGAGGAACCCGATAAATACCCCGACTACGTCTTCGAGAATGGAGAACTCTACAGACATCTGGGCCACGGAGCCGACGATCACGACTATGTGTCATGGAAACTCTGTGTCCCAAAAAGACCGACGCCAAAGAGTACTCAAGGAATGCCATGATCAGCCAACGGCAGGCCACCTCGGCATTCGGAAAACCATCACACGGATAACACAACGATACTATTGGCCCGGCCTATATCGCGATGTGCGGAAATACGTACGCAGCTGTTTAAGCTGTCAAAAGTTCAAGGCACTGCAACGCAAGCCCGTGGGTAAGATGCTTACCCGCAGGGCAGAGGAACCATTCGCCACACTATGCGCCGACTTCGTAGGACCACTTCCCCGATCAAAACGAGGGAACACCATGCTTCTGGTATTCTTCGACACCTTCACAAAATGGACCGAACTAGTGCCACTTAAGAAAGCTACCACAGCTACCCTAGAGCTAGCTTTTCGGGAACGCATTCTAAGTCACTTCGGCGTACCAAAACGATTCGTCTGTGACAATGGAACACAGTTCACCAGCCGCTCATTCCGCCTGTTTATGCAAACAGCCGGCGTTGATCTGCAGCACACCGCACCGTATTGTCCCCAGGAAAACCCCACGGAACGGGCCAATCGGACGGTGAAGACCATGATCGCACAATTCGTGGAGGACCACCAAAACACAGGGGATGAGCTGATACCCGAGATTTCACTGGCAATCAACTCCAGCGTCTCCGAAACCACTGGTTTCAGCCCCTCATTCCTGCTACACTGAAGAGAACCTCGCTTACCTGGAGCACTGTACGATGAAGTCACACCAGGGACAGGAAGCCCACCGGACACAGCACACGCGAATGCAACGCGACTTAAAGAAGTATTTGTAATAGTACGAAACAACATCCAGCGGGCAAGTCAAGAACAATCCCGGCACTACAATCTCCGCCGCCGACAATGGCGCCCCACGGTGGGCTCGCTAGTACTAATCCGCCAACATCACCTGTCTAACGCAGTCGACGGTTTTGCGGCGAAATTGGCCCCAAAGTATGACGGGCCCTACAAAGTCAAAAGGCTTTACGTCGGCAAATATCGTGAAATTACAGCACCCCGGAAGCCGAAAACAAAAGGTGGCGAACATCAACGACCTAAAAGAATTCCACGACGCAGTGGACAGCGGGTCCGCTGATAAAGCAAAAGACACCCACAGTACTACTGACCCACTCCCGGGTATGCCAACCGCCAATTCCGCTGATGGAGCAAACGTAGGCAACGGTACTACTGACCCACTCCCGGGTATGCCAACCGCCAACCGCCAACCACCAACCACACCCACCACCTTTCATCCGCCCGGAAGGATTACAACCTGGGTTGTAATGTCTCCAGATCGATGTATGGCCAGGCGGGTCTTAGTGGCGACTCTGTTTTCGCAGCAACGACTTGGTTGGGCGACGAAGATTTCGGACGTGGTGTTAGGCATGGCATGGTGCATGGCGCTAGTGGGCACGTCAGTACGCAGAAGGTTCTCCAGTGGGTTGGCGAAGATCGGGGTGGCGTCGACCGTGGGTACGACAGGGCTGCGGTCGGTGTTTCGGGGGGTCATCGGGCTAGATTCCGATTCCGAGTGGAGATGTTCCGTGGATCTTAGTTCGATGGCTGGTTTGCGTGGCTGTTTCCCTCGTGGTTTGGTTGTTGCACTGCTGCTGCCGTTGTCGTTGTCGTTGTTCGGGGCTGGTGGTCGTCTCTGGGGGTGTCCGTGGGTTCACCTTCTCCGTTGAGGGAATGGTGCATGGGTGCGCTGTGGCTGAACTTGGACCTGGGCTTCCTGTGTCGAGCGGGTTCCAGTTCGTTGGGGTTTGTCTCGTGGGTGAGATCCTTGTGGTGGGTTCGGGATGCGTGTGCCCCGTAGTTTGTTTTGATCCTGGGCTTCCTGTGTCGAGCGCCTGGTTCAAGTGTGTTGATTCTTGTCGCGTGTGTGAGGTCCTCGTGGTGTGTTTGGGATGTGTGTTCCCTGGTGCTCCGTGGTGGCCGTGGGATTCGTTTTCCCGTTTGCTTGGTTGCAGTTTACCGGTGCTTGCTTCGGATTCGTGTTTTCCGTTGTGGGCCGGTTCTTCGCTTTCGCTGTGGTTGGTTTCGGTGTCGTATTCTTCGTTGCATTATTGGTTGCCGTCTTCTTTGCGGTAGGTCGGGGAAATGTGTTCGCTGTGGTTGGTATCGGGGTCGTATTCTTCGTTGCGGTATTGGGTGCCGTATTCTTTGTGGTAGGTCGGGGACGTGTATTCGCGGTGGTTCACCTAGATTTCTTGTTGCTGAGGTTGTTGATTTGTACGTGATGGGTTTGAACTGACGGTGGCGTTGGCGTGAGGTGGCATTCTTGTAGCTTTAGCAGCGTGCTGCCGCATTGGATCTTCGTTTCGATAGCACGTAGGAAGTCCATGCCGACTATAACTTGCTCCAGCATGTTTGATAGGACCAGGAGTGGGATTTGAACCTCTCGTTGATCCAGCTTGATGTGCGCCAGTAGAACTTGTGTGATCTCTCTGACTGAGCCGTCAGCCAGGTGTATGCGGACGCATGCATCTTGCAGGTTGGAGTTGTTGTTTAGTTGTCGGGACAGGTTGTTGCTGACGAAACTTTGGGACGCCCCGGTGTCGATGATGGCCTCCGTTGTTTGTCCTCCTATTGTCACTGTCGCCACTATTCGGCCGTCGTTCACGTGCAGTGGGTTGTTTAGTCGCGGGTCTGGGGAGGCGTCGTTTTCGGCTGATCCCGGGTCAGTCGAGGACGCGTGTCGTTTCCCGACGTGGTTCGGCGGCAGCAGTCGACGGTTCGAGTGCCGCGCTTTCCTCATTCCCAGCAGAATAGGATCGAAGCGTTGGTGCAGTCACAGGCTGCGTGTCCAGCTTGACCACATCGGCGACAGGTCAAGGTCATCGGTTGGCAATGGGAGTGGTGATCATTCGATGGGCGACGTCTTGGTTCGTTGTGCTGGTTTGATTCGATGACTGTCTGCGCGGTGTGTCTGCTGAATCCCAATGGGGTCTCCGAAAGGGTGTATGGTAGGACTTGCATTCTCTGCGGTCTGGTTGCCTTGCCGGCCGGGTGTCTCTTGGTGGGCTTCGCATGGGTGCGGGGGTTGTCGCGTGTTTCCGCTCGTGAATAATCTCGTACTCGGCGGCTAGTCGGGTCAGCTGTGACAAGCTTTTCAATTCGTCTCGTCGCACATATAGTGCGAGTCCTGGAGTCCTGGCAGGGCGTTGTCGTAGATCCTTATAGAGCTCCTTAACTAGGACGTACTCGGCATGGTGCATGAGTAGCCGTATCTCGATGAGATATTCTTTGAATGGTTCTCCCACCGCTTGCTTGCGGCCTCGGATCTGGTCGTCCAATTGTTCGAAATACCTTGGCGGCAGAAAATACGTCAGAAACTCTCGGCGGAAATATGCCCAGGAACTGCCCTGTAGTTGACTGGTACGGTACCAGCGACTGGCTCGGTCGGTGAGTAGTTCGGCCATGCTCCGAGGCAGCTGGTTGGTGTCCACTCCATAGGCGCGGGCGCGTTCCTCGAGTAGTTCCAGAAACGATTTGGGTCATCTTCTCCGTTGAACTGGATGCCCCATCCGCGGATGCGTTCTGCCGTGCGTGCGACGTGGTTATAGTCGGGCCCGCTTATGGGTGCGTCTATCGCTGGCACAATTCTCTGTGTGGGCGAGCGGGAGGTTTCCGTAGTGGGCGGCCTTGGAAGATCGGTGGCTGGGACCATTGGTGGTCGGGGCGTGGGCTCTGGGGCTGCGGGGACATGCGAGTTGGCTTTGGGGTCCCATCTTCCGGTGCCTGCTGGTCCTGGAGTAGTGAGCAGCGGGGACTTGGAGCGTCCTGCTGGTTTTGCGTATTGTCTCTCGAGTTCTGCCAAGCGAGTCCAGGCACCCGGCGGGAGTGGTCCGGCGACTAGCATGGCACAGTTCTTGCGCAACTCTTCAACAGTTCCTTCGGTGTCAAATTCGAATTCCTTGGCGAAGGCCTCCAGCTCGTCTCGGCGGCGCTTGTAGATCCAGCCGATGCTGACGCCTGGATTGGCGATTCGCTCGCTGGTGTGGAAATCAATGCTCGCGTCGTCTTTGTAGGCTTCCATGGTGATTGGACTGATTTTTCCTCGGTGTTGTTTTGGGCACTTTTCACTGTTTTAGCACTTGGTCACTGCGTATACTTTCCCGGTGGCACTCGCGACTGGATTCGGGTGGGTGCGCGAATTTGGTTTTGTACCGGACTTGTGTTCTGTGGTTAGCTCTACTATTCTTTCTCGGTGGCCGTGGGTCTTTTAATCCACGTAGCCCCGTGTTAAGTTTCCTTTTCTCTTTAAGTTTCCTTGAAGTTGCCAGAAAGTTGGCTTTGAAATCTCCTTAAAGTTGCCGTAAGTCCCTGCTCGGGCGCCACTTGTAAGAAACCTATCTCAGGCTGAGGAAGGCTCAGTCTGTCCAGGATCTTTCCCTACAAGGAATTTGTAGTTCGCTGGAACTTTAGGGCAGGGCTTGGCCGTGAGACCGAAAGTGGAGCGGGCGTCGAGTCTGGCTACCGTGTAGGTAGTTTGGTAATCGCACTGGGCGATGAAAGGGAAAAACGCTGACACCTGAGTTTTGGTGTGCGCGGCAATATGTTTCTGGGTCACCTGATTTGTATTCGCGTTCGGCGAAGGAATGACGACACTTCGTTGAGCTTTTGAGGTTTATGATTTGTCTTTATTCTTGTTTATATATATATTGGTTTTTTTATATTGCTAGTGTCGCGTGGTAGTTCTTGCGTGTGTTTTCTTACTGAGGCGTGGTGTTGGTAGCCGCGGCGGATGTACTGCCGTTCGGTTTAGAATAGGCGATGGACTGCCCTGATTGATCGAGAGCTCGGGCTATTTAGGACCGATCTCAATGGCTGAGTCTGCAAGTTTGGGGTTGCGGAAGTGGTGTCGAGTTCTCTACTCGTGCCACCGGCCCCGTCATTGCCTCGGTTGCACCGAGAAATGAGCTGAGTCTAGATTTGGCACTTTTGGTCATTGACTCGGTTGCACCGGGAAATGACCTGAGTGTAGTTTTGAAATTCGGGGGAAACTGGGTCGCGCGTGTTGCTTCCGCAGAACCCGATCGGCGCGCGGGCAGTGTCAGGTGTATGGTGTTGGTGTTGTTGGTGTATAGATTATATATGACAAAGTAACTTAGTGCTATGAATATGAATATGTATATGAATGTAACGGGCCCTGGTCCCAGGGTTCGTTACACCCCCCCCTTTCTACCGGGTGGAGTTACAAGTGGCCACTGTCGTTATCGTTGCGTTGCGGGCGTAGGGCCCGCGGGATCCTCCCGACGTGTTTTGGCGTTTCTATTTGTTTGCTGAATCCGTCGTGTGAGCCAGGGGCAAGATGTTGCGTCCTCTTTGATTCTTGCTAGCGTCTCCACGGGTTGTCGGGACAGGGCATCGGCAACCACGTTTTGTTTCCCTGCTCTATAGTGGACGTCGTACTGATACTGTTGGAGTTCGAGCGCCCATCTCGCTTTTCTTCCGTAGGGGCTTTCCAGAGTATTTAGCCATTTCAGCGCGAGATGGTCTGTTATAACATCGAACCGGTATCCCTCTAGGTAGCAGCGTAGTTTTCGGATTGCCCAAAGGACGGCAAGGCATTCCTTGTCGATGGCGGAGTAGTTTCCTTCGGCCTGGTTCAAACGTCGGCTGACATAGGCGATGACGCGTTCCTTTCCTTCGATCTCTTGCGTGAGTACGGCGCCTATGCCGAGGTTGCTCGCATCGGTTTGTAGTGAGAACTTGACGTTGAAATCGGGGCAAGCAAGTACAGGGGCGGTCGTCAGTAGTTCCTTTAGTTGGTCGAAGGCCGCTTGTTGATCTGCGGTCCATGTCCATGTTTGTCCTTTCTTGAGTAGCTGAGACATTGGCGATGAAAGGGAAAAACGCTGACACCTGAGTTTTGGTGTGCGCGGCAATATGTTTCTGGGTCACCTGATTTGTATTCGCTTTCGGCGAAGGAATGACGACACTTCGTTGAGCTTTTGAGGTTTATGATTTGTCTTTATTCTTGTTTATATATATATTGGTTTTTATATTGCTAGTGTCGCGTGGTAGTTCTTGCGTGTGTTTTCTTACTGAGGCGTGGTGTTGGTAGACTACTGTAGCAAAGTTTGGTACGAATCTTCGGTACCAGGATGCCATTCCGATGCACTGACGTAGTTCTTTTAGGTTCGTGGGTGGCTTGAGTTCTTTGACGGCGGCAATCTTGTCGGGGTCCGTGTGGATACCTTCTTCGCTGATGACGTGACCAAGATATTTGATCCGGCTTTGGAAAAATGTGCACTTTTCCGCGTTTATCCGCAGGTTCGCTTTTCGAAGGCGAGAGGACTATCGCCAGGTTGTGTAGGTGGTCCTTGAAGTCTCGTCCGACGACGACAATGTCGTCTAAATATGCGAATGCGTAGGGTTCCATGTCGGCACCGATCACAGTATCAAGGGCCCGTTGGAATGTTGCTGGTGCAGAATGTAATCCGAAGGGCATCACTTTCCATTTATAGAGACCTCTGCCGGGGACCGTGAAGGCGGTGGCTTCTCGACTTCCGTTGGCCATGGGTATTTGCCAGTATCCGTTCTTCAGATCCAGGGTGGTTATGAAGCGTGCGTTCTGTAGGCGCTCCAAGATGTAGTTGATTCTGGGCAGTGGGTATGCGTCAGGAATAGAGTGAGTGTTGAGTTGTCGGTAGTCCACGCACATGCGCCATTTGCCGTTCTTTTTACGTACGAGTACGATGGGGGCGCTGTGTGGGCTTCGTGAGGGTTCAATGAGACCTTCTTGGATCAATTGGTCGACTTGCTCATCGATAATCCGTATCATGGCTGGGTTCTTTGGGTAGTACCTCTGTTTGATGGGTCGATTATGCCTCATGACGATGGTGTGCTCGGCTATGTTGGAGGTCCCGTGGAGGTTATTGAACTTTGGGAGTTCTGTGTCCAGAAATTCTTGGATCTGTGGCGCTATGTCCGGCGGCCAGGGGTCGGAGATCAGTTCTGGGTCGGGTTCGGTGAGATCGGGCGTGTCGGGGTCCTTGGGCTGGCTGGGGTCTTCTGGGAGGATAGTTGTGTCGAACGCGCTATGGTGTTCGAGCCTACGTGGGTAGTCGCTTATGTGGGCGACGATCGGGGTAGCGTTGGCCGTGAGTGGCGTAGTTTCGTGGGTCTGGCGGGTCCAGATCTACGTATGGCCAGACGGGTCTCAGTGACGACTCTGTTTTCGCAGCAAGGACTTGTTTGGGCGACGAAGATTTCGGACGTGGGGTTAGGCATGGCGTGGTGCATGGCGCTAGTGGGCACGTCAGTACGCGGAAGGTACTCCAGTGGGTTGGCGAAGATCGGGGTGGCGTCGGCCGTGGGTCCGACAGGGCTGCGGTCGGTGTTTCGGGGGGTCATCTGGCTAGATTCCGAGTGGAGAGGTTCTGTGGCGAATAGTTCGATGGTTGGACCCGACCAGCATGGGATTTGCGTGGCTGTTTCCGTCGTGGTTTGGTTGTTGCACTGCCGTTGTTGTTGTCGTTGTTCGGGGCTGGTTGTCGTCTCTGAGGGTGTCCGTGGGTTCACCTTCTCCGTTGAGGGTAGGGTGCATGGGTGCGCTGTGGCTGAACTTGGACCTGGGCTTCCTGTGTCGAGCGGGTTCAAGTTCGTTGGGGTTTGTCTCGTGTGTGAGATCCTTGTGGTGGGTTCGGGGGGCGTGTGACCCGTCGTTTGTTTTGGTCCTGGGCTTCCTGTGTCGATCGCCTGGTTCAAGTGTATTGTTTCTTGTCTCATGTGTGGGATCCTCGTGGTGTGTTTGTGATGTGTGATCCCTGTGGTTGGCTTAGGACGCGGGTGCTCCGTAGTGGCCGTGGGATTCGTTTTCCCGTTTGCTTGGTTGCAGTTTACCGGTGCCTGTTTCGGATTCGTGTTTTCCGTTGTGGGGCGGTGCTTTGCTTTCTTTGTGGTTGGTTTCGGTGTCGTATTCTTCGTTGCATTATTGGGTGCCGTATTCTTTGTGGTAGATCGGGGACGTGTATTCGCGGCGCTTGACCTAGATTTCTTGTGGCTGGGGTCGGTGACTTGTACGTGGTTGGAGTGAACTGATGGTGGCGTTGGCATGAGGTGGCGATCTTGTAGCTTTAGCAGCGTGGTGCCGCATTTGATCGTCGTTTCGATGGCACATAGGAAGTCAATGCCGACTATCACTTGCTCCAGCATGTTTGGTAGGACCAGGAGTGGGATTTGAACCTCTCGTTGATCCAGCTTGATGTGCGCCAGTAGAACTTGTGTGATCTTTCTGACTGAGCCGTCAGCCAGGCGTATGCGGACGCATGCATCTTGCAGGTTGGAGTTGTTGTTTAGTTGTCGGGACAGGTTGTTGCTGACGAAACTTTGGGACGCCCCGGTGTCGATGATGGCCTCCGTTGTTTGTCCTCCTATTGTCACTGTCGCCACTATTCGGCCGTCGTTCACGTGCAGTGGGTTGCTTAGTCGCGAGTCTGGGGAGGCGTCGTTTTCGGCTGATCCCGGGTCAGTCGAGGACGCGTGTCGTTTCCTGACGTGGTTCGGCGGCAGCAGTCGACGGTTCGAGTGCCGCGCTTTCCACATTCCCCGCAGAATAGGATCGAAGCGTTGGTGCAGTCAGAGGCGGCGTGTCCAGCTTGACCACATCGGCGACAGGCTGCGTCATGGGTTGGCAATGGGAGTGGTGATCATTCGATGGGCGACGTCTTGGTTCGTTGTGCTGGTTTGATTCGATGACTGTCTGCGCGGTGTGTCTGCTGAATCCCAATGGGGTCTCCAAAAGGGTGTACGGTAGGACTTGCATTCTCTGCGGTCTGGTTGCCTTGCCGGCCGGGTGTCTCTTGGTGGGCTTCGCATGGGTACGGGGGTTGTCGCGTGTTTCCGCTCGTGAATAATCTCGTACTCGGCGGCTAGTCGGGTCAGCTGTGACAAGCTTTTCAATTCGTCTCGTCGCACATATAGCTGGAGTCCTGGCAGGGCGTTGTCGTAGATCCTATAGAGCTCCTTAACTAGGACGTACTCGGCATGGTGCATGAGTAGCCGTATCTCGATGAGATAGTCTTTGAATGGTTCTCCCACCGCTTGCTTGCGGCCTCGGATCTGGTCGTCCAGTTGTTCGAAATACCTTGGCGGCAGAAAATACGTCAGAAACTCTCGGCGGAAATATGCCCAGGAACTGCCCTGTAGTTGACTGGTACGGTACCAGCGACTGGCTCGGTCGGTGAGTAGTTCGGCCATGCTCCGAGGCAGCTGGTTGGTGTCCACCCCATAGGCGCGGGCGCGTTCCTCGAGTAGTTCCAGAAACGATTTGGGTCATCTTCTCCGTTGAACTGGATGCCCCATCCGCGGATGCGTTCTGCCGTGCGTGCGACGTGGTTATAGTCGGGCCCGCTTATGGGTGCGTCTATCGCTGGCAAAATTCTCTGTGTGGGCGAGCGGGAGGTTTCCATAGTGGGCGGCCTTGGAAGATCGGTGGCTGGGACCATTGGTGGTCGGAGCGTGGGCTCTGGGGCTGCGGGGACATGCAAGCTGGCTTTGGGGTCCCATCTTCCGGTGCCTGCTGTTCCTGGGTAGTGGGCAGCGGGGACTTGGAGCGTCCTGCTGGTTTTGCGTATTGTCTCTCGAGTTCTGCCAAGCGAGTCCAGGCACCCGGCGGGAGTGGTCCGGCGACTAGCATGGCACAGTTCTTGCGCAACTCTTCAACAAATTCCTTCGGTGTCAAATTCGAATTCCTTGGCGAAGGCCTCCAGCTCGTCTCGGCGGCGCTTGTAGATCCAGCCGATGCTGACGCCTGGATTGGCGATTCGCTCGCTGGTGTGGAAATCAATGCTCGCGTCGTCTTTGTAGGCTTCCATGGTGATTGGACTGAGTTTTCCTCGGTGTTGTTTTGGGCACTTTTCACTGTTTTAGCACTTGGTCACTGCGTATACTTTCCCGGTGGCACTCGCGACTGGATTCGGGTGGGTGCGCGAATTTGGTTTTGTACCGGACTTGTGTTCTGTGGTTAGCTCTACTATTCTTTCTCGGTGGCCGTGGGTCTTTAATCCACGTAGCCCCGTGTTAAGTTTCCTTTTCTCTTTAAGTTTCCTTTGAAGTTGCCAGAAAGTTGGCTTTGAAATCTCCTTAAAGTTGCCGTAAGTCCCTGCTCGGGCGCCACTTGTAAGAAAACCTATCTCAGGCTGAGGAAGGCTCAGTCTGTCCAGGATCTTTCACTACAAGGAATTTGTAGTTCGCTGGAACTTTAGGGCAGGGGCTTGGCCGTGAGACCGAAAGTGGAGCGGGCGTCGAGTCTGGCTACCGTGTAGGTAGTTTGGTAATCGCACTGGGCGATGAAAGGGAAAAACGCTGACACCTGAGTTTTGGTGTGCGCGGCAATATGTTTCTGGGTCCCCTGATTTGTATTCGCGTTCGGCGAAGGAATGACGACACTTCGTTGAGCTTTTGAGGTTTATGATTTGTCTTTATTCTTGTTTATATATGTATTGGTTTTTTTTATATTGCTAGTGTCGCGTGGTAGTTCTTGCGTGTGTTTTCTTACTGAGGCGTGGTGTTGGTAGCCGCGGCGGATGTACTGCCGTTCGGTCCTGATTGATCGAGAGCTCGGGCTATTTAAGGCCGATCTCGATGGCTGAGTCTGCAAGTTTGGGGTTGTGGAAGTAGTGTCGAGTTCTCTACTCGTGCCACCGGCCCCGTCATTGCCTCGGTTGCACCGAGAAATAGCTGAGTCTAGATTTGGCACTTTTGGTCATTGACTCGGTTGCACCGGGAAATGACCTGAGTGTAGTTTTGAAATGCGGGGGAAACTGTGTCGCGCGTGTTGCTTCCGCAGAACCCGATCGGCGCGCGGGCAGTGTCAGGTGTATGGTGTTGGTGTAGTTGGTGTATAGATTATATATGACAAAGTAACTTAGTGCTATGAATATGAATATGTATATGAATGTAACGGGCCCTGGTCCCAGGGTTCGCAATTTTAGTATTCCTAAAATTGTATCCCTGCACTTGCAACATCTCTGCAAATCACTTATATCTTCAGTTCATCATGGATTTATAAGACGACAACAAAAACCACAGGCAGCCCTCTAGGCTCCCTAGGTTAGGTTATGTTAAGGCGGTAACAGGAGATCTAGCTGCTCTGCGGTCTCATTTAGAGACTTGCGAAAGTCGTTGACGGTCGCTAAGTTCGACGAAATTGAGCCAAGTGCCTTGAGGGGCGCCTGGCTGTCTGAGAAACCACACACTGAGTGTTCGTCTAGGGAGAGTTTGGAGACGATGGAGATCGCCTCCCTGATTGCTACGACCTCCGCCTGGATCACGCTACAGTGATCCGGAGGTCTGAAGCGGTGACTGATGTTGAGCTCGTTGCAGAAGACGCCTCCACCCACGCGACCGTCTATCTTTGAGCCATCAGGGTGTAAGTGAGGTATTTACTTGGGATGTAGAAGTCTGTCCTCTCTGGAAGTTGCGGGAGTTTAGTTAGAATTACCGAGTGGCCAACTGCGGGGGTCATATACGGGGTCATGCCCCATTTTTGACCGACGGTTTTTCTGCAGGTGTAGGGGGCCACTGTGGCCTACTTCACCCTCTCTGCTAGGCTCAATTTTCAGTCGAGCTCCCTGTCGAGGATAATACCAAGATACTTGGTATGGTTGCTGAAAATTAGCGGCTCTCAAAATAGAATCTTTTTTCTAAATTGATTTTATACGAAAAACCGAATTTGGTGGCTGCAAATTTATGTATATTTAAAACGAGACGAGGGTAACAGACGTGCGTTCGAATTCAATCATATTTCTCGACTTCTTTTCCTTTTCGTTATAAATATTCTCAAGCCTAACTTATCTAGGGCGGCGAAGCGGGGCGAATTCGCCAAGAGCGAGAGAGAGCTTTATTGCGCTCCCGCTTCGCCCTAACTATCTTACACTAGACTTCAAATTTTTTCCACATAAATCATGCGTCTTGACGCGACAGTTATTTATCGTTATTGTAATTGTCGGAACTGCCTCGTACTTCCTGGTGAATAGTACAAGTTCGGTCTTAGACTGGTTAGCACCTAGCCCACATTTGTCTGCCATTGTAACAGCTTTGTGAGAGTGCCAGAGTATGCTATAGCGACATCATCAGCATACGCCATTACGCGGCATCCACCACCCTCTATCTCCCGCAGCAATTTTTTTACTGCTACGTTCCATAGGAGTGGCGAGAGGACTCCGCTCTGCGGGTAGCCTCTGCTGACAAACCTGAAGGACGTTGACGTCCCCATTGAGGCCTCAACAGTCCTGCATTACAGCATCTGATCGATGAGACTCACCACCCGGGAATCAATGCCCAGGTCAGTCAGTGCTCCCGTGATGGCAGACGGAATGATGTTGTTGAAGGCCCCTTCTATGTCAAGAGAGGCTACCAGGGTATGCCGATAGGCATGTTGTGAGTCGGAGGTCTTATTCGGCAATATAGTCGCCCTGAGATGCAGACCTAAAAGCCGTTCCATCGCCTTTACCAGGAAGGACGATAGAGTTATGGGTCTGAAATCTTTTGGGGCAGTGTGCGAGGGCTTGCCTGCCTTGGATATAAAGACAAGTTTGGCCTGAAGCCATGTATCCAGGATTTGTCCGTGGGAGAAAACCCCCTTGTAAATCCGTTTGAGCCAATTTATGGCTCTTTTTCCGGCTTGGATCAGCTGGGCTGGGATGATACTATCTGATCCCGCGGACTTGTAGGGATTGAAGCTTTTGATTGCCTAGGATATGTTCTCCTGACTTAATAGGTTAATAGTGGAACCTTTGGCAGTGGATTTGGAACTGGACGTAGTCCAAGAGTGATACGCTAATGTTTGACTTGACTTCGAGAGTACTTTGCGTAAGCGCGAAGCTTCGGAGTTGGAGTTCCGTAGTGAGTGCTCCAGCTTTCGAGGCTCACCGCCGTGTTATCTTCACTGAAATTTGTATGCAAAAATAAATGCAGTTCTATTTTTACAAGAATGCAGGAGCGTATTTTACCTGGGGAGTCAGCTATGTATAGATTATAGTCTGGAGTCCTCGGACCGGAGACCCTGTTTCCGAGGATCCAGCATTCCTGAATGAGGACTACGTCGGCTCCACCCTTGGCTAGGTGGAGTAATAAGGCAGCCCATGCTGCCTTACAATTCACTCCTGAGGCTCGCCTCCACCATCGTTTGTCGGCATCGCTCTCGGGGGATTCGTCATCCTCCCCGACGAAGATTCGTCCGTCCGCCCGCCCCTGGCTAGGTCGCTCGCGTCGGACTCGTAGTGGTCCAAGATATCGTCCAATACCATGGACGCCGTATCCGACGCATCGGGTTGATCCCCGCTTCCGGGACGTCAAGCTCGAGGTCTGGCTTGCCTTGCCTTGGAGTCGTTTTTATAGCGGACTATGGGACTTTTTTTTTTTTTAATGGCGGAAGGGGGCGTGGCGCAATTTTGAAATACCCTTGTACTGAAGTGGTATCACAGGAGCTTGGACAGAAAGTTTGGTTGCTGAAGCTTTTATAGTTTCTGAGATCTAGGCGTTTATTTTTACGAACGGGCAAAGTCGACACGTAAGTGTGTGAGTGCGAGCGAGAGGGAACGATATTTCTCCAAATGGTTTTCTCCATTTGGTTTTACTAATATATCGATCCGATTCAGATTTGGGCCTCTGATAGATATGGTCTTTTTCATAGATTCTGCATTTAAAGTTTTCTGTCATCTTCAAAATGCTGTACGCCAACGATTTGCGCGCTTTTTTTTTTCGAAATACATTTTTAAAAGTGGGATATCATATCAGTGTAGAAACAAAATATAAGAAGAGATCACCTTCTTAGCACCTTTCTTAAAATAAGGCATAATCATGGCAGCCTTCCACATACCAAAGAATCGGAGCGTGTTAAGAAGCAACATCACAGGAAGAAGGGTGGCAGAAATGCCATCACTGTCGGGCATACTAAAATTGTCGAAATCGGCTATCGTCTCAAAGATGTCAGCTGTAAGGATGTTCCGCCGGGGTACAGATTCTCAGTCTGGCCAGGGCCCGATCCACTACAGCAAGATTTTTTATTTGTTGCGGGACCTCGAGAAGATCTACATAAATGTCGCACCGACGCACTGGAATGCGAGGGCAGACACGTGTGGAGAGGGGCAGTTACAACGGGGAAGGGAAGGATCAGACCCACGTGCACTGTGCTTCCGCGTCCAGTGCTGCGGACTGACTCCCCTGACAAAAGGGAAACTACTACAGTGGAGAAGAGGGAGGATCAGACCCACGTGCACTGTGCTTCCGCGTCCAGTGCTGCGGACTGACTCCCCTGACAAAAAAAGGGAAACTACTACAGTGGAGAAGGGAGGATCAGACCCACGTGCACTGTGCTTCCGCGTCCAGTGCTGCGGACTGACTCCCCTGACAAAAAAAAGGAAACTACTACAGTGGAGAAGAGGGTGGATCAGACCCACGTGCACTGTGCTTCCGCGTCCAGTGCCGCGGGCTGACTCCCCAAACTACAGGGAAATAACTACTGGGGAAGGGGGGAGGGATTACTTACAGTCGCCGTGCTTCCGCGTCCGGCTTCTGTAAGGTGAGTAGCATAAGCCCCAAGGTCCCTCTCAGGAGAATAAACCGTGTGAATTTGCTTTATTCTTTTGTCCTTTTATTGAATCAGTCCCTACGCCCTACCTATCGCACCGCTATTGCTCCCTACTCACTTTAGTGAAGCCAGCTTACCCTATCCACGGCCTGGTATTCCGAGCGGCTCGTTTGGTTACTCCGTGATTGTCTCGTAGTAGTTGTGGGGCGGGGAAGGCACGGTCACTTGTGGCGGCAGGGCACGGGTTTTGTCTTCCGCGAACACGACTGGTCTTTTCGGCGATCTCCACTTAACTCCCCAGCTGCACTTTTTGACGCGTGCTCGAACCCTTATTTTCCAGGCAGCGTCTTGGCAGAGGTAATCGGCCGTTTCCCGATCGTCCCTCAGGATCGCGCTATCTCCCTCTTTTCCATGTGTGGGGGTGGGTCCACCCTCTGCTGAGAGTCTCTGCTGAGAGTCGCTGTTCAGCCTTCGTTCCTCTGCTTGCTGCTCTGCCGTTGTGTTCTCTCGCTATCTGTATTTTTAGTATTTTACTAAAATTGTCGAAATCGGCTATCGTCTCAAAGATGTCAGCTGTAAGGATGTTCCGCCGGGGTACAGATTCTCAGTCTGGCCAGGGCCCGATCCACTACAGCAAGATTTTTATTTGTTGCGGGACCTCGAGAAGATCTACATAAATGTCGCACCGACGCACTGGAATGCGAGGGCAGACACGTGTGGAGAGGGGCAGTTACAACGGGGAAGGGAAGGATCAGACCCACGTGCACTGTGCTTCCGCGTCCAGTGCTGCGGACTGACTCCCCTGACAAAAAAGGGAAACTACTACAGTGGAGAAGAGGGAGGATCAGACCCACGTGCACTGTGCTTCCGCGTCCAGTGCTGCGGACTGACTCCCCTGACAAAAAGGGAAACTACTACAGTGGAGAAGAGGGAGGATCAGACCCACGTGCACTGTGCTTCCGCGTCCAGTGCTGCGGACTGACTCCCCTGACAAAAAGGAAACTACTACAGTGGAGAAGAGGGAGGATCAGACCCACGTGCACTGTGCTTCCGCGTCCAGTGCCGCGGGCTGACTCCCCAAACTACAGGGAAATAACTACTGGGGAAGGGGGGAGGGATTACTTACAGTCGCCGTGCTTGCGCGTCCGGCTTCTGTAAGGTGAGTAGCATAAGCCCCAAGGTCCCTCTCAGGAGAATAAACCGTGTGAATTTGCTTTATTCTTTTGTCCTTTTATTGAATCAGTCCCTACGCCCTACCTATCGCACCGCTATTGCTCCCTACTCACTTTAGTGAAGCCAGCTTACCCTATCCACGGCCTGGTATTCCGAGCGGCTCGTTTGGTTACTCCGTGATTGTCTCGTAGTAGTTGTGGGGCGGGGAAGGCACGGTCACTTGTGGCGGCAGGGCACGGGTTTTGTCTTCCGCGAACACGACTGGTCTTTTCGGCGATCTCCACTTAACTCCCCAGCTGCACTTTTGACGCGTGCTCGAACCCTTATTTTCCAGGCAGCGTCTTGGCAGAGGTAATCGGCCGTTTCCCGATCGTCCCTCAGGATCGCGCTATCTCCCTCTTTTCCATGTGTGGGGGTGGGTCCACCCTCTGCTGAGAGTCTCTGCTGAGAGTCGCTGCTCAGCCTTCGTTCCTCTGCTTGCTGCTCTGCCGTTGTGTTCTCTCGCTATCTGTATTTTTAGCGAAGTCGCTCTCTCTCTGCTGCGGTCCGCCATTTCGGACCGTGACGTATGTTTCGCTCTCTCTCGTAGGCCTGTCGCTGGGCTGCACTTTGAGCGAAGTTGCTCTCTCTCTGTTGTAGTGCGTCGTTTCGGACCGTGACGTAGGTATTGCTCTCTCCCGTAGATCGTGGCCTGCTGTGCTCGTTGGTCAAGTGTGACGTTACTTGTTCTTCGCTGTGGCTGTGTGGGTGTGTGTGGGGCGGTTAGAGATGACGAGTACGGTGACTGTTTCCTGACCACGGTTTGCCCTGTGAGTTTACGATGGTTTTCCCCTACGCGGCTTTCGCCTCTATTTTCCAATATGTACAGCTCTTATGATTAGGTGAAAGAAATGAAAAGACTTAATGCTAGGGTGACTATGGAATAAACTTACGAACTATGAAAAAAAAATAATAATAAATGAAAAATGAGGTTCTACCTCCTCTATCTACATAAAACACCGCACCTCCCTGTTTCGGTTCACCGAGATCGGAATGTACATGCCCCGTGTTTGTAAGGGCACTCCCTGAGGTACCCGGCGCACCGGGGTATCCACCTGCCAGCCTGCGGGTGCCTCCGGCCATTCTCCTTCCTCTTGGACGGTGTCCAACGCTGGGAGCTCGTTGAAGTGTGCCATGAGGTCGTCGGCGTCGAACGTCTCGAGCTCCAGGTAGGAGTCGCCCTCGTGGAGAGGTATCTCCTCTGACGCCCCTATGACTCCGCCCAGGAGATCATCGAGGGTGAGCCCCTGCAACTCGTGGTAGGGGTTACTCTCGTGGGGAGGTTTACGCGCTGCCGCACCCATGGGCTCGACCTCGCGATCCCTGTGGTTGATGCGTCGAAGGTCCATGGGCGCATCCTGCTCTTGGGGTGTCCTGCCTGCTCCAGCTTCCAAGGTTCCGTCTGTCGTGCTCTCCTCCTCGCTGTCACTTATCGTGATTATCCTGGGGTCGGTTCGACTTGGGCCGATTGGTCGATGGTCTGGGGAGTTGGGCCAGTATGCGCAAGGTGCCTGGTTGGGTACAGGTGAGTAGGATGGGGTTCGGGGGAGAGTCTGAAACTCATAGTTGATCGGTCGTCCTCGCTGTTCCCCTTTTCGGAGGTATCCTCGTCGCTCCCCTCCTTTTCCTCAGCTTCCTCTTCCTCAGCCTCCTCTTCCTCTGCCTCGACGTCCTCTTCCTCGCCAGCCTCTTGTTCCTCCAAGGAACTTTCACTGGCTGCCTCGTTAGTCTCCTCTCTCTCGACCAATTCCTCGTCTGCACTGGACTCTGGGTGGTACCCACTCCCATCCCACTCCTCCGTTTCGGCCTCGCTGTCCGTCCACTCCCTGTAGGGCGGAGGAAGGTCAGGTGCCGTGTTACAGGGCCGTGAACTGGCGCGATGCTCTAAGATGCTTTGCAACGAGTGCGCAGAGTCAGGCCAAGGTGTCCTTAGGACTGGGTCGCACTGTGGCGCCTCAGTGGGGGCGGGATTCCGGGAACCTTGGTTGAAGGATGCGGGCTGTGGCCATGGTGTCCCTGGCTCTAACCAGGACCCATAGGGGGGTGGTGCTCCCGTCTCCTCGGAGCATTGGGGCGCTTGCCGTGTGCTTTCCTCAGCGATCGCTTGTCTGCTCAGGACGGCGGCTACGGGGCCGGGCACCGTTCTCTTGGTGTTTCCTCCGTCTCATCTTCGCTAACATCCGAGTATTGTGGCCCTTGGGCCCGCGCTGCCGCTAGCCACCGATTTAAAGTTTCGACGTAGTGGCGTAGGGGTGCCCGCTGGGAATTCTTTCCAAAACGTCCGTCATTGAGGACTTCCTCGTCGCTCTCTTCGGCCATGTTGGGGTCTCCCCATCGACTCTCGGCGTACACGTTGAGTGAGTCGGATGGTGTGCTCCTTTGATAGCCGTCCCGCTCTTGTCCCAGCCGGCGGAGGCCGCCTGAGACCTCTTCTCGTCGCGTCGAGGAAGGCGATGGTGGTGGCGATGTCGGGTGTCTTCGTGGGTGTCCGCCTGGTTGGCGGGGCTCTGGTTCGTCTACCCACTTGCGCTTTGTAGCGCCCCGGGACGTTGAGGGTCCCGTGGTGTCGTTGACTGGCATTTGGTCGATGCGGCTGGGATTTGCCGGGCTGGTGTGGGCTGGACGGCTGTCCGTAAGGCCACTGTTCGGAGCAGCAGCAGCTACATAATTACTAAGAGCAGCTCGCCTTGTTTACATATATACTCTCTTTATACGCTCTTATACTAGTTTGCTATTGTCGCGCTCATCGCTCCCTCTTACAGTGCATAGAAGCGCACGCATATGTATGCACCCTTCGTACTGTTTATATTGCAGTGCTTTGCCCTTTTATAGTCTCAGTCTAAAATATTGTCGATCGCCGCGCATCTCCGAGCAGTCCAAATTAGTTCTACAAAATTCCAACTCGAACCCGTTATATTAATCGAGCTCGCAAATATTGTAAAGTTTAACACACCGAATCGCAGTTCACGGCCACGCTCCCTTCAAATTGTATAAAATCGTCGAATAATAAACAGAAATATTAAAAACTAAATACGGAGAATAATTGTCGTAAATGTGGAGTCAGAGTTGCCGAAAAAGCTCGGCAGCTTCCAACACTTTGGTGACCCCGACGTGATCGCCGTGAACTTATAGTGCGTTAAAGTGTTTAAACATTTAATTCTTCGAATTTTAAACATATAACTCAACATTTGCTAAGAGAAAGAGCGAACAAAAGTCGTTGTGGCCGACCGTGGCAGTGCTAGCGGCCCGCTATTCGTTTTCGTTTTTCTCTTTCACCGTCTGCTTCAGCCTGCGCAACGCACTGTCGAGACCGGCTGCATAGAGTTCTAAGCGAGATCCGTTAGCTTTTTCGTCTACTCTTTCGTCGTTTGCTTCAGCCATCTCTCGTGACCGGCTGCAATAACTGTCTTTGGAATTCGAACTCGAAATCCGTGCACTCTCTCGATCGTTTCTCTCGCGCACATAAAAGTGCCGCAAAAGTGAACACACAAAACGTTTGAGCTTGTATCGCTTGTTGAAAAATCGAATTTAACTTCGACCAATACACTCCGCGTCAACTATCTGTAGCCAAAACATGGGAAATAGAAAAATAATAGAAAAAGTGGATCGTTTGCTATGGCAAATGAGGCTGGTGAAACACATAGCGAGTCGGTGGCATTTGGCGCTGCTCCAAGTGGTGGAAGTTTTAGTGCCAACGCAGCACACAGCACACAATTCCCCTGCGTCTCGGATTACATTTTTGAAGTTGAAAACTAGATCTATTTTCGATAGGCTAGAATCAATACGCACGGATATGGATTGTGAGAAGCTGTGCCAAATGGATGAATATGATCTGCAAGGACTGTTGCAATCGTTGACTGTACTGGAATCTAATTTTGCCGTGGCGCACAACAGCTTAGAGGAAATGGATTTTGAGTCCATGTCCAGTGAAGTACCTGCAAAATTCGACTCGTCCATATTATCACTGCGGACCATTCTTCAGCGCGAGCTTGGAAGTCGGTCCAGCACCAAGCATTGTTCGACAATCAACCCTAACTCAAGTGCATCCCAATCAATCGTCGTTATGGCCAATCGATATCGGTTACCTCAGCTGGAGCTGCCAAAGTTTAGTGGAATTTACACGGGTGGGCCAATTTCTTCTCAATGTTCACCGCGATCATTGACAAGGAGTCCGAGCTAACCCCTATCGAAAAGCTGCAGCATCTACGTTCCTGTTTGAGTGGCGCAGCCTCAATACCATCAGCTCATTGGAGATAAATGAGGCTAATTATATCGTGGCATTAGATATTTTAAAGCGTCGCTTTTGATAATAAACGTTTTATTTTGCAGGCACACATCAGAGGGATTTTTGGGTTGGAGAAGGCTGACGCATCGGTGGGCAAGCTGAGGGAACTGACTGACAGAGTCACCTCACATATTCGTGCAATGGAATCGCTGGCTAGTAAGGAAGAAGTAGCAGACTGTATTCTTGTACAGAGTGTACTTCAGAAGCTGGACAAGGCCACTCAGAGCAGATGGGAGGAGACTTCGTCGAATCAAGAGCTGCCGTCATGGGAAAAATTGTCTGGATTTTTGGAAAAGAGATGTCGAACGCTTGAAAATGTGGATCAATCAACGCAAGGGCAAGATCAGGTTGGCAAGTCCGGGAAAACCGTGAGTACGCATCATAGAAAATCTTTCGTCGCATCGAGCGCCCCCGTTTCTTGTGTGTTATGCGAGGGCACGAACCATATAATTGCCAATTGTCCACGGTTTGCACCTCTGTCGCCGAATGATCGTCAGGTGGAAGCAAAGCGGCTCTTATTATGCCTTAATTGCTTACGAAAGGGCCATCATGTGAAGGATTGTAAATCCGGTCCCTGCCGTACTTGCCGATCGAAGCACCACACGCTTTTGCATTTCGTTCGTCCAACAGAGACATTTCAATCTGCTTCTACGAGTAAAGCCTCGCAACAACAACCAAGTCATAGTGCCATGGTTGCCATGTCGTCCTCATTGCCTCAAGCCCTAATATCCCAAAGTCATTCTGATGCTGTGCTGTTAGCCACCGTCGTCGTTCTCGTAAAAACAACGTTGGAACTTTCGTGCCATGTCGCGCACTTTTGGACTCAGGATCACAATTACATTTCGTCACAAGTCGTCTAGCTAATCAGCTAAAACTTAGAAAAACCAAATCGCTTACCGCGGTCTCTGGCATAGGAGATGCTAGCTTCTCAACTGAAGGTATCTCGGTGGATCTCGTTCTGAAATCGCGGATTTCAGAGTTCACCACTAGCATCACTTCCGTCGTTGCCCAGAAGATCACGGACAAGCAACCCAGCATCCCAATTAGCGTCTCTAATCGGAATATCCCGTCTAATATACAGCTTGCTGACCCTTCGTTCCACAAGCCGCAACGGATTGACCTGCTCATCGGAGCTGGACTGTTCTTCGAGTTGCTGTGTGTGGGACAAATTCAGCTGGCGCCTGGACTTCCGTTGCTGCAGAAGACACATTTCGGATGGATCATTTCTGGTGGCGGGCACTCGGCCCCCAACCTGTCTTCGTTTGTCGCAGCCCACTCTTCGGATTGCGGGCACTCGGGCGTGCATTTGGCCCCCAACACATCGTCGGTTATCGCAGCCCAATCTTCGGATGACACCAATCACAGCATTCGGCTTGATGAGCTGGTTCGTCAATTTTGGGAAGTGGAGCACATCTTTGAGCCAATCGCTAGGGCAACAAAGGAGGAGCTGCACTGCGAGGAACACTTTGTCAACCATCACACTCGTCTTCCCTCCGGGGAATATTCTGTTCGCTTGCCTATGAAGCGAAGTCTGGAGTCCTTGGGTGATTCCTTCTTGCAAGCTAAACGGCGCTTGGAAAATTTGGAGCGGAAGTTCGTCCGTAATCCAGCTCTTTATGTAAATTATTCGGCATTCATGAAGGAGTACTTGTCCCTTGGCCATATGTCTCTGGTGCCCAGCGAAGATAGGCAAAAGTGCCAATATTTCTTGCCTCATCACTGCGTCATCAAAGAGGACAGCTCCACAACAAAGCTGAGAGTCGTATTCGATGGCTCTGCAGCTACCACATCTGGTCTTTCGCTAAACGATCTGCTAATGTCAGGTCCCACCATTCAAGCCAAGCTGTTTCACTCCCTTATCCGTTTTCGTGCATTTCCTATTGCTCTTACAGGTGATATATCGAAAATGTATAGGTGTGTGCGTGTCTCTATGCCTGATACCATGCTCCAATGCATATTGTGGAGGGACTCTCTGGACGACGACATACAGGTCTTCAAATTAAACACAGTCACCTATGGTACTAAGCCTGCATCGTTTTTAGCTATTCGAGCTATGCATCAGCTAGCCATGGATGAGTCTTCGTCTTACCCATTAGGATCGCAAACCATTCTACAAGACTTCTACGTGGATGACATGATTTCTGGAGGCAATTCGGTCGAGGAAGTGTTGGAAATTATGACTCAAACCAAGGATCTTCTCGCTCGAGGCAATTTTCAATTGCGGAAATGGTGTTCCAACTCCCTGATGTTCTTCGTATGGTCCCAGATTCCGAAAGGGAAAGTTTTTTGAAGTTGGATGATGGAAGCGATGTAACCAAAGCCCTTGGGCTCATTTGGGAGCCACACAAGGACAATTTTTATTTACATTTGCTCCTCAAATCGGTGTTGGCAAGCACACTAAGCGTTCGGTGCTGTCAACAATTGCGCGATGCTATGATCCTATGGGTTTAGTCGGGCCTACTTTGACAAAAGCGAAAATCATCATGCAGCGCATGTGGAGAGACAAGCTGCATTGGGACGAAAGTCTTCCTCAGCCTTTGGAATCGGCTTGGGCGGATTTTTGCTCGGACTTCGCTACTGTAGGACACGCTTCATTCCCACGTTACATACTTCTACCTAAATCAAGGTTCGAACTACATGCCTTCTGTGATGCAAGCCTCCAAGCCTATGGAGCCTGTATCTATGCTCGATCGTTTACGGATACTACCGTTGAGGTTCATTTACTTTGCTCGAAGGCTAGGGTTGCTCCATTAAAGACCCTCACGGTGCCTAAACTTGAATTATGTGCAGCGTTCTTATTAGCCAATTTACTTCGCGAAATAAGAAAAATGAGCACCTTCGATTGCCCAATCCATTGTTGGTCGGACTCCACTGTAGTCTTGTCTTGGCTACGAGAAGAGTCTTCCAAATTCAACGTCTTTGTGTCGAATAAGATCTCTGCCATACAACAACTTACTAGGGGCATGGGTGGCGCTATGTACCAACTGAAATGAACCCGGCTGACATTCTATCAAAGGGAGCAGCACCTCAGGAGCTCTTGCAATCGAGTTTGTGGATGCATGGACCATCCTTCTTGCAAGGCGAAAGAAGTTGTTGGCCCGAAAGGTGCTCGCCAGAAGTCAACCTTCCGGAAATTCGACATCGGGTATTGCTGTCATCTGAGCGGTTCGACATCTCGCGTTCGTTTAAGCACATCAACTCATTCGGAGTCATGATGCGCATCTTTGGTTACGTTCACAAGTTCATCAGAGGAAAGAAGTCACCGGACCTCACTTCTGAAGACCTTCGAAATGGAGCACATCTGCTATGTCGGATCGTTCAACACGCCCATCTTTACCCTGAATACCGTGCTCTTCGAAAGGGGAGTTGCGTGGAGTCCACTAGCAGTATATCATCGCTGTCGCCGTTTATAGATGACTTTGGTCTCATTCGCGTTGGTGGCCGTCTACAACACTCAACTCTCAACTTCGATGCTCGTCACCCAATCATTTGTCCCAGGGATCATCCTTTGACGTTCGCAATAATAAATCATTTTCATCGAAAACATCATCATGCTGGTCCACAGTCGCTACTTGGAGCGATTCGTCTGCAGTTCTGGCCCATCGGCGGCATGAAAACCGTATCTCGAGCCTTGCGGAAATGCATTATCTGCTGTAGATCCAGACCTCGTCTAGTTGAACACATCATGGCTGACCTACCAAAGGATCGAGTGCAGGATTCGCCTGCATTTAGCGTTTGTGGAATTGACTACTGCGGTCCCTTCTACTATAAGCCAGAAGGGGCGCAGTCGATCGCTGATGAAATGCTACATCAGCGTTTTTATCTGCTTTGCAACAAAGGCCGTCTGGTTAGAACTCGTGAAGGACTTGACAACTGCTGCTTTCTTGAGTGCCCTCAAACGGTTCGTTGCCACTCGCGGCATTCCCCGGTGTATTTGGTCGGACAATGCAACAAACTTTGTGGGAGCAAGGGAATGAGTTGGAGGACCTTCGACAGCTATTTTTGAGCGAGAAGCATCGTGATGAAGTGCAAAATCACTGCATCAACAACGGCTTTGATTGGAAATTTATACCACCTCGCTCGCCCCATTTCGGTGGCTTATGGGAGGCAGCAGTGAAGATGGCCAAGAAGCATTTGTATCGCTCCATGGGATCTTCCCTCTTTACCTTCGATGAGCTGCGGACCCTGGTTTACCAAATCCAGGCAGTAATCAATTCTCGACCTCTTATTGCTATTTCAGAAAACCCTGAAGATCTTGGCGTCCTCACACCAGGACATTTTCTAATTGGTCGTCCGCTGATGGAGTTTCCCGAGCCAGACGTAACGGGTCTAAACTTCAATAGATTGGATTGCTGGCAACGAGTCGCCTGTGCACAGCAGATCTTTTGGAAGCGTTGGAGTGAGGAGTACTTGACTCTACCCAACAACGTGCCAAATGGCGCACACCGCAGCCTTCCATTCAAGTCAACGACGTCGTCTGCATCAAGGATGAGAACCTGCCGCCGTTGAAGTGGCCTTTGGCCAGGGTGATCGAGGTCATCGCTGGAGCTGATGGGACTGTGCGAGTCGCCGTCCTGCGGACACCATCCGGAACCACTCGACGAGCTGTCAACAAGCTGTGCGTCCTACCCGTTGAGGATCCTGTTAAAGACCTGGTCTTTCAACGGGGAGTATGTTCGAGCAGCAGCAGCTACATAATTACTAAGAGCAGCTCGCCTTGTTTACATGTATACTCTCTTTATACGCTCTTATACTAGTTTGCTATTGTCGCGCTCATCGCTCCCTCTTACAGTGCATAGAAGCGCACGCATATGTATGCACCCTTCGTACTGTTTATATTGCAGTGCTTTGCCCTTTTATAGTCTCAGTCTAAAATATTGTCGATCGCCGCGCATCTCCGAGCAGTCAAATTAGTTCTACAAAATTCCAACTCGAACCCGTTATATTAATCGAACTCGCAAATATTGTAAAGTTTAACACACCGAATCGCAGTTCACGGCCACGCTCCCTTCAAATTGTATAAAATCGTCGAATAATAAACAGAAATATTAAAAACTAAATACGGAGAATAATTGTCGTAAATGTGGAGTCAGAGTTGCCGAAAAAGCTCGGCAGCTTCCAACATCCACTGTTGGCTAGATTGCCTGGACTGGCGAGCGCCAGTCGGCCGTCGGTGAGGTTGCGGTTGGCTGGATTGCCTTGAGCTGGTCGTACGCTGGCGTAGGGGTAGCGACGGTGTGGGACGATGGGTCTGCGGGCGGCAGTGCGCCTCCAGGATGCCCCGACGTGTCATCTTCTGCCCATAGGGGCCGTCTGTCACTCGCGCGTCCTCGTCGCATTGTAGATTCTGTGGGGGGAAGAAAATCTCGGGTGGTTAGATCCTACCTACTTTGCTGTTATACCCTGTCCTGCCTGAGCGGTGCGATCTACAAAATTGCTGGGGTCCCTGGCTTAATTAATCCCCTTAAGGGGGTCTATACATAGCTTACGGCGTCGTTGGCGATGCCCCTCTTTGGGCGAGGACGTTATGGCAGCGCACTGCCATAAGTAGACCTCATGATCGCTGCTGCTGGACTGTTCGTCGGTATTGGTGTTCGCTTGCTGGCTCGTCGGGTCCTGCTGGTTCGGCGTCGTCGTCATCCTCGACGATGTCAGGGTTGTTGTATGGCTTGAGGTCCGCTATCCCGGCGGTTCTGCGTTGTCGTCCTGCTTGTAGTTTTAGGCGCACGATGTTCGGCGCGAGAAACTTTTCTAACCGGTATGGTCCCTCGTATTTAGGGGCCAACTTCGCTGCAAAACTTTCGGCTGCCTTGGATAGGTGGTGTTGGTGCAACATCACCAGTGAGCCGGTGTGGGCCGCCACTCGCGTCGTCGAAGATTATACGCCCTGCTTTGCTCCTGCGATGCTTGCTGTGTGTTATCCTGAACCAGCTGGAATATGTCTTGGAGTCGGTCGGCCTTTTCCCGTGGTGCCTCGGTGTTATCTCCTAGTCCTGGGGTTGTTTCCTCGTATAGGGCTCCTGGTAACCGCGGCTCTCGGCCGAATACAATGAATGCCGGGCTGAATCCTGTGGTGTCGGAGACGCTGCTGTTGACGGCTAGGCTGAGCTCGGGAAGCAACTCATCCCATGTTCGTTGGTCCCCGTCGACGTATTGGGCGATCATAGTTTTGATCGTCCGATTTGCCCTCTCGGTAGGGTTCTGTTGTGGCGTATAGGGGGCCGTATGCTCCAGTTCCATTCCAGCTTGCTTGCAGAAACTCTGGAAGGAGCGACTGGTAAATTGAGTCCCGTTGTCGCAGACGAACCTTCTTGGGACTCCAAAGCGACCAACTGGGCCATGGTGGCTTTACGAAGTGGCACCAGTTCCACCCATTTGCTGAACGCGTCGAAGAAGACCAATAGCATCGTATTGCCTTGCTTTGACCGGGGAAGTGGCCCGACAAAGTCTGCGCACAGAATATCGAGTGGACCCTGGGGCTGCCGTGTGTGCATCTGTCCGGTTGGTTTTAGTTGGCTCACCTTGAATTGCTGGCAGCTGGTACATTTGCTGACGTACCGGGCCACATCTCGATGGAGTCAGGCCAATAGTACCGCTGAGAAACGCGTGTCGCCGTCTTCCTGATTCCCAGGTGTCCGGCCGTATCGTGATCGTGGCACTCCTTAAGCACTCGGCGCCTGTGGTCCTTAGCGACGCATAGCTTCCACTGTATGGGGTCTTCCTCCGCTGACCGAAATC
Organism: Drosophila bifasciata; assembly: GCA_009664405.1. Lineage (NCBI taxonomy): Eukaryota > Metazoa > Arthropoda > Insecta > Diptera > Drosophilidae > Drosophila > Drosophila bifasciata. The sequence goes on from CM019044.1 coordinate 22,261,709, forward strand.
CCGTCCGCTTGTAGATCTGGTCATTCTCCATGATAAAGTCGTGGTGTTTTCCGGGATCTTCTTGTATGCGTCGGCGTAGTCGTTATATCCAAGAGCAGGTATTCTCTTCTTCCTCGGCTCGTTGCAGTGTCTCCACTGGTTGTCGTGAGAGGGCGTCGGCCACGACATTCTGACTACCACGCCGGTAGTGAACATCAAACTGGTACTGCTGGAGCTCTGAAGCCCAGCGAGCGATGCGGCCTGTTGTGTTGTCCATGGTATTCAGCCATTTTAACGCCAAGTGGTCTGTGATTACGTCGAAGTGATATCCTTCCAGATAGCACCGAAGTTTTCGGATCGCCCAGACGATGGCTAGGCACTCCTTTTCGGTGGCGGGTAGTTCTCCTCCGCTTTTAGAAGCCGTCGGCTGGCGTAGGCGATGACTCGTTCTTCTCCGTCGATTTGTTGCGTCAGTACCGCCCCGAGGCCGTAAGCACTGGCATCTGTTTGTAGGGTAAACCTCTGCGTGAAGTCCGGGCATGCCAGTACCGGCGCTTGGGTCAGCTTTTCCTTCAGGACTTCAAATGCCGCTTGTTGTTCCTCAGTCCAGTTCCACTTGTGGTCCTTCCTCAAAAGGCTAGTCATCGGCTGAACCACCGTGGCGAAGTTTGGCACAAATCTTCTGTACCACGAGGCCATCGAGACAGCGTCTCAACTCCTTCAGAGTGCCCGGCGGTGCTAACTTCCGTACTGCGATGATTTTTCCGGGTCGGTGTGAATCCCCTGCTCGCTGATGACGTGGCCCAAGTAAACAATGCTCTTCTGGAAGAAGCTGCATTTCTTGCGGTTCAGTCGGAGGTTCGCTTCCCTCAGTCTTCTGAATACCTCGCGTAGGTTGTCGATGTGCTCCTCTAGTGTTGTTCCAATTACGATGATGTCATCGAGGTAGGTGAACGCGTAGGGTTCCATTTTCGGTCCGATGACGCTGTCTAGAGCGCGTTGAAATGTTGCCGGGGAAAAGTGACTTCCCAGTGGAAAAGTCCTCGTCCTGGCACGGTAAATGCCGTGGCTTCCCTGCTGCCCTTTGCCACCTGAATCTGCCAATAGCCATTCTTGAGGTCCAACGTCGAAATGTAGCGGGCGTTGCGAAGCCTCTCCAGGATATGATTGATCCGGGGCAGCGGGTACGCGTCTGGCACCGATCGAGCGTTGAGTTGCCGATAGTCCACGCACATTCGCATCTCGCCCGTCTTTTTGCCGACCAACACGATGGGCGCGCTGTGGGGACTATTTGAGGGCTCGATCCGTCCGTCGCGTAGGAGTTCCTCTACTTGTTCGTCGATGATCTTCTGCATTGCTGGGTTATTGGGGAAGTAGCGTTGTTTCACGGGTCGGTCGTCCCGCATAATGATCGTATGCTCGGCGATTTGCGATGTCCCGTTGAGTCCCTCGAACTTGGCAAGTTCCTGCTCCAGAAACTCTGCTGCCGCTGGTGTGGGTGGAGATTTGGGCTCTTCCGAGGGGCAATCGTGGCAGCTCATCCGTCAGGATGGTGGCCAAGTTCACGGTGACGTGAGCATCCGGGTCTGCAATTCGGAACGGATTTCGATACCTTGCCCTGCGGCGTCGTCTAATGGCTCCAGCTGGTAGTCTATCAGTGTCTTCTGTCTGGCGTCGTCTCTCTTGTTTCGTGTTATGCTGTGGTCTTTCGTGGTCGTTTGGTTCGGTGGCGTTGTCCTGGTTGAGCTGCTGGGTCTATCTATGTTCGATGCGTGGCGTTGACTTTGTCCTGGTCGTGCTGGGTGGGGTCGGCTTCAGGTCGGGCAATCTGGTCCGGGTGGTGTCCGGTCGTGCTGCCGTTGTCGTTCCTGAAGTTTTCCTGGTCCTGTTGTGTGATTCCCGGTTCGGCGAGCTGGCCCTGGAGTTGTCCAGCGGTGTCGCAACTGCCTCTGCCGAAGTGTTCCTGATCCTGTTGTTGGGCGACTCCCGGTTCGGCGAGCTGGCCCTGGGTTGTCCAGCGGTGTCGCAACTGCCTCTGCCGAAGTTTTCCTGTTCCTGTTAGGTGACTCCCGGTTCGGCGAGTTGGCCCTGGAGTTGTCCAGCGGTGTCGCAACTGCCTCTGCCGAAGTGTTCCTGATCTTCCTGTTGCTGGGCGTCTTCCGGTTCGGCGAGCTGGCCCTGGAGTTGTCCAGCGGTGTCGCAACTGCCTCTGCCGAAGTTTTCCTGTTCCTGTTAGGTGACTCCCGGTTCGGCGAGCTGGCCCTGGAGTTGTCCAGCGGTGTCGCAACTGCCTCTGCCGAAGTTTTCCTGATCTTCCTGTTGCTGGGCGTCTTCCGGTTTGGCGAGTTGGCCCTGGAGTTGTCCAGCGGTGTCGCAACTGCCTCTGCCGAAGTGTTCCTGATCCTGTTGTTGGGCGACTCCCGGTTTCGAGCTGGCCCTGGGTTGTCCAGCGGTGTCGCAATTGCCTCTGCCGAAGTTTTCCTGTTCCTGTTAGGTGACTCCCGGTTCGGCGAGCTGGCCCTGGAGTTGTCCAGCGGTGTCGCAACTGCCTCTGCCGAAGTGTTCCTGATGATCCTGTGGTTGGGCGACTCCCGGTTCGGCGAGCTGGCCCTGGAGTTGTCCAGCGGTGTCGCATCTGCCTCTGCCGAAGTTTTCCTGAAGATCCTGTGGTGTGGCGGGGCTTGTCCATAAGGGATGGGTCAGTCATAGGCGCGGTCGGCTTTGCTGAACTGGTAGTGAGTGGGCTTGCGAAGGTCACCGTTCGTGGTCGAGGCACAGATGAGTCCAGTGGTGTCGTCCCTGGCTGGTCACGTCTTACCCTCAGCTGTAGATAGGCACGTCCGCAGTGGATCCTGGCTCGGATCCCGCACAGGAAGTCGAGACCCAAGATGACGTCATCAATACCGTGGGCAAGATGAGCAAAGCCACTCGCGCCTCCAGTTGATCAAGTCGTACCGTCGCCAGCACTGCTTGGGTTATCTCCTTCTTGGATCCATCTGCCAGGGTAATCCTCGTCCTCACCTCACGCAGATTCGTCTCCGTCCCTAATTCCTGGACCATCCGTTGACTGATGAAAGATCGGGTCGCTCCAGTGTCGTGAGTGGCCGACAGGGCCTTCCCTTCGATGGTGACGAGAACGGCGATCCTTCCTCCATCCAGACTAAGTGGGTGAGTTATTCCTGGGGGTCCTGCTGTCGTGTCTCCGTCCGCGTCCCAGTCGGGAGGAGACTCGAGTCGTTTGCCGACCCTGGCTTCCGGCAGCAGTTGATGATCCGGACACCCCGGCGGCCGCATTCCCAGCAGAACAGTTTCTGCCGGTTGGAACATGTGCTGCTGAAATGCCCGTCTTCCGCACAGTTTCTGCATGCTCGCCGTACATCCACCCGTCTGTCTTCTTCCTGTGCCACCACCCGGTTGGCAATGTCAGTTCTCCGAGATGCCTCCTGAGTGGAGCTCCGTGGTTTAAGTGCCTCGTTTTCCGAGTAGGGCGGTGCTTTCGTGCGGTTACTGTGCGTGGATCCCGTAGAACGAGTGACCTCGCGGTCCCTGGCTGTCTCGTATGCCATACATAGCTGTGTTAGCTCCGTCAAAGTGTGAAAGTCTTGTCTTCGGGTGTACAGCTGGTACTCTGGGCGGAGATTTTCGTAGACACGATCAATTCCGCTCCTGGGTGTACCGAGCTCGTTGCATCATTAACCTCAGCTCAATCAGGTAGTCCCTGAAGGATTCCTTCGGCTATTGGTTCCGGCCTCTGATGGTGTCCTCCAGACGTTGAAAGTATCGAGGTGGCAGGAAGAAGTCTAGGAACTCCTTTCGGAATTCCATCCAGCTCTTCCCCTGCATTTGGAAGGTCCTAAACCATCCCTCAGCTTTGTCCGATAGGAGTCCTGAGATGACTCCACCCGTTCTTCAAGGCGCTCGATGAAGGCTAGAGGGTCCGTGTGACCGTTGAAGGTCAATCCCCACTTCCTTAGCTTGTCGGCCAGCAGGAAATATGAGATTTCTCCTCCTGTGCGGTAGGCCCGTTGTCCCTGGGACAGACCAGTTTGGTAGTGGGTCCCGATGAGTGGTTGTTCCATCGCGATGCAGTGTCCGGTGGTGCTGGGTTCTGGTCGTTGAGGTAGGCCGCGTGTTTCTGATACCGCCACCTGGACTGGCGCCTGGCGGTCGGGTGGCTGGTGGTTGGTGGCGCTGATGCTTGATCCCTGGCTCGTGCTGGGCAACTCGGGGATTACCCGCGGTGGCGGATCCAGCGCAGGGCCCTGCTGGAGGTTTCCGTCGATGGCCAGAGGCTCCGAGGCCTCGACTACTCGTCCTGGGGGTGTCGTGAGGGTCACGGGGCGACCTGGCGATTTTGGCCCCGCTGGTCGGATTGTGCTGGCTGGCTCAGGGATCAACAGTAGAAGCTGCTTCTTATCCCTGCTTCCATCCTCCTTTGCTCGCGTTTCTGGTCCCGGAGACGTGGCGGGGCTCCGTGGGTCCCTGGGACTAGGAATACTGCCGAAGTGGCTATCCAACTCAGCAATCCTGGCCTGTATTTCCTCGGGTGGCTGCCCCGTGAAATGAAACTGGCGATCCGGCTGCGGAGCTCGTCCACTGTTCCGGTTGACTCGAGTCCGAATTCTTGGGCCAATCCTTGTAGCTCGTCCTTTCGGCGGTACGATATCCAACGCGAACCCATGTCTCCTTTTTTGGATTGTGGCGTTTAGGGATGGGTACCTTGGTACGGGGAGATCGATGGCTCTGGCACTAATGCACGGTAACGCATTATCTTGGTGATCTTGGCACGGATACACGACGCGTTACCGATCGGTTGGTTCTGCGGAAAGTTTCACGGCGCGATACTAAGCGAACGATCCTGCGGAAGGATGCTTGGTTGCGCACGGGATACTTATGTTCCTTGGTAAGGATTCGCGGCGAAGTACAGGATCCTGCGGAAGGATACTCGTGGTTTGGCACCAGGATTACGAGGAGTGTTATTATTTGAAAGTGTTCCGGTTCGCGGCTAGAGTTTTAATGTGTCTCTGATGAAGGCTGGAGCTTGATTCCCCTGCTCGAGCTTGGGCTCCGTCTTATATTGGCCGTCAGTCGGGCTTCGGGGCAGAGGGCTCTGCCACCCACGCTGCTCCACCCGATCGTGGCTCTCTCCTGTGCTCGGCTCCCGATGGTCGCAGTGCCGCTGTTGTCGCCGCGTAGCCGCTGTCCCCGTTCGGGTTCTTGGCGCTCTCTCCTTGTCGCCGTGTCACTGCTGCTAATCTCCCGGTTGTGGTTGTACGTCGCTGTTGCTCTGCTCCTGGGCGTCCGATGCTTCGGCCGCTCTTTCTTTGTCGCCGTGTCTCTGCTGCTGATCTCGCGGCCGCGGCTCCTTTTCCCTCACTGTTCTCCCTATTCTGCTGCCCCTCCTTACTACACTCCCTTAAATAACCCACTATAGGTATCTGATCTCTAACTCGACTGTCCCTGCTCGGGCGCCATCTGTAAGGAAGTTCCGCCGGGGTACAGACTCTCAGTCTGGCCAGGGCCCGATCCACTACAGCAAGATTTTTATTTGTTGCGGGACCTCGAGAAGATCTACATAAATGTCGCACCGACGCACTGGAATGCGAGGGGCAGTTACACGTGTGAAAGGGGCAGTTACGGACTGACTCCCTGAAAAAAAGGGGGAAGTGGAGAAGAGGGAGGATCAGACCCACGTGCACTGTGCTTCCGCGTCCAGTGCTGCGGACTGACTCCCCTGACAAAAAAGGGAAACTACTACAGTGGAGAAGAGGGAGGATCAGACCCACGTGCACTGTGCTTCCGCGTCCAGTGCTGCGGACTGACTCCCCTGACAAAAGGGAAACTACTACAGTGGAGAAGAGGGAGGATCAGACCCACGTGCACTGTGCTTCCGCGTCAGTGCTGCGGACTGACTCCCCTGACAAAAGGAAACTACTACAGTGGGAAGAGGGAGGATCAGACCCACGTGCACTGTGGCGTCCAGTGCCGCGGGCTGACTCCCCAAACTACAGGGAAATAACTACTGGGGAAGGGGGGAGGGATTACTTACAGTCGCCGTGCTTCCGCGTCCGGCTTCTGTAAGGTGAGGTTGTAAGGTAGTCTTTTCGTAGGCTGAGGTAAGCTCAGCCTCTCCAGGGCCACCTTACAAAGAAATTTGTAAAGTGCCGGGACCCGAGATCGCGGAAATGGAGACGCCGTGTGTGGACAGGTGGGCGTGTGGGGCGACAAGGGGAACCTGATCGACACCGGTCATCCGGTGATTGGCGGAGGCGCCTTCTGGCAGGGTAGCCGCCCCTGTCTGCTCCGACTAGAGTGCCCCTGGTAGTGCCTAGGCAGCACCCGTTCCGGAGGCAGGCACGCGCCGTCTGGGAGCCCGCGGTCTGGCGCGGTAAGGACCTGCGACCAGCCTCGCGGAGCCTCCAACGGTGGTTGGCGGAGGCGCCTTCTGGCAGCGTAGCCGTCCCTGTCTGCTCCGACTCGAGTGCCCCTGGTAGTACCTGGGCAGCACCCGTTCCGGAGACAGGCACGCGCCGTTTTGGGCCCGCGGTCTGGCGCGGTAAGGACCTGCGACCAGCCTCGCGGAGCCTTCAACGGTGGGCGACCACACTTACCGTCTTGCACTTTGGGAGGGAAAGGGTTAACTTTTCACCAATACACCCGAACACATTGTTTAGCTCTATTCCTTTTATTTCTTTCCTTGTTCTTGTCTTTTCCTAGCTTATTCTCCCTACCTATTCGCACCAGACTCAGCCTAGAAAAGGGGATGCATCTCGCAGCCTCGCTTACCCGATCTTCTAGCGCAGATCGTTGTCAAGTTGTCTCCTCGCCCGGCGCCTTGTCCTCGTTGCGGTCTTGATGTTCCGGCCCACTGACTTGGCCCACTGACCAAAAACTAACTCCCTGAGTCGAGCTCTGCCTGGCGATCGCGAGCCCTTAGCTGCGGCCCTTGTCCGCGCTGCGCTGCCGCTGCTGCCGTTGCTGCCCACGCCCGTGGCTTTCGTTCGGTTGGCCGCTCTCGGGCTGCGGCCGGCGCCCTTGCTCTCTTTCGCTTTCTGGGTCGCGTCTTCGGTTATCCCGTTATTCCTTGTTCTGCTTGGAGTTCTCGGCTCTCGTCGTCGCTCTCTCTCGGTTCTGCTTGTGGTCCTCTGCTTTCTAGATCGCTCTGCTTTGCTGCTCTGCTCTCTGGGTCGCTCTGCTCTGCTCTGCTGCTCTGCTCTCTGGGTCGCTCTGCTCTGCTCTGCTGCTCTGCTCTCTGGGTCGCTCTGCTCTGCTCTGCTCTCTGCTCTCTGGGTCGCTCTGCTTTCTGGATCGCTCTGCTTTGCTAGCTACCGTGGGTCTCGAACTTAAATTACAGCTTCAGAATTTACCCTACTTATTTAATAATAATCAAAATTATAAACTTCATAATGCTCAATACTTAGATCTACCAATTATAACTACTTATAAACTATAAAAATTATAAACTTCAAACTGTCCCTGATCAATACTTAAATCTACCAATTATACCTACTTATAAACTATAAAAATTGTGAGTCGTCACAAGGTTGGGATTTTTGTGAATTAAATGGACTTCAGTCGTGATGGTAGGGGTCGGGGTACTAGCATAAGCCCCAGTTCCCTCCCAGGAGAATAAACCGTGTGAATTTGCTTTATTCTTTTTGTCCTTTTATTGAATCAGTCCCTACGCCCTACCTATCGCACCGCTATTGCTCCCTACTCACTTTAGTGAAGCCAGCTTACCCTATCCACGGCCTGGTATTCCGAGCGGCTCGTTTGGTTACTCCGTGATTGTCTCGTAGTAGTTGTGGGGCGGGGAAGGCATGGTCACTTGTGGCGGCAGGGCACGGGTTTTGTCTTCCGCGAACACGACTGGTCTTTTCGGCGATCTCCACTTAACTCCCCAGCTGCACTTTTTGACGCGTGCTCGAACCCTTCTTTTCCAGGCAGCGTCTTGGCAGAGGTAATCGGCCGTTTCCCGATCGTCCCTCAGGATCGCGCTATCTCCCTCTTTTCCATGTGTGGGGTGGGTCCACCCTCTGCTGAGAGTCTCTGCTGAGAGTCGCTGCTCAGCCTTCGTTCCTCTGCTTGCTGCTCTGCCGTTGTGTTCTCTCGCTATCTGTATTTTTAGCGAAGTCGCTCTCTCTCTGCTGCGGTCCGCCATTTCGGACCGTGACGTATGTTTCGCTCTCTCTCGTAGGCCTGTCGCTGGGCTGCACTTTGAGCGAAGTTGCTCTCTCTGTTGTAGTGCGTCGTTTCGGACCGTGATGTAGGTATTGCTCTCTCCCGTAGATCGTGGCCTGCTGTGCTCGTTGGTCAAGTGTGACGTTACTTTTTCTTCGCTGTGGCTGTGTGGGTGTGTGTGGGGCGGTTAGAGATGACGAGTACGGTGACTGTTTCCTGACCACGGTTTGCCCTGTGAGTTTACGATGGTTTTCCCCTACGCGGCTTTCGCCTCTATTTTCCAATATGTACAGCTCTTATGACTAGGTGAAAGAAATGAAAAGACTTAATGCTAGGGTGACCATGGAATAAACTTACGAACTATGAAAAAAAAAATAATAATAAATGAAAAATGAGTTTCTACCTCCCTCTATCTACATATGTACATGCCCCTTGTAAGGGCACTCCCTTACACAGCATCAAATAAAGCCAGTGCACTAACATTGACTACCGAAGGAATATAATTAAGCATACCTAATTAATTCCAAATTGCATGTCAAGATTTGACCTTACAAAAGAAGCAAACAAGTTAGTTATGCCACTATCAGTATTGGCGGTCAAAATTATATCGTTCCGCCCGGGGCATATCCCAATGGCATATAATGCTTGTCGCATTCTGCATCAGGCAGCTCGTAACATGTAACACAAAAATCGATATCCCAACTAAAAAAAACTTAGTCTAGACTTTTATTTAACCAATTAACGACCGACGATTGCGGCATACCAGCGAATCCAGATTGAAGTCGGCAACAACGCAGAGATGCTGCAGGTTTCGAAGACTGCTATAAATGTTAGTTATATTATGTTATAGTTATAGTTATAGATGTTAGATCGACTATTAGGCGGAATATAAGACGCGCAGATATATAGTGTCTCCGAATGACCGGTCACCGACACCTTAATCTGATCCAGGAGATAGTCGTCTTCAACAGACGAACCATATCAAAAAGCAGGGTGCGTGTAAAGGCCACAACGACTCCACCTCCTCTGCAGCGCTTCGTTTTGGACGCGTCAGTGTCCTTACAAAAATAACTGGAAAATGTTAGAGAAATTAGAGTTGAGCCAAGTTTCAACCAAAATAATAATGTCGAAATCGCACGTAGAGTTTGCCAAATAGACATACTGGGCCTTTTTGCGCCTACCAGCTTTATTTGGAAAATATATGCCTAGGGACATGGAACCGTCCATCGGCATGATTCCAGAACGTGGCCGAGTCGTACGGTCAGCAACTACGGGAGAAGGACCCAGAGCAAGACCAGTCAGTTCACCAGAAGATTGAGCGGCTGGGAGACCCAATTTCGTTGATAGTGCTGACAGAGATACTGAAGAGAGTGCTCCACTGAAGAGCAAGCGCCGGGCTGCTCGCTTTCCCCAAATTTCGACAGCAGCGCCGACGCAAGCATGGAACACGAAGAACAGAGCCTCCGGTAACCCAAATTTGAAGTTAACAAACTTAAACAAAGAAAGATCGGCATCTCGTTTGACAAGCTTCGCACAGGAAAAAATACGCAATATATTTTACCACCACCCCTGGCTCCGTCGCGGTAGAAAATTGACCAATATGTATATATATGCTGCTCTGCATAACGTTTAACTTCTCACAGCACGTAGCAAAACCAACAAAATTCATCTCCTTCTTTCTGACTGTAACAAAGCCATTCAAATCCAAAGAGCATTTATCCGGAATCAGAGCAGCTCTCAGATGATTCCGGCCGCAGTCGAAGTGTCGGCCACTAATCGGGAAGACAAAACTACCTCCGTTGGCATGGGCTTATTAGCTTCCTTCTTAGAAGGCTTCACCCGCTTAAGATAGACGGAAAGTGCCTGAAAATCCGACTTGGGATTCCGATAGTCTTTACAAGCTTCAGAGCTTAATTATTATGTCATCGATTTTCGAATGCGAGTCATTAGCAACCCCACTGTAATCACACTGCCATAGAAAGTAAGGCAGATTTATGAACAATTTGATGGTATCTGCGTGCAGATCAACGCACGTCAATTGAAATGTATGGCATATATAAGAGCACCGAACAGCATCAAAGTAACGAAGCTGAGCGGAAGTGACATCCGAATTGCATTCCGATTTGCATCACTGCGATGAAGCAACATAGCGAAAACACGTCCGAACGCAGTGAGGGCTGAGTTAAAACATACGTTTTTTAATAATACCACATTATTCCGCATGAGTGGGCCTGCTGACCCATTATATGGAGTAGCGGCTAACGACGGAATAGCAGAGCAGCGGCAGAATAGAAAATAACCAGTAAGAACAGATTTAGATTAACAGCAGATAAGCAGAATAGCAGAGAATCAGTAACATCAGATAAAAAAAGAAACAGCGATCAGTCGTAAAAAGAATAATCGTTGCACTCACCCGGAATTTGAGCAGAAATCAGCCGAGATCAAGCTAATTACACATAATTGAATCTCACATTATCATTGTCATAAACTCACTACATCAGAGACTCGCCTATGATCAGTGTTCATGGACTAAGAGCACTTATCAATGGTTCTTGCATAATATTCAAACGCACCTGTTCGGAGCAGGCTCTGGCAACAATATCTTTGCGTTAGCCGTCGCTCTTAAAATCTAATGTAAGCTCGCTCTTAGTCGTCTCGCTTGCTCACTGATCATAGATTAGACTTAGCTGTTCACGTCCGAGTGCATAGCGTGGACGGTCTGAACAGCCTGCATTGCCCTTCAGAAGAATAAGTCAAAATCTGGAGAGCAAACGATACGGTTCTTCTGGTCCAACGACCCTTCGAAATGATATATATATATATATACTAGACGAGCCCGGCCACGCTTCACTGTGACACATTGTGCTAGCTTAGGTGAGAAGTGAGCCGAATAATACTTCGTTTAAAAATGTATTTTAAAAAAAATAATTGGGGTATAAAATACCCAATAGACTATTCCCGTTTCCATTCCTTCTTTCGCAACGCATTTAAATGCTTTTCTCGCACGGATTCCTTGGCAATTTCACTTTCACACTAAGGCAGCAAAATCCTGGCATTTCCCCAGAAAACTTCAATACGGCACAATACTCGCAAACAACATCCATCTCCCCAATGCGAACGCTAAATAGTATGCCCTAATCAATTCTGCAATCGTATCGAAACGATGCTCGATTCAAATCAGTACTTGCTGTTCATTTTTTATACCCGTACTCGAAGAGTAAAAGGGTATATTGTATTTGTGGTAAAAGTGGATGTGTGTAACATAGAGAAGGAGTAATTTCCGACCATATAAAGTATATATATTCTTGATCAGCATCAATAGCCGAGTCGATATAGCCCTGTCTGTCCGTCCGTCTGTCCGTCTGTCCGTCCGTCCGTCTTGTTTGTCGCCCATTGCTCGAAGGCTAAAAAAGATAGAGCAACCAAACTTTTTTTCCATACTGATGTTATATCTCACTCCTAGAAAAATGTTTCAAAATTTCGCCCCGCCCACTTCCGCCCCACAAAAGGGCGCACATCTGTGGCGTCCACAATTTTGAAGATAGCAGAAAACGAAAAAATGCAGAATCATAGAGAAAAACCATATCTATCAGGGGCCCAAATCTGAATCGGATCGGATCATTAATATAGCCACAATAGACAAAAACATACGCAAAAACTTCGCTCCATCCCTTTCGCACTCACACAAAATCGAGTCGTTTTGGTTTTGTATTTTTGTGTAGCCTGGATCTCAGAGACTATAAGAGCTAGAGCAACCAAACTTTTGGCCAAGACTCCTGTGATACCAAACCTGAACAAGTGTATTTCAAAATTTCGCCCCGCCCCTTCCGCCCCACAAAAAAGACGAAAATCCACAATTTTGAAGATAGAAAAAAAACCAAAAATGCAGTATCATAGGAAATGATCATATCTACCAGATTCCCGAATTTCGTTCAGATCGGATCATTATTGTAGCCACAATGATCAAAAATGAATTTTCAGAAGCAATTCCCTCCCCCTCCTCATGCAGCATAAGTCATTTATTGGGGTTGATTGTCGCAGCAGATTCTCTCACACACACACTCACCCTCAAACATGCTGCCTCGTGCAGTGTACGTGTGTTGTTTGTGAGAACTGATGTAGATGATGTTGATGTAGATGTCGATGACAGATGTAGCAAAAAATGTAAAATGTGAAAATGATAAAACATTTTAAAATTCCACATAAGTCACTGAGTACGGGTATAAAAGTAGAGTCGCGTTCGAAGCGACTCCGTACGTTCTTTCTCGTTGTTAATAGTTAATCGACCAATATTAGCTGCATTTCCTTCAGTACTAACTGCATCACGCAAATAGATGTACTCCTTAGAACGTAGTTTGGCTTTTTCAACCTAATGAAAGTTAAACATTCCGATTCTATTTTGACATACATGTCGACTCAATGTGATTGAGAAGCACGAAGTCGAGGATTATTTTTTGTTATACCACGTTTTATAGTGACTGACGTTTACAGACATATATTGGTCTTCTGGCTCTAAGCTACCTACCCACCAATTTTTCAGCCATATCGGTACAGCAGTTCTTGAGTTATAAATGAGGTCACTAACACGACTTTCTTTTATATATAGAGATATGTTTATAACCCTTCGCCACGATAACATGATATTCGACATTGCTAGTCGATGCTATGCCGATTTCGCATCTCTGAAATTTATATAATATATATACATGGGTGTGGGTTGGGTTTTGACACTTTCTTCGATTTCGTGGAAACCGAAATCGTAGTGTATGTAGGTTGGATTGTGTCAGTGGGTTATGTCTGATTGTTTCTGTCGAGTGGTGTATGTTGGTCGAGTTGACCATTGCGAGAGTTCTTATGATTGTTCTATCTTATTCTAGGTGTACCGCTGTTTTTAGACCCGTACTCGAAGAGTAAAAGGGTATATTGTATTTGTGGTAAAGTGGATGTGTGTAACACACAGAAGGAGGCGTTTCCGACCCCATAAAGTATATATATTCTTGATCAGCATCAATAGCCGAGTCGATATAGCCATGTCTGTCCGTCCGTCTGTCCGTCTGTCCGTCCGTCTTGTTTTTCACTCATTGCTCGAAGGCTATTAGAGCTAGACCAATCAAATTTTTTCCAGACTGATGTAATAACTCACTCCTAGAAAAGTGTTTCAAAATTTCGCCCCGCCCACTTCCGCCCCCACAAAGGGCGCACATCTGTGGCGTCCACAATTTTAAAGATAACGAAAACGAGAAATGTCGAATTATAGAGAAATACATTATCTATCAGGGGCCCTAATCTGAATCGTATCGGATCATTAATATAGCCACAATAGAGAAAAACATACGAAACGAAAGAACGTACGGAGTCGCTTCGAACGCGACTCTACTTTTTATACCCGTACTCAGTGATTTATGTGGAATTTTAGAATGGTTTATCAGTTTTTACACCCACCCCCTTGCAGCAGTCATCGTTTATGGTGATGATTGTCGCACAGATTCTCTCACACGCACACTCACGCTCAAAAATTCTGCCTCGTGCAGTGTTCGTGTGTTGTTGTGAGAACTGATGTAGATGATGTAGATGTAGATGTCGATGACAGATGTAGCAAACAATGTAAAATGTAAAAAATTATAAAACATTTTAAAATTCCATATAAATCACATGTGTACTGACTGAGTTCGGGTATAAAAGTAGAGTCGCGTTCGAAGCGACTCCGTACGTTCTTTCTCGTTTATGTTTAGAAGAGTATATACGAGTATATGTCGTATATGACATTTCGCGTACATTTAACCACATCAATTCGTTTGGCACAATGCAGAAAATTTTCGGCTATGTTTTTAAGCTCACCAAAAGGATAAGGTCACCAAAGCTTACATTCGAGGATATTCGTGGAGGAACCCAAATGCTTCTTCGTATCGTCCAAGGAGCCTCGTTGTTTCCAGAGAATACGGCCTTGACGAATGTAAAGAATATAGATTATTCAAGCAGCCTTGCATTGCTGTTGTCTGTTCTGGACTCATTAGGACTCATTCGCAAAGGTGGACGACTTCAACACTCAACGCTAGATTATGATCACGTAGACGTGTGCCATCGTTAATCACTTTCACCTAAAGCATCATCACGCAGGCCCACAGTCGCTGATCGGCTTGATTTGGTTACAGCATTGGCCGATAGGCGGAATAAAAATGGTATCTCGGGCTTTGTGGAAATGCATAATCTGCAGCAAATATCGGCCCGTCCTGCACATAAGGGCCGATTTACGAAAGGTTCGAGTGGAGAAGTTGACTACTGTGAACCTTTGTACTACAAGATAGACGCAACAAGGCCCCACAGAAGTGATACATTTAAGGGTTTATTTGCTTCGCCACCAAGGAAGTATGGTTGTGGCTAGTAAAGAATCTGTTGACAGATTGTTGCTTCGTTCTTGGCTGCCCTCAAACGTCTTACGGCCACAGGAGTGATTCCAAGATGTATTTTGCCGGACAATGCGAATAACTTTGTTGGCAAGGAATGAGCTGGAGGAGTTTAAACGTCTTATTATGAGCCAGAAAACCCTCGATGACGAACCCTCGAATGACTAAGCGACACTTACATCCCATTACATTAATGGAAATGGGCATCTTTGATTTTGATGATCCTCGGACCTTAGTATGCCAAACACAGGGAATAATCAATTCTCGTCCCCATGTACCCCTTTCAGAGAATCCAGATAATCCAGACTCCGGGCCACTTCCTCATTGGTCGGCCTCTTGCATTGTTTTCGGAACCAGACCAGTCAGCTTAATCGTTGGCAACACGTCAATCGCATACAGCAGATAATCTGAAGAAGATGGAGCGAGGAGTATTTGACTCTGCTGCAAAGGCGCTCGAAATGGCGGTACATGGAGCCGTGGGCCGTTAGCAAGAATGGTCGAGGTTATTCTAGGTGTTGACAGCGTTATCAGAGTCGTCGTTCTTCGCTTATCGACTGGTACTACTCGATGAGATTATACCAAACTCTGCGTCCTTCCTGTTGGTGCTGATGCGGAAGTCCCTGATCTTCCGCATGGGGAAGAATGTTCGGAGTTGCCTCTGGCAACAAGCTCTTTACGCTAGCTGTCGCTCTTAAAATATATAAATTAATCTCGATCTTAGTTATCTCGCTCGCTCACTAATCCTAGATTACGTTTTGCTGTCCAAGCACGAATGCATAGCGTGGGCGGTCTAAGCGGCTTTTATTGCCCTTAAGAAGAGAAGTCGAAACCTGGAGAGCAAGCGTACAGTTAATCTAGTTCAATGACCCTTCCAAATTATAGTTATATATATCTTTATAACCCTTCGCCACGAACACACGGCTTGAATATGTCGCTATTCAAAATCGTATAGAATAATGCCAAGTTTTTTAGTTAATACGAATTCGCCTTCTTATATATTTTTGGAATTTATTCAAGCGGTCGGAAAAGCCGTTTTGTGCGGATGATCTTGCAGTGCTTCGCTAATAGGTTTTAATTCGACTAGTGGAAATTTGCACCCCCGACCGTTAAATAATAATGACGGAGTAACCGGCTGTGTGCACTGGTACTGTGCCGACGCACTGTGTGAACCCCCACTTAAACTATTCACCCGATCCATTAATTCTCCATATTTTCCCCCTATCTGGAAGAATCTCTTATTATTCCTCTCCATAAGAACTTAGCAAGTCTGACGCAATGAATTATATAGATATAAGTAAGTTATCCGCTATTCCTAAGTGTCAGGCAGCACAACGCTAATGCATACGCCCGTTTTCTTTCATGTTACTGCTGCGTCTAAGCAACTCTCTCTCGTTCTTCGTCTACCGATCATGTTCGGCTCAGAAAACGCGGCGAGCTGGCTCTGCAGTCAGTCTGGAGTTAATCATCATCGCTTTCGTTTTATTTTCATACCCCAACTACACACGCGTACTGCCTCTACTTCATTTTATTCATAAAATTGCATTTCCAATTAAATATTCTCGGCTCTTTATTTAAAAACTAAAACTGCAATAGATATTAAAAGCGCTTATTAGCTTAACGTTTGGTGACCCCGATAATAACAAAGTGAAATTACAAAGTACATTTAAAGTAAATATTTCTCAAGTGCCTTTCGTTTATCTGGTTTCGCTCGCCTGTACATAGCCAGTACCATCGACCACATAGCTGCTATGCAAGCATATACACATACATGCTTGCTATGGATGCTACCAACGACACTCCAGTAACCAGGGAGCAAAGCAGGGTGTCTTTTCTGAGGACGAAGTCAACGAAACTGTTTGAGAAGGTGAAGAAATTGATTACCACTTGGGAAGATGAGGCTGCGGTCTGTAATTATTACACACTAGTGGGTAAGTTGGAGCAGATCGAGAAGCTGATCGGGCAATTTGAGACGATGTGCAGAACTTGACAAATTAGACTGCACCGAGATTCATAGTGGATTATGTGACAGCTTTGAAACACTTGCCAGTGCTTTCAAGGCTTCGATCAGGTGTGAAATCGATAGTATTAACGGATATATGCCTCTGCATTCTATGGTTGCTGGACCAAATTAAACTGCTGCATCGGAATACTCAACTCTTATCGCCGCTGTCGTAGCCTCTATCATAACCGATCGATAGCCAAGCTTCGGAATAGACAGTCGCGGAGTCCTCTTTAGTGGTTTCGCGCGCTCCGGTCGTAGTTACTGCGGATAACCTGGACAAGAGACTAGAGGTACTGTTGAGACAATTTTAGGAGGTAGAAAATTGCACCGAAGCCATAGTAAAGTCTACCAAAGAAGAACTAGATTGTGAAGCTAACTTTGTTCAGCGTTTCCGCCGATTGCAAACCAACGATTATTGTGTTCGGCTGACAGCAAAATACAACCTGAATCTCTTGGGAGAATCTTACCATAAAACTCTGCGTAGGTTCTTATCTCTTGATCGGAAGTTAGATCGTCATCCTGATGTAAAGTCTCGGTATGCTTCTTCCTTAAATGAGTACCTTAAGTCAAGGCCACATGTCTATCGTTCCTGCTGAGTCAATCAACGGAAAGCTATATTTTTTGCCTCGCCTTTGCATCACGAAAGAAGAAAGCTATACGGCCAAGCTTCGGGTCGTTTTCGATGGATCCGCATCAATTTCATCTGGCTATTCCCTAAACGACATTTTAATGTCCGGTCCCGTAATCCAACTCTTGTTCACATACTTGATAGATTTCGGTTATATGAAGTTGCGATTACAAGAGATATTTGCAAGATGTACCGATGTGTTTCACCCGAGGATAGTAGCTTTCAGTGTATTCTTTGGAGGAATTCTATGGAAGATGAGTTGCGTATGTTTAAGCTGGACACCGTTACGTATGGGACGAACCCTGTCTTTTTTTTAGCTGTGCGGACAATGCATCAGCTGGCAATGGATGAGCAGATAGCACCTGATATCTGGAGCCAGCTCTCAGGAGGACGCTCTCCGCATTCTTGATCAAACTACCGGAATTTTGTCTAAATGCCAGTTGCGACTGAGGAAATGGTGTTC
Organism: Drosophila bifasciata; assembly: GCA_009664405.1. Taxonomy (NCBI): domain Eukaryota; kingdom Metazoa; phylum Arthropoda; class Insecta; order Diptera; family Drosophilidae; genus Drosophila; species Drosophila bifasciata. The sequence continues at coordinate 22,279,366 of CM019044.1, forward strand.
AAACGTCCCTACTGTGCTTAATGGAGTTCCGGAAGAAGAAAAGGAAACTAATTTGAAATTCGCTGATAGCAGCGATTTTACCAAAACATTAAGACTTGCTTGGGAGCCAGTGTGTGATTAACTTGATTCTCCTTTTCGGCCCTACATTCGCCTTTGCATCCCTGCAGGCCTTCCGTCTTTTCAACAATAGCGCGGTTATTTTGTTACTTTAGGGACGTTGATGTGCAATGACTGCACCATCAAGTGGCCCATGCGACACCAAGCCGAAGCCTGTTACGCGCGGATCCCAGGCAGATACGCAGCCCTCCTCCCGCCCAACCGACCGAGGGGCGCTGCCGCACGACGCGCGACACGAGTACCGAAACCGATCGCGAACATGAAGGAAAGATAGGTGTTAGACTAATATTCGAGGAAAAAAATGGGGCTAAACACAACGCTAAACATGCAAAGTTACAAAAGAATATTACTAATTACGTGCAAGGTATGTTAGTATTTGTGATTTAAGTAGAGGAAATGATTTAGTGGTGGATATTATATGGTAGAACGAATTATAATCCGAGCATAAGATCCGAAACGGTTCATGCAAGGAATAATTCGATCTACACAGTGGAAGGTACAAAGGAATAAAATTTCTAGAGGATCTAATAGGAATCGTGAAGTTTATGCGGCTCAACAAGTCAGGGCTGTCGATGTCACCCCTGATCAAGTTGTGCATGAAAATCACTGTTAAGCTATCAAGCGTTTTTAATAGCTGTTGTAATTTGTCTTTTAAGTAAAGAGTCAAGATAATTCAATTGGAACTACAATTTTACGTATTTTATTTTATTTATATTTATAATAAGTAGCGGCAGTACGCGTTTGCGGGTAAAGTAGACAATAATCCGAAAGCGATGATGATCAGGTCCAGACAGAAAAATGCAGAGCTAAGGGCAGGAACCCTATGCCCTATGCATATGGTCTTAGGAAGAGCGTGAGAGCATCATAGAGTAGCTCGGCGCGGTTTCTGAGCCGAACATGAGCGGTAGACGAAAAGCGTAAGAGAGTTGCTTTGACGCAGCAGGTGCACAAACAGACATAAATGACAGACCGGACGCTGGCGGGCGTTATGCTGCCTGACCCGACATACTCCCCCCGTTGGAAGCCTGACTTTCAACAGTATCCTTAAGGGGAAGCAGGCACAGCTTGTTGACGGCTCGCTTGGTGATTCCAGATGGCGTCTTCAGAACAGCGACGCGGGCAGCACCATCTCTTCCAGGTAGTAGTTCTACCACCCTAGCTAGGGGCCATTTTATGGGAGGCAGATTTTCATCCTTGACGAGGACCACATCTGAGACTGCCAAGTTAAGCTTCGACGTGCGCCACTTTGAGCGCTGTTGCAATGACGTGATGTACTCTTCCTTCCATCGAGACAAGAAAATCTGCTGCAAATATGAAAATGCGCTGCCAGCCGTTCAGGCGATTGAAGTTTAGCTGAGTTACATCAGGCTCAGCGAACGAAGCAGGAGGTCCGCCATTTAGAAAGTGAGCCGGAGTTAAAACGTCCAGATCGGCAGGATTTTCTGAAATGGATACTAAAGGTCTTGAATTAATAACTGCCGTGATGTGGCATAACAGTGTACGCAGTTCTTCAAATCCAAGCACCGAGGTGCCTATATCACGATAGAAATGGTATTTGGCCGTCTTCACTGCAGCTTCCCACAGGCCTCCAAAGTGCGTGGATCGAGGCGGTATGAAGTGCCAGTCAATAGCCTCAATCAAACAGAATTCGAGGACCACCTTCTGATGCTCGTCACTGAGAAACAGGCGCTTTAGATCCAAAAGCTCGTTCCTGGCGCCGACAAAATTGGTTGCATTATCTGACCAGATTTGTCGCGGCTTTTCGTCTGGTGCATATGAACCGCTTTAAACCGTGCAGAAAAGAGACCGTAGATAGATCCTTGATCAGCTCCAAATGAACCGCCTTAGTTGCGAAGCAAATGAAAACGCAGACATAGCATTTGATTGGAGCCTTGTTGCGTGCTTCCGACTTGTAGAAAAACGGGCCACAGAAATCTACGCCTGTGATCTCAAAGGCATGAGAACCGTCGAGCCGCTCCCTTCGGAAGATCCGCCATGATGTGCTCCAATACTCTAGGCTTCATTCGAAAACATCTTACGCACTTATTTACTGCCTTGGCTACCGTCTTCCTCCCCCCAATAGGCCAATATTGGGATCGGATTAATCCAAGCAGAGCTCGAGGTCCAGCGTGCAGATTCCGTTCGTGAAAGTTAGCAATTATTATTGAAAGAGTTAGCGGATGGCTGCTGGGCAAGATGATGGGATGACGTCCATTAAAATCCAACGAAGAGTTTTTCAGACGGCCATCAACTCTAAGAAGTCCAAAGTGATCAATGAAAGGATTCAATGATACGAGTGAACTAGATGAGGAGACCACTCCCTTGGCCCGCAGTGATTTCATGTCTTCCCATAGCTCCGAACGCTGAACTAGCCGCACCAACAACTGAGCTCCACGTTCAATATCAGGGACAGTGAGTCTGGGGTGCCGAATCCGGTAGACAAACGTATCCAAAAACGCGTTGCAAGGAAGCAAAAGAGTTAGCATACTTGGAATCAGCTGCAATATCCACGTAGGGCGATTTTACCAGCAAAACCTTCCGACGAAGCTCCATGGTTGGCCTATCGGGCAACACCGTGGGTGCCCAGTCATCATGGAAGCCACAAAGGAATGGAGGCCCATGAGCCCAAAGGGGTGACTGCTCAACTCTACTGGTAGAGCCCCTCGAGAGAGAATGTCGGCCGGGTTCAAAGCTGTGGGACCATAATGCCAATCCATTTTTGCAGTCAGTTCCTGTATCGTTGCCACTCTATTTGCGACAAATACATTGAATCTGGACGGCTCGTCGAATCCAAGAAAGCGCAAACCGACGAATCACACCAACAGTAACACCTTCCTTTGAAAACATTCATTCCAGCTATCTCAGATATGAGCCTAGCTAGCAACTCAGCTCCACAAAGCTCCAGCTTTGGTACAGTGAGTGTCTTCAATGGAGCAACACGAGATTTTGCACAAAGCAGGTGACTGGTGGACCGCTGACCCTTCGATACAACATAAATGCAGGCACCATAAGCCTCAATGCTGGCGTCGCAAAATCCGTGAATTTCGAGCTCTGAATTGGAATAAGTACGAAGCGAGGAAATTCATAGCGTCGAATCTGGCCAAAACTTCTGCATATTTCCTGCCAAGCGGTGTTCAGTGCGGATGGCAAGCTTTCATCCCAGGACAACTTCTCCTTGCACAACTGCTGGAGAAAGATTTTGGCCTTAGTAATGACAGGTCCAGCTAGTCCGAGGGGGTCGTAGAACCGCGCTATTGTTGACAAGACGGAACGCCTGCAGGGATGCGAAGACGAATGTAGGGCCGAAAAAGAAAATAAAAAGTTTATCAGACACTGGATCCCAAGCAAGTCCTAATGTTTTGGTAAAATCACTGCCATCGTCGAACTTCAAATAGGTTTCCTTGTCCTCCTCCGGAACTCCATTAAGCACAACAGGGACGTTTGAACACCATTTCCTTAGTCGGAACTGGCCTTTAGACAAAATTCCGGTAGTTTGCTCACGAATGCGGACAGCCTCTTCCTGAGAGCTGGCTCCAGATATGAGGTCATCGACGTAGAAGTCACGGCGAAGGATCTCAGCCCCAATGGGAAACGCTATCTGCTCTCATCCGATGCCAGCTGATGCATTGTCCTTACAGCTAAAAAGGAGGCAGGCTTCGTCCCATACGTAACGGTATTCAGCTTAAACACACGCAACTCCTCTTCCATGGAATTCCCTCCACAGAATACACTGCAAACTTCTATCATTGGGTGAAACTCTAACACATCGGTACATCTTGCAAATATCCCCTGTAATCGCAACTGCATGATCGAAATCTAGCAAGTATGTGAAACAGCGTGGGTTGGATTACGGCCCGGACATTAAAAAACGTCGTTTAAAGAACAGCCAGATGAAGTTGATGCGGATCCATCGAAAACGACCCGAAGCTTGGTTGTAGAACTATCCTCTTTCGTGACGCAATGATGAGGCAAAAAATATCGACAGGCGTTGATTGACCCAGCCGGAACGAGAGACATGTGGCCTAGGTCAAGGTACTCAATTATGAAGGCAGCATACAGAGACTTTACATCAGGATGACGATCCAACTTCCGTTCAAGAGATAAGAACCTGCGCAGCGCTTGATGGTAAGATTCTCCCAAGAGATCCAGATTGTATTTTGCTGGCAGCCGAACACAATAATCGCCGGTTTGCAATCGGCGGAAATGCTGAACAAAGTGAGCTTCACAATCTAGCTCTTCTTTGGAAGACTTTACTATGGCTTCGGTACAATTTTCCACCTCCCAAAAACGTCTCAACAGTACCTCAAGTCTCTCGTCCAGGTTATCCTCAGTAACTACGACCGGAGCGCGCGAAACCATTAAAGAGGACTCCTCCTTTCCACGGGAACAACCTCCAGATACGACCCATCCCAAGCGAGTCTTCTGAATTAAGGGCAATCCTGGCAATAACTTGACCTGACCAATACAGAGAAGCTCGTAAAACAGGCTGGCGCCAATTAGAAGATCGACACCCTGAGGTCTATAAAACTCTGGATCAGCTAGTGGCAGGTTTGATGGAATATTCCAGTTGCGAGTGTCTATTCCGAAGCTTGGCTGCCGATCGGTTATGCTAGAGGCTACGACAGCAGTGATGAGAGTTGAGTATTCCGATGACCGAGAGTGCAGGCTAACGTTGACTGAAACTCCATCCGTGACAAAGGTAGGGTCACCTATTCCTTATACCGATGTCGATGATTTGATTTTACGAAGCTGAAGCTGATTTGCAAACCGAGAAGTTATCACGTGGAGCTGCGAGCCGGAGTCGAGCAACGCTCGGCAGGGAAGAAAACTCCGGAACGATTTCTGACCAAGACAGTTGCCGTGGCTAGCAGAACGACATCATTACTGAGATCCTGGGTAATAAGTGCAGAAGATGTAGAAGCTGCAGCAGAGGACTCGGTGATTGGATGCGACGACGTTGACGGAGAAAAGTGCCAAGTGGCACAGATCCACCTTGCGCTGCAGTAGTTTCAGGGCCTCCGAAGTGCAGGAGAGTGTGGTGCCTACGCCCACAGGTACGGCATTTGCTGGAGCTGCATTGACCCAATCGATGGCCTGCCTTGAGACAATTTACACACAAAGAAAACCTCTTGGCTTCTTTTATGGCGATTTGAGGGGACAGTGCTATGAACTGGGGACAATGATTTATTTCGTGAGCGCTGTCATTGCACAGCACGCAACCTGATATCGTTTGATTAAAGGCAACTAGTGTAGATTTAAAATTGTTAGGTTTTTACTCCTGCCCACCTGACTGCTCGGCGTATAGGTTGCCATAGCGAAATCCACGGTTTCTATCGTCCTGCATCGTTGCTCCAAAATGAGGCCATACCCTCCCACGACGGAATCAGGTTGACGAAAGCTGCATCCTCTAAACGTTCCTCCCACTTGGTTTGAGTCGCTGGATCAAGCTTACGCAGCAGCACCTGCACAATAATGCATCCTGCGATCTGCTCAGTAGTGCCCAACGCCTGGAGCGCCCGAATATGAGCGTTAAATTTGTCCGATATCTCCCGAAGCATCGACACCGACCCATTCTCCACAGCCTGTAGCCCCAGGATCTCAGTAATGTGCGCCTGAAAAACTAACCGGCGATTATTGAACCTTTTTTCTAACAAATCCAATGCTCTATTATAATTGCTGTCAGAAATTTCCAGGGCGCGCACTGTCTCCAACGCCGAATCACGCAGGCAAGATCGCAAATGCTGGAACTTCTCAATATTGGAGAGGTCTGGATGGTTGTCGATAATGGTGGTGAACATCGAGTAAAAGTCCGTCAATCCGCATATCCTCCACTAAAACTTGGCAATTGTATGGGAGGCAGGGATGATGCTGGCCTGCGACGAGGTGGCGGCTGAGAACCAGCAAAACCAGAAGTTACATTTGGTCCAGCAACCGGTGAATGCAGAGGCATGTAGCCGCTCATCCGATCAATTTCACGCCGAGTCGAAGCCTTGAGAGCACTAGCAAGCGTTTCAAAACTGTCGCAAAGTCCACTGTGAATTTCGCTGCAGTCCAATTCTTCGAGCTCGTTGTGAAATGTCTCAAATTGCCCGATCAGTTTCTCAATCTGCTCCAACTTCCCCACTATTGTGTAATAATCGGAGACAGCGGCCTCATCTTCCCAAGCGGTAGTCAATCTCTTAACCTTCTCGCAGAGTTCCGATGACTTCATTCTCAAAAAGACACCCTGTTTTGCTCCCTGGTCACTGGAGTGTTGTTGGCAGCATCCTTAGCAGCAGCCGCTCTGAAAACGTTCGTAGCGGGAAGATTACCAATTTTTCTGCTAGCCCGTACTGTTTACGGTTTATTGGATTCAGGTGCTTCTATCAGCTGCATAGGAGGTAGTTTGGCAAGCGAAGTGATGTGCGGAAACGTACCTTATAAGCGAATCGAAGAGAAGGCCAACACCGCTGACGGAACAGCTCAATGAATAGTAGGTAAAATGAGGATAGACATCGGATATGGAGAGGAGGAAAAGTCACTGGATATATATTTGACATGACCTTTATCTCGGAATCGATTTTTGGAACTTGTTTGATTTATTGCCTAGTCGGCTGCGGTTGTCAGAAATAGAGACTCCTCTAACAAAGGATAGCGAAGAGCAACATTCATTAACCAAAATCCAAAAGGACCAATTGTCCAAGGTCGTAGACTGTTATCCCCTCGTTCGCTTTGAATGGCTTGGGCAAAACTAGCCTAATCACCCACGCGATCGACGTCGGTAATACCAAACCAGTAAAGCAAAGGCATTTTCCCGTTTCGCCAGCCGTGAAAAGGACATGTATGCCGAAATAGAACGGATGTTGAAGTTAGGTGTAATAGAGGAATCAGAAAGTCCGTGGTCTTCACCAATTGTTATGGTAACCAAACCCTGAAAAGTTCGCATCTGTTTAGACTGCCGGAAAGTAAACAGCTTCATGGAAAAGGACGCATATCCTTTACCTCAGATTAGTGGCATTCTGAGCCGGTTGCCGAAGGCAGAGTTTATCACAAGCCTCGATCTAAAAGATGCTTACTGGCAAGTCCCTTTAGAGACCAAATCCCGGGACAAGACCGCGTTTACCGTTCCTGGCAGGCCTCTATATCAATTCAAAGTAATGCCTTTTGGATTGTGTAACGCCACCAGTACCATGTCTCGTTTGATGGACAAAGTAGTCCCAGCCCGGGTACGAAATGAAGTATTCGTTTATTTAGACGATCTACTGATCGTTTCTTCACAGTTTTTGAGAAACATCTAGAAGTGTTGTTAGAGATAGCCAAGTATCTTAAGCAAGCAGGATTGACAATCAATTTTGGCAAAAGTCATTTCTGCATGCGAAGAGTGCGTTAAGGATTAAGAAATTGTATGGGCTTATGCGGGTGGTATCGTAAATTCGTTCCCAATTTTTCCTCACTGTCTTCTCCATTGACGGACGTCATGACCACCAAAACGAAAGTTCAGTTTGACGGAAGAAGCATTGAAAGCGTTCGACACGTTGAAAAAATGTCTCAGTGAAGCCCCTGTGCTGAGAAGTCCCGACTTCTCAAGGCCTTTCTACATCCATTGCGACACCAGCAAGACAGGAGTAGGAGGAGTTCTAGTGCAGCTGTCCGAAGAAGGAGACGAATGTCCAATCGCTTTCGTTTCAAATAAACTAAACAAGGCTCATCGTAACTATACCGTGACCGAGCAGGAATGCTTAGCGGCGATAGTAGCTTTGAAGAACTTAAGAGCCTACGTGGAAGGTCACGATTTCACGATCATAACTGATCACGCCTCGTTGAAATGGCTTATGTCAAACACAGACTTGAATTTTCGGTTAGCTCGGTGGGCCGAGGGGGTCGTAGAACCGCGCTATTGTTGACAAGACGGAACGCCTGCGGGGATGCGAAGACGAATGTAGGGCCGAAAAAGAAAATAAAAGTTTATCAGACACTGGATCCCAAGCAAGTCCTAATGTTTTGGTAAAATCACTGCCATCGTCGAACTTCAAATAGGTTTCCTTGTCCTCCTCGGAACCCATTAAGCACAACAGGGACGTTTGAACACCATTTCCTTAGTCGGAACTGGCCTTTAGACAAAATTCCGGTAGTTTGCTCACGAATGCGGACAGCCTCTTCCTGAGAGCTGGCTCCAGATATGAGGTCATCGACGTAGAAGTCACGGCGAAGGATCTCAGCCCCAATGGGAAACGCTATCTGCTCATCCGATGCCAGCTGATGCATTGTCCGTACAGCTAAAAAGGAGGCAGGCTTCGTCCCATACGTAACGGTATTCAGCTTAAACACACGCAACTCCTCTTCCATGGAATTCCTCCACAGAATACACTGCAAACTTCTATCATTGGGTGAAACTCTAACACATCGGTACATCTTGCAAATATCCCCTGTAATCGCAACTGCATATGATCGAAATCTAGCAAGTATGTGAAACAGCGTGGGTTGGATTACGGGCCCGGACATTAAAACGTCGTTTAAAGAACAGCCAGATGAAGTTGATGCGGATCCATCGAAAACGACCCGAAGCTTGGTTGTAGAACTATCCTCTTTCGTGACGCAATGATGAGGCAAAAAATATCGACAGGCGTTGATTGACCCAGCCGGAATGAGAGACATGTGGCCTAGGTCAAGGTACTCAATTATGAAGGCAGCATACAGAGACTTTACATCAGGATGACGATCCAACTTCCGTTCAAGAGATAAGAACCTGCGCAGCGCTTGATGGTAAGATTCTCCCAAGAGATCCAGATTGTATTTTGCTGGCAGCCGAACACAATAATCGCCGGTTTGCAATCGGCGGAAATGCTGAACAAAGTGAGCTTCACAATCTAGCTCTTCTTTTGGAAGACTTTACTATGGCTTCGGTACAATTTTTCCACCTCCCAAAAACGTCTCAACAGTACCTCAAGTCTCTCGTCCAGGTTATCCTCAGTAACTACGACCGGAGCGCGCGAAACCATTAAAGAGGACTCCTCCTTTCCACGGGAACAACCTCCAGATACGACCCATCCCAAGCGAGTCTTCTGAATTAAGGGCAATCCTGGCAATAACTTGACCTGACCAATACAGAGAAGCTCGTAAAACAGGCTGGCGCCAATTAGAAGATCGACACCCTGAGGTCTATAAAACTCTGGATCAGCTAGTGGCAGGTTTGATGGAATATTCCAGTTGCGAGTGTCTATTCCGAAGCTTGGCTGCCGATCGGTTATGCTAGAGGCTACGACAGCAGTGATGAGAGTTGAGTATTCCGATGACCGAGAGTGCAGGCTAACGTTGACTGAAACTCCATCCGTGACAAAGGTAGGGTCACCTATTCCTTATACCGATGTCGATGATTTGATTTTACGAAGCTGAAGCTGATTTGCAAACCGAGAAGTTATCACGTGGAGCTGCGAGCCGGAGTCGAGCAACGCTCGGCAGGGAACGAAAACTCCGGAACGATTTCTGACCAAGACAGTTGCCGTGGCTAGCAGAACGACATCATTACTGAGATCCTGGGTAATAAGTGCAGAAGATGTAGAAGCTGCAGCAGAGGACTCGGTGATTGGATGCGACGACGTTGACGGAGAAAAAGTGCCAAGTGGCACAGATCCACCTTGCGCTGCAGTAGTTTCAGGGCCTCCGAAGTGCAGGAGAGTGTGGTGCCTACGCCCACAGGTACGGCATTTGCTGGAGCTGCATTGACCCAATCGATGGCCTGCCTTGAGACAATTTACACTCAAAGAAAACCTCTTGGCTTCTTTATGGCGATTTGAGGGGGACAGTGCTATGAACTGGGGACAATGATTTATTTCGTGAGCGCTGTCATTGCACAGCACGCAACCTGATATCGTTTGATTAAAGGCAACTAGTGTAGATTTAAAATTGTTAGGTTTTTACTCCTGCCCACCTGACTGCTCGGCGTATAGGTTGCCATAGCGAAATCCACGGTTTCTATCGTCCTGCATCGTTGCTCCAAAAATGAGGCCATACCCTCCCACGACGGAATCAGGTTGACGAAAGCTGCATCCTCTAAACGTTCCTCCCACTTGGTTTGAGTCGCTGGATCAAGCTTACGCAGCAGCACCTGCACAATAATGCATCCTGCGATCTGCTCAGTAGTGCCCAACGCCTGGAGCGCCCGAATATGAGCGTTAAATTTGTCCGATATCTCCCGAAGCATCGACACCGACCCATTCTCCACAGCCTGTAGCCCCAGGATCTCAGTAATGTGCGCCTGAAAAACTAACCGGCGATTATTGAACCTTTTTCTAACAAATCCAATGCTCTATTATAATTGCTGTCAGAAATTTCCAGGGCGCGCACTGTCTCCAACGCCGAATCACGCAGGCAAGATCGCAAATGCTGGAACTTCTCAATATTGGAGAGGTCTGGATGGTTGTCGATAATGGTGGTGAACATCGAGTAAAAGTCCGTCCAATCCGCATATCCTCCACTAAAACTTGGCAATTGTATGGGAGGCAGGGATGATGCTGGCCTGCGACGAGGTGGCGGCTGAGAACCAGCAAAACCAGAAGTTACATTTGGTCCAGCAACCGGTGAATGCAGAGGCATGTAGTCGCTCATCCGATCAATTTCACGCCGAGTCGAAGCCTTGAGAGCACTAGCAAGCGTTTCAAAACTGTCGCAAAGTCCACTGTGAATTTCGCTGCAGTCCAATTCTTCGAGCTCGTTGTGAAATGTCTCAAATTGCCCGATCAGTTTCTCAATCTGCTCCAACTTCCCCACTATTGTGTAATAATCGGAGACAGCGGCCTCATCTTCCCAAGCGGTAGTCAATCTCTTAACCTTCTCGCAGAGTTCCGATGACTTCATTCTCAAAAAAGACACCCTGTTTTGCTCCCTGGTCACTGGAGTGTTGTTGGCAGCATCCTTAGCAGCAGCCGCTCTGAAAACGTTCGTAGCGGAAGATTACCAATTTTTCTGCTAGCCCGTACTGTTTACGGTTTATTGGATTCAGGTGCTTCCATTAGCTGCATAGGAGGTAGTTTGGCAAGCGAAGTGATGTGCGGAAACGTACCTTATAAGCGAATCGAAGAGAAGGCCAACACCGCTGACGGAACAGCTCAATGAATAGTAGGTAAAAAATGAGGATAGACATCGGATATGGAGAGGAGGAAAAGTCACTGGATATATATTTGACATGACCTTTATCTCGGAATCGATTTTTGGAACTTGTTTGATTTATTGCCTAGTCGGCTGCGGTTGTCAGAAATAGAGACTCCTCTAACAAAGGATAGCGAAGAGCAACATTCATTAACCAAAATCCAAAAGGACCAATTGTCCAAGGTCGTAGACTGTTATCCCTCGTTCGCTTTGAATGGCTTGGGCAAAACTAGCCTAATCACCCACGCGATCGACGTCGGTAATACCAAACCAGTAAAGCAAAGGCATTTTCCCGTTTCGCCAGCCGTGGAAAAGGACATGTATGCCGAAATAGAACGGATGTTGAAGTTAGGTGTAATAGAGGAATCAGAAAGTCCGTGGTCTTCACCAATTGTTATGGTAACCAAACCCTGAAAAGTTCGCATCTGTTTAGACTGCCGGAAAGTAAACAGCTTCATGGAAAAGGACGCATATCCTTTACCTCAGATTAGTGGCATTCTGAGCCGGTTGCCGAAGGCAGAGTTTATCACAAGCCTCGATCTAAAAAGATGCTTACTGGCAAGTCCCTTTAGAGACCAAATCCGGGACAAGACCGCGTTTACCGTTCCTGGCAGGCCTCTATATCAATTCAAAGTAATGCCTTTTGGATTGTGTAACGCCACCAGTACCATGTCTCGTTTGATGGACAAAGTAGTCCCAGCCCGGGTACGAAATGAAGTATTCGTTTATTTAGACGATCTACTGATCGTTTCTTCACAGTTTGAGAAACATCTAGAAGTGTTGTTACAGATAGCCAAGTATCTTAAGCAAGCAGGATTGACAATCAATTTTTAAAAAAAAGTCATTTCTGCATGCGAAGAGTGCGTTAAGGATTAAGAAATTGTATGGGCTTATGCGGGTGGTATCGTAAATTCGTTCCCAATTTTTCCTCACTGTCTTCTCCATTGACGGACGTCATGACCACCAAACGAAAGTTCAGTTTGACGGAAGAAGCATTGAAAGCGTTCGACACGTTGAAAAATGTCTCAGTGAAGCCCCTGTGCTGAGAAGTCCCGACTTCTCAAGGCCTTTCTACATCCATTGCGACACCAGCAAGACAGGAGTAGGAGGAGTTCTAGTGCAGCTGTCCGAAGAAGGAGACGAATGTCCAATCGCTTTCGTTTCAAATAAACTAAACAAGGCTCATCGTAACTATACCGTGACCGAGCAGGAATGCTTAGCGGCGATAGTAGCTTTGAAGAACTTAAGAGCCTACGTGGAAGGTCACGATTTCACGATCATAACTGATCACGCCTCGTTGAAATGGCTTATGTCCAACACAGACTTGAATTTTCGGTTAGCTCGGTGGGCCCTTGCCTTGCAAAGGTATCGATTCAAAATCGAACATCGTAAGGGTACGGAAAACTTTGTCCCCGACGTGTTGTCGCGGGTAAATGAAGACGAAGTAGCCGCCTTGGATTCACCAGATGGATCGCTAGTCGATTTGAAGTCGAAACACTACCTGTCGTCCGAGTATATGGAGTTAGTGCAGCGAGTCAAGTCTAACCAGAACAAGCTGCGCGACCTAAGAGCTGTCCACGGATTTGTGTACCGACATGCTGAACATCTCGCATGAGAACAGGTTCACGACGAGTACGCTTGGAAACTTTGGATACCAAAAGACTTGATTCCTGAGGTGCTTGCGCGCGCTCATGACAACCCATTGGCGTCGCACGGAGGAATCCACAAGACCGTTGAACGTATAAGGCGGCATTACTTCTGGCCTGGTCTAGTGTCCGACGTGAAGGCATACATCAATGCTTGCCTCATTTGTAAAACGACCAAAGCACCGAACTGTATTCTTCGACCTCCTTTAGGGAAAGCGCCAGAGAGTCAGCGGTTCTTCCAAAGACTGTTCGTGGATTTTCTAGGACCATATCCCAGGTCTAGATGCGGAAATATCGGCATTTTTATCGTACTGGACCACTTCTCGAAATATGTTTTCCTAAAGCCAGTCAAAAAAATAAACGCCGACGTGGTGGTCAAGTATCTCGAAGTGGAATTGTTCATGACTTTTGGGGTTCCCGAAACCATAGTATCTGATAACGGCTCGCAGTTTCGATCCGAATAACGCACACGACAACAGCCGTACAGTCGTCACAAGCTAACGCCTCTGAGCGAGTGAACCGGTCCGTGATCAGTCGGATCAGGGCGTACTTACGAACCGATCAGAAGGATTGGGACGAGCACTTAAGTCGCACTTCGTGCGCACTGAGATCCGTTAATAGATGACCGTTACATGGTGTTCAATCGACCCGACTCGCTTGAAAGCGTACGCACGGGTGCATATTTACAAATGCAAAAGATGCATGATAAAAACAAGAACGGTATAACCTACGCGCAAAGTAAGTGGAGCTCTCCGTAGGTCAGGAGGTGTTCCGAAGGAATTTTAAGCAAAGCTGTTTCCAAACAGGATACAATGCTAAATTCGGACAAGCGTTCGTAAAGGCACGAATCCGCAGGAAATTTGGTAGTGCTTACTACGAACTTGAGGACTTACAAGGGCGATCCCTGGGCAACTATCATGCCAAGGACATTCGACAATGAACGTCGCTTTATGCTGTATCAGCCTAGTGGATACCCCTAGTCTGATTTGGCAGGGGGGGCTTTGTAGCGGGCCTGAAGCGACCAGAGAAAAAAATATATCGATAGGTATCGATAATTAATCGGACAGCAAAAATATCGATGGCGATCGCGGTGCCAGGGACCCAACACTGAAAATTTGACAGGAGCAGAGTTGCTATGATCCAAAAAGGGTAAAATTGTAATTAGGTGAGGCCCAAGCCTGGATGTCAAACCGACAAGCCCAGCTTTTCCCTTTTCCACCGTCAAATCCAGACCACACAGTCGTGCGCCGCGAGAAATAGGTTTAAAAAAATAAAAATCTGTGAAATTCAGTGCGATTACGCGTAGTTTCAAGTGCATTGCAAACGAATACTGCGAGGAGCAGTCGACTCGTTTGAGTACCAGCAAAATATCTGGTGAGTTAGCTCACAAAAAGGGTTTATATAAATCGAACTCCTATAGATTCGACTCGCCGTGTTCACACGGCTAAGGGGAGCCGCCGGCGTCGTGAGCATCCTCAGTTGCCACACCCGGAGCAAAGTATTAAAGAAGCCAGACGGGAAATTCCGCCTATCGCGTGGGAAAGCGATCAACGCCACACACCTGCACCCCAGTCTCCAGATCCCAGGTCAAGTAAGCCGCAGCGCGCCACCGACTTGAGACTGGGGTAGGAGCAACTTTAACAGGCCAGCCTGTTCAATGGCCGCCTCTAGGAGCACCCTGAGCGGGCTCCTTCGGCCGATTGCGCGCCAATTGCGCGCGTAGAAGCTGAGCAACCCTTAAGCTGTACCTCAAGATGCCATAGAGCCACCTGCGGCATTGCAGAATCTTCAGTACGTCGTGAGAGGCGGACTTATTAACCTCACCCATTCAGCGATTCTCAGAGAGATGCTCCCCGTCGCTTAGAATAGAAAAGTCTAGATAGCAGCGACTTACAAGCCGAAGGGCGAGGACCAACAAAATCTAAAATGAGAACCGAAAATCTGGGGTTATCTGGGGCAGAGAAGATTTTGTACTGATTAGGAATCTCCGAAAAATTCTTATATGGAAAACAATAGATTTTTTTTTTTAACCTAAACTTGATTATATTTGAAGTATTCCTAATTTCTAGTGAACTATATAATTCGTAGTTTTTTTGTTTTTATGAAAAAAAAAAACAATTATTCAATTGGAAATTTTCTATTTTCATACCCGTACTCGAAGAGTAAAAAGGGTATATTGTATTTGTAGTAAAAGTGGATGTGTGTAACACACAGAAGGAGGCTTTTCCGACCCCATAAAGTATATATATTCTTGATCAGCATCAATAGCCGAGTCGATATAGCCATATCTGTCCGTCCGTCTGTCCGTCCGTCTTGTTTTACTCATTGCTCGAAGGCTATTAGAGCTAGACCAATCAAATTTTTTTCCAGACTGATGTGATATCTCACTCCTAGAAAAGGGTTTATTTCGCCCCGCCCACTTCCGCCCCACAAAGGGCGCACATCTGTGGCGGCCACAATTTTGAAAAAAACAAAAACTAAAATGCAGAATCATACAGACAGCCCATATCTATCAGGGGCCCTTTCAAAATATACGAAAAAACTTCGCTCCCTCTCTTTCGCACTCACACAAAATCGAGTCGATTTGGTTTTTCGTAAAATGAACGCCTGGATCTCAGAGACTATAAGAGCTAGAGCAACCAAACTTTTTGCCAAGACTCCTGTGATACTAAACCTGAACAAGTGTATTTCAAAATTTCGCCCCGCCCCCCTCCGCCACCACAAAAGACGAAAATCCACAATTTTGAAGATAGAAAAAAACAAAAAATGCAGTATCGTAGAAAATGACCATATCTACCAGATTCCCGAATTTGGTTCAGATCGGATCATTATTGTAGCCACAATGATCAAATAAATTTTAATCAGCGGGAATACCCCGCGCCTGTTCAGTGTTTCCCCTCGCCCGTTTTCTGCGTAAGTCATTTATTGGGGTTGATTGTCGCAGCAGATTCTCTCACACACACACTCACGCTCAAACATGCTGCCTCGTGCAGTGTACGTGTGTTGTTGTGAGAACTGATGTAGATGTAGTTGTCGATGACAGATGTAGCAAAAAATGTAAAATGTAAAAACTGATAAAACATTTTAAAATTCCACATAAATCACATGTGTACTGACTGAGTACGGGTATAAAAAGTAGAGTCGCGTTCGAAGCGACTCCGTACGTTCTTTCTCGTTATCATTAAATTACCTAAATATAAATTTTTAATTAAGACATAATTAATTTTATTGTCACTCCAAGTGCAACGATCGCTGCTGGTGATGCAAATTCGGTAGCCGAATGCATCGGCTCGGAGAACATGCGGCCGTCTGTAGCGTCCGTTTTCATAGAGTCCGTTCCAAACTCCATAGCTATCCCATCCATTACGAACCCACCAGTTGTTGTACGTCCGGGACCACCGGATATTGCCATCACAGGTACCGCACCTGTGGTGCCAAAACCACTGGTGGGTGTCCCACCAAATCGGCAAGTTTTTGTCTCTCGGCTTGCCCCCTGATCTTACATTTACTGATGTAACTGCTTTTATAAAAAGCAAAATAAAAGCCGAAGGCCTAAAGGTGGAGAAATTTAATTTCGCTTATGCCAGCGAGATAGCTTCTTTTAAGATAAGCGTCTCCCCATTTCATTTCGACACCATTTTCTCTGCCAATTTTTGGCCGGTGCACTTGGTTGTGAAAGAGCATAAGGCTTAAACTCTACCACCACCCATCCAAAAAACTAGTTTCCTCTCTTTTAGTTACTTACCAGAATGCTAGAGGCTTACGTACTAAGCTCAGCACTCTCTATCTTGAAAGTTTCACATTTTTGTCCCATATTATTGTGTTAACTGAAACCTGGTTAATACCGGACATCCCTAGTACCGAAGTTTTAGCAGATCGGTACACAATATTTAGAAATGACCGTTTGTCTCGACGTGGAGGAGGGGTCCTCATCGCAGTGGAATCTTACTTCACGTCGGAACATTTCATATTCCAGGTTCAACAAGACCTGGAATTTCTGTGCATAAAACTGATTCTTCTAGCCTTCTCTTTTTTTTTTTCATTACCCTCGCATTACCTCTATACGAGCAGCACCTGTCCGCTTTAAAACCTGTTTCTTCCTCGCTATCACATAAAGACCACATGATAGTTCTGGGGGATTTCAATTTGCCAGGCACTGTTTGGTCTTCGGTAAACGAGTCGAGTCGCCCCCTTGGTTTACCAAAGAGCTATCCAGTCTAAAAAACATAAAATCAAGACTTTATAAAAACTTTCAAGAAGTTGGCTCTCCTTCTTCTCTCTCTCGCTATGTAATAGCTCGGTCAAATTTCACAATTGTAAACGCTCATTGCTACAAAAATTCCTGGCTCGATGCAGGATGCGCTTTTTCTCAGGACCTAACCAGTTTTACAGCTTCGTAAACAGCAAGCGTAAAACGTAAGCACATCCGTCCCCGCTATCAGTTCTTAATTCGGCGGCAAACAATGATCAGGCTATTGCCGATCTTTTTGGACAATTTTTTCAAACAACCTATTCCCATGAAAGCTACTCTGGGCAGCCGTATCCATACAGTTTACCAAGATCGAACGAATTACAGAGGTATATCAAAAAGTTATCCGCTATTCCAAAAATGTTTGAGAACATTTTAACACCGCACTTGCAACATCTCTGCAAATCACTTATATCTCCAGCTCAGCACGGATTTATAAGGCGGCGATCAACAACTACAAATTTACTAGAGTTTACCTCTTTTTATTATTAAAGGCTTCCATGGTAACATGCAGACGGATGTCATTTATACCGATTCCAGTAAATCATTCGACTCTGTAAACCATTCCCTTTTAGCACAAAAACTTGCCTTTTTTGGGGTTTCCGCCCAATATTTTGAAATGGATTTCCAGCTACCTTTGCTCTAGGTCTCAAAGAGTGCTCTTCAAAAACTCCTTGTCTTCACTTGTTCAGGTTATTTCTGGAGTACCACAGGGCAGACATCTTGGCCCCCTACTTTTCACACTCTTCATTAATGACCTGCCTTCAGTATCAACAAACTCGCGAGTACTCATGTATGCGGATGACGTTAAACTCTGTGTCCAGTATAAGGACATTTCATTTCACTCTCGCTTGCAATCCGATCTCAATAACTTTCAGTCATGGTGTTGTGCAAATATGTTACACCTGAATGCCTCGAAATGTAAAGTAATGACATTTCATCGCTCCAGCCCCTTGTTGGCTCCTTACACCCTCTGCGGTGGTTCTCTTGAGAGAATTACATTGGTTGATGATCTTGGTGTTAAACTAGACCCCAAGTTAAATTTTCTGAACATATATCTACTATGGTAAATAAAAAGCCATGGGAGTGTTTTGGGCTTATAAAGAGGTGGTCAAAAAATTTTTGACGACCCCTATATAACGAAGACTCTATTCTTGCAGATTGCTCTTAATAGACCTTCCTTCCTTACTTAATCGTAGAAAAATGCTTGGTGTGATTGTCGGGTCAGGCAGCATAACGCCCGCCAGCGGCCGGTCTGTCATTTATGTCTGTTTGTGCACCTGCTGCGTCAAAGCAACTCTCTTACGCTCTTCGTCTACCGCTCATGTTCGGCTCAGAAACCGCGCCGAGCTACTCTATGATGCTCTCACGCTCTCCCTAAGGCCATATGCATAGGGCATAGGGTTCCTGCCCTTGGCTCTGCATTTTTCAGTCTGGACCTGATCATCATCGCTTTCGGATTATTGTCTACTTCACCCACAAACGCGTACTGCCGCTACTTATTATAAATATAAATAAAATAAAATATGTAACATTGTAGTTCCAATTGAATTATCTTGACTCTTTACTTAAAAGACAAATTAAAACAGCTATTAAAAACGCTTGATAGCTTAACATTTGGTGACCCCGACGTGATTGTGCAATAATTAATTGATTAGTGCAATTACAAACTACATAGTATAAACTAAATAATTCTCAAGTGCCGTCGACCACATAGCTGCTATACAAGCAAATACACATACCCGCCCTTGCATACACGAATTGCG
The DNA here is from genome assembly GCA_009664405.1 of Drosophila bifasciata. NCBI lineage: Eukaryota > Metazoa > Arthropoda > Insecta > Diptera > Drosophilidae > Drosophila > Drosophila bifasciata. Next base: position 22,298,268 of record CM019044.1, read on the forward strand.
CTTGCGGTTATTACGCGCTTTGCCTTTTGTTTTCCTCTTCCGCTACGAACGTTTTCAGAGCGGCTGCTGCTATGGATGCTCCCAACAACACTCCAGTGACCAGGGAGCAAAACAGGGTGTCTTTTTTGAGGATGAAGTCAACGGAACTCTGCGAGAAGGTTAAGAGATTGACTACCGCTTGGGAAGATGAGGCCGCTGTCTCCGATTATTACACACTAGTGGGGAAGTTGGAGCAGGTTGAGAAACTGATCGGGCAATTTGAGACATTTCACAACGAGCTCGAAGAATTGGACTGCAGCGAAATTCACAGTGGACTTTGCGACAGTTTTGAAACGCTTGCTCTCAAGGCTTCGACTCGGCGTGAAATTGATCGGATGAGCGGCTACATGCCTCTGCATTCACCGGTTGCTGGACCAAATGTAACTTCTGGTTTTGCTGGTTCTCAGCCGCCACCTCGTCGCAGGCCAGCATCATCCCTGCCTCCCATACAATTGCCAAGTTTTAGTGGAGGATAAGCGGATTGGACGGACTTTTACTCGATGTTCACCACCATTATCGACAACCATCCAGACCTCTCCAATATTGAGAAGTTCCAGCATTTGCGATCTTGCCTGCGTGATTCGGCGTTAGAGACAGTGCGCGCCCTGGAAATTTCTGACAGCAATTATAATAGAGCATTGGATTTGTTGGAAAAAAGGTTCAATAATCGCCGGTTAATTTTTCAGGCGCACATTACTGAGATCCTGGGGCTACAGGCTGTGGAGAATGGGTCGGTGTCGATGCTTCGGGAGATATCGGACAAATTTAACGCTCATATTCGGGCGCTCCAGGCGTTGGGCACTACTGAGCAGATCGCAGGATGCATTATTGTGCAGGTGCTGCTGCGTAAGCTTGATCCAGCGACGCAAGCCAAGTGGGAGGAACGTTTAGAGGAATGCAGCTTTTGTCAACCTGATTCCGTCGTGGGAGGCTATGGCCTCATTTTTGGAGCAACGATGCAGGACGATAGAAACCGTGGATTTCGCTATGGCAACCTATACGCCGAGCAGTCAGGTGGGCAGGAGTAAAAAAACCTAACAATTTTAAATCTACACTAGTTGCCTTTAATCAAACGATATCAGGTTGCGTGCTGTGCAATGACAGCGCTCACGAAATAAATCATTGTCCCCAGTTCATAGCACTGTCCCCTCAAATCGCCATAAAGAAGCCAAGAGGTTTTCTTTGTGTGTAAATTGTCTCAAGGCAGGCCATCGATTGGGTCAATTCAGCTCCAGCAAATGCCGTACCTGTGGGCGTAGGCACCACACTCTCCTGCACTTCGGAGGCCCTGAAACTACTGCAGCGCAAGGTGGATCTGTGCCACTTGGCACTTTTCTCCGTCAACGTCGTCGCATCCAATCACCGAGTCCTCTGCTGCAGCTTCTACATCTTCTGCACTTATTACCCAGGATCTCAGTAATGATGTCGTTCTGCTAGCCACGGCAACTGTCTTGGTCAGAAATCGTTCCGGAGTTTTCGTTCCCTGCCGAGCGTTGCTCGACTCCGGCTCGCAGCTCCACGTGATAACTTCTCGGTTTGCAAATCAGCTTCAGCTTCGTAAAATCAAATCATCGACATCGGTATCAGGAATAGGTGACCCTACCTTTGTCACGGATGGAGTTTCAGTCAACGTTAGCCTGCACTCTCGGTCATCGGAATACTCAACTCTCATCACTGCTGTCGTAGCCTCTAGCATAACCGATCGGCAGCCAAGCTTCGGAATAGACACTCGCAACTGGAATATTCCATCAAACCTGCCACTAGCTGATCCAGAGTTTTATAGACCTCAGGGTGTCGATCTTCTAATTGGCGCCAGCCTGTTTTACGAGCTTCTCTGTATTGGTCAGGTCAAGTTATTGCCAGGATTGCCCTTAATTCAGAAGACTCGCTTGGGATGGGTCGTATCTGGAGGTTGTTCCCGTGGAAAGGAGGAGTCCTCTTTAATGGTTTCGCGCGCTCCGGTCGTAGTTACTGAGGATAACCTGGACGAGAGACTTGAGGTACTGTTGAGACGTTTTTGGGAGGTGGAAAATTGTACCGAAGCCATAGTAAAGTCTTCCAAAGAAGAGCTAGATTGTGAAGCTCACTTTGTTCAGCATTTCCGCCGATTGCAAACCGGCGATTATTGTGTTCGGCTGCCAGCAAAATACAATCTGGATCTCTTGGGAGAATCTTACCATCAAGCGCTGCGCAGGTTCTTATCTCTTGAACGGAAGTTGGATCGTCATCCTGATGTAAAGTCTCTGTATGCTGCCTTCATAATTGAGTACCTTGACCTAGGCCACATGTCTCTCGTTCCGGCTGAGTCAATCAACGCCTGTCGATATTTTTTGCCTCATCATTGCGTCACGAAAGAGGATAGTTCTACAACCAAGCTTCGGGTCGTTTTCGATGGATCCGCATCAACTTCATCTGGCTATTCTTTAAACGACGTTTTATTGTCCGGGCCCGTAATCCTACCCACGCTGATTCACATACTTGCTAGATTTCAATCATATGCAGTTGCGATTACAGGGGATATTTGCAAGATGTACCGATGTGTTAGAGTTTCACCCAATGATAGAAGTTTGCAGTGTATTCTGTGGAGGAATTCCATGGAAGAGGAGTTGCGTGTGTTTAAGCTGAATACCGTTACGTGAGGGGACGAAGCCTGCCTCCTTATTAGCTGTACGGACAATGCATCAGCTGGCATCGAATGAGCAGATAGCGTTTCCCATTGGGGCTGAGATCCTTCGCCGTGACTTCTACGTCGATGACCTCATATCTGGAGCCAGCTCTCAGGAAGAGGCTGTCCGCATTCGTGAGCAAACTACCGGAATTTTGTCCAAAGGCCAGTTCCGACTAAGGAAATGGTGTTCAAACGTCCCCTGTTGTGCTTAATGGAGTTCGGAGGAGGACAAGGAAACCTATTTGAAGTTCGACGATGGCAGTGATTTTTACCAAAACATTAGGACTTGCTTGGGATCCAGTGTCTGATAAACTTTTATTTTCTTTTTCGGCCCTACATTCGTCTTCGCATCCCTGCAGGCGTTCCGTCTTGTCAACAATAGCGCGGTTCTACGACCCCCTCGGACTAGCTGGACCTGTCATTACTAAGGCCAAAATCTTTCTCCAGCAGTTGTGCAAGGAGAAGTTGTCCTGGGATGAAAGCTTGCCATCCGCACTGAACACCGCTTGGCAGGAAATATGCAGAAGTTTTGGCCAGATTCGACGCTATGAATTTCCTCGCTTCGTACTTATTCCGAATTCAGAGCTCGAAATTCACGGATTTTGCGACGCCAGCATTGAGGCTTATGGTGCCTGCATTTATGTTGTATCGAAGGGTCAGCGGTCCACCAGTCACCTGCTTTGTGCAAAATCTCGTGTTGCTCCATTGAAGACACTCACTGTACCAAAGCTGGAGCTTTGTGGAAGCTGGAATGAATGAATGTTTTCAAAGGAAGGTGTTACTGTTGGTGTGATTCGTCGGTTGCGCTTTCTTGGATTCGACGAGCCGTCCAGATTCAATGTATTTGTCGCAAATAGACTGGCAACGATACAGGAACTGACTGCAAAAATGGATTGGCATTATGGTCCCACAGCTTTGAACCCGGCCGACATTCTCTCGAGGGGCTCTACCAGTAGAGTTGAGCGAGTCACCCCTTTGGGCTTATGGGCCTCCATTCCTTTGTGGCTTCCATGATGACTGGGCACCCACGGTGTTGCCCGATAGGCCAACCATGGAGCTTCGTCGGAAGGTTTTGCTGGTAAAATCGCCCTACGTGGATAGATTCCAAGTATGCTAACTCTTTTGCTTCCTTGCAACGCGTTTTTGGATACGTTTATAAATTTTTCAACCGGATTCGGCACCCCGGACTCACTGTCCCTGACATTGAACATGGAGCTCAGTTGTTGGTGCGGCTAGTTCAGCGTACGGAGCTATGGGAAGACATGAAATCACTGCGGGCCAAGGGAGTGGTCTCCTCATCTAGTTCACTCGTATCATTGAATCCTTTCATTGATCACTTTGGACTTCTTAGAGTTGATGGCCGTCTGAAAAACTCTTCGTTGGATTTTAATGGCCGTCATCCCATCATCTTGCCCAGCAGCCATCCGCTAACTCTTTCAATAATTGCTCACTTTCACGAACGGAATCTGCACGCTGGACCTCGAGCTCTGCTTGGATTAATCCGATCCCAATATTGGCCTATTGGGAGGAGGAAGACGGTAGCCAAGGCAGTAAATAAGTGCGTAAGATGCTTTCGAATGAAAGCCTAGAGTATTGGAGCACATCATGGCGGATCTTCCGAAGGAGCGGCTCGACGGTTCTCATGCCTTTGAGATCACAGGCGTAGATTTCTGTGGCCCGTTTTTCTACAAGTCGGAAGCACGCAACAAGGCTCCAATCAAATGCTATGTCTGCGTTTTCATTTGCTTCGCAACTAAGGCGGTTCATTTGGAGCTGATCAAGGATCTATCTACGGTCTCTTTTCTGCACGGTTTAAAGCGGTTCATATGCACCAGACGAAAGCCGCGACAAATCTGGTCAGATAATGCAACCAATTTTTTGTCGGCGCCTCGAATTCTGTTTGATTGAGGCTATTGACTGGCACTTCATACCGCCTCAATCCCCGCACTTTGGAGGCCTGTGGGAAGCTGCAGTGAAGACGGCCAAATACCATTTCTATCGTGCTATAGGCACCTCGGTGCTTGGATTTGAAGAACTGCGTACGCTGTTATGCCACATCACGGCAGTTATTAATTCAACCCCTTTAGAATCCATTTCAGAAAGTCCTGCCAATCTGGACGTTTTAACTCCGGCTCACTTTCTAAATGGCGGACCTCCTGCTTCGTTCGCTGAGCCTGATGTAACTTAGCTAAACTTCAATCGCCTGAACGGCTGGCAGCGCGTTTCATATTTGCAGCAGATTTTCTGGTCTCGATGGAAGGAAGAGTACATCACGTCATTGCAACAGCGCTCAAAAAGGCGCACGTCGAAGCCTAACTTGGCAGTCTCAGATGTGGTCCTCGTCAAGGATGAAAATCTGCCTCCCATGAAGTGGCCCCTAGCTAGGGTGGTAGAATTACTACCTGGAAGAGATGGTGTTGCCCGCGTCGCTGTTCTTAAGACGCCATCTGGAAGCACCAAGCGAGCCGTCAACAAGCTGTGTCTGCTTCCCCTTAAGGATACTGTTGAAAGTCAGGCTTCCAACGGGGAGTATGTCGGGTCAGGCAGCATAACGCCCGCCAGCGGCCGGTCTGTCATTTATGTCTGTTTGTGCACCTGCTGCGTCAAAGCAACTCTCTTACGCTCTTCGTCTACCGCTCATGTTCGGCTCAGAAACCGCGCCGAGCTACTCTATGATGCTTTCACGCTCTCCCTAAGACCATATGCATAGGGCATAGGGTTCCTGCCCTTGGCTCTGCATTTTTCTGTCTGGACCTGATCATCATCGCTTTCGGATTATTGTCTACTTCACCCACAAACGCGTACTGCCGCTACTTATTATAAATATAAATAAAATAAAAATACGTAAAATTGTAGTTCCAATTGAATTATCTTGACTCTTTACTTAAAAGACAAATTACAACAGCTATTAAAAACGCTTGATAGATTAACACACTGTTTCCAACTCCGAATTTGTTGGTGCCTTGATGGCGAAGCACACTCGAAGTCTTCGGTTTGTACGGCGACTTCGGGGTGCTGGACTTGGAGTTTTTTGAACACTTTTCACAACTTGGTTTATAAGTGTTTACGGCCCCACAGCCGTAACAAAAAACATTTCGTTCCGATACACAATCCTGATACCTGGTGACCGACCTTATGACAGTTCCAACAGATGAGAGATATAGCTTCTACCTCAAACTCTTTTCCAGAGTCTGTGTCTTCTCGTTCCTCCGGGTCGAGCTGTATCTCAGACACATTACGTCGAAACGCAACAATCTTGCATACTTTTGACGTCATCTAAGAACGCCTCCCGTCTGCGACACACTTCCCTGAGCTCCTGTACAGTCTTTATTTATACATTCAATAGCTCATGCCGTATTTCCGGCCGTAAGTTGTTCCGAAGCACTCGGACAAGCTTACGAACTGGCCACTGCACTTCCAATTGGTCCGTCAGACTAGATATCCCGTCGTAGTATGTGTCAAACGATTCATTTACTTTTTGCTTCCTATTACGAATTAGTTTTTCTATATCCACGTCATCCTTCTCCTGTCGAAACTGTTAGCGCAAAGCCTCACATAACTTATCCTAGCGGACCACTGTAACGGACTGTAACGGAGAAAACTTGAGCTTCCATTCGTTTAGGATATGTACCACTTTGTCTGGTCTCTGACCTAGTTCCACAGAACCACTACGCTGCAGTGACGGAAATCCTACCTCTTGCTGTACATCCCTGTGGATGTATCTAAGTTCCGCTTCCTGCCTGACCGTTCGAGGTGGCTCCTCAGGAGGCGTTGGTGACCTGGTTACTGTTGTGGCCGCCGCGGAAAGACCTGACCTTTTGACCATCCGCTCCACGGATTCCGTCACTGAACTTTGAATTAAGTTCGACATTTTTTGGACAAAGTTGAGCAACTTACGCTCCAACGATGCTAAGTCTATTTCTTTGGAGCCACTAGTTTCTTCTTCTCCCTTTAAACGCTCTTTTAGAATGCGAACGAGTCCTTTTCGCTATAGTCTTAGGTATCGAGCTTCCAACGGTTCTAATCTTAGCCTTACATTCCGGACAAGAGTCGCTCGATTTCAAATAGGTCGTCATACAGACCAGGTGAAACTCGAGCCCACAAGCGGTTGGGTAAACCTCGTTGGTAGACTGAATCGCCTCCTTACACAGCGCACACACTCTATTAGCGCTGCTTCCTGCTTCCGAGGAGTCCCTTTCAGGGGATTTATCTAATCGCATCATAAGGATCTTTCTCCTTTTGCGTCCTAATAGGTTACTTGTCCACCTTTCACAACAACCAAATTTATATTTTTATTTCGGAGCTTGATACCGTCTTCCAATCAGTTAGTTCTCCGCTCTTTAAATTTCATCAAAAAAAAAATAAATCCAATCGAAATTTGATTTCCATCCACTAAATACGGTAACTCAATCTTCTAGAAATAAACTTCGAAATAACTTGAACTAACTCAAAACTAATTTTTGAACTCAATCACGAACGCGATCACGAACTCAATGCAGCTTCTCCGCGAATTGTATGGTCCTACTCGTATACCGATATCCCCTTTACAGAAAAAATGTAGAACCAATCCTCTCAAGTCAACCGTGTCGTCGTGTACAGTCGGAATCTCCAGACTTCTTCATCACAACGAACAATTGTACTTACTAAGAAATTACACCGAGGCGGACAGACAACAGTTCAACAACTGGTTGTCGGTTTTCCTGCTTTCGATGGTTGATTCTATTTCTTTTTTTTTTTGTTCTGTTACAAGCTCAGACAAAGATGTCCTTCGGAAACCGTGGATAAAGAGACCCCTCGCAAGCTGTCTTTTTATTTTCCTAAGCGGCAGCATGAAGGATACAATCTAAGTTGGCAGAAGAATAAGTCAATAACGCGGTACTCTCAGCAGGGTCGGGTGGTCAACCGGAGTCAACCACTGCTTGAAGTAGCCTGACGTCACTGGCCTGTCTTGGAAAAATCGTAACCAAACTCGAAATCTGCGGTCAGAAAGGAATACTGGTATTCTCACTATTTGTCTTCAAGCAGATTCTAATCTAGAGATGACTCTTCCGGAAAATAAACGAGAAAGAACGTATGGAGTCGCTGTAAACGCGACTTTTATACCCGTACTTAGTCAGTACACATGTGATATATGTGGAATTTTCAAATGTTTTATCAGATTTTACATTTTACATACTACATTTGTTTGCTGCATCTGTCATCTACATCTACATCAGTTCTCACAACAACACACGTACACTGCACGAGGCAGCATGTTTGAGCGTGAGTGTGTGTGTGAGAGATTCTGTAGCTACAATCATCCCCATAAATGACTTACGCTGCAATTGGGCAAGGGGAAACACTGAACGGGCGCGGGGCATTCCCGCTGATTAAAAATTTATTTGATCATTGTGGCTACAATAATGATCCGATCTGAACCAAATTCGGGAATCTGGTAGATATGGTCATCTTCTACGAAACTGCATTCTACATTGGTTTTTTTCTATCTTCAAAATTGTGGATTTTCGTCTTTTGGGTGGTCGGAAGGGGGCGGGGCGAAATTTTGAAATTCACTTTTTCAGGTTTGGTATCACAGGAGTCTTGGCAAAAGTTTGGTTGCTCTAGCTCTTATAGTCTCTGAGATCCAGGCTACACAAAATACAAAAAACCAAATCGACTCTTTTTTGTGTGAGTGCGAAAGAGAGGGAGCGAAGTTTTTTCGTATGTTTTTCTCTATTGTGGCTATATTAATAATCCGATACGATTCAGATTTGGGCCCTTGATAGATATGATATTTCTCTATGATTCTGCATTTTTCGTTTTCTATTATCTTTCAAATTGTGGACGCCACTGATGTGCGCCCTTTGTGGGGGGCGGATGTGGGCGGGGCGAAATTTTGAAACACTTTTCTAGGAGTAAGATATCACGTCAGACAGAATTAAAAGTTTGGTTGCTCTAGCTCTTATAGCCTTCGTGAAATGGGAGAGAAACAAGACGGACGGACGGACGGACGGACGGACGGACAGACGGACGGACAGACAGGGCTATGTCGACTCGGCTATTGATGCTGATCAAGAATATATATACTTTATAGGGTCGGAAATTATTTCTTCTCTATGTTACACACATCCACTTTTACCACAAATACAATATACCCTTTAACTCTTCGAGTACGGGTATAAAACCTCTTCGAGTACGGGCATAAAAATGGGAAAATTTAAAAAGGGAAAACAAATAACAGATAAATTCATCTAATCATCTAGGAGTCCTCCTTGAATATTTCGAACTACTCACTGAGGCCCCACGTTGGGCGCCACTTTTATTAATATTAATAATTATAACTGTAACGTGCAACGAAACGTTTCGATTTGTTCGGTATTACAATTCTAAAGAGAGCTGGGCACGCTATTAAATATTCCGGCTCTAGCTCGTCGACTTTGAGGTGGAGTTTTATCTCTTTTTGAATTGAGGCCGTTTCGCTGCTTGATTACTAATAATAATTCCAGAATTTAGCGTGCTGCGACTTGCTAGATTTTCGGTAGAAGACGAAAAGAAGAAAGTGAAAGAGAGGAAAAAGGAGAAGTAGGTAGGGATTAGGATGGAAGAGGTACGGTAAAAGGTAACACACATAAAGAGCTGGGAAAAATAAGAGACACTAACGAAGGACGGACGGACATCGGCACCTCTTCCACGATGTTAAGTGGAGATCTCAACTCGCCCTACTTTGGCCATCACCCAGAAGCACACAGCTCCCGACGACCCCTTCGGACCCTTACAAAATGCGGAGGTTACATCGAGTTAATTTGCTGTTTATATATTATTCATTATAGCTTCTTAAACAAATTTAAACTTGAGAATTTCATTGTAATTTCGAAGAAAGTTATTAGCTAGTTTTTACATTTTTTTGGGTGATGGATATAATAGCTAATGTCATTTATCTGTATTGACAAAACAGTAAAATTATTATTAAAGTTTAGTGATTATGGATATACTTTATGTACTTCTAAACGAAATGATAAAGAAATTTGTGATTTTGCTTCCCATAACCAAAAGAAAGGACTCTCCGATTCGGAGTTTAAATTGGCAGGAAGCAGAAGGCTCTCCTGGCTGATAAAATGATTGGTGGAAGTCAAGAAATTCATGATCGAGCTATATATATATAAAAACTCACAGAGGCAGTTTTCAAACATTAGGATACACACATACATATGTCAACGATTTCCAGCGGCGAAAGATCGATCTCCCGACATCTGAAAACCTGTAGTCAAACTTTATAGGGATACGAAAACTCTCAGAGAGTTGCCTAGTTGCCTTGCTACTTTTACATAATTTCCGATCTTCAAAATTCTGTAGATTTTTCCTCAAGAGTAAGCCGAAATTTTACAGTTATTCGACTATTGACTATGGGTATAATTTTTTTTCTGATTATAATTAAGGTTTTGAATTACAACTAGTAATATTTAAGATTGAATTAGGTAGGAACTGAACCAGGGAATACTCCAAATTGCATCGCTTTTTGTCACTTTAGGAAGTTGATGTGCAATGACTGCACCATCAAGTGGCCCATGCGACACCAAGCCGAAGCCTGTTACGCGCGGATCCTGGCAGATACGCAGCCCTCCTCCCGCCCAACCGACCGAGGGGCGCTGCCGCACGACGCGCGACACGAGTACCGAAACCGATCGCGAACATGAAGGAAAGATAGGTGTTAGACTAATATTCGAGGAAAAATTAGGGCTAAACACAACGCTAAATATGCAAAGTTACAAAAGAATATTACTAATTACGTGCAAGGTATGTTAGTATTTGTGATTTAAGTAGAGGAAATGATTTAGTGGTGGATATTATATGGTAGAACGAATTATAATCCGAGCATACGATCCGAAACGGTTCATGCAAAGGAATAATTCGATCTACACAGTGGAAGGTACAAAGGAATAAAATTTCTAGAGGATCTAATAGGAATCGTAAAAGTTTATGCGGCTCAACAAGTCAGGGCTGTCGATGTCACCCCTGATCAAGTTGTGCATGAAAATCGCACCAAGCATTTTTCTACGATTAAGTAAGGATGGAAGGTCTAATAAGAGCAATCTACGAGAGTAAGAAGGCAGTCTAACACCTTCATCCCAGTTGAGGCCACGCAGAGCAAAAGTAAAAGTTTTTCTGGACTGATTCTATACGGTCTTGGTGTACTTTGTACTGAGGGCACCATACACAAGAGCCGTACTCTAAAATCGGACGAACAAGCGAAATATAGAGAGTCTTCGTTATATAGGGGTCGTCAAATTCCTTTGACCACCTCTTTATAAACCCAAGCACTCCCATGGCTTTATTTACCATGGTAGAAATATATTTTGAAAATTTTAACTTGGGGTCTAGTTTAACACCAAGATCATCAACAAATGTAATTCTCTCAAGAGAACCACCGCAGAGGGTGTAAGGAGCCAACAAGAGGCTGGAGCGATGAAATGTCATTACTTTTACATTTGGAGGCATTCAGGTGTAACATATTTGCACAACACCATGACTGAAAGTTATTGAGATCGGATTGCAAGCGAGAGTGAAATGAAATGTCCTTATACTGGACACAGAGTTTAACGTCATCCGCATAAATGAGTACTCGAGAGTTTGTTAATACTGAAGGCAGGTTATTAATGAAGTGTGTGAAAAGTAGGAGGCCAAGATGGCTGCCCTGTGGTACTCCAGAAGTAACCTGAAGAAGTGAAGACAAGGAGTTTTTGAAGAGCACTCTTTGAGACCTAGAGCAAAGGTAGCTTAAAATCCATTTCAAAAGATTGGGAGGAAACCCTAAAATGTCAAGTTTTTGTGCTAAAAGGGAATGGTTTACAGAGTCGAATGCTTTACTGAAATCGGTGTAAATGACATCCGTCTGCATGTTACCATGGAAGCCTTTAACAATAAAAGAGGTAAACTCTAGTAAATTTTTAGTTGTTGATCGTCGCCTTATAAATCCGTGCTGAGCTGGAGATATAAGTGATTTGCAGAGATGTTGCAAGTGCGGGGTTAAAATTTTCTCAAACATTTTTGGAATAGCGGATAACTTTAATATACCTCTGTAATTCATTGCGTCAGACTTACTACCTTTCTTATCGAGAGGAATAATAAACGATTCCTTCCAGATCGGAGGGAAACATGAGGAGTTAAGGGATAGGGTGAATAGTTTAAGCAGGGTCCGTCCACACGGAGCGTCGGCGCAGTACCTGAGTATACAGCCGGGGACTCCGTCAGGACCTGGTGAGAACACCGGCTTAACTAGTCGAAGATCCTGAAGCAGTGAGCTTTCATTTAACAAGGGGCTGAAAATGCCGTTCGATCTTGGTAAACTGTAGGGATACGGCTAACAAGAGTAGCTTTCATGGGAATATGTTGTTTGGAAAAATTGTGCAAAAAAGATCGGCAATGGCCTAATCATTGTTTGCCGACGAATTGGCGAAATGATAGCGAGGATGGATGTGTGGACGTTTTACGCTTGCTGCCTACGAAGCTGTAAAAATGTTTAGGGTCCTGAGAAAAGCGCACCCTGCATCGAGCTAGGTAATTTTTGTAGCATTGAGCGTTTACAATGGTGAAATTTGACCGAGCTATTACATAGCGAGAGAGAGAAGAAGGAGAGGCAACTTCTTGAAATTTTTTATAAAGTCTTGATTTTATGTTTTTTAGACTGGATAGCTCTTTGGTAAACCAAGGAGGGGGATTCCCAGATCTAATCGGACCAAAATATGGGACACAAGAATCAAAGAGTGTGTCAAGTACATTATAGAAAATGTTTGTGCCTTTCATAAGACTGTCGGGGAGAGTTATGGGGGCCTATTCTTCTTCTTAGCTTTATACTCTTTTCACAACCAAGTGCTCCGGCCAAAAAATTGTCAGAGCAAATGGTGTCGAAATGAGATGGGGGAGACGCTTATCTTAAAAGAAATCTCCCTGGCATAAGCGAAATTAAACTTCTCCACCTTTAGGCCTTCGTCTTTTATTTTGCTTTGTATAAAAGCAGTTACATCATTAGATGTAAGATCAGGGGCAAGCCGAGAGACAAAAACTTTGCCGCTTTGGTGGGACACCCACCAGTGGTTTTGGCACCACAGGTGCGGTACCTGTGATGGCAATGTCCGGTGGTCCCGGACGTTCAACAACTGGTGGGTTCGTAATCGATGGGATGGCTATGGAGTTTGGTACGGACTCTATGGACACGGACGCTACAGTCGGCTGCATGTTCTCCGAGACGATGCATTCGGCTACCGAATCTGCATCACCAGCAGCGATCGTTGCCCTTGGGTAGCAAACGAAATCAACTGCTGCACTGGCGTAGTGGTCGAAGTTAGTTTTTCAGATGACGGCGGGCGTGAGGCAGTTGGCACTTGCAAGTCCCGTGGAGTGGACTTCTTGCGCCGCGGAGACTCAGCCAGCAGCTGTAAACTGCTGAACTGAGTGTCCATGGCTAAGACCCGATCGTGTTGCTTTTTAAAGCCCACGGTCATCTCCTTAAAGCCACTCCTCGTCTGCCTCATAAACGAGCGCATTTCGCTTTCTACCGCACGGCAATCCTCGCAACTATAATGCAAGCCGTTGCGTTGTGAGATGGCATCACCCACACGACCAGAAATACCTGCACACTTTGCGTGCACTACGCTATCGCAAAGCCAGCAAGGTATGTTCGGCTGATCGTGAGTGATCTGCTTCTTGCAGTTTTTTTGCACAGACCACTGAAAATTCCATATTAGTTTTAAATTTTTTTTTTTCAATGACAAAAGAAAGATCAAAACAAATAGCAATCAGACCACAGTGCAAGCAGTTTCTAAAAGCTATGCTTAAAGAAGAAATGGAAAAAGAGAGTGAACGTCAACAGCTTTCAAGTGAGAGAGCTACTGCACAAAAGGTTTATAAGCGAGAGAGAAAGAACAGTTAGTTTGGGTGATAGAGAGAGAGAGAGTTGCTAGACAAAAGCTAAAGAGCGGCCAAATGTATTTTCTTACTTACTGTAAGCAACAACAAAACACAATTAATCGCCGCACAAAATTGGTTAAAAACGTCGTGTTTATACACAAAAAATAGGCATGCACCCGCGGTTTTTGATAGAAAATCAGATTAGGAGTGAAATTATTAAATTTATTAGGCCAAACACCGGTTGTTTGTAATATATAAAAGAAAGAAGCGGAGCGCAAGAAAAAAACACGTCTGGTCACTACTAAGAGAACGAACGAATCAACGACCCCCTTGGATTATCTGTCATTACAAAGGCCAAAATCTTTCTCGAGCAGTTGTGCAAGTAGAAGTTGTCCTGGGATGAAAGCTTGCCATCCGCACTAAACACCGCGTGGAAGGAAAGACCAAGGGAGTGGTCTCCTAATCTAGTTCACTCGTATCATTTAATCCTTTCATTGATCATTTTGGACTTCTCAGTGTTGGTGGACGTCTGAAGAACTCTTCTTTGGATTTTGATGGCCGTCCGCTTAGGTGAGGTTAGGTTTACAGGGCTGATTCACCGAAGTCGAGGTCACTCGGAGGCAAAAATTGCCCATTGTAATGCTCACACTCGTCATGGGATTACGTCCGGTGCCTAGGGAGGTTTCGCGAACCATCCCGAGGCCTCAATAAAGAGCATCAGCCTCTCTAGAGGCATGTTTGCCAGGCTATCCAGGTCCTCGTGAAGGCGCTGCCGAGTATTCGGAAACGCCTTTCCATGAGTGCAGGACAGCCACAGAGAAGATGCTGGATGCTCTCTATTTCCTCCTCGTCCCTGCAGCAGCGGCAGAAGTCTTGGTGATGAAATCTGTACCTAGTGGCCAAGTGGCCGATGACACAGTGCCCCGTTATAACTCCCGTCAGTGTTCACACCTGACTCTTCTTGAAGCCTAGGAGAGTCTTAGTGCGTTTAGGGTGATAGTGGGGCCAGAGCGACCGAGTTGGGTGTTGTATTCCACCATCTGTCTGATCTCGTTCTAGCTCGACCCATCATCTACGAGATGATGTCTCGTAGTGGCCTCCGTATTTCGCTGACTGCGTCCGCGAGTGGCTTAGCTGATCCATTTCTGGCACACTGTCCGCACTCTCGTTGCCCGCGATGTCGGTGTGATCCGGGACCCACGTGAGTGTGATTGAGTGCGCCCTGATCCGGTTTAGTGCGTCCACAGTATCACTTTGATACCTTTGATAGCAGCTTGACTGTCAACGCAGATTGCTATGCTCCTCGGAAGGTGTATAACAACTTTGCCGCTTGCCATACTGCGTATATCTCCGCCTGGAATACACTGCACCAGTCTGGTAGTCTTAGGGATATGTTGGTTGCTAGTTCTTCAGAGAAGATTCCAGCTCCTTTCCCTTCGACTGTCTTTGACCCGTCAGTGAAGATGGAGGGCACGTTCTGCCCAAGGGCAGCGTTACGCATCCATTTCTCTCTGTCCGGTATGTGTCCTTTAAAATTTCTCTTCCATGAAAACTCCGAGACACAGTAGTCCCCATGTTCGCCCAAAGGTCTTCCTACAAATGCAGAAAGCAGCCATTGCCTTTTTCTTCCTTTCCTCCGTGTTTCTCTTCCAGGAGAGTTTGGAGTCTAGGATGAAACCAAGATACTTGGCTTCGTTCGATAACTCAAGCGTCGTTCCACCAATTGGTGGTCGTTTGAAATTTGGTATCTTATATTTTCGTGAGAACAACACCAGTACTGTCTTTTGGGGATTAACCCCAGACCGTTTTGGTGTGCCCAGCTCGCGGTCGTTCCCAGTGCAGATTCCAGAAGATCACTGATTATAGGTAGGAACTTACCCGATACCAGTATCACTAGATCATCCGGATAGGCCACGACCTTATATCCGTTCCTCCCCAGCTAAAGAAGAAGGTCGTTGAGGACTAAGTTCCACAAAAGAGGGGAACTTCCTTGAAGAGGAGGTGCCCATATTAGCGCTAATCGTTCTGCTCCTGAGAACGCTGTGCAGCCATATGGTTACCATCGGGTGTGTGCCAATCTTGGTCAGTGCGGCCGTTATTGACTCGATCCTGACGTTCTCCCTCTATGTCTAGGAAGGCCGCCAAAACATATTCCTTATGGCTAAGAGTCTTTTCGATATTCCCAACAACTTCGTGTAGTGCGGTCTCAACTGATCTACTCAGATCAACTGATCTGATCTTTGAGGTAGGCGTGCTGAGCTCCGCTGAACACTTGTCTGTCGAGTTTGGTTCTTATGTATAGATCAATCAGCCTCTCCATCGTTTTCAGCAAAAATTGGGATAGACTGATGGGTCTGTAGTCCTTTGTAGAGATGTGGTTTATCTTCCCGGCTTTGGGGATGAAGACCACTCTCACCTCTCTCCATGCGTGGGGGACGTATCCAATTCGGAGACATCCTTCGAAGATTTTCTTCAGCCATGGTAGCAGGGGCAGGCAAGCTGCCTGCAACATGGCTGGTCGTATTGAAAATTCCAGAATGTTTTTCCTGGAAAATAACGATGATGGGGATGATGCCGGTCCAGCAGCTCTAAGTGGTGGTGTCCAAAACTTTGGTTTGCGATGCCGACGAGAAGAAATAAACAGCCGTTCAAATTCAATTCATTTAATGCACTGGTGTCGCAGCCAGCGATGCAAACGGTTACTCTGGGGCACTCTCTCAGGCAGCCGCTATAACATTTTGGGAGAGTTATAACAGCGACTGAGCGTGAGGCTTATAACAGCGACTGAGCGTGATCTAACTTAACTCTTATATATTATTGTATGCAGCATTCCAACTCCAACATTCCGGCCCCGTTGAAGGCCTCCTGCGCTTTAACCATCAATTGGCAGTTTTGCCAGTTTTTGAGTTGCCCGTTTAATAACGCCTGCGGACGTTTGCACTTCTGCCACGCGTACTTTGCCATCTTCTCCTGCCGTTGTTGCCACCACTCGCCCTGTGGTCCACTTATGAGGCGGTGTGTTGTCCTCGTGGACGAGCACTAGACATCCTGCCTCGAGGTTCGGCCCTTCGGTGGACCACTGCTGCCGCTGCTGCAGGCTGGCCAGGTAGTCCCTGAACCAGCCCTGCCAAAACTGAAGCTTGAGCGCGGACAGCAAAAACGCGAAGCTGCCCTTGCTGCAATTGTCGTCTTGCGCGGATTCGGGCGGCAGAGAAAGAAGCGGCTGCCCGATGAGCAGGTGCCCTGGCGTCAGGGCTTCTCCATCGCTGGGGTCGTTGCCTGGCGAAGCGATTGGCCGGGAGTTGAGGATTGCCTCTACCTCGACCAGGTGTGTGCTCAGCTCGTCCGCGGTGAGCTTGTCGTCCCCGACTCCTCGGATCAGCCGTTGTTTGGCCGCCTTGACTGCGGCCTCCCACAGCCCGCCGAAGTGCGGTGCTCTCGGTGGTATAAAACACCACTCGACGCCGTGTTGAGCTGCGTATGTCCTGAGCCGATCCTGGTCCCTCCGAAAGGCTGCGTGAATTTCTTCCAGCACTCGGCTCGCGGCCACGAAGTTGGTGGCGTTGTCGCTGTATACCTTCTCCGGAAGTCCTCTCCTCCCGACGAACATTTTGAAAACACACAAAAACTATCAGTTGATAGGTCGACTACTAATTCTAGGTGAACAGCCTTTGACGCAAAACACACGAACACGGCTACATAGGTCTTAATGGGGGGCCTGCCTCGAATCTTGAGCGACACCTGCAATGGACCGCAGAAATCTACCACACAAATCAGAAAGGGACGAGCTCTTCGCACTCGGTCAGCTGGCAGGTTTCCTATGATCTGCCCCATAACGATGGGCTTGCATCGGAAACAGTGCACACAATTCCTCACGATTCTTGTGCACGCTTCACGGGCGTTCACTAGCCAAATCTGCTTCCTTAAAAAGGGAAACCATTACCTTTGCACCTGCATGATAATGAGCACGATGCAAATGGCGTAGAAACAGGGTCACGAACTGCGATTTTTGGGACAGAAGTAGAGGAAACTTCGCATCGTATGGAATTTCTGCGTGCAGCAACCCAACACGCATCAGTCGGAAGGTGACTCCGCCAAGTTCGCTCGTATGTATGAACGGGCTGAGTCGTTGAAGATGTGGAGACAAAATTTCCGACTTATCCAGTTTGAGGAATTCTGGTCCCAGTTCACATCTTTGGACTACCTGTACCAGTCTAAGGAACGAAACCTTCAGTTCCTTAGCTGACACAACCACGTCTCGACTGCGATTACCACCTTGAATGAACCGATTCACATACGCCATGATCCGAAGCAGCTTCTGGAACGACGAGCATCTTCCAATCAGCTCGATGATCTCATTTGTCTGACCCTTTGCCACAGAATGTGCTGCCACACTTTTCTTGTCTTCCGACCTTTTCCATTTCTGGGGACAACTCAACCTGATGAAGACGCGGCCAATTCTCAGGACCACTAAGAAGAAAATGCGGCCCATTATTCCACAATGAGCACATTATACCGTCTACATCTGTTCCACGAGACACTAAGTCGGCTGGGTTTTGATCAGTGGGAACGTGACGCCAAATCACACCACTAGACAACTCCTGGATTTCAGCAACCCTATTGGCCACAAACGTTGCTAGCGTGGCTGGATCCCTTTCCAGCCAATACAAAGTGACTTGGGAATCCGACAAAAAATTCACGCTTTCAATTGCAAACTTGTCTAGCAGCAGCCGAACTTGAGCCCATAGCGTGGATAGAAGAAGCGCTGCACACAATTCCAGTCGTGGAATTGATTTGGTTTTGAGAGGAGATACTCGAGACTTTGCTGTAAGAAGTCGGGATACTACATTTTTGTCGTCCTTTGTACGGACATAAATACAGCATCCGTACGCATCACTTGATGCGTCAGCGAATCCGTGGACTTGATAAAGGCATTATTGGCAAGACCAATAAAGCGAGGGATAGAGATCTTGTCTAATTCGAACAAATTCTGCTTGAACCTGTTCCAACTCGTATGCAGACTCATGGGAACTGACTCGTCCCAATCCAACTTTTGCCTCCACAGATGCTGCAGTAAGATCTTTGCCATGGTAATTAACAATCGCGATGCAACTGACAATATGTTGCGCTTCGTCGGGGTAATGAGTCAAATGAGTCGTCTAACTGATAGTGAAACAAATCAGTTTGCGGATTCCAACGAATCCCGAGTGTTTTAATGGAAGCGGAAGGGTCAAACTGAAGAGATTTCTCCTGTCCACTATCAGACAGCAGCTGGGTATGATTTGACGCCCATTTGGCCAACACGAACCCCCCAGCTTCCAGGACCTCACTAACTTCCTGCCGAATTCTTTCCAGTTCTTCCAGACAACTTGCTCCTGTCAGCATATCGTCAATGTAAAAATCATTTGCTATGACTTGCGATGCCACAGGATGGGACTTAGCATAGACTTTTGCTAGCTCAACGAGACAGCGGATGGCAAAATATGGAGCTGAGGCTGTCCCATACGTGACAGTATTCAAACGATACGTCTGCACATCAATATTTGAGTTTTCCCTCCAAAGAATCAATTGAAAATTTCGATCTTCTTAAGCAACCTGCACTTCCCTATACATCTTGGAGATATCCGCTGTAAGCTCAAAACGGTTTAATCGAAATCGTGCAAGAGTTGCAAAAGCTCCCTCTGAATAGTGGCTCCCACCATCAAAGTCTCGTTTAAAGAAATTGAAGTTGACGTTTTGCTCGATGCATCGAAGACTACGCGGAGCTTGGTGGTGCTACTATCAGGTCTCAGGACACATTGATGCGGAATATAGTAATGGTGTCCTGGTGGAGTGCCTGGAAGCAACGACATGTGACCAAGGTTGAGATACTCTTTCATAAACTCCATACACATGTCATGCAGGTATTGATCACTCGCGATTCTGCGTTCCAGGGATAGAAAGCGGCGTTTTGCCGTCTCGAAAGAGAAACCCAAGACCTTGGGATTCACCTTAAACGGCAACTTTACTTCGAACCGACCCGACTCAAGCCTGCGGGATGTCTGCTTGAAGTTGCGTTCGCAAGCCAACTGTTCAGCTGTATGTACAGCCTTCGACTTCTCTGGGACATGTTCCAATTCCCAAAAAGCGCTCCACCAGAGAGTCGAGAGAACACGTATCGCTGCCGACAGCGTTATTGCATATAACATCCTGTTTTGATGCAGTATATTTTCCCGAAACAATCCAGCCTAACAGTGTTTTTTGGATTGATGGATGTTCGGAACTTGGCTTTATTTGGCCTACACATATCAATTCGAAGAAGGTTTCTGCCCCTAGCAGTAAGTCGACCTTAGCGGGCTTGAAAAACTGTGGGTCTGCCAGCTCAAGGTTTGCTGGGATTTCCACTGGGCGAAATTTACGACATGGTCGGGTTGGTATGTGGAAATTGACCCTAATACCCAAAAAATCGGTAGCAAAATTATGAGCGTTGACACGAGATTTGACGCACGTGTGAACCTTGTTCTTTACGACGGACGAACTGTGATACTAAGGCATGACTCGTCACGGTGCAGTCTTAGGCGCTGTGCGAGATCCTCGGACATAAAATTTATTTGGGAGCCGGAATCTAGCAGTGCCCTAGCATATTGAAACTGTCCGGACCGATCTTTCACCTTCACTTCTGCCGTCGCGAGAATCACTTGGTCAGTACTTGCCACATGGCTAGAGTAGGCCATTGGGTTTTCAGAAACTGAGGGCTGTTCCACAGGAGCTGTACCAGACGTACTTTGCTGTGACTCTACCCCGTATCGGTGAAGCAGCGTATTATGGGACTTGTAGCACACTCTACATTTTGCTATCTTGCACTTCGAAACTGTTTGACCTGACTTCAAACAATTTATGCACAAGCGAAGTTGCTTGGTGATATTAAACCGTTGAAGAACAGGAAGAGCACTAAACCCTTGACAACTGCTTATGACATGATTGGTCGCTGAACAATAGCTACACTTCGACTCGGCGCGCCGATCAGACTTTGCACAGGAGAAGGAAGACTTCATGTGTCCCTTGCTTATCTCTGGTTTACCTTTTCCCTTACTCCTTGTTGACTCTTCAGCTGCCAGATGCTGATAGCGCCGATTCAACTGGGATGCGCAATCGGACCACGACGGCAATTTGTCGTAATCCAACTGCTCCTCGAATCGTGCTTTTTGTGTGCTGGTCTACCTTGGACATTGCTATGTGAATCAACACTGCACTATTTATGTCCTTCTCGCTTCCTAACGATTGCAGAGAGGAGTAGAGGGGCAGACACCGTGTCAATAAGGGACCTCAGGCATGAAGCAGAGGGTTTTGTTATTTGGGGAATGTCGAACAACTGTGAGATGGTGTCGAAAAAAGATTAAACACTTATTATCGTAGACATTTTTAAGCTTTCCAGAGCCTTTTCGTAATTGCTATCAGAGATTTGGAACGCCTTCACTGTGCCCAATGCCGAATCTGTGAGACACGCTAGCAAGTGGTTGAACTTTTCCACATTGGTTAACATTGGGTCGTTATGCACCAAACTCTCAAACAGACTAATGAAGTTTTTAAATTCGGAATGTTTTCCACTAAACTTGGGAAAATTCATTTTGGCAGGTGTGACCTATGACGCTGATCGCCGCAATCTTCCCTATGCGCTCGCCGACCTTCAGGTTCTTTCACTGCGGACATATACATCGCCCTCGTGGTAATGCACACATCCTCGACCATTGATCGTAAATCGTTGCTGGGATTCCACATGTCTATATCTGCCTGAATGTCCATTAACTTTTCGCAATAATTCTCGATCAGTTCTAATCTGCACTTCATTTAAAGAGGGTCAAAAGAAATAGTTTTTTCCTCAAAAGCCGTTTTCTTTCGCTTAATGTCGTTCATAACCTTGTCGTGTTTTTGCATTGCCGTCAATAACTTTTTTGGCTTGCTCCCTACTTCCTTTCCCGCTCCCTGCGGGAGTGGGGCGAATTCCTTCTCTTTTTCACTCATTTGGCAATATTAACAAATCTGATATAAAGCTCGCACAATGGATTCAAAAAAACCACCAAACCAAACAAAAAGAAGATTCTCCGAACTCTTTTTTAGCGGGTTAATACAGAGCAAGCAACGTTACAACTTTTACAGAAATATGATGCCAACGTACACAGCCGAAACCGCCAGAGTATTATCCACAATTAATTACACGAACTCCAAAATGTCTAAGACTGTGCATTGACTTTAATGGGTTAATACAGCGCAAGCAACGTTACAACGTTACATAAATATGACGCCAACGCACACAACCAAACGCCGCCAAACTATGCCCAATTTGGCGCACCGATAGCGTTACCGAAACCAACGGACCACCAACAAGCGGTATTTCATAAAAAGAGAATTGACAATAGGCAATGACCGTTCCGTTAATTTTATTAGCGAGTACAGTGGGACCTCAATGTGATGTACACTTTTTCATTAAGTTTCCACATAAAAGTAATAAATTAATCTCTCTGGCTGTTCACTTCGGTTGATTTTATTTGGGTTATATTTTAATAAATTGGTATTCCAATTCAAGCAGTGCCAGAAAATGAGGCCACCGGCTATGATGCTGTAATAAGCACACACACAACTCACACAATGGTGGCTTGGTTCACTCAATTTTTTTTGCACTAGAATACCTGTACATTCGGCATTTCTCCGAGAACTTTCCTTAATGTGGTGGTTATCCAAATGTCACAGACCAGCCAGCTAGAGCTTTATTCGCACACGATTAAACACCAGTAACTTGTGCCGAGACGACGAAAATGCACTGTTACTGTTTTTGTTTTTAGCTGCGAATTTCCACGAAAATGCTGATTCCGATGTCCCTGTTCGGGCGCCAACGAAAAATTCCAGAATGTTTTTCCTGGAAAATAACGATGATGGGGATGATGCCGGTCCAGCAGCTCTAAGTGGTGGTGTCCAAAACTTTGGTTTGCGATGCCGACGAGAAGAAATAAACAGCCGTTCAAATTCAATTCATTTAATGCACTGGTCGCAGCCAGCGATGCAAACGGTTACTCTGGGGCACTCTCTCAGGCAGCCGCTATAACATTTTGGGAAAGTTATAACAGCGACTGAGCGTGAGGCTTATAACAGCGACTGAGCGTGATCTAACTTAACTCTTATATATTATTGTATGCAGCATTCCAACTCCAACACGTATATCATCTGGCCCCGGTGACTTGAAGGGACCGAAGGATTCTATGGCCCAGATAATCTTGTCTGGTGCCATAATGTCTCGTATGAGATCCTCAGTTTCCTCTCCCTGGTATGGCTCAGTGTCGTTGATGTCCGCTTACTCTTTTTCATTAATTTCTCACTTTCACGAACGGAATCCGCACGCGACCTCGATCTCTGCTTGGACTGAAACGATCACAATATTGGCCAATTAGGGGGAAGAAGACGGTAACCAAGTCAGTACACAAGTGCGTAAGATGCATTCAAATGAAGCCTAGAATATTGGAGCACATCATGGCGGATCTTTCGAATGAGCGGCTCAACGGTTCTACTCAGAGGAGTAGAATTTTTCTACAAGCCGGAGGCACACAACAAGGCTCCAATCAAATACTACTTCTACGTTTTCATTTCCTTCGCAACTATCCATCTAGTCTCATTTCAGCACGGCTTCAAACGGTTCAAATGCACCATTAAAAATGAAGCGCCAACTTTTTTAAGATTCAGGGTCAAATATATCATTTAACAGGTTCCTTATTGACAATTTCGGATACAATTTATGGGAGATTGAGCAAGACATGTCAATCAACGTTATGCACACAAAAATTCAGTGAAAAGACAATTCTGGAACAACTCCAAACGTTTTTCCATTAACATAACGAACTAGCTGCTTTATTCACGACCACATTGGACCGCATGCTTTCTGATAACCAGAGAAATGTCGTAAAAGCTGATTAGACGCCTGTAGGAGAACACGCGGGCAGTTTTAATGCGACAACAATTGATTAAGCCGCTATTGTCGTCGTGGGTAAAAATTTAGAAAACCGAGATATTGTTTTACATCGGCGTAGCAATCAACTGCAGCACATCCATCATATGATGCGTTACAATATCCTATTTTATTTAATATGGGTATTATTTTTCAATGAAAATGATACATCCAGTCACAGGTCTCGAAACAAACAAAAAGTAAGTTCAATGAATTATTATTTATACAGACTGAGTAAATTAAAGAAAACTAAATTCCTTTGTAAATTAACGCATCATATGATCAAAGTGGTTCGTATACAAACAATATTTTCTACTGATAGGTCTCTCTGTCAAAGCTATAACCAGTCGGGAGTCCCCCAATATATCGGGGATTCTAAACCCTAAACCCTTCTCCTGAAAATAGGTTAAGTTAGGTTAGGTTAAGGCAGTAGCGGAGAGAGAGAGACCTTCCCCCCACTTGCTCCAATTATTGGACCCAGGTGATGCCCCTCATGGGCGCGAACTCCTACCTCCTGGCCTGAACTGTGGTGAGAAACTTTGTGCGGAACTAAGGGCAGTCCCATCCGGTGGCTTGGATGTATTTGGACAAGATCCCTGGTTTGGTTTCGGAGAGGTCCAAAATGCCCGTAAGGAAGGGGGCCCCAAGGAACCGTAGTCTATGGTTTCCCAGGGCCGGGCATATACAGATCCTCGTCCCTGCAACTTCTACAGAAGTCGTTGTTAGGAATCGACAGCCTTGCTGCCCCGTGATGGCTCGGATAACGGCAAAGCAATGTGCTCTGCTGAGTTTGTATAGCTCTTCCGAGCGTTTTTTCGAACGATTTGTCCAGATCGCTCTTTAAGTTTTACATGTGATGGCCAGCTGCCATCGCCTGTCAGCAATTTGCCAGAAGGTCTCGTGCGTTATTAACGTACACGTAGCCAAAGGAATCACTACTTGCACCCTCTCCGGCAGGAGAGATATGGTAGTGCCATGCCTAGCTAGCTCGTCGGCGGCATCGTTTCCATCAATGTCCCTATGTCCGGGGACCCATATTAGAAAGGATCTAGTGGCTCTATTGAGCCAAGTGCCTTGAGGGCCTTGAGAAGACGCACACTGAGTGTCCGTCTAAGAAGAGTTTGGAGACGATGGAGATCGCCTCCTTGATTGCTACGAACTCTGCCTGGAACACGCTACAGTGATCCGGAAGTCTGAAGCAGGGACTGATGTTGAGCTCGTCGCAGAAGACGCCACCACCCACGCGGCCGTCTAACTTTGAGACATGAGTGTATAAGTGGATCGCGTTTGCAGGTCTAGGTTCGCCCTCTCCCAGTCCTCCCTAAGCGGGATGGATACTTGCAAGGACTCTTCTCGGCTCTTTATTTAAAACCTAAAACAGCAATAGCTATTAAAAATGCGTAATAGCTTAGCACTCTGATTTTCGACTCTTTAAACCATTCCCGTCTAGCACAAAAACCTTGACCTTTTAGGGTTTACACATAATCTTTTCAAATGGATTTCCAGCTACCTTTGCTCTAGGTCTCAAAGGGTCCTATTGAAAAACTCAGTTTCTTCACCTGTTCAGGTTATTTCTGGCGTACCACAGGGCAGCCATTTAGGCCCCCCACTTTTCACACTCTTTATTAATGGCCTGTTTTAAGAATTAACAATTTCTCTAGCACTCATGTATGCGGATGATGTTAAGCTCTGATTCCAGTATAAGGTTATATTATTTAACCCTAGCTTGCAATCCGATCTCCACTTTCAGTCATGGTGTTGTGAAAATATGTCATGACATAAATATGTCAAATATGTCAATTGTCATACTGGGGCCAGAGCGACCGAGTTGGGTGTTGTATTCCACCATCTGTCTGATCTCGTTCTAGCTCGACCCATCATCTACGAGATGATGTCTCGTAGTGGCCTCCGTATTTCGCTGACTGCGTCCGCGAGTGGCTTAGCTGATCCATTTCTGGCACACTGTCCGCACTCTCGTTGCCCGCGATGTCGGTGTGATCCGGGACCCACGTGAGTGTGATTGAGTGCGCCCTGATCCGGTTTAGTGGAAACCCAAGACCTTGGGATTCACCTTAAACGGCAACTTTACTTCGAACCGACCCGACTCATGCCTGCGGGATGTCTGCTTGAAGTTGCGTTCAAAGCCAACTGTTCAGCTGTATGTACAGCCTTCGACTTCTCTGGGACATGTTCCACCCCCAAAAGCGCTCCACCAGAGAGTCGAGAGAACACGTATCGCTGCCGACAGCGTTATTGCATATAACATCCTGTTTTGATGCAGTATATTTTCCCGAAACAATCCAGCCTAACAGTGTTTTGGATTGATGGATGTTCGGAACTTGGCTTTATTTGGCCTACACATATCAATTCGAAGAAGGTTTCTGCCCCTAGCAGTAAGTCGACCTTAGCGGGCTTGAAAAACTGTGGGTCTGCCAGCTCAAGGTTTGCTGGGATTTCCACTGGGCGAAATTTACGACATGGTCGGGTTGGTATGTGGAAATTGACCCTAATACCCAAAAATCGGTAGCAAAATTATGAGCGTTGACACGAGATTTGACGCACGTGTGAACCTTGTTCTTTACGACGGACGAACTGTGATACTAAGGCATGACTCGTCACGGTGCAGTCTTAGGCGCTGTGCGAGATCCTCGGACATAAAATTTATTTGGGAGCCGGAATCTAGCAGTGCCCTAGCATATTGAAACTGTCCGGACCGATCTTTCACCTTCACTTCTGCCGTCGCGAGAATCACTTGGTCAGTACTTGCCACATGGCTAGAGTAGGCCATTGGGTTTTCAGAAACTGAGGGCTGTTCCACAGGAGCTGTACCAGACGTACTTTTGCTGTGACTCTACCCCGTATCGGTGAAGCAGCGTATTATGGGACTTGTAGCACACTCTACATTTTGCTATCTTGCACTTCGAAACTGTTTGACCTGACTTCAAACAATTTATGCACAAGCGAAGTTGCTTGGTGATATTAAACCGTTGAAGAACAGGAAGAGCACTAAACCCTTGACAACTGCTTATGACATGATTGGTCGCTGAACAATAGCTACACTTCGACTCGGCGCGCCGATCAGACTTTTGCACAGGAGAAGGAAGACTTCGTGTGTCCCCTTGCTTATCTCTGGTTTACCTTTTCCCTTACTCCTTGTTGACTCTTCAGCTGCCAGATGCTGATAGCGCCGATTCAACTGGGATGCGCAATCGGACCACGACGGCAATTTGTCGTAATCCAACTGCTCCTCGAATCGTGCTTTTGTGTGCTGGTCTACCTTGGACATTGCTATGTGAATCAACACTGCACTATTTATGTCCTTTTCGCTTCCTAACGATTGCAGAGAGGAGTAGAGGGCAGACACCGTGTCAATAAGGGACCTCAGGCATGAAGCAGAGGGTTTTGTTATTTGGGGAATGTCGAACAACTGTGAGATGGTGTCGAAAAAGATTAAACACTTATTATCGTAGACATTTTTTAAGCTTTCCAGAGCCTTTTCGTAATTGCTATCAGAGATTTGGAACGCCTTCACTGTGCCCAATGCCGCATCTGTGAGACACGCTAGCAAGTGGTTGAACTTTTCCACATTGGTTAACATTGGGTCGTTATGCACCAAACTCTCAAACAGACTAATGAAGTTTTTAAATTCGGAATGTTTTCCACTAAACTTGGGAAAATTCATTTTTGGCAGGTGTGACCTATGACGCTGATCGCCGCAATCTTCCCTATGCGCTCGCCGACCTTCAGGTTCTTTCACTGCGGACATATACATCGCCCTCGTGGTAATGCACACATCCTCGACCATTGATCGTAAATCGTTGCTGGGATTCAACATGTCTATATCTGCCTGAATGTCCATTAACTTTTCGCAATAATTCTCGATCAGTTCTAATCTGCACTTCATTTGAAGAGGGTCAAAAGAAATAGTTTTTTTCCTCAAAAGCCGTTTTCTGTCGCTTAATGTCGTTCATAACCTTGTCGTGTTTTTGCATTGCCGTCAATAACTTTTGGCTTAGCTTGCTCCCCTACTTCCTTTCCGCTCCCTGCGGAGTGGGGCGAATTCCTTCCCTTTTTCACTCATTTGGCAATATTAACAAAGCTGATATAAAGCTCGCACAATGGATTCAAAAAAACCACCAAACCAAATATAAAGAAGATTCTCCGAACTCTTTTTTAGCGGGTTAATACAGAGCAAGCAACGTTACAACTTTACAGAAATATGATGCCAACGTACACAGCCGAAACCGCCAGAGTATTATCCACAATTAATTACACGAACTCAAAAATGTCTAAGACTGTGCATTGACTTTAATGGGTTAATACAGCGCAAGCAACGTTACAACGTTACATAAATATGACGCCAACGCACACAACCAAACGCCGCCAAACTATGCCCAATTTGGCGCACCGATAGCGTTACCGAAACCAACGGACCACCAACAAGCGGTATTTCATAAAAGAGAATTGACAATAGGCAATGACCGTTCCGTTAATTTTATTAGCGAGTACAGTGGGACCTCAATGTGATGTACACTTTTTCATTAAGTTTCCACATAAAAGTAATAAATTAATCTCTCTGGCTGTTCACTTCGGTTGATTTTATTTGGGTTATATTTTAATAAATTGGTATTCCAATTCAAGCAGTGCCAGAAAATGAGGCCACCGGCTATGATGCTGTAATAAGCACACACACAACTCACACAATGGTGGCTTGGTTCACTCAATTTTTTTGCACTAGAATACCTGTACATTCGGCATTTCTCCGAGAACTTTCCTTAATGTGGTGGTTATCCAAATGTCACAGACCAGCCAGCTAGAGCTTTATTCGCACACGATTAAACACCAGTAACTTGTGCCGAGACGACGAAAATGCACTGTTACTGTTTTTTGTTTTAGCTGCGAATTTCCACGAAAATGCTGATTCCGATGTCCCTGTTCGGGCGCCAACGAAAATTCCAGAATGTTTTTCCTGGAAAATAACGATGATGGGGATGATGCCGGTCCAGCAGCTCTAAGTGGTGGTGTCCAAAACTTTGGTTTGCGATGCCGACGAGAAGAAATAAACAGCCGTTCAAATTCAATTCATTTAATGCACTGGTCGCAGCCAGCGATGCAAACGGTTACTCTGGGGCACTCTCTCAGGCAGCCGCTATAACATTTTGGGAAAGTTATAACAGCGACTGAGCGTGAGGCTTATAACAGCGACTGAGCGTGATCTAACTTAACTCTTATATATTATTGTATGCAGCATTCCAACTCCAACACGTATATCATCTGGCCCCGGTGACTTGAAGGGACCGAAGGATTCTATGGCCCAGATAATCTTGTCTGGTGCCATAATGTCTCGTATGAGATCCTCAGTTTCCTCTCCCCTGGTATGGCTCAGTGTCGTTGATGTCCGCTTACTCTTTCATTAATTTCTCACTTTCACGAACGGAATCCGCACGCGACCTCGATCTCTGCTGGGACTGAAACGATCACAATATTGGCCAATTAGGGGGAAGAAGACGGTAACCAAGTCAGTACACAAGTGCGTAAGATGCATTCAAATGAAGCTTAGAATATTGGAGCACATCATGGCGGATCTTTCGAATGAGCGGCTCAACGGTTCTAATGACTTTGAAATAAGAGGAGTAGATTTCTGTGGCAAATTTTTCTACAAGCCGGAGGCACACAACAAGGCTCCAATCAAATACTACTTCTACGTTTTCATTTTCCTTCGCAACTATCCATCTAGTCTCATTTCAGCACGGCTTCAAACGGTTCAAATGCACCATTAAAAAATGAAGCGCCAACTTTTAAGATTCAGGGTCAAATATATCATTTAACAGGTTCCTTATTGACAATTTCGGATACAATTTATGGGAGATTGAGCAAGACATGTCAATCAACGTTATGCACACAAAAATTCAGTGAAAAGACAATTCTGGAACAACTCCAAACGTTTTTCCATTAACATAACGAACTAGCTGCTTTATTCACGACCACATTGGACCGCATGCTTTCTGATAACCAGAGAAATGTCGTAAAAGCTGATTAGACGCCTGTAGGAGAACACGCGGGCAGTTTTAATGCGACAACAATTGATTAAGCCGCTATTGTCGTCGTGGGTAAAAATTTAGAAAACCGAGATATTGTTTTACATCGGCGTAGCAATCAACTGCAGCACATCCATCATATGATGCGTTACAATATCCTATTTTATTTAATATGGGTATTATTTTTCAATGAAAATGATACATCCAGTCACAGGTCTCGAAACAAACAAAAAGTAAGTTCAATGAATTATTATTTATACAGACTGAGTAAATTAAAGAAAACTAAATTCCTTTGTAAATTAACGCATCATATGATCAAAGTGGTTCGTATACAAACAATATTTTCTACTGATAGGTCTCTCTGTCAAAGCTATAACCAGTCGGGAGTCCCCCAATATATCGGGGATTCTAAACCCTAAACCCTTCTCCTGAAAATAGGTTAAGTTAGGTTAGGTTAAGGCAGTAGCGGGAGAGAGAGAGACCTTCCCCCCACTTGCTCCAATTATTGGACCCAGGTGATGCCTCATGGGCGCGAACTCCTACCTCCTGGCCTGAACTGTGGTGAGAAACTTTGTGCGGAACTAAGGGCAGTCCCATCCGGTGGCTTGGATGTATTTGGACAAGATCCCTGATTTGGTTTCGAGAGGTCCAAAATGCCCGTAAGGAAGGGGGCCCCAAGGAACCGTAGTCTACGGTTTCCCAGGGCCGGGCAGATACAGATCCTCGTCCCTGCAACTTCTACAGAAGTCGTTGTTAGGAATCGACAGCCTTGCTGCCCCGTGATGGCTCGGATAAAGGCAAAGCAATGTGCTCTGCTGAGTTTGTATAGCTCTTCCGAACGTTTTTTCGAACGATTTGTCCAGATCGCTCTTTAAGTTTTACATGTGACGGCCAGCTGCCATCGCCTGTCAGAAATTTGCCAGAAGGTCTCGTGCGTTATTAACCTACACGTAGCCAAAGGAATCACTACTTGCACCCCTCTCCGGCAGGAGAGATATGGTAGTGCCATGCCTAGCTAGCTCGTCGGCGGCATCGTTTCCATCAATGTCCCTATGTCCGGGGACCCATATTAGGAAAGGATCTAGTGGCTCTATTGAGCCAAGTGCCTTGAGGGTTTTTGAGAAGACGCACACTGAGTGTCCGTCTAAGAAGAGTTTGGAGACGATGAAGATCGCCTCCTTGATTGCTACGACCTCTGCCTGGAACACGCTACATTGATCCGGAAGTC
Source organism: Drosophila bifasciata (assembly GCA_009664405.1). Taxonomy (NCBI): domain Eukaryota; kingdom Metazoa; phylum Arthropoda; class Insecta; order Diptera; family Drosophilidae; genus Drosophila; species Drosophila bifasciata. Next base: position 22,329,098 of record CM019044.1, read on the forward strand.
TGAAGCAGGGACTGATGTTGAGCTCGTCGCAGAAGACGCCACCACCCACGCGGCCGTCTAACTTTGAGCCATGAGTGTATAAGTGGATCGCGTTTGCAGGTCTAGGTTCGCCCTCTCCCAGTCCTCCCTAAGCGGGATGGATACTTGCAAGGACTCTTCTCGGCTCTTTATTTAAAACCTAAAACAGCAATAGCTATTAAAAAACGCGTAATAGCTTAGCACTCTGATTTTCGACTCTTTAAACCATTCCCGTCTAGCACAAAAAACCTTGACCTTTTAGGGTTTACACATAATCTTTTTCAAATGGATTTCCAGCTACCTTTGCTCTAGGTCTCAAAGGGTCCTATTGAAAAACTCAGTTTCTTCACCTGTTCAGGTTATTTCTGGCGTACCACAGGGCAGCCATTTAGGCCCCCCACTTTTCACACTCTTTATTAATGGCCTGTTTTAAGAATTAACAATTTCTCTAGCACTCATGTATGCGGATGATGTTAAGGATATATTATATCCTTATAAGGATATATAAGGTATAAGGTATAAGGATATATTATTTAACCCCTAGCTTGCAATCCGATCTCCACTTTCAGTCATGGTGTTGTGAAAATATGCTACACCTCAATGCCTCGATATATTTGATATAATAATACAATTTTAATCACAAATTATCGTGTACATCTTGAAACCATCATAGCCGATAACTAAGTGTGCCAATTATATGAGTTTCAGTTGCTAACAATTGTGCTTATATAAATCAAACACTTCAATTGTTAAATAGTCTTGATCTAGCAATTTGTTAGTGCTTTTATTCATTCTGCTTTGAATAACTGTTTCTCTGTGCTCATCGCTCGTGTACCTGCTGCATCGCCTACGTACACACGCTCTGGAGTGCGATTGCAAGCTCTCTTGCTCTCACTCTCTCTCGACTTCGCCTGCATTCTTTTTGGAATAGCTCTTTCGGCGTCTCTACTTTCGTGAGCTTCACCGTTTGTTTTCGTCGCCTCGCTGGATCGTCTGCTGCTGCTTCTGCTGATCGCCGCTCGCTCTGCTGCCTGCTCTCTCACATAGCTTGCGCTCACACTCCCAGTTTGCGTTCTTTTTTTTAAAAATTAGCATTGTCTGCAGTGTAAAGAAATGCGAATTTGGCGGCAGCATTGTCGGCGAAGTATTCCTTAGCTGCTGGCTTTGTCACAATTTCGCCCACATAAAATGTGCTGTGGGTGGCAATCTTGGACGGCTACGTGATCTGATCTCAAAACGTGTCGGTCTGACCTGGTCATGTTTGGCTTGCAGGGAGATTGAATCCGAAATGCTTACGTTTATGCGACAGACTCGTACTGGATTTCTGGATGCCCGGAAGCAATTTGTCGCTCTCAACGAGAAGTTCCTGACCTTGGAATCTCAATTTCTTGGCCTCAAACTTTTTGAGTGAATCTCCTAGGCGGAAAATATTCATTAACGATCTTCCCCAAGCTTTAACACACATTCCGAGTACTTATGTATGCGGACGATGTGAAGTTGTGTTTTTCCTATTGTGACCCTTTTTCCCCGTTATTTTTACAATCCGATCTCGACGCCCTCAACAATTGGTGCTTAATAAACTTACTTCCTCTTAACATTTCTAAATGAAACGTCATGTCTTTCCATCGTATCAAGCCTTTACCTTTATGACTACACTATCAAAAAAAAACAGTTCCTTGCAAGGCCTCTTCAAAGTTACTGACTTGGGAATTATGTTTTCACCTAATCTGTGTTTTAACTCCCACATATCCGCTATCTCGAATTAAGCTAGAGGGGTCCTGGGCTTTTTAAATGATGGTCCAAGGAGTTCACCGATCCTTATACGACCAAACTTTCTATGTGTCCTTTGTCCGGCCCATCCTTGAATATGGCTAATGCGTCTGGTCCCCATTACCAAAAAAATATCAGGATATGATTGAGTCTGTCCAAAAACAATTTCTCCTCTTTTGCACTTCGTGGTCTTAATTGGGACCCGTCAAGACATCTCCCCTCTTATGAGGTATGCTGCGACTTCTCGATATCCGCTCTCTCCAAAGTCGTAGGATCTGCCACGGAGTTCTTTTATACCCGTACTGAAGATGAAAAGGGTATATTGTATTTGGGCAAAAGTGGATGTGGTAACATAGAGAAGGAGTAATTTCCGACCATATAAAGTATATATATTCTCGGTAGCAAAATTATGAGCGTTGACACGAGATTTGACGCACGTGTGAACCTTGTTCTTTACGACGACGGACGAACTGTGATACTAAGGCATGACTCGTCACGGTGCAGTCTTAGGCGCTGTGCGAGATCCTCGGACATAAAATTTATTTGGGAGCCGGAATCTAGCAGTGCCCTAGCATATTGAAACTGTCCGGACCGATCTTTCACCTTCACTTCTGCCGTCGCGAGAATCACTTGGTCAGTACTTGCCACATGGCTAGAGTAGGCCATTGGGTTTTCAGAAACTGAGGGCTGTTCCACAGGAGCTGTACCAGACGTACTTTGCTGTGACTCTACCCCGTATCGGTGAAGCAGCGTATTATGGGACTTGTAGCACACTCTACATTTTGCTATCTTGCACTTCGAAACTGTTTGACCTGACTTCAAACAATTTATGCACAAGCGAAGTTGCTTGGTGATATTAAACCGTTGAAGAACAGGAAGAGCACTAAACCCTTGACAACTGCTTATGACATGATTGGTCGCTGAACAATAGCTACACTTCGACTCGGCGCGCCGATCAGACTTTGCACAGGAGAAGGAAGACTTCGTGTGTCCCTTTGCTTATCTCTGGTTTACCTTTTCCCTTACTCCTTTGTTGACTCTTCAGCTGCCAGATGCTGATAGCGCCGATTCAACTGGGATGCGCGATCGGACCACGACGGCAATTTGTCGTAATCCAACTGCTCCTCGAATCGTGCTTTTTGTGTGCTGGTCTACCTTGGACATTGCTATGTGAATCAACACTGCACTATTTATGTCCTTTTCGCTTCCTAACGATTGCAGAGAGGGAGTAGAGGGCAGACACCGTGTCAATAAGGGACCTCAGGCATGAAGCAGAGGGTTTTGTTATTTGGGGAATGTCGAACAACTGTGAGATGGTGTCGAAAAAAGATTAAACACTTATTATCGTAGACATTTTTTAAGCTTTCCAGAGCCTTTTCGTAATTGCTATCAGAGATTTGGAACGCCTTCACTGTGCCCAATGCCGCATCTGTGAGACACGCTAGCAAGTGGTTGAACTTTTCCACATTGGTTAACATTGGGTCGTTATGCACCAAACTCTCAAACAGACTAATGAAGTTTTTAAATTCGGAATGTTTTCCACTAAACTTGGGAAAATTCATTTTTGGCAGGTGTGACCTATGACGCTGATCGCCGCAATCTTCCTATGCGCTCGCCGACCTTCAGGTTCTTTCATCGCCCTCGTGGTAATGCACACATCCTCGACCATTGATCGTAAATCGTTGCTGGGATTCAACATGTCTATATCTGCCTGAATGTCCATTAACTTTTCGCAATAATTCTCGATCAGTTCTAATCTGCACTTCATTTGAAGAGGGTCAAAAGAAATAGTTTTTCCTCAAAAGCCGTTTTCTGTCGCTTAATGTCGTTCATAACCTTGTCGTGTTTTTGCATTGCCGTCAATAACTTTTGGCTTAGCTTGCTCCCTACTTCCTTTCCCGCTCCTGCGGTGGGGCGAATTCCTTCCCTTTTTTCACTCATTTGGCAATATTAACAAAGCTGATATAAAGCTCGCACAATGGATTCAAAAACCACCAAACCAAAATATAAAGAAGATTCTCCGAACTCTTTTTAGCGGGTTAATACAGAGCAAGCAACGTTACAACTTTACAGAAATATGATGCCAACGTACACAGCCGAAACCGCTTGAGTATTATCCACAATTAATTACACGAACTCCAAAAAATGTCTAAGACTGTGCATTGACTTTAATGGGTTAATACAGCGCAAGCAACGTTACAACGTTACATAAATATGACGCCAACGCACACAACCAAACGCCGCCAAACTATGCCCAATTTGGCGCACCGATAGCGTTACTGAAACCAACGGACCACCAACAAGCGGTATTTCATAAAAAGAGAATTGACAATAGGCAATGACCGTTCCGTTAATTTTATTAGCGAGTACAGTGGGACCTCAATGTGATGTACACTTTTTTCATTAAGTTTCCACATAAAAGTAATAAATTAATCTCTGGCTGTTCACTTCGGTTGATTTTTATTTGGGTTATATTTTAATAAATTGGTATTCCAATTCAAGCAGTGCCAGAAAAATGAGGCCACCGGCTATGATGCTGTAATAAGCACACACACAACTCACACAATGGTGGCTTGTTCACTCAATTTTTTATACCCGTACTCGAAGAGTAATAGGGTATATTGTATTTGTGGTAAAAGTGGATGTGTGTAACACACAGAAGGAGGCGTTTCCGACCCCATAAAGTATATATATTCTTGATCAGCATCAATAGCCGAGTCGATATAGCCATGTCTGTCCGTCCGTCTGTCCGTCTGTCCGTCTGTCCGTCCGTCTTGTTTTTCACTCATTGCTCGAAGGCTATTAGAGCTAGACCAATCAAATTTTTTTTCCAGACTGATGTGGTATCTCACTCCTAGAAAAGTGTTTCAAAATTTCGCCCCGCCCACTTCCGCCCCCACAAAGGGCGCACATCTGTGGCGTCCACAATTTTGAAGATAGCAGAAAACGAAAAATGCAGAATCATAGAGACAGCCCATATCTATCAGGGGCCCAAATCTGAATCGGATCGGATCATTAATATAGCCACAATAGAGAAAAACATACGCAAAAACTTCGCTCCATCCCTTTCGCACTCACACAAAATCGAGACGATTTGGTTTTTTGTATTTTGTGTCGCCTGGATCTCAGAGACTATAAGAGCTAGAGCAACCAAACTTTTGGCCAAGACTCCTGTGATACCAAACCTGAACAAGTGTATTTCAAAATTTCGCCACGCCCCCTTCCGCCCCCCCAAAAAGACGAAAATCCACAATTCTGAAGATAGAAAAAAAATAAAAATGCAGTTTTGTAGAGAATGACCATATCTACCAGATTCCCGAATTTGGTTCAGATCGGATCATTATTGTAGCCACAATGATCCAATGAATTTTCAGAAGCAATTCCCCACTCCTGCAACATAAGTCATTTATTGGGGTTGATTGTGGCTGCAGATTTCTCACACACACACTCACGCTCAAACATGCTGCCTCGTGCAGTGTACGTGTGTTGTTGTGAGAACTGATGTAGATGATGTAGATGTAGATGTCGATGACAGATGTAGCAAAAAAATGTAAAATGTAAAAAAATGATAAAACATTTTAAAATTCCACATAAATCACATGTGTACTGACTGAGTACGGGTATAAAAGTAGAGTCGCGTTCGAAGCGACTCCGTACGTTCTTTCTCGTTTTGCACTAGAATACCTGTACATTCGGCATTTCTCCGAGAACTTTCCTTAATGTGGTGGTTATCCAAATGTCACAGACCAGCCAGCTAGAGCTTTATTCGCACACGATTAAACACCAGTAACTTGTCCGAGACGACGAAAATGCACTGTTACTGTTTTTGTTTTTATCTGCGAATTTCCACGAAAATGCTGATTCCGATGTCCCTGTTCGGGCGCCAACGAAAATTCCAGAATGTTTTTCCTGGAAAATAACGATGATGGGGATGATGCCGGTCCAGCAGCTCTAAGTGGTGGTGTCCAAAACTTTGGTTTGCGATGCCGACGAGAAGAAATAAACAGCCGTTCAAATTCAATTCATTTAATGCACTGGTCGCAGCCAGCGATGCAAACGGTTACTCTGGGGCACTCTCTCTCAGGCAGCCGCTATAACATTTTGGGAAAGTTATAACAGCGACTGAGCGTGAGGCTTATAACAGCGACTGAGCGTGATCTAACTTAACTCTTATATATTATTGTATGCAGCATTCCAACTCCAACACGTATATCATCTGGCCCCGGTGACTTGAAGGGACCGAAGGATTCTATGGCCCAGATAATCTTGTCTGGTGCCATAATGTCTCGTATGAGATCCTCAGTTTCCTCTCCCTGGTATGGCTCAGTGTCGTTGATGTCCGCTTACTCTTTCATTAATTTCTCACTTTCACGAACGGAATCCGCACGCGACCTCGATCTCTGCTTGGACTGAAACGATCACAATATTGGCCAATTAGGGGGTAGAAGACGGTAACCAAGTCAGTACACAAGTGCGTAAGATGCATTCAAATGAAGCCTAGAATATTGAGCACATCATGGCGGATCTTTCGAATGAGCGGCTCAACGGTTCTAATGACTTTGAAATAAGAGGAGTAGATTTCTGTGGCAAATTTTTCTACAAGCCGGAGGCACACAACAAGGCTCCAATCAAATACTACTTCTACGTTTTCATTTCCTTCGCAACTATCCATCTAGTCTCATTTCAGCACGGCTTCAAACGGTTCAAATGCACCATTAAAAATGAAGCGCCAACTTTTAAGATTCAGGGTCAAATATATCATTTAACAGGTTCCTTATTGACAATTTCGGATACAATTTATGGGAGATTGAGCAAGACATGTCAATCAACGTTATGCACACAAAAATTCAGTGAAAAGACAATTCGGGAACAACTCCAAACGTTTTTCCATTAACATAACGAACTAGCTGCTTTATTCACGACCACATTGGACCGCATGCTTTCTGATAACCAGAGAAATGTCGTAAAAAGCTGATTAGACGCCTGTAGGAGAACACGCGGGCAGTTTTAATGCGACAACAATTGATTAAGCCGCTATTGTCGTCGTGGGTAAAAATTTAGAAAACCGAGATATTGTTTTACATCGGCGTAGCAATCAACTGCAGCACATCCATCATATGATGCGTTACAATATCCTATTTTATTTAATATGGGTATTATTTTTCAATGAAAATGATACATCCAGTCACAGGTCTCGAAACAAACAAAAAAAAGTAAGTTCAATGAATTATTATTTATACAGACAGTAAATTAAAGAAAACTAAATTCCTTTGTAAATTAACGCATCATATGGTCGAAGTGGTTCGTATACAAACAATATTTTCTACTGGTAGGTCTCTCTGTCAAAGCTATAACCAGTCGGGAGTCCCCCAATATATCGGGGATTCTAGACTCTAAACCCTTCTCCTGAAAATAGGTTAAGTTAGGTTAGGTTAAGGCAGTAGCGGAGAGAGAGAGAGACCTTCCCCCCACCACCACTTGCTCCAATTATTGGACCCAGGTGATGCCTCATGGGCGCGAACTCCTACCTCCTGGCCTGAACTGTGGTGAGAAACTTTGTGCGGAACTAAGGGCAGTCCCATCCGGTGGCTTGGATGTATTTGGACAAGATCCCTGATTTGGTTTCGGAGAGGTCCAAAATGCCCGTAAGGAAGGGGGCCCCAAGGAACCGTAGTCTACGGTTTCCCAGGGCCGGGCAGATACAGATCCTCGTCCCTGCAACTTCTACAGAAGTCGTTGTTAGGAATCGACAGCCTTGCTGCCCCGTGATGGCTCGGATAAAGGCAAAGCAATGTGCTCTGCTGAGTTTGTATAGCTCTTCCGAACGTTTTTCGAACGATTTGTCCAGATCGCTCTTTAAGTTTTACATGTGACGGCCAGCTGCCATCGCCTGTCAGAAATTTGCCAGAAGGTCTCGTGCGTTATTAACCTACACGTAGCCAAAGGAATCACTACTTGCACCCCTCTCCGGCAGGAGAGATATGGTAGTGCCATGCCTAGCTAGCTCGTCGGCGGCATCGTTTCCATCAATGTCCCTATGTCCGGGGACCCATATTAGGAAAGGATCTAGTGGCTCTATTGAGCCAAGTGCCTTGAGGGCCTTGAGAAGACGCACACTGAGTGTCCGTCTAAGAAGAGTTTGGAGACGATGAAGATCGCCTCCCTTGATTGCTACGACCTCTGCCTGGAACACGCTACATTGATCCGGAAGTCTGAAGCAGGGACTGATGTTGAGCTCGTCGCAGAAGACGCCACCACCCACGCGGCCGTCTAACTTTGAGCCATGAGTGTATAAGTGGATCGCGTTTGCAGGTCTAGGTTCGCCCCTCTCCCAGTCCTCCCTAAGCGGGATGGATACTTGCAAGGACTCTTCTCGGCTCTTTATTTAAAACCTAAAACAGCAATAGCTATTAAAAACGCGTAATAGCTTAGCACTCTGATTTTCGACTCTTTAAAACCATTCCCGTCTAGCACAAAAAAAAACCTTGACCTTTTAGGGTTTACACATAATCTTTTCAAATGGATTTCCAGCTACCTTTGCTCTAGGTCTCAAAGGGTCCTATTGAAAAAAACTCAGTTTCTTCACCTGTTCAGGTTATTTCTGGTGTACCACAGGGCAGCCATTTAGGCCCCCCACTTTTCACACTCTTTATTAATGGCCTGTCTTAAGAATTAACAATTTCTCTAGCACTCATGTATGCGGATGATGTTAAGGATATATTATATCCTTATAAGGATATATAAGGTATAAGGTATAAGGATATATTATTTAACCCTAGCTTGCAATCCGATCTCCACTTTCAGTCATGGTGTTGTGAAAAATATGCTACACCTCAATGCCTCGATATATTTGATATAATAATACAATTTTAATCACAAATTATCGTGTACATCTTGAAACCATCATAGCCGATAACTAAGTGTGCCAATTATATGAGTTTCAGTTGCTAACAATTGTGCTTATATAAATCAAACACTTCAATTGTTAAATAGTCTTGATCTAGCAATTTGTTAGTGCTTTTATTCATTCTGCTTTGAATAACTGCTCTCTGTGCTCATCGCTCGTGTACCTGCTGCATCGCCTACGTACACACGCTCTGGAGTGCGATTGCAAGCTCTCTTGCTCTCACTCTCTCTCGACTTCGCCTGCATTCTTTTGGAATAGCTCTTTTCGGCGTCTCTACTTTCGTGAGCTTCACCGTTTGTTTTCGTCGCCTCGCTGGATCGTCTGCTGCTGCTTCTGCTGATCGCCGCTCGCTCTGCTGCCTGCTCTTCACATAGCTTGCGCTCACACTCCCAGTTTGCGTTCTTCTTTTTAAAAATTAGCATTGTCTGCAGTGTAAAGAAATGCGAATTTGGCGGCAGCATTGTCGGCGAAGTATTCCTTAGCTGCTGGCTTTGTCACAATTTCGCCCACATAAAATGTGCTGTGGGTGGCAATCTTGGACGGCTACGTGATCTGATCTCAAAACGTGTCGGTCTGACCTGGTCATGTTTGGCTTGCAGGAGATTGAATCCGAAATGCTTACGTTTATGCGACAGACTCGTACTGGATTTCTGGATGCCCGGAAGCAATTTGTCGCTCTCAACGAGAAGTTCCTGACCTTGGAATCTCAATTTCTTGGCCTCAAACTTTTGAGTGAATCTCCTAGGCGGAAAATATTCATTAACGATCTTCCCCAAGCTTTAACACATTCCCGAGTACTTATGTATGCGGACGATGTGAAGTTGTGTTTTTCCTATTGTGACCCTTTTTCCCCGTTATTTTTACAATCCGATCTCGACGCCCTCAACAATTGGTGCTTAATAAACTTACTTCCTCTTAACATTTCTAAATGAAACGTCATGTCTTTCCATCGTATCAAGCCTTACCTTTATGACTACACTATCAAAAACAGTTCCTTGCAAGGCCTCTTCAAAGTTACTGACTTGGGAATTATGTTTTCACCTAATCTGTGTTTTAACTCCCACATATCCGCTATCTCGAATTAAGCTAGAGGGGTCCTGGGCTTTATTAAATGATGGTCCAAGGAGTTCACCGATCCTTATACGACCAAACTTCTCTATGTGTCCCTTGTCCGGCCCATCCTTGAATATGGCTAATGCGTCTGGTCCCCTCATTACCAAAAATATCAGGATATGATTGAGTCTGTCCAAAAACAATTTCTCCTCTTTGCACTTCGTGGTCTTAATTGGGACCCGTCAAGACATCTCCCCTCTTATGAGAGTATGCTGCGACTTCTCGATATCCGCTCTCTCCAAAGTCGTAGGATCTGCCACGGAGTTCTTTTTATACCCGTACTCGAAGATGAAAAGGGTATATTGTATTTGTGGCAAAAGTGGATGTGTGTAACATAGAGAAGGAGTAATTTCCGACCATATAAAGTATATATATTCTTGATCAGCATCAATAGCCGAGTCGATATAGCCCTGTCTGTCCGTCCGTCTGTCCGTCTGTCTGTCTGTCCGTCTTGTTTGTCGCCCATTGCTCGAAGGCTATAAGAGCTAGAGCAACCAAACTTTTCATCCAGTCTGATGTGGTATCTCACTCCTAGAAAAGTGTTTCAAAATTTCGCCCCGCCCACTTCCGCCCCCACAAAAAGGCGCACATCTGTGGCGGCCACAATTTTGAAAATAACAAGAAACTAAAAATGCAGAATCATAGAGACAGCCCATATCTATCAGGGGCCCAAATCTGAATCGGATCGGATCATTAATATAGCCACAATAGACAAAAACATACGCAAAAACTTCGCCCTTTCGCACTCACACAAAATCGAGTCGTTTTGGTTTTTCGTATAAATGAACGACTCGATCTCAGAGACTATAAGAGCTAGAACAACCAAATTTTTTGCCTAGACTCCTGTGATATCGCTTCAGTGCAAGTTTATTTCAAAAATTTTGCCACGCCCACTCCCGCCCCCAAGAGACGAAAATCCACAATTTTGAAGATAGAAAAAATAAAAAGCAGTATCGTAGAAAATGACCATATCTACCAGATTCCCAAATTTGGTTCAGATCGGATCATTATTGTAGCCACAATGATCAAATGAATTTACAGCAGCAATTCCCCCCACCCACCATACTCCGCATGCAGCGTAAGTCAATTATTGGGGTTGATTGTCGTTGCAAATTCTCTCACACGCACACGCACACGCACACTCACGCTCAAACATGCTGCCTCGTGCGGTGTGCGTTTGTTGTTGTGAGAACTGATGTAGATGTAGATGACAGATGCAGCAAACAAATGTTAAATGTAAAATGTAAAAAACTGATACAACATTTGAAAATTCCACATAAATCACATGTGTACTGACTGAGTACGGGTATAAAAGTAGAGTCGCGTTTACAGCGACTCCGTACGTTCTTTCTCGTTCTATATAAACTTCTCGCTGGTGAGGTTGATTCCATTGCCCTCTGTAGCTTTATCAACATCTCAGTCCCTTCCCGGCCGACTAGGCATTTTTTCCACTACATCTTCAACGCTGTCTTCCTAATTATTCTGACCATGAATCTTTCCGTAGCATTTGCCGGAACTACAACACTTTTTTTTCATCTCTTTCTTACGATACTAGTTCTTATATGGTTAAATCTAAGCTAATGAATATTTTGAAGTAATTTAATTTTAATTTAATAGTCTAGATATCCTTTTTTATTTTTGTTCTATTAATCTATTAGTCTTACGTTAACCTGGACATTGTTCAACCCTAAACAATAAACAATAAACAATACAAAGTAATGACATTTCATCGCTCCAGCACCTTGTTGCCTCCTTACACTCTCTGCGGTGGTTCTCCTGAAAGAGTTAGATTGGTGGATAAACTTGATGTTAAGCTAGACCCAAAGTTTTATGAACAGATTTCTACGATGGTAAATAAAGAATAGAATTGCTTGCATTTCTAAACGAGAAAGAACGTACGGAGTCGCTGTTGCCGCGACTCTACTTTTATACCCGTACTCAGTCAGTACACATGTGATTTATGTGGAATTTTCAAATGTTTTATCAGTTTTACATTTTACATTTTTTGCTACATCAGTAATCTACATCTACTTCATCTACATCACTTCTCACAACAACACACGTACACTGCACAAGGTAGCTTGTGGTAGCTCTATCGACAATCATCCCCATAAATGACTTATGCTGCAAGGGGGTGTGGAAGCTCGCAACTGAAAATTCATTTGATCATTGTGGCTACAATAATGATACGATCTGGACCAAATTCAGGAATCTGGTAGATATGGTCATTCTCTACAATATTGCATTTTTCGTTTTTTTCTATTTTCAAAATTGTGGATTTTTGTCTTTTGGGGGCGGGGAGTCGGCGTGGCAAAAATTTTGAAATACACTTGTTCAGGTTTGGTATCACAGGAGTCATGGCAAAAAGTTTGGTTGTTTCTAGCTCTTATAGTCTCTGAGATCCAGGCGTTCATTTTACGAAAACCAAAACGCGTCGATTTTTTGTGTGAGTGTGAAAGAGAGGGAGCGAAGTTATTTCGTATGTTTTACTCTATTGTGGCTATATTAATGATTCGATCCGATTCAGATTTGAGCCCTTGATAGATATGGTCTTTCTCTATGATTCTGCATTTTTCGTTTTCTGTTATCTTTAAAATTGTGGACGCCACAGATGTGCGCTCTTTTTGGGGGCGGAAGTGGGCGGGGCGAAATTTTAAAACATTTTTCTAGGAGTGGGATATAACATCAGTATGGTTGTTGCACGTCTCCCATTGTCCATATTTATTCGGCTTTTCGGGCTATAATTATGGGTCATTCATTCACGTTTACTCGCATTTTTTTAGTGTAAATTCCATTTAATACCATTTAATTGTTGTACCAGTATAGGGTAGCTTAAGTATTATTAGTATGTTCAATTTGATAGCGTGTAGAATATTTTTTATAATGTTTAAACCTGCGGCTCGGAATGGCCAAGGTAGGCCCAACTATCTTATACAGGGATAGGTAGCACCTCCCGGTAGTTTCGTCGTAGCACGCTAATATTTTCGGTGAGATGAGTACAGGCCACCAGCATGAGGGGGGCAAGAACATCACCCCAATAGCCGACGAGCAAAAGCCAGAAACCATAGGCGTGCGCTTCCCCTCATGGATCAACAACCAGCATGGTATAATTCAGACATTTGTGCTCGTGGGTAGGCAAGTGACACGTTACAATAAATATGTAGAAAAAAATCTGTGTGTATGCATCTACCTCCGCAACGCGAACACAAAATTGCATCCGGATACCAAAAAAATCCTAAAATATCGTCTAAAGCTAGGTACACACGATGCAAACAATTTGCAGCAAGTTGAAAATAGTTTTGCAGCAAAAGTTTGCACAAATGTTTACACCTATGCAAATATTGCAAGCAAATTTTTTGCTTCAATCAATTTTTGTTTTGCACGTAAACTTTTGCATGGCTATTTCGTGCAATATATTGCGTTAATGTCTACACGTGTTTTCATTTTTTGTTTGCAGTGCTTGCAAGTGACACTCATTTGCAAGTTCTGTTGTTTTGTGAGAGTCAAGGAATAACGACGTGTTTATATTATTATTATTATTATTATTATTTCGGCACAAAAATCGAGAATTGCTGCTATTGCTATATTTGCAATTTTAATTAAACGTAAAAAAATGAGAAGATTAGAGTCTGGAAAAAAAGAAAGTGTTGGGTGAAAGAGTGGATTTCAAAAAAAGAGATGAAAAAGGAGTGCATCAGAACCTTTTAAAAGAGCTACAAAATGGAGATGAAACAAATTTTTAATAAATTTAAGCGCATCGAAAACTCCCATTTGCTGGTATAATTGTCCGATGTACCCTGGCCACTCTTCTTTTTGCTTCACTCTGCGCACTTCTTTGCAAAAAATTGAGTACGCAAATGATGAATTTTTTTTTTATTTCTTCATTACTAATGTCTAATTTTTCAGCAATTTCGCGATAAGCATTTTGCTTTTTATACTTATTTTTATAGTATGCTGACGAGACATCCCATAAAACAGAATAATTTTCGTATAAATTAATTAATTTTATCGTTTTCTCTCGATCCCACATGTTTCTTGCTTGCTGCAATATTGCGACTGAAAGCAAACAGCACATGCAAACAAGCAAGCAACTGACGCAACCAAGACAACGGTAAAAAATGTATACAGACGACAAGCAAAAAAATATTGCTGCAAAAAATGTGTGCAAGTTTTTTTGTTTGCAGCAAAATGTTTGCACTCGTGTTTATACGTGCAAATTTGATTGCAGCAATCGACTTGCTGCAAATTGTTTGCATCGTGTGTACCTAGCTTAAAAATGTTTGTTTGAATGCCTATTTCATTTTATTTTGTGTCATTTTGTAACAGAACATTTTATGAATTATCTTTTTATAAATTTTTGAGTGAAAAATTGTTTTCTGAAAAAATTGCAATTAGTGTAAATAATTAGTGTTGCTTTTGAAAATGTGCTTTAAAACAACCATTGTAGTTTTTAAAGTAAAATGTCGAGACGATTACATTTGGGCCGGCGGTGAAGCGGATATTCCATCTGCTGTGCGAGTGGTAAAGTGAAATTTCCTGAATTGGGGAGCCCAGCACAACCATTGAGCACATTACTTAATAGATTGACACCTGAGTCTAATTATTTTATGAAAAACTAGGACACCCGCGCTCTTCGCTTCTTACTTTTTCAATGTTTAGTAATTCATCAAAATTAAACAATGATAATGTTGATGTATTAACATATTTTATTTATTGCAATGCTCCGTCGGTACAATGAATAATCAAAGCTGAAGGTTTGCCTACTCGTGAACACGCTGCATTCAGTTGACCATGTGAAATTACCGGATGCTCCAAATTAATACCACAAATTCGCAAAGACCTTGTGATTTATTAAAAGCCAAAGCTAAAGCAAGACGAATGGAATATTGTAGTCATTTGAAAACAAATGGCATGTCAGTCGGAATCATCGGAATTCTCGGAATTAAAACGTGTCAAAATAGTTGCTTCAAGTAAATTATTCAAAACTTTTTTCACAGCAAGTCTTGTACCATTGCAAAGTCGTGGTGGATTAAGATTCCGCAGCATAATTGTGGTGACTTCAACTTTTACTTGTAAATAGATGGCGGCAATCCAGGTAAATCCAATGAATGAGATTTGGAAACACACTCTAAATCAAGTATTCCTTCGATATATTCCTTACATTAAGAGTAAGTTGTCTAGAAAAAAATCTGCTGAAGCATCTTTTTGCAATTGAACACGTTCATTTAAAGTCAATCTAAGTGTTTTCACAGAGTGCCACAAATTAGATGTTTTCAAAAACGGATTAACTTCATCAGCCGTAGTTCCTTTTTTGACTACAGGCAATGTTTGTCTAAAATCACCTGCTAACAATATCAATGCACCACCAAACAATCGATTATCTCCACAAATATCTTTCAACGTACGATTAAGTGCTTCCAGTGACTTCTTGTTGGCCATGGTACACTCATCCCATACAATAAGAGAGCATTGCTGAAGCACTGTCGCTATTGCAGATCTTTTTGAAATGTTGCATGTAGGATGATCGTCAGCGTGCAAGTTCAAAGGCAACTTAAGGGCAGAGTGCGCTTTGCGACCACCATATAATAATGGTAGCAATGCCAGAAGAAGCCAGAGTCAATGGGATTCTACCTTGTGCTCGAATACGTAGTAGCCAAAATATTCAAAATGTTTTTCCGGTACCTCCAGCTGCATTCAAAAAGAACAGTTCACCATGTTGTTCTTCGATAGCTCGCGGCAATTGGTCGTCAACCGTTCTTTGATTGATATTTAACCTTGGCTCATTGTTTTGCACAAGCGCATTAAGCTCGGAACAATCATACTGGTGTTCACGCTTCAGTTCTTTGTTGAAAAGGTCGTGTATTTCACGATCAGGCGCAGTCATACCTAATTGAGCTAATGCTTTGCTAGCCAATATCAAGAAAAGGTCTTCCATAGCGATCAATGCATCGTTGTAAATTTCCGGCGTATAGTCGTGGTTTATATCACCCGTTTGACGGCGCAGTCGATGTAAAAAATCCTCTGACAAATGATTTTGACGTTTTGCCACAATTCAGTTGGCGTAGTGGACTCCACATGGCTATAATAATTGCAATAATAATTTTTTGTGGACTTGATGACAATACTGCATCTTCAAGTATAAGATCCCAATGCATGTCATTCTCAAGCAAATTCATTTGTTCGCATGCTTCGCGATACGTCCCACACAATTCTTTATCAACAGTTTGAATAGATTCAAATAATATTAGGATTGATTATTAGGATGAACTATATAAATTCGCCCTATCGAATCTGAGTGAAACAATTTTGGCTGACCATAAACGGCTTCCCCGCGTCTTCGCCTTTGAACAACTTTTGACGAATTATTCCACGTATAATAATCGGGTACTTCAGCGTAAAACAATGTTTTCGCAAAATCATCTGCTTGACAACGCAAAAAATGCAGTTGATGCTGGTGTATTGTTTGCGCGTACTCAAACATATGACGTGGACTTCCAACATACGATGACGGTAATATTATCATAGTTGCAACGTTTTGTGCATTTCCATCGTTGTTAATAGCATCACGCAAATGAACATACTCTTCGGAACGTAATTTGGCTTGGTTGAATCGAAGGAAATTCAACCGTTCCGATAAAATTTTTGCATACTTGTCAACAATATACTGGTGGAAAAGTGCTGGACGCTTGAATATGTGGTTGTCTTGATTGTGCCGTATCTGCAGCCTGTATGCGTAAAAATTCATAGCACTTTCTTTCTTTCTTCCTTCTCGACATACAATTCAATAAAATTCAATTTCAATTAGGTTAGGTTAGGTTAGGTAGTATCGGCTGTCGGGCCGTCATGAGCCCGACACACATAGGCCGGCTTCGGCCCGTTGTGGTACCATTGAATCATTCTTCCCCTCCCGCTGTGAGAGACATCCTGTCAGCAATTATCCCATCCGGCCGCGCCAATAAAATTCGCTATCTTTCTGGGACACATGTTGGACATCAGTGATATGTCTGTGAAAAAGGGCGAGCCCAAGTGTTGTAGCCTTCTTCTACTGAGAGCCGGGCAGGAGCAGAACAGGTGTTCCACTGTCTCCTCCTCTTCCTCATCTCTACAGTTGCGGCAGTAATCATTGTATGGGGCTCCCATCCTTCTGGCATGGGTTCCTATTAGCCAGTGTCCCGTGAGGGATCGAATGACCGTGCTGCACCTTTTTCTGCTTAGCTTGCAGAGCTCGGTGGTGCGCTTCTTGTTTATAGTGGGCCACGTTTGTCGCGTGATGCGACATCGTGGTGTGTTTTGCCACCGACTGTCGTCTAGTCGCATGAATTGCTCTTTTATGATGAGCTTGCAGGTGGCCATAGGCATACATGTATCCTCTTTGTCGTGGAGAAATGAGGTGGTAGTGCCAGCTCTGGCCAGTTCATCTGCTATGCAGTTACCTTCAATGTCCTGGTGACCCGGGACCCATATCAGGCTAATAGCAAACTGCTGGGCCATCTCGTGAAGAGATTTGCGGCATTTTGCTACGGTGGCCGAGTTTGATGTTATCGCATTAAGTGATTTGATCGCAGCTTGGCTATCACTGTAGATGTTTATGTGGGTTGCCGAAAAGGCAACTGTTTGGATGCAAATCAGAGCTTCCCAGATCGCTGTGACTTCCGCTTGGAAGACACTGCAGTGATCCGGGAGCCTGAAGGAATGCTTTATGTTTAGTTGCTCGGAGTAGATACCTCCTCCTACTTTGTTGTCCATTTTGGAGCCATCCGTGAAGATTTGAATGGCTCCACCAGGACCCGGAGTTCCCCTCAAGCCAGCTATCACGGTGAGGGATATCTATTTCAAAGGGAGTTTCAGTAAACTCCATCGGAATGCAGTAGTCCGTTTTTTGTTGGGACGTTATTGTTGTTGTTTAGAATGGATGAGTGTCCCATATTTAGCGGTACCCATTGGTCGGAGTCTCTAAGACGAATCGCTGCCATGAGTGCCTGAGCCTTACCTGCGAGGTCAGGACTCTGGAGGCACAGGACAGCGTTTAGAGCATCATTCGGAGTGGTGCGAAGTGCTCCACTGATGCAGAGTGCGGCAGTTCTTTGTACCTTGCCGAGCATTTTGGTGATGGACTTTTTTGATAGGGCCGGCCACCACACCGTGACTCCGTAGAGTAGTATTGGTCTAACTATTGCTAGATATATCCATTGGACTATACTTGGGGTTAATGCCCCACTTTTAGACCAATGGCTTTCTTTGCAGGTGTAGAGAGCTATCGTAGCCTTCTTCACTCTTTTCTTTTTGATGTTTTGGTTCCAGTTGAGCTTACTATCGATTACCAACCCCAGGTAACTAGCACTATCGCTGAAGGATAGCCTGCATTCGCTAAGCATTGAGGGTTAAGGGGAATCTTGTATTTACGAGAAAAATAATACAAGTTCCGTTTTTGAGGGATTTACTCCCAGACCGCGCGATTTTGTCCAGTCTGACAGTTTCGCGAGTTTTGCAGACATTAGGTCGCAAAAGTGTTTGAGGGAATTTTCCCGAGAATATTATGGCAACGTCGTCCGCGTATGCCACCACTTTACAGCCCCCATCCAGGTCACACAGAATCTTGTTGACTGCTATGTTCCATAGAAGGGGAGACAGAACCCCACCTTGCGGTGTGCCTCTGTTGACATACCTTGACTGAGTGGACGACCCCATCGACGACGTCACCGTCCTGCATATTAGCAATTGATCGATGAGCGTCGCCAAGTGATCGTCCACCCCCAGGCTCGTCAAACCTTCCGTGATGGCTCTTGGTATGACATTGTTGAAGGCTCCCTCGATATCGAGAAAGGCAATAAGGGAATATTCCTTTGAATAAAGGGATTTTTCCACCGAGGTGATTACCTCGTGAAGTGCCGTTTCTGTGGATTTTCCTTTCCTGTAGGCATGTTGTGAGTCTGACATCATCTTTGGATTTATCGTAGTCCTTAGATGTAGCCCGACTAGTCTCTCAAATGTCTTGAGGAGAAAGGACGACAGACTGATTGGTCTGAAGTCCTTTGCGGTGGAGAGCGAGGCTTTTTCCTGCTTTGGGAATAAAGACAATCTTTGCCTTAAGCCATGCGTCAGGAATTTTCCCTACTATGAGTATCTTGGAAAAATATACTTTGAAGCCAGTTGGTTGCCATGTTTCCTGCCTTTTTGTAGTTGGGCAGGGGATAATCATGTCAGGGCCTGGTGATTTAAACGGGTTGAAGCTGTTTACTGCCCAGCTGATGTTCCGTTTCGAGAGGATGTGTGCCATCGAGGTGACCGAGCCCACTATAGCTGAATGGGTCGGCTCAATGGTTGTACATCCGGGGAAGTGAGTGTCTAGTAAGATGTGTAGGGACTCCTCACTGGAGCTAGTCCACGTACCATCGTTACGTTTGAGGTATCCCACCGAGGTGGTAGTTTTTGAGAGGATCTTACGCAGCCTTGCTGCCTCCGATGTTTCCTCTATTTCTGTGCAAAATTTTTTGCCACGAGGCTCTTTTTTTTGCCTTTTCTTGTTTCTTTTTGTAGAGGGCTAGACTGTGCTTGTAGTCTTCCCAGTGTTCCTCCCTCGTTGGCGCTTTTGGCTCTGTTGAAAAGAGCCCTGCTACTCTTACGTAGGATATCTATTTGTTTTGACCACCATGGGGGTTTCTTTTTCCCCCTCGGTTTTGGTGCGGGGCATGCTGCCTTAAATGACTTATTGCATGCTTCCGTGAATGTGTCCACTAGACGATTTAAGTCATCTTGAGTGTCCGGGCACCGTGGTGCCGTGATGGGGAGCAATTCCTCCATTTTTTAATATATCTATCCCAGTTGGCTGTCCTGGGATTTATGAAATCAATTGGTTTTGGGCACTCGAGCCTCATGATTGTCTCGATGTACCTGTGGTCAGAGAAAGAATGGTCCTCTAGGACTTTCCAGCTCTCGATTAAGTCTGACATTGCGTGAGACACTAGGGTGAGGTCAATGACCTCCTGTCGGTTTTTTATAATGAATGTGGGGTCGTTACCCCGATTACAAATAACCATATTAGAGTCAAGGATAAAGCTAAATAGTGACTCACCCCTCGCATTTGTGTCCGAGCTCTCCCATTGTGTGTGGTGAGCGTTGGCATCGCAGCCTATTAAAAGGCCTATGTCCGAACTTTCGCTTTCGCTGCTTAGCGCGCGTATAAGTTCTCCTGGAGGATCGCTTTCCTCGTGCGCCATGTAGGACGACACCAACCTCAGCTGTCTTCCTTGCAGTTCTAGGCTAACTGCCGTGTTGTCGCCGTTGCTATAGTTATGGAGCAGAAAGATGTTAAGGTGCTTTCTAGCAAGAATACAGGTGCGAATTTTACCTTCGTTTTGAGCAGCGATTAGCTTGTACTCCTTCGTCGCTAATCCACAGACCTTGTCACCAACTACCCAAGGCTCCTGGATTAGGACTACATCAGCTCCGCTCTCATCCAAGCGGAGTATTAGGGCAGCTGCTGCTGCTTTACAGTGGTGGAGATTGATTTGTAGTACCCGAAGGGACATCATCAGGTTTCTCCACCACTGTAATGTCGGCGTCAGTGTCGTCGACGATGTCGTCGTCCTCCCGACACATGGCCTCAAAATCATGCATAAGCATGGTGTCAGAGGAGTAGCCGTCCAGCTCCGGCTCCAGCTCGCAGTCGGGTGCTTCGATCTCCGAGGCAGCTTCCTGCTCGACTGGGTTGTCGACAGGACGCGCCTCGGCCGCTGCATCCGACTTATACACCTTTATGGTGACTGAGCTGAAGCCGAAGTTCAGCTCTCCTTTAGCTGCCTCAATCGGGGCCAGCGACTCCTTGTTGAGGACGACCACCGCTTGGTTCGTGGGGCCTGTCGTCCTTTTCCACCTTCACTACCTTCCAGTCCGAGGACGGAAGGAGTGGGTTGCATCGCTGCAACATCTTGAGGATGCGGTCTGGTTCCTTGAAGGAGGCAGGCACCCACACTCTGGCCCTGGGTCTACTGGGCACCTCGCTCCAGTCTACAGCGACCAGCTTCGCCCCTGGGTAGACCTCTCCGACTTGTGCGACCGCTGCTTTATAAAGCTGGACGGATCGCGCGTCTTCGCAGGCGATGATTTTGATGGTGCCCTGATACCATCCCATGTCTTTGCAGACAGGTGGGGGCCGGGCTCGGAATCCAGCAGCTCGAAGCAGCG
Source organism: Drosophila bifasciata (assembly GCA_009664405.1). Classification (NCBI taxonomy): domain Eukaryota; kingdom Metazoa; phylum Arthropoda; class Insecta; order Diptera; family Drosophilidae; genus Drosophila; species Drosophila bifasciata. The sequence continues at coordinate 22,350,090 of CM019044.1, forward strand.
GTCGGCCAGTGCCGCTTCCACCCACTTCCACTGGTTCCGGGGGATCCTCTCATCCGCACTGCCTTTGTCAAGGACGCCGATAAGCGTCCTCTCCTTGGCAATCTGCGCGAATGAGACATTCGGCAGCACTCTGGAGCGCTTCGGAGCGGGCCCCGGTGTCTCCCCTGCGAGCGCTGCCTCTTAGGTTGGGGGCCTCCTTCGGCGCTTCTTTGCCGAAGTTGGGGAGCACCCTAGAAGCCCACTCAACCTTTTTTAGCCACTGGTCCGATGGGCTGGACGTCATCGTGGCGCTCTGCCTACGGAGGATGTTGCCAGCACTCCGTCTTTCGGCATAGGTATATTTTGGGCTTGAGCACTGGTCGATGGGGACTCGACCCCTGCCACCTTACCAGCAGGCAGAGCAGCCGCAGGAATGCATTGCTGTTCTGCCAAGGTGTTGGTTTTGGGGGCCAATTCGCCACCCACCCCAGAACTGGGATGGGACCCCTTTTGGTTCGCCCCAGCGCTCGTCGCTGAGCAGGATTTGCCTGCTGTGTGGCGGGTTGGGCCAGGCCTTTGGGCCGCTGCCTTTCCCTGTGAGGGATTTCTCCCGGTTGGCTTTTGGGGAGCGCCAAGCTCAGTTTTGTTTTGTTATGTTTTAAATCTTCCATTCTGATCCCACGAGATGCAAAGAAGGGGAAAGGTCCGTCCGGGCAGAGATTCGCGTTGCCCGGATAAGGCATACTTAGAACAGGGGCAGCCAAGTCCCTGAGCACACCGTTAACGACTGGGCTAGTTTTTTATACCGGGCCCCCAGCCAGGCTGACTCTCGGCACGGTCCGTTTGACACACTTAGTCCGGCCCGGTGTGAGGTGAGTGTGGGGGTTGGGATATGGGTAGGTAGTGTGTAGGGAAGGGAAGTGTGTGAGCTACTTAAAAGAGGCGGCACCACAAGCGCATCGTCAGTGTTGCTGCGTCGCGAACACCCGCTGGCTGTCCGGGACTGCTTATTTTCGGTACTCTCCCTCAGACTCAACTGAGTTGAATTTCTTTGGGATGCCCGCTTATTCACAGCTAACCTACCCAGTAGGCCGTTCGCTATCCGCAACCTGCGACCCGTCCGGTGGCCTCAGCTAGGCCCCCTCTGAGCCACCTCAAAGCTCAATGAGTACCAGATCAATTAAAATAGAAATGTTTTCGTTTTCGTTCGTTCTCTTTGTAGTGACCAGACGTGTTTTACAAACAACCGGTGTTTGGCCTAATAAATTTACGAAATATATTCTTAACTGATTTGCTATCCAAATCCTCGGGTGCATGCCTAGTTTTTGTGTATAAACACAACGTTTTTAATCAATTTTGTGCGTCGGTTAATTGTGTTTTGTTGTTGCTTACAGTAAGTAAGAAAAATACATTTGGCCGCTCTTTAGCTTTTTGTCTAGCAACTCTCTCTCTCTCTATCACCCAAACTAACTGTTCTTTCTCTCTCGATTATAAACATTTTGTGCAGTAGCTCTCTCACTTGAAAGCTGTTGCAGTTCTCTCTCTTTTTTTCCATTTCTTCTTTTAAGCATAGCTTTTAGAAACTGCTTGCACTGTGGTCTGATTGCTATTTGTTTTGATCTTTTTTTTTTGTTATTGAAAAAAAATTTAAAACTAATTATGGAATTTTCTGTGGTCTGCGCAAAAAACCTGCAAGAAGCAGATCACTCACGATCAGCCGAACATACCTTACTGGCTTTGTGACAGCGTAGTGCACGCAAAGTGTGCAGGTATTTCTGGCCGTGTGGGTGATGCCATCTCAAAACGCAACGGTTTGCATTATAGTTGTGAGGAATGCCGTGCGGTCGAAAACGAAATGCGCTCGTTTATGAGGCAGACGAGGAGTGGCTCTAAGGAGCTGATCGTGGGCTTTAAGAAGCAATACGATCGGCTCTTAGCCATGGACACTCAGTTCAGAAGTTTACAGCTGCTGGCTGAGTCTCCGCGGCGCAAGAAGTCCACTCCACGGGACTTGCAAGAGCCAACTGTCTCACGCCCGCCAGCATCTGAAAAACTAACTCCGACCACTACGCCAGTGCAGCAGTTGATTTCGTTTGCCACCCAAGGGCAACGATCGCTGCTAGTGATGCAGATTCGGTAGCCGAATGCATCGTCTCGGAGAACATGTAGCCGACTGTAGCGTCCGTGTCCGTAGAGTCCGTACCAAACTCAATAGCCATCCCATCGATTACGAACCCACCAGTTGTTGAACGTCCGGGACCACCGGATATCGCCTTCACAGGTACCGCACATGTGGTGCCCAAAACCACTGGTGGGTGTCCCACCAAAGCGGCAAGTTTTTGTCTCTCGGCTTGCCCCTGATCTTACATCTAATGATGTAACTGCTTTAATACAAAACAAAATAAAAGCCGAAGGCCTAAAGGTGGAGAAGTTTGTAAAATACCTATCTCAGACTGAGGTAGGTAATATGGGTTTTTTGCGTCACCTGATTTGTGTTCGCGCTCGGCGAAGAAATGATGACACTTCGTTGAGTTTGTTTTGATGTTATTAAATGGTTTTATTTGTGTTCTGTATTGTTTCTCGTGGTTCTGGTGTCGTGTAGTGGTTTCTTGTATTGTGTTCTTCCTGAGGCGTGGTGCTGATAACCGCGGCGGATGTACTGCCGTTACTGTTGACGATCGGCTGATGGACTGCCGTTTTGGTTTATAATAGGCGATGGACTGCCGTTTTGGTTTATGATAGGCGATGGACTGCCCTGATTGATCGAGGGCTCGGGCTATTTAAGGCCGATCTCGATGGCTGAGTCCGCAAGTTTGTGGTTACGGAAGTGGTGTCGAGTTCTCTACTCGTGCCACCGGCCCGGTCATTGCCTCGGTTGCACCGAGAAATGAGCTGAGTCTAGATTTGGCACTTTTGGTCATTGACTCGGTTGCACCGAGTTTCTGGAAGAAGCTTCAGCCCTGGGGTAGAGTCGTGATCTAGCGACACGACGACTATTTTGCACGGAAAAGTGGCTTTCGCGAGATCCGGAGACCAAGGCAAGCTATGTGCAATTCATGAAGGAATATTAGTCACTTGGTCATATGAAGGAAATGCACACAAAAGAAATTGCAAGGTCTCGTTATTTCATTCCACACCATTGTGTATGGAAACCGGAAAGCTCTTCAACCAACTTGAGAGTAGTTTTTGATGCCTCTGTAGTCACGTCATCTGGAAAATCCCTGAACGATTTGATGGACCAACAGTGCAAAATTCCATGTTCTTTGTAGTGTAATAATGTTGGTTTCAAACCAATTAATCATTTTTTATTTGACAGGTGGTGGTGGGGGATGATCGGTAAAAGTGACTGGTGGGGAAGGTAATTAACGATCGTTAATTATTGGTAAAAGTGACAGGTGGGGGTGGGGGAGGCAATGATAGATCGTTAATTATGGTAAAAGTGTCAGGTGGTGGTGTAGGGTGGGGAGGTAAATATTGATCGCTAATTAGGGTTAAATGGGTTACATTCCTATAGTGATAGCCGCCGGTGGTTTTGTGACCAAAAGGGTCATCGCTGGCATAGCCGCCGGTGGTTTTGTGACCAAGAAAAATCAAAAGGGTCATCGCTGGCACAGCCGCCGGTGGTTTTGTGACCCAGAAATCAAAAGGGTCATCGATGTCATAGCCACCGGTGGTTTTGTTTATCAGCTACTCTTGTGTGTGTGTGTGTGTGTGTGTGTGTGTTTTTTGTTGTCTTTCTCCGCTTTGGATGGCATCGGAGCCGTTTACGCTATCCTCTTCCGAGTGCCCTCTATATATAGCCTGCATCTCCCTGGCCAGTATGTCCACTGGTAACATTCCCGCCAATACGAGTGCTGCATCCTCGGACACGGTCCTAAATCCGGATATTACCCTCAGAGCGGCTAGCCTGTACGGTGCAGCCAGCTTCCTCCTCAGGCTCTTGTTGTGGACTACCGCTGCCGCCCACACTGGCGCTGCGTAGAGCAAGATGGACGACACTACGCTTGCCATAAGCCTTCGTCGTCCAGGCTTGGGGCCACCTACGTTCGGCAGTATGCGAGAGAGGGCTCCCTGCATCCTCGCTGCTTTTTGGCCGGCATACTCCACATGTGAGCGGAAGCTTAGACGGTTATCCAGCATCACGCCCAAGTATTTTAACGCGTCTTGAGACTTTATTAGGTCCGTTCCTACTCTCACTGTGGCATACTCCAGGGTCTTCCTGCTCGTGATCAAGATCGCTTCTGTCTTGTGACTAGCCAGATCCAGACCAGCTTCTCGCATCCAATTGGCAATTGCTTCGATTGCTGTGTTGGCTGCGGACTCGATTCCCTTGATCTCCTTGGCTACAACGACTAGTGCCAGGTCGTCGGCGAAGCCGATTAGCTGGCATCCCACTGGTAGCTGCAGTCTAAGTACACTGTCATACATTAGATTCCACAGGAGTGGTCCAAGAACCGATCCTTGCGGGACTCCTGCCGTGACCTCGTACTCCGTCTCTCCTTGATCCGTCTCGTAGCCTAGCACCCTATCTGAGAGGTAGCTGGAGATAATTTTAAGCAGGTACCCTGGTACTCCGATCTGGCGCAGTGCAGACTCAATCTTGGCCCAGCTGGCCGAGTTGAAGGCATTTCTGATGTCCAGCGTCACTACTGCGCAGTACTCCTTGGTACCCCACCTCCATCTTTTCCCTTCTATGGCTTTCGTGGCTATGTTGACCACCGCCATAATGGCGTCCACTGTCGACCGAGCTTTCCGGAAGCCGTACTGTGCCTCGGATAGAGCCTCTGTCTCATCTACGAACACTAGGAGCCTGTTGTAGAGAATTCTCTCCAGCAGCTTTCCTACTGTGTCCAGCAGGCAGATTGGCCGGTACCCAGACGGTTCGTCTGGTGGCTTGTTGCCTTTAGGCAGCAGGATGAGGCGTTGCCGCTTCCACCGCTTTGGGAAGCCTCCCTCACTCAGACAGTTGTTGAAAACGTCAACGAAAAGTTCAGGGCGAATGGCCACTGCGAGCTTTAGGGCCCTGTTGGGAATTCCATCTGGCCCTGGCGCTTTCCTGTCCCCGACTCTCCTCGTAGCTTCGGTTACCTCCCTGATGGACACTGGGTCGTAGGGGGCCTCCTCCTGGGCTTGGTATGATCCTTCCCTCTGTGGATGCCTGGGGAACAGTGCCGTCACTATGGTTCTCATCAACTCGGGGCATGTGGGTGTTGGTGCGCTTACTCCTCTGATCCTCTTGGTGACTATTTTGTATGCAGTGCCCCACGGATCTACGTCCGCTTCATCGCAGATGCGGCGGAAGTTGTCCATCTTGCTCCTTTTGATGGCCACTTTCAGATCCTGTTTTGCGGAATTCGGCTTGCCTATTTTCGAAGTCCTGGCGGCCTCTCGCTCGTTGGGCGCGTCTTCTCGCTCTGAGGCAGGCGCTCCTGAACTCGGCAATCTCCTGGGTCCACCAGTAGCAGGGTGTTCCCCGTAGGGACGGCTTCCTATTTGGCATTGACACGTTGCATGCGTCGACGATCCGCTGCGTCAACTCCCTTGCTGCGTACTCCGCTGAGTTGCCAGCTGGACTCCTCGGATTGCCTTAGTGAATCCGGGAGAAGGATGCGACATCCAGAAGGCTATCTTTCCATTTTGGCCCCGTTAGTTTCGGCTTCCTGAGTCCTCTGTCGGGTCGTCCAAGTTCGAAATGGATCGCCTGGTGGTCACTGAAGGTGAATTCTTCTCCCACTCTCCAGGTGAGGTGCCTACAGAGGGAGCTGCTTAGGAAGGTCAGGTCTATTATTGACGACCGTCCCGCCCTGCAGAACGTCATTCTAGCTCCGTCGTTAGCCCGCCCAACATCAAGAGACGAGAACTGCTCAAGAGGCAGTGGCCTCTTGTGTTGGTCTCTCTACTGCCCCATTCTACGGCCCAGGCATTGAAATCTCCTGCTATCACGAAGGGTGCCTTCCCTCGAGAGTCTTCCGCAATGCTTTCCAGCAAGGCTTGAAACCGTGGCAGCTCCCAACTCGGCGGTGCGTAGCAGCTGTAGAAGGTTACGCCGCTGAGTCTGGCCCGCACGAAACCCTCTCTGGAAGCGTCGGTATCAGGGGCGGGGTACGCACGCTCCAAATCGCGGCTTTCCTACACCGGCTCTGCACCCATCCACTGCCTGGTACGGGTTTGTTGGGTTCACATACCAGGACTACGTCTGGTCTCCTCTCCTTGGTGTCCTGGCTCATGAGTGCATGGGCCGCTTCGCAATGGTTGAGGTTTATTTGTGTGCACCTCATGCTAGTCGTTTAGCTAGTGCCTTCTTGAAGAAGAGGACACCTGCCACTCCCTGCGACATGCCTCCAGTCTCCGTTCTTGCCCTTGCAGAGCATGCACTGGGGTCCTGTTCACAATCCTTTGCGAGGTGATCCTCCTTACCGCACCTACGGCACATCTTAGACCGATCTGTCTCGCTCCTGCACTGCCTGGCCATGTGTCCAAACTCCATGCATCTGAAGCATTTTGTGAGATTCACCCGTTCTCTAAGCCTGCCTCTAACCCAGCCAACCTTAAGCGCGCCCTGCGGGCGTCCTCTGTCGGAAGTCTAATAGTCGCTATCTGCGTCTGTCCGTACCCCTTCCTGAGGCTTATGTCGTCTAGAGCCACATTTGGCAGCTGGACTTGGGACAAGATGGCCGCCCGTATCTCCTCCTTAGTGGTTACCTCGTCCAAATCACTGCACTCTATGATGACTCGCTGTTGAATCGTGCGGACACCTGCTACCTCTCAAGCGACTCGCCGACCAGATTCTGGAAGGACGAGGTTTCCTCTCCAGACTTGTTAAGCTGGAGGAGGGTTCCCCCTTTTGGGTACGGCGAATTCTTGCCACCGCTTCGCCTAGTCCCTGGGCTTCTCATCAAGCTTGAGCTTACGCAGAATCTCTGCGTAGCTACTCGGGTCTTTCGCCTCTATGATGATGGCATCAGGGCGTGCCCTCTCGGTCAGCACCCGAGTAGGCTTGGGCTTTCTTGTCCTCGTCCTTCTCGTCACCTTTTTCCACTCCGTGTCTGGTGGAGGTGCCGTTGGAGTCTCCATGGTGGTTGCTTCGGGTGTCTTCGTGTCGGCTCCAACTGAGCAGGTTGCTGTCTGGGTAACAGCCCCTTTACTCCTCTTGTTGCCTGGGTTTTTTACGATCAGTTGCTTCCTCTTCGTTTCCACCGCTGACCGGAACAACGGCGAGGTTTGAGATGACTGGTGTGTGCGTATGACCGCCTTCGCCTTGTCATCGTGGAGCTGGATAGCCACGAGCTCGTAGATCGCACGGATGCTCTCTATAGAGTCCCTCATTGGCTGGTGGATGGACCGCCTTTTTCCGTCCTCCAGCATTTCCACTAGATTAGCGATCTCTGGCCAAGTTCGCGTAGCGCCGTGCTGCTCTGCTCCTTATGTGCTCGCTCCGTTTGAGTCCTTTCTTGAGCTCCTCCACCAGCTGTCCCAGCTGGTCTCGCCTCCGCCGGTGATCTTACCAGTCTTGCACTCTTTGCCTTTTCTGCCTCCGTTTCTGTGTGTGGTGTTAAAAAAATTTGTCCATGCTGTTGGGTCCCAACTCCCGGGTCGTTGTTCCACTTCGTTCGTGCAGTCGCGTTGTTGATCCCATGGTTATCTTTGCAAGCAGCGAGGCCATGCTAGGGTTGACTCTCGCCTTCACGGGGTCGAGAGTTCAGAGCCGAATCCGCGCTAGTCGGGAGCTGTGCTCAACCGAGCCTGCACCACCAACTTAATGGCGACGAAGAGGAAGCGTGTCCAGGAGAACTGCTCGTTTTAACGGGACGGGGGCGGCATCAGCATTAGCCAGAAGCCATTTCGGCAGGATATCACTCCGCTTACTGAGGTTCCGGAATACTGACGCCGTCAGCCCAAAACGTCGATCCATGTAGTTTTCCAGTGTCCAATCCCCAGGGTCTTACTGGTCTCGACCCTGGTCGCCTTCTCGTGTCCGCAGACGCGCCGCGGGTCGGTCGCGCCTGCCCGGGGATACCTGGCTCCATGCCAAAGGTCACGAGTTGCATTTGCATTTACTGCTTCAGTAAATGTGTGTGTGTGTGTGTGTGTGTGTCTGAACATATTAATTGATTGATTGTTTATGGGTAAAGAGGCAAATAAAGGAAGATGTTGAACATGTGTACATTTGTTTACACACACCTTATTAACGTTCGGGATAAAAGGGTTACATTACTATGGTGATAGGTGGGGATGGGTAATTAATGACCCATAAATATCAAAAGGGTACACGTGCTCATGCGTAAGTGGCTTACATGGTGATAGGTGGGGGGTAATTAATGAGCCATATGCTTGCACGATCATGTTTACACACACCTTATTAACGATCGTTAAAATCAAAAGGGTACACTTGATCATGCGAAAATGGTTTACTGGATTGGGGGAGGGTAAGTGTACTTGCACGATCATGTTTCACGCGTGCTCATGCGTAACGTTGGTAAAGTAGCTGTCATCGCTGTCGGTGGTTTTGTTTATCAGGTCTGAAGACATTAATTGATTGATTATTTATGGGTAAAGAGTGTAATAAAGGAATGTGTTGAAGATGTGTACCTTTGTTTACACTCACACACCTGATCACTAACAACCCAGATAAATCTCATAGGCGAGATGAGATGGCACGACACTAGATTGCTAGGGAGGAAGGAACCCCCAACACCGGTTGGCCAACATGCAAGGCGTTTCAGTGCATAAACAGTTGACGAAGTGGCAATATTCACAGTTGGTGACCGATATAATAATCGTGATATTGTGCTTCATCGTAGAAATGAGCAACTTGACCGTGTATCCGAGACTCATCGCTGTTATGATGCATTACAATATCCGATATTGTTTTGGAGCGGCGAAGATGGCTATCATATCAACATTAAAATGATAAATTCAGTAAACGGTAAATTGATGAATAAATTATGATTGATTTTACTTTACTTTAGGACGTTGATGTACAATGACTGCACCATCAAGTGGCCCATGCGACACCAAGCCGAAGCCTGTTACGCGCGGATTCCAGGCAGATACGCAGCCCTCCTCCCGCCCAACCGACCAAGGGGGGCTGCCGCATGACACGCGACACGAGTACCGAAAACGATCGCGAACATGCAGGAAAGATAGGTGTTAGACTAATATTCGAGGAAAAATTAGGGCTAAACACAACGTTAAGCATGCAAAGTTACAAAAGAATATTACTAATTACGTGCAAGGTATGTTAGTATTAGTGATTTAAGTAGAGGAAGTGATTTAGTGGTGGATATTATATGGTAGAACGAATTATAATCCGAGCATAAGATCCGAAACGGTTCATGCAAGGAATAATTCGATCTACACAGTGGAAGGTACAAAGGAATAAAATTTCTAGAGGATCTAATAGGAATCGTGAAGTTTATGCGGCTCAACAAGTCAGGGCTGTCGATGTCACCCCTGATCAAGTTGTGCATGAAAATCACACCAAGCATTTTTCTACGATTAGGTAAGGATGGAAGGTCTAATAAGAGCAATCTGCGAGAGTAAGAAGGCAGTCTCACACCTTCATCCCAGTTGAGGCCACGCAGAGCAAAAAGTAAAAAGTTTTTCTGGACTGATTCTATACGGTCTTGGTGTACTTTGTACTGAGGGCACCATACACACGAGCCGTACTCTAAAATCGGACGAACAAGCGAAATATAGAGAGACTTCATTATATAGGGTTCGTCAAATTCCTTTGACCACCTCTTTATAAACCCAAGCACTTCCATGGCTTTATTTACCATGGTAGAAATATGTTCAGAAAACTTTAACTTGGGGTCTAGTTTAACACCAAGATCATCAACCAATGTAATTCTCTCAAGAGAACCACCGCAGATGGTGTAAGAAGCCAACAAGGGACTGGAGCGATGAAATGTCATTACTTTACATTTCGACGCATTCAGGTGTAACATATTTGCACAACACCATGACTGAAAGTTATTGAGATCGGATTGCAAGCGAGAGTGAAATGAAATGTCCTTATACTGGACACAGAGTTTAACGTCATCCGCATACATGAGTACTCGAGAGTTTGTTAATACTGAAGGCAGGTCATTAATGAAGAGTGTGAAAAGTAGGGGCCAAGATGGCTGCCCTGTGGTACTCAGAAGTAACCTGAACAAGTGAAGACAAGGAGTTTTTGAAGAGCACTCTTTGAGACCTAGAGAAAAAGTAGCTTGAAATCCATTTCAAATGATTGGGAGGAAACCCTAAAATGTCAAGTTTTTTTTTTTGCTAAAAGGAATGGTTTACAGAGTCGAATGCTTTACTGAAATCGGTGTAAATGACATCCGTCTGCATGTTACCATGGAAGCCTTTAATAACAAAAAGAGGTAAACTCTAGTAAATTTGTAGTTGTTGATCGTCGCCTTATAAATCCTTGCTGAGCTGGAGATATAAGTGATTTGCAGAGATGTTGCAAGTGCGGGGGTAAAATTTTCTCAAACATTTTTGGAATAGGCTGAGGGACGGATAACTTTGATATACCTCTGTAATTCATTGCGTTAGACTTACTACCTTTCTTATGGAGAGGAATAATAAACGATTCCTTCAGATCGGAGGGAAACATGAGGAGTTAAGGGATAGGGTGAATAGTTTTAGCAGGGGTCCACACAGAGCGTCGGCTCAGTACTTGAGTACACAGCCGGGGACTCCGTCAGGACCTGGTGAGAACACCGGCTTAACTAGTTGAAGATCCTGAAGCAGTGAGCTTTCATTTAACGTAGGGCTGAAAATGCCGTTCGATCTTGGTAAACTGCATGGATACGGCTGACCAGAGTAGCTTTCATGGGAATAGGTTGTTTGGAAAAATTGTGCAAAAAGATGTGCTGACGTTTTACGCTTGATGTTTACGAAGCTGTAAAACTGTTTAGGGTCCTGAGAAAAGCGTATACTGCATCGAGATAGGTAATTTTTGTAGCACTGAGCGTTTAGAATGGTGAAATTTGCCCGAGCTATTACATAGCGAGAGAGAGAGAAGAAGGAAAGCCAACTTCTTGAAATTTTTTATAAAGTATTGATTTTATGTTTTTTATACTGTATAGCTCTTTGGTAAGCCAAGGAGGCTTCCCAGATCTAATCGGACAAAAATATGAGAGACAAGAATCAAAGAGTGTGTCAAGTACATTATAGAAAATGTTTGTGCCTTTCATAACGTCATACACAAGTACAGAGCGGACCAATCGAAATCCCTAATCAGGCTATTAAGCTTCGTAAACTCGGCCTTACGAAAGCAGCGGACACGTTCAGAAAGCTTATCGAAAGGTGATCGATCCAATACAGAAGGTCCAATATCGACCGATACTTCGAAAGTAGGATGGTAGGAGTCTTCAGATATAGTGAGCGGAAGGGCTCGGGTTAACAACGCTATGGTCGGATGCGAGACAAAGCACAGATCGAGCAATCGTTCCAAGTAATTTTTCACATGGTTGACTTAAGACAGGGACAGGTATAGCAAGCCGTAAACAAAGTCATGCCGTGATATGGACACAAGGTTATTCGACTCGTTTACCGAAGACCAAACAGTGCCTGGCAAATTGAAATCCCCCAGAACTAACATGTGGTCTTTATCTGATAACGAGGAAGAAACAGTTTTTAAAGCGGACAGGTGCTGCTCGTATATAGAGATATCTGAAGACGGTGGAATGTACGAGCTGGTAATGAAAATAGAAAAGGCTGAAAGAATCAGTTTTATGCACAGGAATTCCAGGTCTTGTTGAACCTGGAATATGAAATGTTCCGACGTGAAGTTAGCGTCCACTGCGATGAGGACCCCTCCTCCACGTCGAGACAAACGGTCATTTCTAAATATTGTGTACCGATCTGCCAAAACTTCGGAACAAAGGATGTCCGGCTTTAACCAGGTTTCAGAAACTTTCAAGATAGAGAGTGCTGAGCTTAGTACGTAAGCCTCTAGCATTCTGGTAAGTAATTAAAAGAGAGGAAACTAGTTTGTTGGGTGGGTAGAAGTAGAGCGGGAAGATGAGGATGGAGCCCTGGACTGACTGCCGGGGAGAGTTATGGCGGGCCTATTCTTCTTCTTAGCCTTATACTCTTTCACAACCAAGTGCTCCGGCCAAAAATTGGCAAAGCAAATGGTGTCGAAATGAGATGGTGAGACGCTTATCTTAAAAGAAGCTATCTCCCTGGCATAAGCGAAATTAAACTTGTAACGAACCCTGGGACCAGGGCCCGTTACATTCATATACATATTCATATTCATAGCACTAAGTTACTTTGTCATATATAATCTATACACCAACAACACAAACACCATACACCTGACACTGTACAATTTCCAAGTCCCACGCGCCGATCGATTTCTGCGGAGTCGACACACGCGCCATAATTTCCACAGAGTTACCCAACTCCACGTAGGTCATTCCTCCGTACGACCGAGCCAATGACCAAAGCCTAGACTCAGCTCATTTCTCGGTGCATCCGAGGCAATGACCGTGTCGGTGGCACGCGTGGAGAACTCGACACCAACCTAGCAACCCAGACTTGCAGACTCAGCCATCGAGATCGGCCTTAAATAGCCCGAGCTCTCGATCAATCAGGGCAGTCCATCGCCTATCCTAAACCAAAACGGCAGTCCATCAGCCGATCGTCAACAGTAACGGCAGTACATCCGCCGCGGTTATCAGCACCACGCCTCAGCCAGAACACAATACATGTAACCAATACACGACACCAGAACCACGAGAAACAATACAGAACACAAATAAAACCATTTAATAACATCAAAACAAACTCAACGAAGTGTCATCATTTCTTCGCCGAGCGCGAACACAAATCAGGTGACGCAAAAAACCCATATTACCTCACACACCAAAAGGTGTCAGCGTTTTCCTTTCATCGCCAAGTGTGATTACTAAACTACCTACACGGTAACCAGACTCTACGCCCGCTCCACTTTCGGTCTCTCATTGATTTCCACACCAGCGAGAAAATCGCCAATCCAGGCGTCAGCATCGGCTGGATCTACAAGCGCCGCCGAGACGAGCTGGAGGCCTTCGCCAAGGAATTCGCATTTGACACCGAAGGAACTGTTGAAGAGTTGCGCAAGAACCTTGCCATACTAGTCGCCGGACCACTCCCGCCGGGTGCCTGGACTCGCTTGGCAGAACTCGAGAGACAATACGCAAGACCAGCAGGACGCTCCACGTCCCCGTTGCCCACTACTCCAGGACCATCAGGCACCGGAGGATGGGACCCCAAAGCAGGCTTGCAAGTCCCCGCAGCCGCCGATCTTCCAAGGCCGCCCACTATGGAAACCTCCCGTTCGCCCACACAGAGAATTATACCATCGATTGACGCACCCATAATCGGGCCCGACTATAACCACGTCGCACGCACGGTAGAGCGCATCCCGGATGGGGCATCCAGTTCAACGGGGAAGATGACCCACTATCGTTTCTGGAACTACTCGAGGAACGCGCCCGCGCCTATGGAGTGGACACCAACCAGCTGCCTCGGAGCATGGCCAAATTACTCACCGACCGAGCCAGTCGCTGGCACCGCACCAGCCAACTACAGGGCAGTTCCTGGGCACATTTCCGCCAGGAGTTTCTGACGTATTTTCTGCCTCCAAGGTATTTCGAGCAATTGGAGGACCAGATCCGAGGCCGCAATCAAGCGGTGGGAGAACCATTCAAAGACTATCTCATCGAGATACGGCTACTCATGCACCATGCCGAGTACGACCTAGTTAAGGAGCTTTATAGGATCTACGACAACGCCCTGCCAGGACTCCAACTATACGTGCGACGAGACGAACTGGAAAGTTTGTCACAGCTAACCCGATTAGCGGCAGAATACGAGCTTATTAACGAGAGGAAACACGCAACGACTCCAGCACCCATGCGAATCCCACCAAGAGACACCAGGCCGGCAAGACACCCAGACCGCAGAGAAGGTGAGTCCTACCGTACACCCTTTCGGAGACCCCATTGGGATTCAGCAGACACACCGCGCAGACAGTCATCGAATCAAACCAGCACAACGAACCAAGATGTCGCCCATCGAATGATCACCACTCCCATTGCCAACCCACGCGCAGCCTGTCGCCGATGTGGTCAAGCTGGACACGCCGCCTGTGACTGCACCAACGCTTCGATCCTATTCTGCTGGGAATGTGGAAAGCGCGGCACTCGAACCGTCGACTGTTGCCGCCGAGCCACGTTGGGAAACGACACGCGTCCTCGACTGACACGGGATCAGCCGAGAACGACGCCTTCCCAGACCCGCGACTAAGCAACCCACTACACGTGAACGACGACCGAATAGTGGCGATAGTGACAATAGGAGGACAAACAACGGAGGCCACCATCGACACCGGGGCATCCCGAAGTTTCGTCAGCGACAACCTGGCCCGACAACTAAACAACAACTCCAACCTGCAAGATGAATGCGTCCGCATACGCCTGGCTGACGGCTCAGTCAGAGAGATCACACAAGTTCTACTGGCGCACATCAAGCTGGATCAACGAGAGGCCCAAATCCCACTCCTGGTCCTCCCTAACATGCTGGAGCAAGTTATAGTCGGCATGGACTTCCTATGTGCCATCGAAACGACGATCCAATGCGGCACCACGCTGCTAAAGCTACAAGATCGCCACCGCCAACGCCACCGTCAGTTCAATCCAACCACGTACAAGTCACCGAACCCAGCACCAAGAAATCTAGGTCAACAGCGAACACACGTCCCCCAAAGAAGACGGCACCCAATAATGCAACGAAGAATATGACACCGAAACCAACCACAGCGAAAGCAAAGAACTGGCCCACAACGGAAAACACGAATCCGAAGCAAGCACCGGTAAACTGCAACCAATCAAACGGGAAAACGAATCCCACGGCCACTACGGAGCACCCGCGTCCTAAGCCAAACCCAGGGAACACACATCCCAAACACACCACGAGGATCTCACACATGAAACAAGAATCAACACACTTGAACCAGGCGCTCGACACAGGAAGCCCAGGATCAGAACAAACTACGTGGCACACGCACCCCGAACCCACCACAAGGATCTCACACACGAGACAAACCCCAACGAACTGGAACCCGCTCGACACAGGAAGCCCAGGTCCAAGTTCAGCCACAGCGCACCCAGGCACCATTCCCTCAACGGAGAAGGTGAACCCACCCTCAGAGACGACAACCAGCCCCGAACAACGACAACGGCAGCAACAGTGCAACAACCAAACCACGAGGGAAACAGCCACGCAAATCCCTTGCTGGTTGGGTCCAATCATCGAACTAATATCCACGGAACCGGAATCTAGCCCGATGACCCCCTGAAACACCGACCGCAGCCCTGTCGTACCCACGGCCGACGCCACCCCGATCTTCGCCAACCCACTGGACTACCTTCCGCGTACTGACGTGCCCACTAGCGCCATGCACCATGCCATGCCTAACCCCACGTCCGAAATCTTCGTCGCCCAAACAAGTCGTTGCTGCGAAAGCAGAGTCGTCACTGAGACCCGCCTGGCCATACGTAGATCTGGAGACACTACAACCCAGGTATACTGCCGACACCCCGATCTCACCGAACCCGATCCAGAACTGATCTCCGATCCCTGGCCGCCGGACATAGCGCCACAGATCCAAGAATTTCTGAACACAGAACTCCCAAAGTTCAATAACCTCCACGGGACCTCCAACATAGCCGAGCACACCATTGTCATGAGGGATAATCGACCCATCAAACAGAGGTACTCCCCAAAGAACCCAGCCATGATGCGGATTATCGATGAGCAAGTCGACCAATTGATCCAAGAAGGTCTCATCGAACCCTCACGAAGCCCACACAGCGCCCCCATCGTACTCGTACGTAAAAGAACGGCAAATGGCGCATGTGCGTGGACTACCGACAACTCAACGCTCACTCTATTCCTGACGCATACCCACTGCCCAGAATCAACTACATCTTGGAGCGCCTACAGAAAGCACGCTTCATAACCACCCTGGATCTGAAGAACGGATACTGGCAAATACCAATGGCCAACGGAAGTCGAGAAGCCACCGCCTTCACGGTCCCCGGCAGAGGTCTCTATCAATGGAAAGTGATGCCCTTCGGATTACATTCTGCACCAGCAACATTCCAACGGGCCCTTGATACTGTGATCGGTGCCGACATGGAACCCTACGCATTCGCATATTTAGACGACATTGTCGTCGTCGGACGAGACTTCAAGGACCACCTACACAACCTGGTAATAGTCCTCTCGCCTTCGAAAAGCGAACCTACGGATAAACGCGGAAAAGTGCACCTTTTTTCCAAAACCGGATCAAATATCTTGGTCACGTCATCAGCGAAGAAGGTATCCACACGGACCCCGACAAGATTGCTGCAGTCAAAGAACTCAAGCCACCCACGAACCTAAAGGAACTACGTCAGTGCATTGGAATGGCTACAGTCGTCCAACCAATGTCTCAGCTACTCAAGAAAGGACAAACATGGACATGGACCGCAGATCAACAAGCGGCCTTCGACCAACTAAAGGAACTACTCACGACCGCTCCTGTACTTGCTTGCCCCGATTTCAACGTCAAGTTCTCACTACAAACCGATGCGAGCAACCTCGGCATAGGCGCCGTACTCACGCAGGAGATCGAAGGAAAGGAACGCGTCATCGCCTATGTCAGCCGACGTTTGAACCAGGCCGAAGGAAACTACTCCGCTACAGACAAGGAATGCCTCGCCGTCATTTTGGGCAATCTACGCTGCTACCTAGAAGGATACCGATTCGACGTTATAACCGACCATCACGCGCTGAAATGGCTGAATACTCTGGAAAGCCCCTACGGAAGAATAGCGAGATGGGCACTCGAACTCCAACAGTATCAATACGACGTCCACTAACAAAACGTGGTTGCCGATGCCCTGTCCCGACAACCCTTGGAGACGCTAGCAAGAATCAAAGAGGACGCAACATCTTGCCCCTGGCTCACCCCCCCTGGCTCAGCAAACCAAAGAGGAACCCGATAAATACCCCGACTACGTTTTCGAGAATGGAGAACTCTATAGGCATCTTGGCCACGGAGCCGACGATCACGACTACGTGTCATGGAAACTTTGCGTCCCAAAAGACCGACGCCAAAGAGTCCTCAAGGAATGCCATGATCAGCCCACGGCAGGCCACCTCGGCATTCGGAAAACCATCACACGGATAACACAACGATACTATTGGCCCGGCCTCTATCGAGGTGTGCGGAAATACGTACGCAGCTGTCTGAGCTGCCAAAAGTTTAAAGCACTGCAACGCAAGCCCGTGGGTAGGATGCTTTCCCGCAGGGCAGAGGAACCTTTCGCCACACTATGCGCCAACTTCGAAGGGCCACTTCCCCGATCAAAACGATGGAACACCATGCTGCTGGTATTCTTCGACAGCTTCTCAAAATGGACCGAACTAGTGCCACTTAAGAAAGCTACCACAGCTACCCTAGAGCTAGCTTTTCGGGAACGCATTCTAAGTCACTTTGGCGTACCAAAACGATTCGTCTGCGACAATGGAACGCAGCTCACCAGCCGCTCGTTCCGCACGTTTATGCAAACAGCCGGCGTGGATCTGAAACACACCGCACCGTATTGCCCCCAGGAAAACCCTACGGAACGGGCCAATCGGACAGTGAAGACCATGATTGCAAAATTCGTGGAAAACCATCAAAACACATGGGATGAACTCGTACCCGAAATATCACTCGCAATTAACTCCAGTGTCTCGGAAACAACTGGATTCAGCCCCGCCTTATACAGGCGGGGACAGGAAGCCCTCCGGACACAGCCCACACTAAGGCAACCCGACTCAAAGAAGTGTTCGCGGTAGTGCGGAACAACATTCAGCGGGCGAGTCAAGAACAATCCCGTCACTACAATCTCCGCCGACGACAATGGCGCCCCACGGTGGGTCAACTAGTAATGATCAGACAACACCACCTTTCTAACGCAGCCGACGGTTTCGCTGCGAAATTGGCCCCAAAATATGATGGGCCATTCAAAATCAAAGGTTTCGCGTCAACAAATATCGTCAAGTTGCAACACCCCGGAAGTCGGAAACTGAAAGTCGCAAATATCAACGACCTGAAAGAGTACCACGACACGTTGAACAGCGACCCTGCTGAGGAAGCAAACGACACCAGCGATCACATCGACCCCTGACGACGGCAAAACACCAGTAGAAACGCCAAAACACGTTGGCCAGAAACTTTGCCGACCCAGCAAATAACAACAGCGGCATCTGTACACCCACCGTGAAGAAAGGGGGGTGTAACGAAACCTGGGACCAGGGCCCGTTACATTCGTATACATATTCATATTCATAGCACTAAGTTACTTTTTCATATATATCGATACACAAACAACACAAACACAGTACACCTTACTCTGTAAATTTCCAAGTCACACGCGCCGATCGATTTCTGCGAAATCGACACACGCGCCCCTATTTTCCCCGAATTTCAAAACTACACTCACGTCATTTCTCGGTGCAACCGAGTCAATGACCAAAAGTGCCAAATCTAGACTCAGCTCATTTCTCGGTGCAACCGAGGCAATGACCGGGCCGGTGGCACGAGTAGAGAACTCGACACCACTTCCGTAACCACAAACTTGCGGACTCAGCCATCGAGATCGGCCTTAAATAGCCCGAGCCCCTCGATCAATCAGGGCAGTCCATCGCCTATCATAAACCAAAACGGCAGTCCATCGCCTATCATAAACCAAAACGGCAGTCCATCAGCCGATCGTCAACAGTAACGGCAGTACATCCGCCGCGGCTACCAGCACCACGCCTCAGCAAGAACACAATACAAGAAACCACTACACGACACCAGAACCACGAGAAACAATACAGAACACAAATAAAACCATTTAATAACATCAAAACAAACTTACGAATCGTCATCATTTTCTTCGCCGAGCGCGAACACAAAAATCAGGTCACGCAACAAACCATATTACCGCCTACACCAAAAACTCAGGTGTCAACGGTTGCCGTTTTTATCGCCAAGTGCGATCACCTGCACGGTAACCGGACTCTACGCCCGCTCCACTTTCGGTCTCACGGCCAAGCCCTACCCTAAAGTTCCAGCAATACTAAAAAAATTTCTTGTAGAGAACCCTGGACAGACTGAGCCTACCTCAGTCTGAGATAGGTATATTACAACATCGATTGGTGAGCTCTTGAAGAATGTCGAATCCGCAAATGGAAGACTCGGCAAGTCTTTTAATAAACTTTGCGAGATCGGATGCGACGGAAGATTCTTTGTCAGTTCCGGGATAACATAGGCTGTTGCGTTTAATTGTAAGGTAAGCCCGGTCTCGTTGGAGAGCGAATGGAAAGATGACAGAGCTTCTCGGACTGAGCGGATACTGTCTGATTCAGACTGGAGACCTGTGTCTGAATACGTTCGAATGGCAATTGAATTGTGTCGAAAAGGCGTTCCGTAATGAATGTTGCCTCGGAGCCCGAGTCGATCAGAGCGCGGGCGCGGAAATTTTTCCCCAGGTGGAAAATATTAATGATTGCCGTGCCTAGAAGGACAGAGCTTGTGCCGGAGGCGAAATACGTCTGAACGTTCGGAGTGCGGAAGAATTAGAATTTTCGGCGGAAGGTGCTGGTCGATCGACGTCTAGCCAGGCTGTTGAATCGGGCACGGATGTGGAATGTGACTCGCTGGAAGCTGGACTGCCACGATGCAGAAGCGTGTGATGTCGTCCTCCACAAGTGTTGCAATTGTGGGAGCTTTTGGCATTCTCGAAGCATGTGGCCCTTTGCGAAGCAATTTAAGCAGAGCTGCCTTTGCTTTATGCAGTTGGGCGGGCGTCAACGCCCGACTGCATTCGGAAGTTACGCTGGGGGCAAGAAGAGGAGGATATTAATTTGGTTGGTCATTTGGTTGGTCACCAGAAGCCGATTATTTTCATATCGACTGCGGAGAGCCAACCAGGCGGACTCGAAACCGTCATTCGTGAGTGGGGATTTCTCTACAATGGCCTTTGGATTGCCCCCTGGTCTTCTCGGTGAGGTAGTATAGTTTCTCTACCGGAGATAATTTGGAATTATTTATCACAACCGCGGTGAACAGATCCTGGAATTTGGGCCAGCGGACGTAGTCCCCTGAGAAAACCTCAATATTGACGGGAGGCAGTCGACAGCCGCCCTGTTGGACTGGTTGTGCGGGAGGAAGGACTGCGGAGGGGCCAGCTGGGCATTGAGGTCGCTGAGACACTGCTCAAAACCCCATAGCATTCGCCATATGTTTCCCGGATGTCCGCTTGAATTTCTGGATCCTCGTCAGCCATCACCGCGGAGCAGGCCTTGTATTCGGCCTCGACGTCTGTCCACATGCTGAGGATTTGGCCTCAGCGGACCTCGGACAGAGGGGCGGATGGGGCGGCAGTGATGCGCTCTGCCAGGTGGGACAGTCGGCCAATGGCGGCTACCAATTTGGTCCGAGTGGCAGAGGTGGCGGATTGAGCCATTGTGGTGAAGTGGCGAGAGCTGACGGGACTGGTGAGGCAGCCTTTCGGATCCTGTTTAGTCACCGATGGAACGTTAAGGGTCACCGGAGACGGGAATAGAACCGATTTGGTCCTTGTAGCAGGGCTGCTACTGGCTGCTCTCGGAGTGAGGGAGGCCTTGATTGGCTGTGACGGAGTAGTTCCGGAGGCGGACGAGGTGCGTAGCCGGTTGGACGAGGTCACAGGCAAAAGTTGTTTGCCGTCCTTGTGACCTGTTGGCATAATTTGAAAGTACCCACGCAAGAATTGAGTAGAATTCAAGTAGTTCAAGAATTCAAATTCCGAGTAGAATTGACTCGGAAAACCGTCAGGAAATACAGCTTATTTCGGAACCGTAGCCCAAACACGGACTAGCAGACAAAAGGCCTCAAGCTAGCTGGAAGGCAATAATCGGAACGACTCGGGTTGTTTGAGATCACCTGTAGGTGAGAAATCTCAAACAATGAGTGACCCTATATTGAGCCGAACTGAGGAGAGGAACGGTCACACTGGATTATCAATATTTGGAAATATTGACTGTACGATGCTCCTCCGTTTACCCCTTGTCGCAGTCGTGAGCGGAACTGGAAGGATGGAAGGAAGCAATGGAAGCAGGCACGGACACCTCTCACAAAAGGAACAACAATAATTTCTTTATCAAAACAAAAAAAATTTTTTTTGTGAACCAAAAAAAAAAAAGACTTGGAGATTTTTTTTTGGACGTGTTCGAATTATTGATTTATTTAATTTATTTATTTTTTTCTATTCGGAGGAACGGAAGGTTCGGATGCCGATAGTTTTAGGCCACCTCTAACTCTCGGAACAAAAACAAGACCAAAACAATAAACAAAATTTGCCAATTTGTGAGCGAAATTGCCAAATAATTACAGAGAATGCGCCGTGCCTTGGTCGCTAGTAATTAATTTGGACTTTGGAGAATGTTGGAGGAAATGGAGACCTTGCGAAAAGTGGCTAGAGGGCAATTGTAGCACTTAATCGCGGATTTTCTTAAATATGGCACCTGCGCGGAGTGGTGGAATGCGATATTTAATTGGTTTGGTATTTTGCTGAATGTGTGTATGTATGTATATAGTTGGCAGCCAACTATGCAAATAAATGTAATAAATAAATAAATAAAATAAAAAATAAATTTAGGAATTAGGAAAACACAGTAGCTGGATGGATAATTTTATTGTTGCTGGAATGTGTATATGTCGGTATGTGTGTGTTGTATCAGGGTAGGGCGCAGATGGAATGCTCTTGGAGCCATGTATATTAATGTAGGTGTGTGTGAATTCACTTGCACTTGGATCGTGCCAATATATATATTATTGGGGTAGGCCGCGAATGGAACGCACTGAAGAAATATTAGTGTATAAGTGTGTGAATTCACTTGCACTTGGAGCGTGCCAATATGTATATTATTGGGGTAGGCCGCGAATGGAACGCACTGGAGAAATATTAGTGTATGTGTGTGTGTATGTACGCAAGCTGCTCTCATGGGCTGGAATGTGCGTAATATGTACATAGGCGCGGAATGCACTTTTATTTAATATATTTTATTAAATAATTAATTATTTTGTTAAATAATTTGTCCGCGAATTATGGACGGACACAAGAAATCGAAGAAAAACTACCGTATCTCTGGTAATTGAAAGTGAAGTACCGGAGAATGGCCGGAATTGCCGATAATATGGCGGTGGGGAAGTTTGAAGCAACCCTGATAACGGAGTTATGAGATAGTACATATATAAGACTATATATATGTACTTCGGTCGAGGCACTTGGAACTTGGGGATTTTTTTGGAACACAAACCGCGAAAATGGAGGCGGTTTATGGGAACGGCAAGTGTACTTATCTTGTGAAGGCGATGCCGTGCTCGAAGGCTGGAGAAGATGCTTTTAGGGAAAGCAGAAGAAATCCGGCTCGAAGGACCAATGATTGAGCCAAGGGGCGTCGTATAGTTCCACAATCCAAATACAGTCGAAAATTTTCAAATCCAAATGAAAAGCCGGGGTCGTCAATGTTTACCCGCGTGCGAAAGTAACCGTGTCGCTTAGAGTGTAGGAACGAATAGTAATGAAGTTGCGCTCAAGCTGCCGAGGGCTGCTGGCAGCGAGAGCGGGAGCGTACGTAGTTGGAAGTTGCCGAGGGCTGTCGGCAGCGAGAGCGGGAGCGTGATCGTGGGCGGGAGCGTCTAAAGGATACGCTCGGCGGTTGAACCCTCGTGAGGTCGCAGTGGAGAGCGACAGGCTATGGTATCTACCACACTTTAGAGTTGAAAACCCGAACAAGCAGGGAAAGATTCGACTGTTTTTTGATGCTGCATCAAAAGTTGGAGGAACTTCACTAAATTCAGCACTGGCCAAAGGGCCGCAACATTATAAACCCAGCTGTGCTCTTTCATTTTAGAGAAGGCGCCGTTGGAGTCTGTGGCGACATCAAGGAGATGTTCCACCAAGTTTTGATCCGACCCAAAGACAGATGCTCTCAACGCTTTCTTTGGAGAGATGGCGATGACCAAAGGGATCCTGACATCTACGAGATGATTGTAATGACGTTTGGAGCAGCGTGCTCGCCAAGCGCTGCGCATTAAGTGAAGACTGTAAATGCTGAACAGTTTCGGCATTCGGATCCAAGAGCAGTCAAGGCCATCATAGATTGTCATTACGTGGATGACTATGTGGACAGCTTCGCTACCGAGAGCGAGGCTATCACCATATCTACCCGAGTGAAGGAGATTCATGCGAATGCTGGATTCGAGCTTTGCCAATTTTCATCCAGCTCACCCATTGTGGAGGCTGCACTAGGTCCGCCAGGACGAGGCGTGACTGTCGGAAGGGAAGAGGCTGAGCAGAAAATTCTGGGAATGTGTTGGCAGGCAGCCACGGACGACTTCAGGTTCAATGTGAAGTATCATCGAGTACCAAGCAGCGTATTGAACGGCGATCTAGTCCCTACCAAGAGGGAGTATTTGAGCTTGGTCATGTCTACGTTCGATCCCCTGGGATTCTTGTGTTGCCTCATGATAACAGCCAAGTTATTGCTACGAGAGATTTGGAGGCAGACGATCCAGTGGGATGAACCACTTCCGGATGAGATATACAGAGCATTTTTATATTGGCGCAAAGAGATGGACACCGTGGGACAGTTCCGAAGTCCTCGCCATCATTTAGGGAATGGACTCGTGCGGGCTATAGAGCTGCACGTGTTTGGATGCGAGCCAGTCTGCATTCGCGGCGGTGGCCTATTGGAGGATCATTTATGAGGATGGCAACGTGCTGGTGAGCTTCGTATGTGCCAAGACGAAGTGCGCGCCCATGAGAACTATGTCTATCCCACGGCTGGAGCTGCAGGCAGCAGTTCTTGAACTCGGCTGATGGACACTGTCAAGAAGGAACACAGTGTAGCTATCAGTGATATCGTATTATGGACGGACTCCAAGACGGTGCTAAGATGGATCGGCAGCACCCACCTCAGTCAGAAGTCACGTTGGCTAGGCGGACCAGCATTTTTGAGGCAGCCTGCGGGCAGCTGGCCACAGCCTGAATCTGGAATTGAGAGAGATCCGGATGGTAACGACGAAGAAGAAATGCCAAGTGAGTTTTCGCTAGTTGGTGCGAGCGACTTTTGTATTTCCTTGCAGAGATTCTCGAGCTACAGTCGGCTACTCAGGACTACAGCCTGGGTCTTAAGGTTCACGCGCTGGTGCCGTGGACGAAGAAGCGAGCTCGAGGAGTACGGCCTCACTGCAGCAGAGTGTGAAGCCGCGGAGAACCTACTGGTCTGGCAGTCACAGCGTGAAGCGTTTCCAGACGAGATGCGGTCGATAGAAGACGGCAAGGTGGTCGCCAGTGGAAGCGACACTCGAGGACTAGCACCATACATAGATGACCATGGAGTTCTGCGAGCTTATGGCAGAGTTCATGCCGCATTGTGCATGCCGTACAGTGCGAGGAAGCCAATAATTCTCTCACACAGGCACAGTCTTACGGAGATGATAGTACATCATTTCCAAACCAAGATGAAGCATCAAAACGTGGATGCTACGATAACGGAGATCCGGACAAGGTTCTGAGGGTGAGGAGGGTGATCTCAGCGTGCAACGTGTGCAAGTTGCAACGTGCGCTTCCAGCGCCGCCAATAATGGGACCCCTGCCGGAAGATCGCCTGGAGGCCAATGGTTGGCCGTTCAAGAATATTGGACTGGACTATTTTGGACCACTGTTGGTGACAGTGTCGCGACACAAGGAGAAGCGATGGGTCGCCCTGTTCACATGATCGACGACCAGGACGATTCATTTGGAATTGGCGCATGATCTGACGACGGATTCTTGTATAATTGTGATCCGTAATTTCGTCTGTCGTCGAGGGCCAGTACATAAGCTGCGCAGCGACAACGGCAAGAACTTTGTTGGAGCTGACAGGGAAGCCAGACGCTTTGGCGACGTGTTCGAGATTGAAAAGATTCAAGATGTGCTATCAGGAAGAGGCATCGAGTGGGTATTCATTTGCCCAGTGAATCCATCTGAAGGAGGAGCCTGGGGAACGAATGGTGCAGTGCGTCAAGAGGGTCCTGCGCCACACATTGAAGGAGGTGGCGCCAAGGGATCACGTACTGGTGAGTTTCCTGATTGAGGCGGAGAACATCGTGAATTCGCGTCCGCTTACCCACTTGCCGGTGGATGCAGACCAGGAAGCCCCCCTGACGCCGAATGATCTGCTCAGAGGAGTAGCTAACTTGCCGGACACGCCTGGCGAAGATGTGGAGCAGCCAAAGGAGTGCGTTACACGCAAGCAATGGCGTATAGCGCGACTGATGAGGAGCCGTTTCTGGATAAGATGGGTGTTGGGGTACCTACCTACGCTAGTGCGCCAAGAGAAGTGGTGCCGGAGGACGGAGCCGATTCGCCACGGCGACATGGTGTTCATCTGCGATCCAGCTTTTCCCCGAAGAGAGTGGCGTAAAGGCATCGTGGAAGAGGTCTACAAAGGAGTGGATGGAGTCATCAGACGAGCTAGTGTGCGCATTAACGACAGAGGCCTATCAGGATTATGACCCGTCCCGTCTCCAAACTGGCGGTTTTGGATTTGAGTGAAGCGGTTCTTCACGGGGTCGGGGATGTCGCGGGACGATAATCGATAGTTAATTTCTAGTATTATTTGAATCGTTATGGATTTTTAGCCCCGTACTGAACGGGCATACTTTTCGGCCAAAGAATATTTATTATATTATATATTATATTATATATTATTTATATATTATATATTTTAAGCTTCTCTTTTTCTATTGTCGCGTGGTTAAGCAGGAGGAGATACTGCGGTAAGAGGCATTATATATAGAAAATAAGGTTATATCATGAATTCATCTCTAGAATAAAACGGCGCCACGGTGCCAATCGGCTTGCAAAAGAACCTGCCTCCCAAGGATTAATGGGCCGTTTAAAGGCAACTCCAGGGGACCAGCGACATTATCGGTTCATGTACCAGTAACAAATGGTCGCCGCAATCTGTACT
This sequence comes from Drosophila bifasciata, assembly GCA_009664405.1. Classification (NCBI taxonomy): domain Eukaryota; kingdom Metazoa; phylum Arthropoda; class Insecta; order Diptera; family Drosophilidae; genus Drosophila; species Drosophila bifasciata. The sequence continues at coordinate 22,376,136 of CM019044.1, forward strand.
TGAACAAATTGGGCTGCGGAGATGTGAATTCGTCATAGTTTTTTTTTTCGTACTGATTTTATTTGGTAAAATGCGAGGTTTATATACAGTTTTTACAAGTACAATTGCTTACTTACCTTACTTATCTTAGGCTTGTTTAATTATTTCTGAGTATAATCGGGTATGAAAACATTTTATATTTATTTATGACTAAGCAATCATTACAATTCTAACTGCAAAGGTCCGGGTTTAAAGGTCCGAGGATCAGGTCTAAGATAATTTTATGACTATCGTATAATGTTATCATGCAGATGGTGTGACATTTTATAAGCTGCAGGTTAACCCGACTGTAATTTATGAGTGCACTATCATTTTAACAATATTGTGTGCATACAAATGCATCCAGCTGTCTGTTGTTTATATTTATTTAGGTCGGCGGTGCTTATTACATATTTATTTGGGGCAGTTAGCGACTATCGTCTTTATTTATTTGGTTTGCTGGGAATTCGTAATACCAAATAGATAGAATTTCATTTAGGTTTAACCGTACGGATTGATAAATAATTTAAATCGTACAGTGTTCCTTCTTAACAGTGTCCATCAGCCGAGTTCTAAAAACTGCTGTCTGCAGCTCCAGTGCAAGACAGACGCCGCAGGCAGCGAATGCGCCCGTACAGAGGATTTAAAGTTGTGTCGACGTATAACGAGGTGGCTTGCTGTTTCATATATTGCTAGTAACGCTATACGGAGATGGACGTCAGGTGGATACATACGAAAATTCATCTGTTACGATGATCGACGACGAACTCAGGAAGGATCTGGGCATGCAGGGCGAGCGACGACATCTAAATATATAGTGATTTGGAGGTAGATCCACAAGGAAGCCTATCAACGGAAACTATCTTCAGCCTATCTGCAAATCAGCGGAGCAGGCAAGCCAGTTCGCCATTCGTTGCAAAACGTGTATTCCGCTTTGAACCTGAGACTGCCGATACAAACTCTAAAACCGACGAGATGTCCAAGGCGAGCATAAGGATGCCCGTCTGCCAATGAGGCCCTTCACCAATGTGGTGCCGAAATTGCTCAATGGACTGGATCACGGACACCTGGGTCCACTTTCCACTTCAGACGAAACGGTTTGGCAGACAGGGACCGTATGCGGCCGCAACCGATCTTGGCTGGGTTGTCTTTGGGCCGACGAGTGGACAATCAACTACGCCTTCACCAAGGTCTTGCCTCCTTTCTGTGTCATTAGACGACAATATTCAGAGGATGGTGGAGGAGTACTTCGACGTCTAGAACTTTGGTGTGAAGCTTGCGCAGCCAGTCGCCGATAGCGACGACGGACGGGCGCAGGAGATACTGGAAGATACCACAGTGAGATTGGGCCAAGACAGGTTTATTTTGGAAGGATGACCACATTGTGAAGCCACAAAGTTATGACATGGCGTACAAGCGGTTGGTCAATGTCGAGAAGAAGATGAAGCGCAAGGGCAGTTCGCGCAGGAATACAACAGCATCATCAATGATTAAGTGTGTAAAGGATACGCTCGGCGGTTGAACCCTCGTGAGGTCGCAGTGGAGAGCGACAGGCTATGGTATCTACCACACTTTAGAGTTGAAAACCCGAACAAGCAGGGGAAAGATTCGACTGTTTTTGATGCTGCATCAAAAGTTGGAGGAACTTCACTAAATTCAGCACTGGCCAAAGGGCCGCAACATTATAAACCCAGCTGTGCTCTTTCATTTTAGAGAAGGTGTCGTTGGAGTCTGTGGCGACATCAAGGAGATGTTCCACAAAGTTTTCATCCGACCTGAAGACAGATGCTCTCAACGCTTTCTGGAGAGATGGCGATGACCAAAGGGATCCTGACATCTACGAGGTGATTGTAATGACGTTTGGAGCAGCCTGCTCGCCAACACTGAGAATGCTGAACAGTTTCGGCATTCGGATCCAAGAACAGTCAAGGCCATCATAGATTGTCATTACGTGGATGACTATGTGGACAGCTTCGCTACCGAGAGCGAGGCTATCACCGTATCTACCCGAATGAAGGAGATACATGCGAACGCTGGATTCGAGCTTTGGAAATTTTCATCCAGCTCCCCCATTGTGGAGGCTGCACTAGGTCCGCCAGGACGAGGCGTGACTGTCGGATGGGATGAGGCTGAGCAGAAAATTCTAAGAATGTGTTGGCAGGCGGCCAAGGATGACTTGAGGTTCAATGTGAAGTATCATCGAGTACCAAGCAGCGTATTGAACGGCGATCTAGTCCCTACCAAGAGGGAGTATTTGAGCTTGGTCATGTCTACGTTCGATCCCCTGGGATTCTTGTGTTGCCTCATGATAACAACCAAGTCATTGCCACGAGAGATTTGGAGGCAGGCGATCCAGTGGGATGAAACACTTCCGGATGAGATATACAGAGCGTTTGTAAATTGGCGCAAAGAAATGGGCACCGTGGGGCAGTTCCGAAGTCCTCGCCATTATTTCGGGCATGGACTCGTGCGGGCTATAGAGCTGCAGGTCTTTGTGGATGCGAGTCAGTCTTCATTCGTGGCGGTGGCCTACTGGAGGGTCACTTATGAAGATGGCAACGTGCTGGTGAGCTTCGTATGTGCCATGACGAAGTGCGCGCCCATGAGAACTATGTATCCCACGGTTGGAGCTGCAGGCAGCAGTTCTTGAACCCGTCTGATGGACACTGTTAAGAAGGAACACAGTGTAGTTATCAGTAACATCGTATTATGGACTGACTCCAAGACGGTGCTAAGATGGATTGGCAGCACCCACCGCCGGTATAAGCAGTTTGTCGGCAATAGGGTAGCGGAAATCTTGGAGTCAACGAAGTTATCCCAATGGAGATGGGTGCTAAAAGCCGCGGATGCAGCGGATGATACAACGCGTTCGCAATGCCACGTGGACCTCAGTCAGAAGTCACGTTGGCTAGGCGGACCAGCTTTTGAGGCAGCCAGCGGACAGCTGGCCCCAGCCTGAATCTGGAAGGAGAGTGATCCGGATGGTAACGACGAAGAGGAGATGACAAGTGAGTTTTCGTTAGTTGGTGCGAACGACTTTTGTATTTCCTTTCAGAGATTTTCGAGCTACAGTCGGCTACTCAGGACTACAGCCTCAATCTTAAGGTTCACGCGCTGGTGCCGTGGACGAAGAAGCGATCTTAAGGAGTACGGCCTCACTGCAGCAGAGTGTGAAGCCGCGGAGAACTTGTTGGCCAGGCAGTCACAACGTGAAGCGTTTCCAGACGGGATACGGTCGATAGAAGACAGCAAGGTGGTCGCCAGTGGAAGCGACACTCGAGGACTAGCACCATACATAGATGACCATGGAGTTCTGCGAGCTTATGGCAGAGTTCATGCCGCATTGTGCATGCCGTACAGTGCGAGGAAGCCAATAATTCTCTCACACAGGCACAGTCTTACGGAGATGATAGTACATCATTTCCAAACCAAGATGAAGCATCAAAACGTGGATGCTACGATAACGGAGATCCGGACAAGGTTCTGAGGGTGAGGAGGGTGATCTCAGCGTGCAACGTGTGCAAAAGTTGCAACGTGCGCTTCCAGCGCCGCCAATAATGGGACCCCTGCCGGAAGATCGCCTGGAGGCCAATGGTTGGCCGTTCAAGAATATTGGACTGGACTATTTTGGACCACTGTTGGTGACAGTGTCGCGACACAAGGAGAAGCGATGGGTCGCCCTGTTCACATGCTCGACGACCAGGACGATTCATTTGGAATTGGCGCATGATCTGACGACGGATTCTTGTATAATTGTGATCCGTAATTTCGTCTGTCGTCGAGGGCCAGTACATAAGCTGCGCAGCGACAACGGCAAGAACTTCGTTGGAGCTGACAGGGAAGCCAGACGCTTTGGCGACGTGTTCGAGATTGAAAAGATTCAAGATGTGCTATCAGGAAGAGGCATCGAGTGGGTATTCATTTGCCCAGTGAATCCATCTGAAGGAGGAGCCTGGGAACGAATGGTGCAGTGCGTCAAGAGGGTCCTGCGCCACACATTGAAGGAGGTGGCGCCAAGGGATCACGTACTGGTGAGTTTCCTGATTGAGGCGGAGAACATCGTGAATTCGCGTCCGCTTACCCACTTGCCGGTGGATGCAGACCAGGAAGCCCCTGACGCCGAATGATCTGCTCAGAGGAGTAGCTAACTTGCCGGACACGCCTGGCGAAGATGTGGAGCAGCCAAAGGAGTGCGTTACACGCAAGCAATGGCGTATAGCGCGACTGATGAGGAGCCGTTTCTGGATAAGATGGGTGTTGGGGTACCTACCTACGCTAGTGCGCCGAGAGAAGTGGTGCCGGAGGACGGAGCCGATTCGCCACGGCGACATGGTGTTCATCTGCGATCCAGCTTTTCCCCGAAGAGAGTGGCGTAAAGGAATCGTGGAAGAGGTCTACAAAGGAGTGGATGGAGTCATCAGACGAGCTAGTGTGCGCATTAACGACAGAGGCCTATCAAGGATTATGACCCGTCCCGTCTCCAAACTGGCGGTTTTGGATTTGAGTGAAGCGGTTCTTCACGGGGTCGGGGATGTCGCGGGACGATAATCGATAGTTAATTTCTAGTATTATTTGAATCGTTATGGATTTTTTAGCCCCGTACTGAACGGGCATACTTTTCGGCCAAAAGAATATTTATTATATTATATATTATATTATATATTATTTATATATTATATATTTTTAAGCTTCTCTTTTTTCTATTGTCGCGTGGTTAAGCTGGAGGAGATACTGCGGTAAGAGGCATTATATATAGAAAATAAGGTTATATCATGAATTCATCTCTAGAATAAAACGGCGCCACGGTGCCAATCGGGTTGCAAAAAGAACCTGCCTCCCAAGGATTAATGGGCCGTTTAAAGGCAACTCCAGGGGACCAGCGACATTATCGGTTCATGTACCAGTAACAAATGGTCGCCGCAATCTGTACTTGAACAAATTGGGCTGCGGAGATGTGAATTCGTCATAGTTTTTCTTTCGTACTGATTTTATTTGGTAAAATGCGAGGTTTATATACAGTTTTTACAAGTACAATTGCTTACTTACCTTACTTATCTTAGGCTTGTTTAATTATTTCTGAGTATAATCGGGTATGAAAACATTTTATATTTATTTATGACTAAGCAATCATTACAATTCTAACTGCAAAGGTCCGGGTTTAAAGGTCCGAGGATCAGGTCTAAGATAATTTTATGACTATCGTATAATGTTATCATGCAGATGGTGTGACATTTTATAAGCTGCAGGTTAACCCGACTGTAATTTATGAGTGCACTATCATTTTAACAATATTGTGTGCATACAAATGCATCCAGCTGTCTGTTTTTATATTTATTTAGGTCGGCGGTTCTTATTACATATTTATTTGGGGCAGTTAGCGACTATCGTCTTTATTTATTTGGTTTGCTGGGAATTCGTAATACCAAATAGATAGAATTTCATTTAGGTTTAACCGTACGGATTGATAAATAATTTAAATCGTACAGTGTTCCTTCTTAACAGTGTCCATCAGCCGAGTTCTAAAACTGCTGTCTGCAGCTCCAGTGCAAGACAGACGCCGCAGGCAGCGAATGCGCCCTTACAGAGGATTTAAAGTTGTGTCGACGTATAACGAGGTGGTTTGCTGTTTCATATATTGCTAGTAACGCTATACGGAGATGGACGTCAGGTGGATACATACGAAAATTCATCTGTTACGATGATCGACGACGAACTCAGGAAGGATCTGGGCATGCAGGGCGAGCGACGACATCTAAATATATAGTGATTTGGAGGTAGATCCACAAGGAAGCCTATCAACGGAAACTATCTTCAGCCTATCTGCAAATCAGCGGAGCAGGCAAGCCAGTTCGCCATTCGTTGCAAAACGTGTATTCCGCTTTGAACCTGAGACTGCCGATACAAACTCTAAACCGACGAGATGTCCAAGGCGAGCATAAGGATGCCCGTCTGCCAATGAGGCCCTTCACCAATGTGGTGCCGAAATTGCTCAATGGACTGGATCACGGACACCTGGGTCCACTTTCCACTTCAGACGAAACGGTTTGGCAGACAGGGACCGTATGCGGCCGCAACCGATCTTGGCTGGGTTGTCTTTGGGCCGACGAGTGGACAATCAACTACGCCTTCACCAAGGTCTTGCCTCCTTTCTGTGTCATTAGACGACAATATTCAGAGGATGGTGGAGGAGTACTTCGACGTCTAGAACTTTGGTGTGAAGCTTGCGCAGCCAGTCGCCGATAGCGACGACGGACGGGCGCAGAAGATACTGGAAGATACCACAGTGAGATTGGGCCAAGACAGGTTTATTTTGGAAGGATGACCACATTGTGAAGCCACAAAGTTATGACATGGCGTACAAGCGGTTGGTCAATGTCGAGAAGAAGATGAAGCGCAAGGGCAGTTCGCGCAGGAATACAACAGCATCATCAATGATTAAGTGTCTAAAGGATACGCTCGGCGGTTGAACCCTCGTGAGGTCGCAGTGGAGAGCGACAGGCTATGGTATCTACCACACTTTAGAGTTGAAAACCCGAACAAGCAGGGAAAGATTCGACTGTTTTTTGATGCTGCATCAAAAGTTGGAGGAACTTCACTAAATTCAGCACTGGCCAAAGGGCCGCAACATTATAAACCCAGCTGTGCTCTTTCATTTTAGAGAAGGTGTCGTTGGAGTCTGTGGCGACATCAAGGAGATGTTCCACAAAGTTTTCATCCGACCTGAAGACAGATGCTCTCAACGCTTTCTGTGGAGAGATGGCGATGACCAAAGGGATCCTGACATCTACGAGGTGATTGTAATGACGTTTGGAGCAGCCTGCTCGCCAACACTGAGAATGCTGAACAGTTTCGGCATTCGGATCCAAGAACAGTCAAGGCCATCATAGATTGTCATTACGTGGATGACTATGTGGACAGCTTCGCTACCGAGAGCGAGGCTATCACCGTATCTACCCGAATGAAGGAGATACATGCGAACGCTGGATTCGAGCTTTGGAAATTTTCATCCAGCTCCCCATTGTGGAGCTGCACTAGGTCCGCCAGGACGAGGCGTGACTGTCGGATGGGATGAGGCTGAGCAGAAAATTCTAAGAATGTGTTGGCAGGCGGCCAAGGATGACTTGAGGTTCAATGTGAAGTATCATCGAGTACCAAGCAGCGTATTGAACGGCGATCTAGTCCCTACCAAGAGGGAGTATTTGAGCTTGGTCATGTCTACGTTCGATCCCCTGGGATTCTTGTGTTGCCTCATGATAACAACCAAGTCATTGCCACGAGAGATTTGGAGGCAGGCGATCCAGTGGGATGAAACACTTCCGGATGAGATATACAGAGCGTTTGTAAATTGGCGCAAAGAAATGGGCACCGTGGGGCAGTTCGAAGTCCTCGCCATTATTTCGGGCATGGACTCGTGCGGGCTATAGAGCTGCAGGTCTTTGTGGATGCGAGTCAGTCTTCATTCGTGGCGGTGGCCTACTGGAGGGTCACTTATGAAGATGGCAACGTGCTGGTGAGCTTCGTATGTGCCATGACGAAGTGCGCGCCCATGAGAACTATGTATCCCACGGTTGGAGCTGCAGGCAGCAGTTCTTGGAACCCGTCTGATGGACACTGTTAAGAAGGAACACAGTGTAGTTATCAGTAACATCGTATTATGGACTGACTCCAAGACGGTGCTAAGATGGATTGGCAGCACCCACCGCCGGTATAAGCAGTTTGTCGGCAATAGGGTAGCGGAAATCTTGGAGTCAACGAAGTTATCTTGCTAACAGCCGCGGATGCAGCGGATGATACAACGCGTTCGCAATGCCACGTGGACCTCAGTCAGAAGTCACGTTGGCTAGGCGGACCAGCTTTTGAGGCAGCCAGCGGACAGCTGGCCCCAGCCTGAATCTGGAAGGAGAGTGATCCGGATGGTAACGACGAAGAGGAGATGACAAGTGAGTTTTCGTTAGTTGGTGCGAACGACTTTTGTATTTCCTTTCAGAGATTTTCGAGCTACAGTCGGCTACTCAGGACTACAGCCTCAATCTTAAGGTTCACGCGCTGGTGCCGTGGACGAAGAAGCGATCTTAAGGAGTACGGCCTCACTGCAGCAGAGTGTGAAGCCGCGGAGAACTTGTTGGCCAGGCAGTCACAACGTGAAGCGTTTCCAGACGGGATACGGTCGATAGAAGACAGCAAGGTGGTCGCCAGTGGAAGCGACACTCGAGGACTAGCACCATACATAGATGACCATGGAGTTCTGCGAGCTTATGGCAGAGTTCATGCCGCATTGTGCATGCCGTACAGTGCGAGGAAGCCAATAATTCTCTCACACAGGCACAGTCTTACGGAGATGATAGTACATCATTTCCAAACCAAGATGAAGCATCAAAACGTGGATGCTACGATAACGGAGATCCGGACAAGGTTCTGAGGGTGAGGAGGGTGATCTCAGCGTGCAACGTGTGCAAAGTTGCAACGTGCGCTTCCAGCGCCGCCAATAATGGGACCCCTGCCGGAAGATCGCCTGGAGGCCAATGGTTGGCCGTTCAAGAATATTGGACTGGACTATTTTGGACCACTGTTGGTGACAGTGTCGCGACACAAGGAGAAGCGATGGGTCGCCCTGTTCACATGCTCGACGACCAGGACGATTCATTTGGAATTGGCGCATGATCTGACGACGGATTCTTGTATAATTGTGATCCGTAATTTCGTCTGTCGTCGAGGGCCAGTACATAAGCTGCGCAGCGACAACGGCAAGAACTTCGTTGGAGCTGACAGGGAAGCCAGACGCTTTGGCGACGTGTTCGAGATTGAAAAGATTCAAGATGTGCTATCAGGAAGAGGCATCGAGTGGGTATTCATTTGCCCAGTGAATCCATCTGAAGGAGGAGCCTGGGAACGAATGGTGCAGTGCGTCAAGAGGGTCCTGCGCCACACATTGAAGGAGGTGGCGCCAAGGGATCACGTACTGGTGAGTTTCCTGATTGAGGCGGAGAACATCGTGAATTCGCGTCCGCTTACCCACTTGCCGGTGGATGCAGACCAGGAAGCCCCCCTGACGCCGAATGATCTGCTCAGAGGAGTAGCTAACTTGCCGGACACGCCTGGCGAAGATGTGGAGCAGCCAAAGGAGTGCGTTACACGCAAGCAATGGCGTATAGCGCGACTGATGAGGAGCCGTTTCTGGATAAGATGGGTTTTGGGGTACCTACCTACGCTAGTGCGCCGAGAGAAGTGGTGCCGGAGGACGGAGCCGATTCGCCACGGCGACATGGTGTTCATCTGCGATCCAGCTTTTCCCCGAAGAGAGTGGCGTAAAGGAATCGTGGAAGAGGTCTACAAAGGAGTGGATGGAGTCATCAGACGAGCTAGTGTGCGCATTAACGACAGAGGCCTATCAAGGATTATGACCCGTCCCGTCTCCAAACTGGCGGTTTTGGATTTGAGTGAAGCGGTTCTTCACGGGGTCGGGGATGTCGCGGGACGATAATCGATAGTTAATTTCTAGTATTATTTGAATCGTTATGGATTTTTAGCCCCGTACTGAACGGGCATACTTTTCGGCCAAAGAATATTTATTATATTATATATTATATTATATATTATTTATATATTATATATTTTTAAGCTTCTCTTTTTCTATTGTCGCGTGGTTAAGCTGGAGGAGATACTGCGGTAAGAGGCATTATATATAGAAAATAAGGTTATATCATGAATTCATCTCTAGAATAAAACGGCGCCACGGTGCCAATCGGGTTGCAAAAGAACCTGCCTCCCAAGGATTAATGGGCCGTTTAAAGGCAACCCAGGGGACCAGCGACATTATCGGTTCATGTACCAGTAACAAATGGTCGCCGCAATCTGTACTTGAACAAATTGGGCTGCGGAGATGTGAATTCGTCATAGTTTTCTTTCGTACTGATTTTATTTGGTAAAATGCGAGGTTTATATACAGTTTTTACAAGTACAATTGCTTACTTACCTTACTTATCTTAGGCTTGTTTAATTATTTCTGAGTATAATCGGGTATGAAAACATTTTATATTTATTTATGACTAAGCAATCATTACAATTCTAACTGCAAAGGTCCGGGTTTAAAGGTCCGAGGATCAGGTCTAAGATAATTTTATGACTATCGTATAATGTTATCATGCAGATGGTGTGACATTTTATAAGCTGCAGGTTAACCCGACTGTAATTTATGAGTGCACTATCATTTTAACAATATTGTGTGCATACAAATGCATCCAGCTGTCTGTTTTTATATTTATTTAGGTCGGCGGTTCTTATTACATATTTATTTGGGGCAGTTAGCGACTATCGTCTTTATTTATTTGGTTTGCTGGGAATTCGTAATACCAAATAGATAGAATTTCATTTAGGTTTAACCGTACGGATTGATAAATAATTTAAATCGTACAGTGTTCCTTCTTAACAGTGTCCATCAGCCGAGTTCTAAAACTGCTGTCTGCAGCTCCAGTGCAAGACAGACGCCGCAGGCAGCGAATGCGCCCTTACAGAGGATTTAAAGTTGTGTCGACGTATAACGAGGTGGCTTGCTGTTTCATATATTGCTAGTAACGCTATACGGAGATGGACGTCAGGTGGATACATACGAAAATTCATCTGTTACGATGATCGACGACGAACTCAGGAAGGATCTGGGCATGCAGGGCGAGCGACGACATCTAAATATATAGTGATTTGGAGGTAGATCCACAAGGAAGCCTATCAACGGAAACTATCTTCAGCCTATCTGCAAATCAGCGGAGCAGGCAAGCCAGTTCGCCATTCGTTGCAAAACGTGTATTCCGCTTTGAACCTGAGACTGCCGATACAAACTCTAAACCGACGAGATGTCCAAGGCGAGCATAAGGATGCCCGTCTGCCAATGAGGCCCTTCACCAATGTGGTGCCGAAATTGCTCAATGGACTGGATCACGGACACCTGGGTCCACTTTCCACTTCAGACGAAACGGTTTGGCAGACAGGGACCGTATGCGGCCGCAACCGATCTTGGCTGGGTTGTCTTTGGGCCGACGAGTGGACAATCAACTACGCCTTCACCAAGGTCTTGCCTCCTTTCTGTGTCATTAGACGACAATATTCAGAGGATGGTGGAGGAGTACTTCGACGTCTAGAACTTTGGTGTGAAGCTTGCGCAGCCAGTCGCCGATAGCGACGACGGACGGGCGCAGGAGATACTGGAAGATACCACAGTGAGATTGGGCCAAGACAGGTTTATTTTGGAAGGATGACCACATTGTGAAGCCACAAAGTTATGACATGGCGTACAAGCGGTTGGTCAATGTCGAGAAGAAGATGAAGCGCAAGGGCAGTTCGCGCAGGAATACAACAGCATCATCAATGATTAAGTGTGTAAAGGATACGCTCGGCGGTTGAACCCTCGTGAGGTCGCAGTGGAGAGCGACAGGCTATGGTATCTACCACACTTTAGAGTTGAAAACCCGAACAAGCAGGGAAAGATTCGACTGTTTTTTGATGCTGCATCAAAAGTTGGAGGAACTTCACTAAATTCAGCACTGGCCAAAGGGCCGCAACATTATAAACCCAGCTGTGCTCTTTCATTTTAGAGAAGGTGTCGTTGGAGTCTGTGGCGACATCAAGGAGATGTTCCACAAAGTTTTCATCCGACCTGAAGACAGATGCTCTCAACGCTTTCTGTGGAGAGATGGCGATGACCAAAGGGATCCTGACATCTACGAGGTGATTGTAATGACGTTTGGAGCAGCCTGCTCGCCAACACTGAGAATGCTGAACAGTTTCGGCATTCGGATCCAAGAACAGTCAAGGCCATCATAGATTGTCATTACGTGGATGACTATGTGGACAGCTTCGCTACCGAGAGCGAGGCTATCACCGTATCTACCCGAATGAAGGAGATACATGCGAACGCTGGATTCGAGCTTTGGAAATTTTCATCCAGCTCCCCCATTGTGGAGGCTGCACTAGGTCCGCCAGGACGAGGCGTGACTGTCGGATGGGATGAGGCTGAGCAGAAAATTCTAAGAATGTGTTGGCAGGCGGCCAAGGATGACTTGAGGTTCAATGTGAAGTATCATCGAGTACCAAGCAGCGTATTGAACGGCGATCTAGTCCCTACCAAGAGGGAGTATTTGAGCTTGGTCATGTCTACGTTCGATCCCCTGGGATTCTTGTGTTGCCTCATGATAACAACCAAGTCATTGCCACGAGAGATTTGGAGGCAGGCGATCCAGTGGGATGAAACACTTCCGGATGAGATATACAGAGCGTTTGTAAATTGGCGCAAAGAAATGGGCACCGTGGGGCAGTTCCGAAGTCCTCGCCATTATTTCGGGCATGGACTCGTGCGGGCTATAGAGCTGCAGGTCTTTGTGGATGCGAGTCAGTCTTCATTCGTGGCGGTGGCCTACTGGAGGGTCACTTATGAAGATGGCAACGTGCTGGTGAGCTTCGTATGTGCCATGACGAAGTGCGCGCCCATGAGAACTATGTATCCCACGGTTGGAGCTGCAGGCAGCAGTTCTTGGAACCCGTCTGATGGACACTGTTAAGAAGGAACACAGTGTAGTTATCAGTAACATCGTATTATGGACTGACTCCAAGACGGTGCTAAGATGGATTGGCAGCACCCACCGCCGGTATAAGCAGTTTGTCGGCAATAGGGTAGCGGAAATCTTGGAGTCAACGAAGTTATCCCAATGGAGATGGGTGCTAACAGCCGCGGATGCAGCGGATGATACAACGCGTTCGCAATGCCACGTGGACCTCAGTCAGAAGTCACGTTGGCTAGGCGGACCAGCTTTTGAGGCAGCCAGCGGACAGCTGGCCCCAGCCTGAATCTGGAAGGAGAGTGATCCGGATGGTAACGACGAAGAGAGGAGATGACAAGTGAGTTTTCGTTAGTTGGTGCGAACGACTTTTGTATTTCCTTTCAGAGATTTTCGAGCTACAGTCGGCTACTCAGGACTACAGCCTCAATCTTAAGGTTCACGCGCTGGTGCCGTGGACGAAGAAGCGATCTTAAGGAGTACGGCCTCACTGTGTGAAGCCGCGGAGAACTTGTTGGCCAGGCAGTCACAACGTGAAGCGTTTCCAGACGGGATGCGGTCGATAGAAGACAGCAAGGTGGTCGCCAGTGGAAGCGACACTCGAGGACTAGCACCATACATAGATGACCATGGAGTTCTGCGAGCTTATGGCAGAGTTGATGCCGCATTGTGCATGCCGTACAGGTCGCCCTGTTCACATGCTCGACGACCAGGGCGATTCATCTGGAATTGGCGCATGTTCTGACGACGGATTCCTGTATTAATGCGTTCCGTAATTTCGTCTGTCGTCGAGGGCCAGTACATAAGCTGTGCAGCGACAACGGCAAGAACTTCAGGCAGAGGCATCAAGTTGGTATTCAATTGCCCATCCATCTGAAGGAGAAGTCTGGGAACGAATGGTGCAGTGCGTCAGTGGTTCCTGCTCCACACATTGAAGGAGGTGGTACCAAGGGATCACGTACTGGTGAGTTTCCTGATCGAGGCGGAGAACATCGTGAATTCGCCGGTGGATGCGGACCAGGAAACCCCCTGACGCCGAATGATCTGCTCAGAGGAGTAGCTAACTTGCCGAACACGACCGGCATTTGAAGGCAACTCCGTGGGACCACCGACAGTATTGAAAATCTGCTGCTGATGAAATTAATGAGTGTTTGTAAATATTTGTGGCACTTGCAAAACGATGAAATCAGCAGATTTGCTTTCCAGAAAACTGTTAGATTTCGTATCAAATTTTGTTTAAAAATGTGTGTTTGAACGCCTATTTCATTTCATTTTGTGTCATTCTGTAACAGAAGATTTTATGATAGATTTTGTTTTTTATAACTTTTTGTGTGAAAAATTGTTTTCTGAAAAAATTGCAATTTCAAAGTTAAATGCCGAGACGATTACATTTGGGCCGGCGAACGCGAAATGCGACGCGAGCTGTGGCTTCGAGGAGCCGTGAAAGAAGCCAAGACATTACAAATCGCAATGAAAATAATCGTCTACGCACAGCAAGGTCCCGTTCAAATCAACGGAACAATGATTCAACAACAACTGCAAAAGAACGTCGTGATATACAAATTCTACACGGTGTTGCATTCGCGTACAATAGTGTCACCGATTACGCTCTCATAGGCAAATTATAATTCTTCCAATGAATGACCGTTGTCGCCATTGTCAGGCATATAAATTAAAAGATGAAGCAGATATTCCATTTGCTGTGCGAGTGGTAAAGTGAAATTTCCTGAATTGGGGAGCCCAGCACAACCATTGAGCACATTACTTAATGGATTGACACCTGAGTTTTCAAATGACGTTTTTGGTGCCATAAATATCATAAGAGTCAACTTCATGCCAACATTCAAGGTACAGTTCAGTTATTATGGTTATGGTTCAGTTATTCAAACGTCGCTTTATCGAATGCTATGGACGATCATCAAATTGTTATTCGAGCTGATAAAACACCGGTTGGCCAACATGCAAGGCGTTTCAGTGCATAAACAGTTGACGAAGTGGCAATATTCACAGTTGGTGACCGATATAATAATCGTGATATTGTGCTTCATCGTAGAAATGAGCAACTTGACCGTGTACCCGAGACTCATCGCTGTTATGATGCACTACAATATCCGATATTGACTTGGAGCGGCCAAGATCATCATTTCTATCATTTCAATACTAAAACGAGAAAGGACGTATTGTGTCGCTGTTGCCGCGACACTAATATTATACCCGTACTCAGTCTGTACACATGTGATTTATGTGGAATTTTCAAATGTTGTATCAGTTTTTACATTTTACATTTGTTTGCTGCATCTGTCATCTAAATCAGTTCTTACAACAACACAAGTACACTGCACGAGGCAGAGTGTGTGAGCGCGAGTGTGAGTGTGAGAGAATCAGTAGCGGCTATCCACCCTCAAAAAAATTTATATTTTGTTGTGTGGGTTGCGAGGGCTGGCTGCTGAAAATTAATTTAATCATTGTGTCTATAATAATGATCCGATCTGGACCGAATTCTGAAATTTAGATAGATATGATAGGTATATAGGTAGATATGATCATTCCCTACGATACTGCATTTTTCGTTTTTCTTCAAAATTGTGGATTTTCGTCATTTGTGTGGGCGGAAGGGGGCGCGGCGAAATTTCGAAATACACTTGTACTGAAGTGGTATCACAGGAGTCTAGACAGAAAGTTTGGTTGCTCTAGCTCTTAGTCTCTGAGATCCAGGCGTTCATTTGTACGAAACACCAATTCGACTCGATTTTGTGTGAGTGCGAAAGAGAGGGAATGATGTTTCTCGAAATGGTTTTTCTCTATTGTGGCTATACTAATGATCCGATCCGATTCAGATTTGGGCCCCTGATAGATATGGCCTTTCTCTATGAATCTGCAATTTTAGTTTTCTGTTATTCTTATTATTAAAATTGTGGACGCCACAGATGTGCGCCTTTTGTGGGGGTGGAAGTGGGCGGGGCGAAATTTTGAAACACTTTTCTAGGAGTGAGATATCACATCAGACGGGATAAAAAATGTTGTTGCTCTAGCTTTTATAGCCTTCGAGCAATGGGCGACAAACAATACGGACAGACAGACAGACGGACGGACAGACAGGGCTATATCGATTTGTCTATTGATGCTGATCAAGAATATATGTATATACTTTATATGGTCGGAAATTATTCCTTCTCTATGTTATTCACATCCACTTTTACCACAAATACTCTTCGAGTACGGGTATAATGATATATCCGGTAAACGATAAATTTATGAACAATGTATAATTGATAATTTATGATTCCTAAACGACGACGCCAGCAGCGTCACCGGCGAAGGCGCAGGCAGCACAGCGTACAGCACGAACGCAGGCTCAGCCGACCAGAACGCCGACTGCGGCGAGACCAGCAGCACCACCGGCGAAGGCGCGGGCAGCCGACCGCAACGCAGACCGCGAAGCTCGCTGCACCGGAGCCGACGAAAGATAGGACCGGATAGCGTGGTGCGTCTTGTTCGGGTACACGGGGTGTGGTTCCGGGTGTCTTGGAAGCGAAGCAGTTTTAGAAAAACAATAAATGGAAAAATTAAGAACAGAACTTACCCAAATGGTCGCATCTCGTGGCAGGCCGAGGAACAGGGTACACACGCGAGGAGAATGAACCACGAACGGTCAGAAACGCAACTGGCTTGTTGTACTGTGTTGGTACTACAGATACTGCAAGCGGAAGCAACATGTGAAAACGGTCTGAGAGGTCTGGCAGCACGATAAAGGGCACGCAGGGCGTGAACCTATCATGCGCATAGTTAGCACCCAACGATCAAGTAAATCAGCTACGGAGCGGGCAGGGATACATCGATAGGCGATGAACCGATCGAGTGGTGGGCGAACCAGTTCGGAACACGTGAATCTGACTCGCGCGCAAAATTTGATTACGAATTTGAATTTCGAATTTGATCAAACCGTCAGGTGGTTGGTAGGAAAGTAAGGGAGTTGTCCACTGGTGAAGACACGGGGAAGTCGAGTTTCCTCACCAGTAATTAAACCTAAATTTGTTACAACAAGCCCGTCGGCCGCTTAGCCAGCACTGCTGATTGAAACAGAAAGAAACGAATTAATAGGTAGGCAATTCGAAAGGTAACGAACGTACCGTCCTATATTTTATTTTCTGCATCCATAAGTCTACATAAGTCGCGGCCCATCCATCAAATCCAGTTGAATGCGTGGGTGACGGTCTGTTCCCAAACGAAGCCACGCAAGGAAGTGTTAAATAAAGTTTTTTAAAGTTACCCACGTCGGATTAAGAGTCAAGTTGATTTTTATACATTTGTGTAAGAAAACACTTTATTTTAAAGTTAAAAATTTAAAACAGGGGTTCTCAATTAGGTAATTATTTAATTGCCTATTTTTTTGTTTTTTTTTCTTCCAGTTTTTATTCTTCATTTATTTACTAACCATTTTTTTCAATCAAAACTGTAATGATCTCGACAATCGCTTTCTATTTGAGAAAAATGATCAAACTTGATGCAATTTACATGTAACCAAAAATTTGGGAATGGCATGGTTAATGGCGAAAAACTGTTATGAAACAAAAACAAAATCTTAAGTATAATAAAGGAAAAAGTATAACTTATACACAAAGGAGTGCTCTTAAGCGAATAACTCTTATACGAATCCAAAATTTTTGGATTTGATGGCCATCAGCATTTTAGTGCGTAAAATAGATTTGCTAGAGTACAAAGGGATATACAGTCGAGATATACAAGTATTTGCTGTGGGAAGATGAGAGTCATCCGCAGGTCTTATAGTTACAGATGGCAAAGGTTGAAATCCCTCTTCCGAAGCAGGTAAGGCTGGCGAACCTGTCCAGAAATAAACCTAAATATCGAATATGTAAATAATACAAATATTTAATTTATGCAAGAATAGTTACTAGATCTTGACGTTCCAATATATTCATTTTTTCAACAATGCTCCAAAACCATCTTTTGAATTTTAGAAGTTTGTCAGGACCTTCGCTAGACTCGTCGTTAAAGGTAGTGTATGAAATCAATGTTGAAACGTTAATATCCCCGACGCCATTCAAGAGCAAACGTAAATCTTCTGCAGTTAAGCTGTTCATACTGTTGTCAGGCAGAACGTCAAAAACTCCGTCTTTTAATGCCTAAAAATAAATATTAAAAATATTTTTCTAGTTTCGATAATAGCATCCTACCTCAAGTGCCTTTTCTTGCGATTTAATCAGTCTATATTCGGTATAGCGTCTTATATAATCGAATATGTTACTGGATGTTACCGGTACTTCACGACCTCCAGGAATTAACTCTGTATTGCCACAACCTTCCTCTTTCATTAAATCAATTCTAAAATATAATTTATGTATGGTATAAGCTTACATTCCCTGAAAAAATTTGTACATACACAAAACATAGTTCCATTCGATTGATGGTTTCTTCACCCTCTTTTGTTTGGGCATTTTGAATAATTTGCCTGAAAGATTCATATAAAGCTGGATCGAAAAACGCCAAGTCGTGGAACTTAATTTTACGACCAAGTATGTACTTTAGCACGTGCCTTTGTAGGAATAGTGGAAGCAATTCATTTTGTAACAGGCAAAGTCCAATTAGTCTTAACATGTATGGGGAAAAATAATTGAGGCTGTTAATGACAATTTGATTAAATAGCTCTCGAAAGTCTTACCTTCCAATATTTCTAAATGCGTTAATGCGTTCAAAGGTCGCAAAGCCCTGGCGTGGTGTATAAAATCCCCGCTTACCCGGAGAATAAAATAATGGATCATTATCGTCTTCTGCGGGTTCGACAAGAACTACCGATGCAGATTTTTTTTGCTGATTACTTTGAGAACAAGATTCAGACTTTTGCTTAAAAGTTATAATATCTATGGCTTCATTAACTTTTTGACGCAGTGTTTCATCTGACGAAAGTACAGATAGAAGTTGGGGTGTTGGTATCTCCAAGAGCATTCCTGTTATCTTCGGTGCATGTGCTGAGTTTATTGAATTGATCTGATGAGTAATTGTAATTATTTGTAGTTATTTCGATACTATTATTAACCTAACATTATCTACCTTAGGGTATAAACGTTCTCCAAGTTGTTGCAAATGAACAGACAAATGTTCGTTTGTGCTCTCCGACATTGTATGATCTAAGTAACAAGCATAGCATAAATTATTGTCAAAATAACGTATTACTTTTTTTAAATATTATGCTCGTATATTTATTATTTACCTGTACTGTTCGAGGGGGTATACGGTCTGGCGTCTACATTTAAAACCTTTCGATCCCGAGCTGTTCGCCATAGAATTTTGCTACTTGTGCCACGTCTTTGTAATGTGGGCTGGTCCCGACTTGATCCGGAGACGGTTCTACTTCGCAGTATACTTGAAAACGGCACTCCGTATTTACTATGCGAGCTCCCTACTTGTATAGATTCAAGACAAGGCATTTTCGCATTTGCCAGCAATGCTTCTGCGATGGAAGTATAAAAGCTGCGTGCAACACCGGATCCCTCACCAGGTTCATCTTTAAATGTTACTTTTACTCTGTTGAATGCTATAGGAGGCTGAGATCGCCGATTTTGATTTCCAAATTGGGTATTGAGTTCTTTAAAAGTTTGAACAATTAAAGTGTCTCGGTTTCGTTCTAGTTTGCAAAATACTAAGTCACGCTGTTGACCATTTCGCAGTTTTTCCATGTGTCGTCGAAAACGCATTTCCTTAACAGGAAAACCTCTCAATTCTGGCAACACAGAACCATGTTCCATTCCAACATCATCCATGAATACACGTCCAAAGATATCAAGTGTTAGTTTCCAACGGCTTAACAAAAAGTTCCAAGACGGCAGTTCCGAAAAAGTATTTTTGTAAAACAAAGAACCTCGACTGGGAAATATCAAATTATGGGGTGGTGTCTTTTGCTGAAGTATATCACATTTTGTTTTTTCCGAAGTTAATAAAATGGAATTAGAAGAATTATTAAGCTCCGAGTCAACAGTTTTTAAACAAGAACCACCAGCTAGTACTATAACGCTACAGTGATCGGCTGTCGACGACGTTAATGATGATTTGTTTGGGGCAATTATAACTTCTGGTCTTGTAGCCATTAACGCATCAGTAATTTTTGATGTACTTGCACCACTGCTTAATTTTTCCAACTCATCTGTATCCATTGATACTACCCTATCGAATTGGCAGCTTTGATTTCCTACTAAAACAAATATATATAGTATATAGTATAGTATGCGCGTGCTAGTATATAGTATAATATATATTTTATATATACTAAAAGAAAGAATAATTTTACTTACCATCAACGTCCTTACGGGATTTTAAATCTTCGGAACACTGCTTTTTTTTAATTGTAAGTAAATATTTGTTTCTGCAGTTTCATCAGCTTTATATGTCATATTTTCATCACCTAAGATGCCAGTCACTGGATTATTTATTTCCACAGATTGTTGAGATGGGACAGTTTCAAAAACAGTACCATCCGTTCTTAAGGAATTGGAAAATCCGAGTCTCGTAGGAGGGACATCGATAGTAGCATTAGCACTTGTGACTACAAGCAGCGGTAGATTGGCAAAAAGCTCCTGTCGTTTTGAATTAGGCTGTAGCAAATGAGGTTTATCGGCAAGCGGCATTGCCATATCAAGTGGTAATTCAAAGCCATCTGGCGCCGAGCAGCCTAGGCTCAGGGTCGACTCAGATCTAGTAAAAAAGGCATGCCTGCGCGTGCCGAAATTACTTGAAGACAGCGAACTTGTAGACGGCTGCGGGTCACCACTAAACTCTTCTAAGTTGGTTAATTCATCGTCCGTGTCATAATTTTCCGACATTGGTGACAAATTGTTTATACGTCCAGAGATATTTTCCTGCTTATCATAAAATCCTGTGTCATTACGCATATAGTAAACAAACGCGTCGAGTACGTATGCAATATGTCGAAGAGCAGTTATATCCAATACTGGGAGGGCATCTCTATGTTCTGAGGTGTGCGCACGCATCAGAGACAGGCAGTATGTAAAGAAGTCTCGACGTGAATTGGATCCTTGGGAAATTAGATTTTATATCGTTTTTTAAGTTGATTTCAATATAAAGAATATATATTTTACCAAGCACATTTACACCGATGGATGTGGAAGTGGCAGGAGCAGGTGTTTGATTATTAGTAGATTGTCCGCTAAGGTTAAGGGGGTGTAGAGGATGATTAGGATCAGTATAGTTGGTCAAATAAGCACCAAACTTTAGCTGTGCTTCCGTTCCGTCCATCACTGTAAACATCCAGTCCCATGTAGACTTCAATCGCTTTTCAACAAATGCCTTTTGTATGAATGCAATTTTTAATTTAGATTATAATAAGTTTTGGTGTATATATGTGTGTATGTTTTAAACTTGCCTGGACAGCAACTGCTTCCTCACATTGAATTTTCAACGATGTTTCTACATCATTTACCACATTGTAAGATAAAATACTTATAAGCTCAGAAATCTGTCTTATTGTAATTCCAAATGCTCGTGCTAAGTTGCTAGCAGTTGTCGCCATTGTATGAGACTCTGCAGATGGTGTCGTAACTGCGGTGGCAGCTGGTACTGTGGAGCGTCTTAAAGCCATCGGGTCAATAAAAACTAAATTGTTACCAGTTGGTACGCGTACGGAAGACCGAGCAGGATCCCGGCTTCTGATTGCCCATTGCATTGTCTGGGGAGCTAAATCATTCCGTGCATTTGAATTAGTGCTACGACGTTCAAGTTGTTGATCGTTAAAATTAAATTCATCGGAATGTTCATCAGATTCACCATCTTCGGAACCATCTTCCTCTTGTGCTGATGAGTCTCCCGATTCGTCTTCCAAAAATAGTACACCAATATCTTTAAAGGTATGAATTAAATATTAAAGATCCATAATTATGCCTAAGAATTCTATAATTTTCCGTGAATTTCAAAAGAAAAGAAATAAAGTGGTTTATGGTATAAAGTACGAATTACATTTAGAGTAGGCGGTTGTATATGTAGTGCAATGTTATGCAATTTAAAAAAAAACGAGAAAGGGCGTGTTGTGTCGCTGTTAACGCGACACTACTTGTATACCCATACTCAGTCAGCACACATGTGATTTATGTGGAATTTTAAAATATTTTATCATTTTTTACATTTTACATTTTTATACCCGTAATCTAAAAGTAAAAGGGTTATATTGTATTTACGGTATTTGCGGTCTGTCCGTCTTGTTTGCTCGGAGACTATAAGAGCTAGAGCAAACAAATTTTTTTTCAAAACTGATTTCATATCTCACACCTACAATTGTTTTTCAAAATTTCGCCCCGCCTCCTTCCGCCCACACAATAGGCACACATCTGTGGCGTCTACAATTTAGTTTTTGTGAGAAGTGATGTACAGTAGTGCTCATAGACTTAAGCCACTGCCACTACCATAAACTGTTTTCTTAATAACTTTTTTGAACATATTTAGTTCGGCCTGAAATTTTTACATGTTGCAACACTGTTATTTAAGCAGCTGATCACAGTAAAAAATGACAAGTAGGAATTCGGGGGTTCCCAAAAAATTGACAAAATATCAAAAAGGAGTATTGCGCTCTGCTCATATACTTAAGCCACCTTGAGCTGAAATCGTCAAACTTGTGTTTTTCCGGGAAAGTTGTGCTAGTTATTTTCTAAACAAAATATTTGATTACTAAATACGTTTTCCAAAACAATTTGACCGCTATGGCTCAAAATAAAAATACAAATCCGGCCGAAAGAAAGCTGATATGGGAATATTACGAAAATAACAAAAATATTCTAAAAATTTGTAAGACTTTACATTTTTCGCGTGGCAAAGTCAGAAATGCCATTGCATTTTATAAGAAACATGGAACCTGGGAAAATATTCCACGTGTAAAGACCAGAAAAACCACGATAGACGATAAACGACGATAGACGGATTGCCAAAATCAGTAAAGCCGATCCGTTCTTGACTTCGACGCAAATCAGAGGTCAAATGGTGGCAGATTATGGCGTGAATGTGTCAGTTCAGACCATAAGAAGACGCCTAAATGAATTCGGGTTATATGGATGCATTGCCCAAAAAACCATTGCTGTCCATTAGAAATGTTAAAAGCGCCTTCAATTCGCCACAGAGCATATTCAAAAAGGTCCCAATTTTTGGAACATGATTGTTTGGAGCGACGAATCCAAGTTTAATGTCTTTGGGAGTGATGGTAAACCATATGTACGACGTCCTCCCAACAAACAATTGGACCCCAAATACACGAAGAAGACCGTTAAACATGGTGGCGCTTCGATTATGGTCTGGGCATGTTTCATCGCATCGGGCGTAGGTCCCCTAGTGAAGATAGAAGGCATTATGAACGGCGAAATGTACAGGGACATCCTTATTAACAATTTATCTGGAGAATATGCCGATAATCTGCCACTTGCCTGGGTATTTCAACAGGACAACGACCCAAAACACACCAGCAAGATAGTCAAGTCGTGGCTTAACCAAGAGGCAATCAATGTTTTGCAATGGCCACCGCAGAGCCCCGACTTGAACCCTATAGAGAACTTGTGGGGAATTCTTAAACAAGTCGTTGGCCAAAAAAAATACAGCAAATAAAAACGATTTTTGGCGAATTTTGCAAGAAGATTGGAAGAAAATCACCCCTCAACAGTGCGCACGTCTTGTGGATTCAATGCCAAAGCGTTGCTCCGCTGTTCTTAAGCAGAAAGGTCATCCCACTCAATATTAAAGTAAATTTATTAAAAGTATAAGGAATATTGGGCCAATTTTAACTTTTTCAACCATTTTTTTCAGGTGGCTCAAGTATTTGGGACATTTTGGAGATGGTCTCAGATTTTTTAAGTTTTTCGTTGAATATATATTTTTATATCTTGGTTATTCTTCTATTAGAAAACTGATATATATAACTAATGTTACACAAAAAATAGGATTTTATTTTATCATTTTAGGTGTGAACCGGCGCATTGTCATAATGAAACAAAACATTCTTTTTCGCTAAATGCGGTCGTTTTTCCTGGATTTCATCATGTAAACGCTACAACAAGTTCGCATAATATTCCCCTTTGATAGTTTTTCCATTTTTGAGATAGTCAATATGATAATATGATGATCCCGCGCGCATCCCAAAAAACCGACGCCATGACCTTGCCAGCAGATGGAAAGATGGTGTATAATGATGGACTCATATTTCATCCATGGTTATCGGCGAAAATACCGCTTTATTTTTCCTAAAAATTGCCAAGCGTATGATGGAAACATCCGCACGACGCTGTTTTGGTTCTGAAGTCAGCAAACGCGGCACCCATCTTGCGCATAACTTTTTCATATCCAATTTTTCGGTCAATATGCGATGTACAGCACTTTTTGAAATGCCTACACATTCAGCTGACTCACGAACTTTCAATCGTCGGTCACTCAATACACATTTTTTAATTTTGGCCACCATTTCTGAAGTGGTCACCTCATTTGGACGCCCATTACGAAGTTCATCTTCGCAGCTCAAACGACCTCGCTTAAACTCAGCCACCCAATATTTTATTGT
The DNA here is from genome assembly GCA_009664405.1 of Drosophila bifasciata. NCBI lineage: Eukaryota > Metazoa > Arthropoda > Insecta > Diptera > Drosophilidae > Drosophila > Drosophila bifasciata. The sequence goes on from CM019044.1 coordinate 22,400,259, forward strand.
TGTAAACGAGGGAGCAGAATTACGTAAGGTAAAATCCAGCTTGATTTTAATATTGGTTGGACTAAGACCTGATTTGCAAATCAATAACAAGCGTTCTTTATTAAAATCGACAAAAAAAACTGTGCAAGGTAAAGGCGCAAACCACAAACTTAAGCTTTTAATAGTCGGTACTTCCCTAACACTACTGTGTTAGGTCGGCCATTTCTGGGACGGCCCTCGTATGAACACTACTTTCAAGCTTAGTTTATCTTCACTTAATCAAAATTCGTTACTATTTTTTTTTTTTTTTGTTGTAACAAATAAAACTTCTAACTTAATTTAAAACAATATAATTTGTTGTACCACCCGGTGGTGGTAAAAACCAAACAAACATTTTTAACAAATTTGAGCTAAAAAAGCTTAATGACATTTTTTTTCACTGTCAAATATGCATTTTTAAAAGAAGTAGCGTGCTTTTTTTCATATAAATTAAGTATTTATGCATATTTAGGCAGTTGGTTGTAATGAGCTTTGCCATTCTGAAAAGAAAATGAATACAGCTAATAATTGGACCTTAACACTTTGTAGCTTCAGCTAATCGTTCATTTTTGAGAATTTTTTCATTTTTATTTTAAAAACTCAGGAGAAGCCTGAGCCTCTTGTGTCTTTGTGTTTTTTGTGTATAGGTGCTTTTTATTGAGCGTCGTTTAAGCGTCGTTAAGATATCGCCAAAAAAAATCTATGGATGAACGGTTAAACTTAAATTGAGCAAACCCTCTGAATATCACATTTTACACATTGTTGCTGGCCCAACGTTTTGTACACATTCGTGGTTTTTAGTATGAATCTGCAGCGCGGATATCCACAAAAAATAAAAGGTTGACAAGACAATTGTACCAAATTTAAAAGTTTTTTTTTAGTGGTAATGGATACACCTGAATATAGCGACTCAAAATATAAGTTTTCTACCACTTTTAATGTTTCTTCAACTTTGGAATTTTTTATACACGTACTGGACGAGTTAAGGGGTATATTAAATTTTTAGTAAAAGTGGATGTGGGTAACGCAGAGAAGGGAACGTTTCTGGCCACGTTTCGCCTAGTTCTCAGAGACTATAAGAGCTAGAGCAACCAAATTTCGTTTTTAAACTCATGTTATATCACACTGCTACAAGTGTATTTCGAATTTCCCCCCGCCCGCTTCCACTGACGTAAATCTGGATCAGATCGGATCAATACCGTAACAAGAATGATGAGTTTAATTTTCAGTCAATCGTTTGGCCATTCCCTTGTGGAAAATTTTGAAAAACTCTTGTTTGGAATTAATATCACAGGAGTTCGGATAGAAAGTTTGGTTGCTCTAGTTTTAATAGGGTCGGAGATCAATGCGCTAATTTGGAAATACCCTAGTAGAATTATTATATCTCATTAGACTGGAAACAAACGTTGGTTGCTCTAGCTTTTATACTCTCTGAGAACTAGGCGACAAACAAGACGGACGGACAGACCGACAGACATGGGCTAGGCTATTGATGTAGATCAAGAATACATTATGGTGTCGTAAATGTTTCCTTCCGTGAGTTACACATATCCACTTTTACCACAAATAGAATATACAATAGTTTTGAAAACTAAGGTGTGGCACTACTTTTTCAATGTTCGTAGCTGTACATTCAAACATTCTGGAAATTATGCAATAATATCGAGAGAGAGAAGACACGATGGGTACGTGCATTCACCAGTATGTATAACTTTATTAGCGCACAGAAGCAATCAACCGGTTTTTCTGATAGTTTGGGGCTTTAATATTTGTTGATTTCATTAATGATGTTTTTATGGCAGAACTTTGTTTGAATAATATAAAAACTATTTTAAATTATTTTTAGAGGTAAATATTTTGTATACAGTACTCGAAGAGTTAAGTGGTATCAAACATTTAGCCGTTAAAATTTTTTTTATATTTGGTTTGACCTTTTTTTGTCTTAAAAAAATTTAAAACTTATTAATTATGGTTTTTTTTTTTTTTGTCTGCGCCAAAAAAGCTGCAAGAAGCAGATAACCCACGATCAGCCGAGCTTCCCTTGCTGGCTTTGTAACAGCGTCGTGAACGCAAAATGTGCAGGGATCTCTGACCGTGTGGAAGACGCCATTTCACAAAGTAACGGCCTGCATTATAGCTGTGAGGAATGCCGTGCTGTTGAAACCGACATGTGCCCGTTCATGAGGCAGACAAGGAAGGGCTTCAAAGAGCTGATCTTAAGCTTTAAGAAGCAAAATTATCGGCTCTTGGCCATGGATACTCACTTAAGCAGTTTACAGCTGCTGGCTTAGTCTCCGCGGCGCACGAAGTCTACTCCGCCGGACTTGTGAGTGTTTACTGCCTCACGGCTGTTTCGTTTGCTACTCCAAGGGCAACGATCGTTGGATTCGGGTTCCGATAACATTACATTACTCGGAGAGCATGCAGTCAGAAACGTCTGTGGCATGCGTGTCCGTAGAGTCTGCAGTCATAGCTATCCCACTCATTTTAACCATACACTTGATGTACGTCTCGACCACCGGATATTGCCATCACACGTAGTGGACCTGTGGTGATAAAACCACTGGTGAGCGTTACACCAAAGCGGCAAGTTTTTGTCTCTCGGCTTGCCCCTGACCACACATCTAACAATGTATCTTCTTTTATCCAAAGCAAAATAAAAGCCCATGGCGTATAGGTGGAGATGTTTAATTTCTCATATGCCAGGAAGATAGCTTTTTTTAAGATAAGCGTCTCCCAACTCATTTCGGCCCTGCCAATTTTTAACCGGAGCATTTGGTTGTGAAAAAGTACAAGCCTAAGAAGAAGAATAGGCTCCCAACACCCCCCATTAATCAGCCATTTGGTCCATCGTCGTCTTCCCGCTCTTCCCCATCCAAAAAACTAGCTTCCTCTCTTTTAGTTTCTTACCAGAATGCTAGAGGCTTACGTAGTAACACGTCATTGTGTTTCCTGAGGCCTGGCTACGGCCGGAAAGTTTTGGAGTTTTGGCAGGTCGGTACACAATATTAGAAATGACCGTTTGTCTCGACGTGGAGGAGGGGTCCTCATCGCAGTGGACTCTAACTTCAACGTCGGAACATTTAATATTCCAGGTTCAACAAGGCCTGGAATTCCTGTGCATAAAACTGATTCTTTCAGCCCTTTCTATTTTCATTACTTGCTCGTACATTCCGCCGTCTTTGGATATCTATATATATATATAAAATATATCATCTGTCCGCTTTAAGAACTGTTCCTTCCTCGCTATCAGATAAAGACCAAGTGATAGTTCTGGGTGATTTCAATTTTCCAGGTACTGTTTGGTCTTCGGTAAACGAGTCTAATAACCGTGTGCCCATATCACGAAATGGGCGACAAACAATACGGACAAACAGACAGACGGACAAACATGGCTATATCGACTCGGCTATAGATGCTGATCAAGAATATATATACTTTATGGGGTCGGAAACGATTTCACTCATCCACTTTTACCACAAATACAATATACCGTATTACTCTCCGAGTATGGGTATAAACATCAAGAGAAGTTGGATCTCCTTCTTCGAACTTTAGTATTGGATCGATCGGGTAGGCTGTCTGAACGTGTCCGCTGCTTTCGTATGGCCGAGATTACGAAGCCTTAATTAGGCCTAATAGCCTCATTAGGGATTTTGATTGGTCCGCTTTGAATTTGTGCATTGATGTTGTGAAAGGCACCAACAACTTTTACAAAGTACTTTACACACTTTTTTTGATTCATATGTCACTTTTTTTTTTGTACGATTAAATCTGGGAATCTGGTCTAACAAAGAGCTATACAGTCTAAAAAAAATAACATCAAGACTTAATACAACATTTCCAGAATCTTTCTTCTTTCTCTCGTTATGTAATAGCTCTTAACGCTCAATGCTATAGAAATTACCTATCTCGATGCAGGATACGCTTTTCTCTGGACCCAAACAGTTTTACAGTTTTGTAAACAGTAAGCGTAGATCGTCCGCACATCCATTCTCGCTATCATTTTTTAATTCGTCGGCCAACAATGATCAGGCCATTGACGATCTTTTTGCACAATTTTTCGAAACAACCTATTCCCATGAAAGCTACTCTGGTCAGCCGTATCCATACAGTTTACCTAGATCGAACGGCATTTCCACCCCTTGTCAAAGAGTCGCTCCTGCCAACGGAGACCAGACCCTCCCAAGCGTACACGCGACGGTGACAGAGGACCCCAAGCCGTCGTCTTCACCGTCAGCAGCAGCTGGCATGAATACGATTGTGGATCAACCCTCAACGTCATCGTCTGCTAACTCGCGAGGGAGAAAGGGGAAGAGGTATCCGGGAAGCAGAGGGAGACCATACCTCTGCTGCAGAACACGGCAGGCGCCAAGGCATTCTGGCTAGCCTAGGAGCACCGCTGCAGCTGCAGGCAGCCATTATCGACCGAAGCCACCCGGAAGGGAAGATATCGGACGTTAACTGGCCGAAGGCAGAATCAGAGATCCTGACCGCCATGAAGGATGCCATTGTTCGCGCAGACAACCCGTTTGTCTGCGAGTTCAAGGGCATCAAGTGGTATAGGGAGCCAAAGCAGTGGCCTGCCTGTGGAAACGCAGAAACTCTCGAGTTTCTCAAAACCACGGTCCAAGGTTTTGGTGAACTTTGGCAAGGAGCGGCTCGGCTCTCTGCGTGGTCCCCATCGATGAGATTCCCGGGAGGCCGATCATGAAGGTTTGGATTCTCCCCCAATCAAGGCGGATGAAGACACACTTGTCCCTATCAAGGCTCAGAACCGGATCCTGGGAACGTCAGACTGGACCATCACACGGGCGATAGCGCGAGACAAGGGAATGGCAAGGAACTCTGGATCGGTATTGGCCAAGAAAGCCTTGCCAAACTCCTTGAAAAGGACTGCCGCATATCCTTTGGTATGGGTACACTGGCGGTAGTAGTACCGCGACACCCCAGGTCCGCTGAACAGGACGAAGGTGGTGCAGATTAATCTGCATCACTCCAGTGTCCCATCGGCGGACCTGCTGCGGTTTATGGACGAGAAGGCGGTAGACGTGGCCCCTCATCCAAGAGCCCTGGACCGTTAAGGGAGGGGTTCGGGGACTGAACGGTCTCGGATACCGCCTTCTCGCACGCCACACCCCTGGATAAGCCAAGAACCTGTATCGTGGTAAGAAGCGAGCTTAATGTTCTGTTTTCTTGCAGGTACAGCACTCCGGACCTATTGGTGGCACTATGTGACAGGAAGGACGGGAAAAACCTATACCTGGGCGATAGTGCGAGACAAGGGGAACGGCAAGGAACTCTGGATCAGTAATGGTCAAGAAAGCCTTGCGAAACTCCTTGAAAAGGACTGCCGCATATCTTTTGGTATGGGCACACTTGTGGTAGCAATACCGTGACGCCCCAGGTCCGCTGAACAGCATTAAGGTGGTGCAGATTAATCTGCATCACTCAAGTGTACTATCGGCGGACCTGCTGCGGTTTATTGACGAAAAGGCGGTAGAAGTGGCCCTCATCAAAGAGCCCTGGACCGTTAAGGGAGGGGTTGGGGACTGAACCGTGGATAAGCCAAGAACCTGTATCGTGGTAAGAATCGAGCTTAATGTTCTGTTTTCTTGCAGGTACAGCACTCCGGACCTAACGGTGGCACTATGTGAGAGGAAGGACGGGAAGAACCTATACCTGGCCTCGGCATACCTGCCGTATGAGGAAGAGGACCCACCCTCGGGGGAAAAGTCACTGTTCGAGTACATTCTGTCCACAAATCTTGTGTGCAACCGGGGAGACAACCCCACCTTCCGCAACAAGAACGGTGCAGAGGTTATTGATATAACACTTGCCTCGGACAGTGACTCCTAACCATTGATGATTGGCATGTGTCCGGTGAGTGCACCTTCTCGGACCACTACAGGATAGTGTTCAGCATCAATTCAGCGCCTTCCAAAGGCGCCAACCACACCTGGCCTGCTCCGCAACCAGGACCGTACCTTCGCAGAAGGCAGCCAAGAATTCTTAGAGCTCCTCATGAGCACCCACTTCCCGGGATTCTCAGATGTTACCGCTGACGAATCCAACGACATCAACGACACTGAGCCATACCAGGGAGAGGAAACTGAGGACTGACTGTCATACGTGACATTATGGCACCAGACAAGATTATCTGGGCCATTAAACCTTTCGGTCCCTACAAGTCACCGGGACCGGATGATATACGACCAGCCATGTTGCAGGCAGCTTGCCTGACCCTGCTACCATGGCTGAAGAAAATCTTCGAAGGATGTCTCCTAATTGGTTACGTTCCCCAAGCATGGAGAGAGGTGAGAGTGGTCTTCATCCCCAAAGCCGGGAAGATAAACCACATCTCCAAAGGACTACAGACCCATCAGTCTATCCTAATTTTTGCTGAAAACGATAGAGAGGCTGATTGATCTATACATAAGAACCAAACTCGACAGACAAGAGTTCAGCGGAGGTCAGCACGCCTACCTCAAAGATCAGATCAGTTGATCTGAGTAGATCAGTTGAGACCGCACTACACGAAGCTGTTGGGAATATCGAAAAAACTCTTAGCCATAAGGAACCGACACCCGACGGTAACCATATGGCTGGACAGCGTTCTCAGGAGCAGAACGATTAGCGCAAATCTGGGCACCTCCTCTTCAAGGAAAACGGTCACACGAGGTACTCCGCAGGGTGGGGTTATATCCCCTCTCCTGTGGAACTTAGTCCTCAACGAACTTCTTCTTCAGTTGGGGAGGAGCGGATACAAGGTCGTGGCCTATCCGGACGATCTAGTGATACTGGTAACGGGTAAGTTCCTACCTACAATCAGTGATCTTCTGGAATCTGCACTGGGAACGACCGCGAGCTGGGCACACCAAAACGGTCTGGGGTTAATCCCCAAAAGACAGAACTGGTGTTGTTCTTACGAAAATATAAGATACCAAATTTCAAACGACCAGCAATTGGTGGCACGACGCTTGAGTTATCGAACGAAGCCAAGTATCTTGGTGTCATCCTAGACTTCAAACTCTGCTGGAAGAGAAACACGGAGGAAAGGAAGAAAAAGGCAATGGCTGCTTTCTACATTTGTAGGAAGACCTTTGGGCGAACATGGGGCCTACAACCGCACATCATCCATTGGATGTATACAGCGGTAATAAGAACCATTCTGACGTATGGAAGCTTGGTGTGGTGGGAAGCGGCCAACACCAAATCCCACCTAGAGAACCTCCGGAAAGACCAACGGACGGCATGCCTTGCGGTCACTGGATCTCTCAAATCCACCCCACAGGCTGCTCTGGACACCATGCTAAGCCTGGAGCCCATAGACCTCCACCTGAAAGTGCATGGCTAAGACAAGTGCCGTGCCACAATACTCTGAAAGGACAAAAGTGGAACGGGTGAGCGACTACTGTGTCTCGGAGTTTTTCACCGGACAGAGAGGAATGGATGCGTAACGCTGCCCCGCTTGGGCAGAACGTGCTCTCCATCTTCACTGACGGGTCAAAGACAGTCGAAGGGACAGGAGCTGGAATCTTCTCTGAAGAACTGGCAACCAACATATCCCAAAGACTACCAGACTGGTGCAGTGTATTTCAGGCGGAGATATACGCAGTATGGCAAGCGGCAAAGTTGGTATACACCTTGAAGATACCTCCGAGGAACATAGCAATTTGCGTTGACAGTCAAGCTGCTATCAAAGCCCTGGTTTCCTGCAAGACCACGAGCAGACTTGTACGTGATACGGTGGACGCGCTAAACTGGACCAGGACGCACTCAATCACACTCACGTGGGTCCCGGGTCACACCGACAGTGTGCCAGAAATGGATCGGCTAAGCCACTTGCGGACGCAGTCAGCGAAATACGGAGGCCGCTGCGAGACATCATCAGATGATAGGTCCAGCTAGAACGAAATCAGACAGACGGTGGTAAACAACATCCAACTGTGAGATCTCACGCTCTCTCTGGCCCCACTATGACCCTAAACGCACTAAGACTCTCCTAGGCTTTAGAAAGAGGTGCGAACACTGACGGGAGTTATAACGGGGCACTGTGTCATCGCCCACATGGCCACTAGGTACAGATTGCCCCACCATGACTTCTGCCGCAGCTGCAGGGACGAGGAGGAAATATAGAGCATCCAGCATCGTCTCTGTGGCTGTCCTGCACTCATGGAAAGGCGTCTCCGAATACTCGCAGCGCCTTTCACAAGAACTTGGATAGCCTCTAGAGAGGCTGACGCTCTTTATTGAGGCCTCGGGACGGTGAGCGAAACCTCCCTAGGCACCGGGCGTAATCCCGTGACGAGTGTGGGCATCACAATGGGCAATTCTTGCCTCCGAGTGACCTCGACTTCGGTGGAGCAGCCCTATAAACTTAACCTAACCTAATGCTAGCACTCGAAGCATTCTAAAAATATATCACTTGTTCATTTTAAAAGTAGTAAGGTGCGGCCCTACTATTTCAATGGTCGTAGCTGTATGTATAGTACATCATATGTACATAAGTAAAAAATGTCACTTTTAAAAAATTGTTAGAGTAAAACCATTCACCTGTTTCGGACCCAGTGGTTGCACCGGTTGGAACGTTTCTCTGGACCTCCTGATTACTTTGGTTGTCATCGGAGTCTGATTCAGTCTCAGCGTCATTAAAAGTAAAATCATTATCGCTTTCATCATCCTGGAGACCATCCTCATTTCGATGATTTTCTATCAAATCATCGTCTTGAGTATGAGAATTTGCTTCCCGATTTATAGCTTCTTCGGATTCTGATGCATCGCGAATTGCTGAAATAATTATTATTAACGAAGAATAAATTTAAAATAAGTACGTATAACAAATCAAAGAAGGAACTCACTCTCCATGGCGACAACGTCGTAGTTTTGCTGGATATTAAAACTAGTACTTTGATCGTTTGCAGTATCGTGCCCCACTATTTGCTCGGAAAGGGGCTCTACATTCGACGGTGCTAACGGGTCTACGCTGAATAAATCATCCGAGTTCTATAAAATTGTTTCATAAGTGATGTACATGCATTAAAATGTACGATATACCTACATCAAGGTTTGATGATGACATTGTAAAAGGAGCTGTAGGCCTTACTACACCAAGTCGTACTGGTGCAATTAGAGCTTCAGAAACCTCACATAGTTCTTCAATAGATATTCTGTGTAACGTCTGAAACACTTTTACACAGCTTTGAACATATTTGTTGCAAGCAGTGTGTGGCTTTCTTTTTTCTGGATTTGGTTGTTTTTCTAAATTAAAAATTACGAACACACGAGCAACGGAGCGAACGAAACGCCGTGCAACTTCTTCGGCATCCTTACATCGATTAGTAATACCAACGTTTTGTAGCTCGCGTACTAATGTAAGCAGCAGAGTGTCAAGATGGTCACCTGTGCATTTTACAATTAAACTGTGAGTAAACTTGTCCAGAAGTGTAGAACCATGCTGGGTTTGCATAAATGTGTTGAAACTATCCGGACTAGGGTTTTCCGAAACGTAACTTCCAGAATTATGGAAATTTACTTCGCTTTTTTCAGCTCCACTCATTATCATGAAACGTACTGCATTCCAATCAATTAAGAGCCGTTCTAGTGCTTTTCTGGCAAATTTCGGTGGTTCGAGATCATGGTCTGGCATTTCACTATCTACGTCCAGCGAGGAAGACTTTCGATTCGATATAACTGTGTTGTTTCCATTCGTGCTCCCCGTATTATTCCCAACATTACGAACCCTTACATTGAAACGGTACTGTCTTTGCTCAACTATTTGTCTACCCACAGTCTGTATCAGGAATAGTAGAATAGATTCTCCTTTAGAATTGAATTTCGTGACCAACTCGGTACAAGAAACTAGTTTGCAAAGCAAAGCAAATCTCTTTGTGAGATTGCCAGCGATAAGTGCCTTGCACTTGCATTTTTCCCAGCAATCACAATATGCTGTCGGTGCTGTCCGTTTTAATTTACAATCATGGCCTTTGTGGCATACTCGAGCGCACTCCGTACAGCAGCATAATGATCCAGTCAGACCACATGTTTTACATTCGAAAATGTTTTGGTTTATATGATCAGCCCCTGTCCAAGTAAATGAACATGTATCATTGTAACATATCACATGTAAGGGTGATTGATCTGCTGGAGAACCGTTGGGAAAGATCATAGATTCCTTAAGCTGAGAATCTTGATCAGCAAGCATGAGTATTGTGTTCAAAATTATTATCCCTGCTTCATAGGCGCGACATGAAACGGATAACATAAAAGCAGTTTGACCCTGCGCATCTTTGGTACTTAGCATCTGGTAAAGGTAAGGCCGCAATGCAGAACTGGCGCACATTTGTTGCAAAATTAAGAGGGCATGTTCACGGCGTTGCGATAGATCAAATGTGTAGTTTGGGGACCCTAATTTAATGCCTGATAAAATTGAACTCTGGGTAGTGGATGGAATTACTTTAGATATATCTTCAATGCCGTCAGCGATATTTTGCGACGAGACACCGCTTAGATTGCTAGCTGCAGGCGCTTCTGCTGGCCATGGAACATAAGCATGGTCTTCGTTTCCGCTGGCCGTTGGATGACTGGTTTGCTCAGGTTGATCAGTGTTAATAAGACGTTGCATCATATCACGCAAATTAATACGATTATCTCTGGAAGCAGATGCGTTTATTCCAGCCGTCATCGTGGCGAAAGTAGCGCTGTCACTGGTAGAAACCGCATTCGCTCCAAAAGCGTTTCCGCTGACATATGATGGCGTGTTTGCGGATGGAATAGAACGTGTGACCGAGAGCCCAGCCGAAATCGTCTTTTTATCAGAGCTACTACTAGGAGAATCTGGATGCAAATCCTTGTTGGATGTTGGCGCACACATTATAACGCATGCATGGAATATGTTACGAGCCCCATCGCAGCGCTCTTCGATAACTAAGGCAGTGTCAGTGTGGTTTTCCTTCTCGAGTCGTGTTAGAGCGGCGAAGCTATTCTTGATATCACACCGTAGTATATGCGGCATGAGTTTTTGTGTGTCAAAAAGCAAAGCCGTCATGCACACCTTCGATTTGAGGTTTAACCCAGAAACCATCGCCGGTAGCGGTATCGTTGCCATGGTAATTGATTTTACTGGGGGCAAATCAAACCACTGAGGATCTTTTATTGATCCTAGACAGTCCTTTGCTAACGGATACAGGGCACCATTGCCATCCCTGAGCACGATAGTACTGTTATTTCCACTACAGTCATTATTGCAAGCCATTAGAATATTCGTAGGAGAGACGCCAATAAATGAAGCGCAGTCTGTAGGAAATAGGCAGTTTTGCTCTTGCTTGCTGTTGTACAAGTTGTACAAACTATAATGTATTTTTCCGAGTACCTTCTTTACTACGTGAATACCACGCATATCAACAGCTAGTGTGAGCAACTGAACGCCAGGTGTGTCAGAACCAACATTCATTTTTTTCGGCTGCTTTTGCAACCAATCTGGACCCCGCGTTGACATTACAGTTCGAAAAATTTGTACATCATCGCGTCGAAGCAGACGACATTGTTGCCAGTCGTCTTCTTTGCATTCGTCTTTGGATGTTGAAGCTGCATTAGAGGCCGTATTCAATGCTGGAAACCGAACAGCTACAAAGTCGCCATCGACTTTAAGAACTTTTCCAATCGGGCCGACCTTATCTTCAACAAAAACAACGTCTTTCAGTTGCCATAACTCTTCGTCCTTTCTGCTCTCTTGATTGGTGTGTGAGTCCTCTTTTGCAGTCATTCTCTTAGTGCGTTTGTGTGATGTAACACTCCCAGTATCACTGCAAGTGCTAGATGCCGGTGATGGTGGTGGTGGCATATCGATCCTATCGGTTGATTCCTTACTTGTTGAACTCATTTGGCCATTTTTACTATTATTTGTGCTTTGCATTACTGTTGTCTTTGAAAGATCCTTATCTGTAGAAGTTGCTTGGATATTTGGGATACTTCCAGTTGCTTGACTTTTATCTGTGCCCAAATGTGTGCTAATATTAATAATTTTCATCCGACACACATCAGTAAAATTCCAAACCGAGTTTAAAAGTTGCCCAACTTTAGGCACACCATTAGAACATGTAAAGCCAATTGATCCAGATTGATATATAGGACATTTTTTCATTATGACCTGCGCACCAACATTAATATCCGTTGCAATTACCTTAAACGGTTTCTTTGTTTTTGTTCGAAATTTGTCCCACAGATATCGGCGCTGATCGAATGGAAGAACGCCCCACCAATATATGTTGTTGTTGTCCGTTCTAACCACTGTATACAATGAACAAACATAAATGTTTGATATTGGATCTGAAATAAATTCATTGAAAGTAGAACAAGTATGCTCCAGCTTGGCTCCAAGATATCCCAGTTGTTCGTCCATCCAGGTGGCAACTCGATTTGACTCAGTCACCACGGAACAACGTATAAAATTAGCTGAAATATGCACGATCCGTTCGTTAATGTTGAGTGTCAAGGTTTTCGGGTGATAAATATTGTCCACCTGAAAAGAAATTTAAAAAGTAGCTTGATTATCCAACATAGGACACATAATGCTTTGGTCGGAGTGAAAAAGGTGTTTACCTTATTTTTATATAAGTAGGGAAAAATTAGAATTATGTAAATTTGTGTTTTCAAAACTCTTTTTGATATATTTCTAGTCTTCCAAATTGAACAAGTGATATCTTTATGTAATGCCTGGAATGTAAGAATAACATAATAATAACAATAACACATAAGCCTCACTCGAACATAAACGCATACAAACGCATAAGACTTTTATTTTTGTTTTTTTGTCGCTCGCCACAAAACGTCCAGCGAATGAGCAGAGCAAAAGAAAAAATTTATTCTTCGTTAAGAACCAAGGCAAAACAAAACGAGAAAGAACGTAAGGAGTCGCTGTGAACGCGACTCTACTTTTATATCCGTACTCAGTTAGTACACATGTGATTTATGTGGAATTTAAAAATGTTTTATCAGTTTTTACATTTTACATTTTTTTGATAGATATGTCATCTACATCTACATCATCTACATCTACATCATATACATCTACATCATATACATCTACATCATCTACATCTACATCATCTACATCACCTACATCTACATCTACATCATCTACAGCTGTGTGCGAAATAATACTAGTGCCCCTCAATATATTTTAAAAACCGAAGAAATTTCGTTACATTTGCTTTCCACTTTCTTGTTTTACTTGAATTTGCACGTATACCCATGAAATCTGATGTTCAATGAAATAGTAGTATTTTTTTAGAAAATCGAAAAAACCAAAGAAAATCAAATTAAAACATACGATTTATATTCCTCAAGTTTCTTGAGCTTTAATATATAGTTTTTAATCAATTTTTTTGACATTACGGCCATGCACCGGTCTGGCATGGGGCCAATAGGGTCCTGCCAACGCGTCAATAGGATTTCAGCCAATAATGCTTAACCCACTTTGCCAAAAACTTTAGTCTGGTTGACAGATTTGCAGTTTTAACAATGTATTTGACATTCCCCCATAAGTTTTAGATGGGATTGGGATCCAGTGACTGAGTTGAACATGGCAAAACGCCGATATTTTCGGAGGAGACCCAATTCCTAGCGGGCTTTTATGATGTTTTCAGGTCATTATCATGTTGAAAGATATTTTTGAAGAGCATTTTTCAATTGTAATATGAACGTTATGTATATTAAAGTATATCTGCATACTCAGTTTTGTTAAATACTCCAACGCCAGACTATACCGTACTAGTTCATATGAGCTGAGCCCAATAGTGCTCAGCCCCGCATATTCAATGCTATTTTTCCAGATTTTGGGGAAATCGGATTTCTTTGAATGCCAAACATATTCTTTGGCGTCTATCTTACCATATAATACAACTTTAATCTGTAACGGACCGCAACGGTCCGCCACAATTACAATATAATGTAAGACTCATAACAATTACAATACAATATAGCTAGTATTATAAAAAAAAACTAAATAATATGATACTCTTATTTAAACAACACTACACCTGACACTACCTACACTCAAGTTCCGCGATGCTACGATAGCAAAAGTGCAACTAATAGGTCACATACCAATACACTGCACCCAGTTCCGCGATGCTATGTTAGCAAAACGCGCCGACTAGGTCACCCACATTACACGAAACCTGACACTGAACTCAAGTTCCGCGTTCACAGCAAAACGGTGCCCCAACTCTCCACAAACCCACTCCCGGAAAACCCAAGACAAAAAAACGCGGACTCAGCGGCCTCACACCAGGTGCCGGCTTTAAATAGCGCGCGCCGTAGATCAATGAGGGCAGTCCATCGCCTATCCTAAACAGTAACGGCAGTCACACAACCTCCGACAGGCAGTCCATCGCCTATCCTAAACAGTAACGGCAGTCACACAACCTCCGACAGGCAGTCACACAACCTCCAACAGTTTCACCCAACGTCAAGCGAACCATCCGCCGCGGTGACCAATACAGGAACCCACACACAGACAATATTAAACACGTTTAAAAGCAATGAAGAATATCGAAACTCAACCAATCCAAGCGTCATCATTTCTTCGCCGAGCGCGAACGCGGGTAAGGTAACACAAAAGATATTACCGCACACCAAAACTTAGGTGTCAGCGCTTCTTCCATCGCCAAGTGCGAATACTAAATTACCCGCACGGTAACCAGACGCTACGCCCGCTCCATTTTCGGTCTCACGGTTTCACGGCAACACCTCTACAAATTTCTTGTAGAAAGAATCCTGGACAGACTGAGCCTACCTCCTACAACTCTCATCTGTCAAAAGTATTTTTTATGACTGGGACTCAGAAAGCGGAGCAGAAAGCGATATAAAATTTTTTTCATAATTTTTGAGGATACTGAAGGTTGGGTCCTGCCTTCAAACTTCATCGACCATCCATGCAAAAGATATGCTTTTCACATAAAAAATTAATTTTCAGTTTACTTCTTGTACTCAATTGAGTCAAATACAATATTAAGAGTACAACAAATTTATTTTTCAACTCCCTTATACCTTAAACCTTTAGTTTTTGGTCTAACTCTGATGTCTCCTCTTCTGCATCGAGCAATGATTTCTTTTACGTTTCAAAATCGAAAGTACCGCTATTTCCAAAAATTTGATTCATCATAATATATAAAAACTTAAATGAGCTTACGGATTTTGACTCTTTTAAATTAATTGAGCATCGCATCGAGCAATGATTTCTTTTACGTTCCAAAATCGAAAGTACCGCTATTTCCAAAAATTTGATTCATCATAATACCTGGTCGAAATAAATATTGGGACACTCACTTATCATAGATATTTTTCAAAAATTTTAAGAAATGGTAAGCATTTGTAACGACCCACAAATTGGTTTGAATGTATCTGCATATCAAGAAAGTAACGGCAGGTTCAAAGTTTATATTTTGTATACGGGGACTTTTTCCTGACCAGTTTTGTGAGACGTGTTTTTTTCTAGTACGAAATAATTATTGGTACAACATCAGGAAAGTGGTGCTAATTGACTATGTATTCAAGTTTTTCGTAGTTAAAGGTGAGTATTTTATTCTTATTAGCTGTGAACAAGTAAATTTAACAATCGAAGGCTAAATAAAAGTTCATTTAATACAGTTCCACACGTAAATAAAGTAAAAATGGGTAATGGAGTAAAGTTGTCGGAGAATATGTAAAAAACTATCCTTAATCTGCACAGGAACGGAAAAACATTCGCGAAATAGCCAATATAGCGGAAATAAGCAAGAATACTGTCAAAAAATTAAAAAAAAAAAAAAACCGTCAGGATATAAAAAAACAGTAGAAACCGGCCGACCTTGCTTAGTGTCTGATCGAACAAAACGACAAATAATTAATTTGGCTTTAAATACAGCGACTAGTTCACGGGATACTAAGGCTTAACTGTCTCTTGACATCAGCACCCGTCGTATTCAGCAAATTTTAAGTTCAGAAAGTAACATTAAGTATGAAAAAATGGTACGCAAACCTATACTTCTGCCAAGGCACAAAGCAGCTCGTCTGGAATTTGCAAAAAGTACAAATTTTGGACAAGTGAATGGGAGAAAGTTATCTTCAGTGACGAAAAAAAGTTCAACTTGGATAGTCCTGACGTTAAAATTATGTACTGGAGAAGATATACACCGTGAACGCAATTTCGAAAATTTGGGGCGGCTCGCTCAGGTATGGGCTGCATTTGGACACCCCGGAAGATCCCCTGTATGTTTTGTATCATCTCGAATGAATTCTCAGCTGTACATAAGCCTCATAGACGACGTATTAATACCGTTTAGCGAAACATATCGGGATAAAAAGTTGATTTTTCAACAGGATAACGCTGCATTCCACGTATCCAAAACCACTAAACAGTTCTTTAAGGACCGAAAAATAGATATTTTGGGGTGGCGTGCATGTATTCCCGATTTAAACCCAATCGAGAATGTTTCGTAAATAATGTCCAGCAAAGTTAATAGCAAAAGGCGACAATTTGACAATGTGGTGCAGCTCAAAAAGCCAATTATCGAAGAAAGTGCCAAAATCAACGAAAAAACGCTCCAAAATTTAATTCTATCAATGCCTAATCGCTTGGCTGAAGTTATTTCAAAGCGTGAAGGCAATACCCACTATTAAGTAAGAAAACAAATTTATTTTTTTCTAATTTTGGAATTTTAAAAATTATTTGTATTTTAGTGTACCAATAATTATTTCCAAGGCAGCAAATATAAGGACCTGAATTTTCTCGAAAAGGAGCAGATATTTACAAAAATTTATTTTATTTCAATGCATTTTCTTTTTATACTTGCGAATAAAATAAAAAAAAAAAAAATAGATAAGCAAATACGATTTACTTTTAAAGAAAAATTGAGTGTCCCAATATTTATTTCGACCAGGTATATAAAAACTTAAATGAGCTTACGGATTGTGACTCTTTTAAATTAATTTATATTTTAATTTCATTTTTTTAAATTAATTTATCCCAGCATTACTATTTTATTGAACAGCAGATTTCATGGGTATTGGCCTAAAGTCAAGTAAAACAAGAAAGTGGAAAGCAAATGTAACAAATCTCCTTCGGTTTTCTAATGCCTACATTCCAGTCTATTCAAAAAGGTATCATTTGTTTCGTTTGGCCGACTGGAAGTGTTAAAAAAATGGTTTTGAAAATGTGTTGAGGGGCACTACTATTATTTTGAACACAACTGTATGTGCTTTATGACCAAAACGCGTAAGTTTCCTGGACTTCTTGGACTTAAATAATGTGTAATCAGTTGTCTACCACTGTCACATCCCTTTCGAAGCGATATAAAATTTTTTTCATAATTTTTGAGGATACTGAAGATATGTTTTTCACATAAAAAATGGATTTTCAGTTTACTTCTTGTACTCAATTGAGTCAAATACAATATTAAGAGAACAACAAATTTATTTTTTCAACTCCCTTATTTTAGTTTAGTTTTTGGTCTAACTCTGATGTCTCCTCTTCTGCACCGAGCAATGATTTCTTTTACGCTCCAAAATCGAGAGTACCGCTATTTCCAAAAATTTGTTGTTTTTTTTCATAATATATAATATAACAACTAAATTGAGCTTACGGATTGTGACTCTTTTAAATTAATTTCTAAAATTTTTTCATTTTTTTTAAAATTACATTATCCTAGCACTACTGTTTTATTGAACAGCAGATTTCATGGGCATTCGCCTAAAGTCAACTGAAACAAGAAAAAGGAAAGCAAATGTAACAAAACTCCTTCGGTTTTCTAATGCCTACATTACAGTCTATTCAAAAGAGGTATCATTGGTTTTATTTGGATGACTGGAAGAAATTATTTAGTAATTTCACCATAACAAAAGTAAAAATTAAATTAAAATACAGTCATTGAAAAAATAATAGAAACGGCAGGCGCACTCACATTTGAAACCAAATATTTCATTTTTGGATCAAATTGTTTGCATGAAAAGCACTGGGCTTGGTTACAGGATAATAGTGCTTTACTTTGGACTCTCTTTTCGGCTTATATCTTAAGAATTATAAGCTGTGTATGTTAAATTGTGGGTAGACCTCGATTTTGTCTTGGAAAAAATAATAGAAACGCACTTCAATTTGTTATCTTGTTTTGAATCGGATGTAATCGAATTATATAGATATCATTTCATAAATTAACTTTAAAAGAAGATGCTAAATAGCTTTTCCCGCGGATCCTGTTATATTATATTTGTTGTTGATATTCGGTTTAGAATGGGCCGTGGCATACATCGTAAGGATATTGATATATGACATATCCTAACGTTCAGAAATGAAAGCAAAACAATTTCAGCTTTAGCTACATTTCTTAAATGTTCCAAAAAAAGTGTTTAAGGCGGTCCACAACAAAAACAAACCACAGAAACGCGAAAAAAGCAAGCAACATCGGTGAATTTCAACCTAAACCTTGTTCGAAAATCAAAAAAAAAACACATTTCTCTCGTCGAAAGATATTAAAATTGATCACAATGCACAGGTTATTAATCGTTCTATAATAAATAGGCTGGGTTAAGAAGATATAAGGAGCCATTTACCTTAAAAGGTACCAAACCATAAAAAAAAAGACCTGATGGGAAACCACGTGTAGGGAGCCCTGAGAACACTTCCCACGACCTAAAGTACTCTATTTGAACAGTTGAGCACGGTGGTGGACACATCATGTTGTGGGGATGCTTTTCCCATACGGGTGTTGGTCTAATACTTTCGATAGAAGAAACGAGAAAGAACGTACGGAGTCGCTGTTGCCGCGACTCTACTTTTATACCCGTACTCAGTCAGCACACATGTGATTAATGTGGAATTTTCAAATTTTTTATAAGTTTTTACATCATACATTTGTTTGCTACATCAGTCATCTCATCTGCTTCATCTACATCACTTCTCACAACAACACACGTACACTGCACGAGGCAGCATGTTTGAGCGTAAGTGTGCGTGCGAAAGAATCATTAGCGAAAATCATCCCCATAAATGACTTACGCCGCAAGGGGAAGGGGAAGCTCGCAGCAGAAAATTCATTTGATCATTGTGGCTACAATAATAATCCGATCTGAACCAAATTCGGGAATCAGGTAGATATGGTCATTCTCTACAAAACTGCATTTTTATTTCTTTCTTCAAAATTGTGGATTTTCGTATTTTGGGGGGGCGGGAGTGGGCGTGGCAAAATTTTGAAATAAACTTGCACTGAAGCGATATCACAGGAGTCTAGGCAAAAAAATTTGGTTGTTCTAGCTCTTATAGTCTCTGAGATCGAGGCGCTCATTTATACGAAAAACCAAAACGACTCGATTTTGTGTGAGTGCGAAAGGGAGGGAGCGAAGTTTTTGCGTATATTTGCCTCTATTGTGGCTATATTAATGATCCGATCCGATTCAGATTTGGGCCCCTGATAGATATGGGCTGTCTCTAGGATTCTCCATTTTTTAGTTTTTGTTATTTTCAAAATTGTGGCCGCCACAGATGTGCGCCCTTTGTGGGGGCGGAAGTGGGCGGGGCGAAATTTTGAAACACTTTTCTAGGAGTGAGATACCACTTCAGACTTGATAAAAGAGTTTGGTTGCTCTAGCTCTTATAGCCTTCGAGCAATGGGCGACAAACAAGACGGACAGACGCACAGACAGACAGTCAGCAATTAGCACAAATACAATATACCCTTTTACTCTTCGAGTACGGGTATAAAAATATGTGCCACCCACTACGTAGACTTACTGTACAACATAATGCTATCATATTCTGAAGAGGAAATGCCATTAAAATGGGAGTTCCATCAGGAAAATGACCCGAAGCATTCTTCAAGGCTGGCTGTGACATGGTTCCTGGACAAAAAGTTCCCTTGATAGAATGGCTTTCGCTGTCTCCAGCCCTAAATCCTATTGAGCACCTTTGGGGGATATTAAAGAAATGGATTGGTGGGTATAAGTCTAAAAAAAATGGAAGATTTGTGGAAAAAAAGTGAAGTCCGACTGGTACTCCATTGATCCATCAAATTGTGCCAATCTGGTGAAATTCTATGGGTGGTCAATGCACCCAAGTCATACAAAATTGCGGTGGCACAACTAAAAAACGAGAAAGAACGTACGGAGTCGCTGTTGCCGCGACTCTACTTTTTATACCCGTACTCAGTCAGCACACATGTGATTAATGTGGAATTTTCAAATTTTTTATAAGTTTTTACATCATACATTTGTTTGCTACATCAGTCATCTCATCTGCTTCATCTACATCACTTCTCACAACAACACACGTACACTGCACGAGGCAGCATGTTTGAGCGTAAGTGTGCGTGCGAAAGAATCATTAGCGAAAATCATCCCCATAAATGACTTACGCCGCAAGGGGAAGGGGGAAGCTCGCAGCAGAAAATTCATTTGATCATTGTGGCTACAATAATAATCCGATCTGAACCAAATTCGGGAATCTGGTAGATATGGTCATTCTCTACAAAACTGCATTTTTATTTTTTTTCTATCTTCAAAATTGTGTATTTTCGTATTTTGGGGGGGCGGGAGTGGGCGTGGCAAAAATTTTGAAATAAACTTGCACTGAAGCGATATCACAGGAGTCTAGGCAAAAAATTTGGTTGTTCTAGCTCTCATAGTCTCTGAGATCGAGGCGTTCATTTATACGAAAAACCAAAACGACTCGATTTTTTGTGTGAGTGCGAAAGGGAGGGAGCGAAGTTTTTGCGTATGTTTTTGTCTATTGTGGCTATATTAATGATCCGATCCGATTCAGATTTGGGCCCCTGATAGATATGGGCTGTCTCTATGATTCTGCATTTTTAGTTTTTTGTTATTTTCAAAATTGTGGCCGCCACAGATGTGGGGGCGGAAGTGGGCGGGGCAAAATTTTGAAACACTTTTCTAGGAGTGAGATACCACATCAGACTGGATAAAAGTTTGGTTGCTCTAGCTCTTATAGCCTTCGAGCAATGGGCGACAAACAAAACGGACAGACGGACAGACAGCAATTAGCACAAATACAATATACCCTTTTACTCTTCGAGTACGGGTATAATAAAGTTACAAATAAAACTAAAAGCCTTTTAAGCTACAAAACGGTTTTTCATAAATTTAAGTCGGCCGTTTCTATTATTTTTTTCAGGCCTACAAATTTGAAAAATTATTTTTTGTTAGATAACGTTTTTTGAAAATTATTATTTTGTTACATTTTGATAGATTACTATATATACTATCTATCAAAATTATTAAACTTGAAAAACAAAAATTTTGACGAAAGAAAAAACTTTTAAAAAATAAAAAAAAAAAAAAATCCGTTTTTATTATTTTTTCCATGACTGTATATAAACGTGTTTTTCCAACAAAAACTAAATTTTTTCCAATGAATTATTTTGTTTTCTATAAAGTAGTGACAAAGCTAATATTTAAAAAATTTTTTTTTCAAATTAAGAACTAATTAAATTTGGTGGGATGTCTCATAAACGCCAAGGGTGGGCGTTTATGAGACATTTGGACAGACAGACATGGCTATATCGAATCGGCTATTGATGCTGATCAAGAATATATATGCTTTATGGGGTCGGAAACGATTCCTTCTGTGTGTTACACACATCCACTTTTACCACAAATACAATATACCCTAACTCCGTGGCAGATCTTACGGCTTTGGAGAGAGCGGTAAGAGAGTGGAAACCCTAGGAGATAAAGCTTCTGGATAAGGAGATTATGATTTACTAAATCAAAGGCCTTACTTAAGTCATGTTAACAACATCAGTTTGCGACTGATTTGCGAAACCCGCGTGCACGAAGCTAGAGAATTCAAAGAGGTTAGAAGAAATAGAGCGACGTTTCACAAATCCGTGCTGCGGTTCAGAGAATATGGAACTACAACGAGAAAGAACGTACGGAGTCGCTGTGAACGCGACTCTACTTTTATACCCGTACTCAGTCAGTACACATGTGATTTATGTGGAATTTTCAAATGTTTTATCAGTTTTTACATTTTACATTTTTTTGCTACATATGCCATCTACATCTACATTATCTACATCACTTCTCACAACACCACACGTACACTGCACGAGACAGAATATGTGAGCAGTGTGTGAGCGAGAGAGAGAGAATCTGGAGCGACAATCATCCCCATAAATGACTTACGCTGCAAGGGGAAGGGGCAAATCGCTGCTGAAAATTAATTTGATCATTGTGGCTACAATAATGAGCCGTTCTGAACCAAATATGGTAGATATGGTCAATCTCTACAATACTGCATTTTTCGTTATTTTTTCTATCTTAAAAATTGTGGATTTTCGTCTTTTGGGGGGGCGGGAGTGGGCGTGGCAAAATTTGGAAATAAACTTGCATTGAAGCGATATCACGCTTGAGTCCATTCAATTAAGCGTGTGTTATGAGTTAACCATGCAGCTCTCTAATTCCCATTCACAAGAAGGGTTCTAAATCCGAAGTTTCTAATTATCGTGGCATCTCCAACTTATCTGTCATTTCAAAACTCTTTGAAAAAATTATAACTTCTCAGCTCCAACATTTTTATACCCGTACTCGAAGAGTTAAAGGGTATATTGTATTTGTGGTAAAAGTGCATGTGTGTAATATAGAAAAGGAATAATTTCCGACCCTATAAAGTATATATATTATTGATCAGCATCAACCGACGAGTCGATATAGCCCTGTCTGTCCGTCCGTCTTGTTTTTCACTCATAGCTCGAACGCTATTAGAGCTAGAGCAATCAAATTTTTTTTCCAGACTGATGTTATTTCTCACTTCTCGAAAAGTATTTCAAAATTTCGCCCCGCCCACTTCCGCCCCCAAAAAGGGCGCACATCTGTGGCGTCCACAATTTTTTGAAGATAACAGAAAACGAAAAATGCAGAATCATAGAGAAAGACCATATCTATCAAGGGCTCAAATCTGAATCGGATCGAATCATTAATATAGCCACAATAGAGTAAAACATACGAAAAACTTCGCTGCCTCTCTTTTTCGCACTCACACAAAATCGAGTCCTTTTGGTTTTCGTAAAATGAACGCCTGGATCTCAGAGACTATAATAGCTAGAGCAACCAAACTTTTTTGCCAAGACTCCTGTGATACCAAACCTGAACAAGTGTATTTCAAAATTTTTGCCACGCCCACTTCCGCCCCCAAAATACGAAAATCCACAATTTTGAAAATAGAAAAAAACGAAAAATGCAATATTGTAGAGAATGACCATATCTACCAGATTCCCGAATTTCAGATCGTATCATTATTGTAGCCACAATGATCAAATGAATTTTCAGTTGCGAGCTTCCCCACCCCCTTGCAGCATAAGTCATTTATGGGGATGATGTCGCTAGAGATTCTGTCACACGCACACTACGCTCACACAAGCTACCTTGTGCAGTGTACGTGTGTTGTTGTGTGAAGTGATGTAGATGAAGTAGATGTAGATGACTGATGCAGCAAACAAATGTAAGATGTAAAACTTATAAAAATTTGAAAATTCCACATAAATCACATGTGTGCTGACTGAGTACGGGTATAAAAGTAGAGTCGCGGCAACAGCGACTCCGTACGTTCTTTCTCGTTTTCGTTTATATATTGTGAGTCCGAGTTTGACGCGAGCACACTCACACACTCAAACGCATTCCGCTTCGCACTCAAATTCACTCAACCCATTTGAGCAGTGTCGATTCGAATGTGGTTTTTTTGCAACTCATGCAGACCTCTACTGGGAATAATGTATGATTCTTTCCAGACGGTGGGAAAGTCCCCGAGCTCTATAGATAGGTTAACAAGTTTAAGGAGGAGCACACAAAGAGAATCTGCTGTTTTAGAACAGCACAGGGAACCCTATCGGGGCCCGTTGAAAAGGAGAGTTTGCACGATTTGAAGTTGACTAGGATAAAGCTTATGGATAAGGAGATTATATGATTTACTGAAGCAAAGGCCTTACTAAAGTCAATAAACCGAAACCCTCATGCACAAAGATGGAGAATTCAAGGAGGTTAGAAGAAATAGAGCGACGTTTCAAAAATCCGTGCTGCGATTCAGAGAATATCCAACTACAAAAGTGTTGGAGCTGAGAAGTTATAATTTTTTCGAAGAGTTTGGAAATGGCAGATAATTTGGAGATACCACGGTAATTAGAAACGTGTGACTAGGGGTCTATTTTTTGTGAATGGGAATAATGAATGATTATTTCCAGACGGTGGGAAAGTCACCGAAATCGAGAGGCTAAAAAAGTTTAAGAAGGGGCACACAATGATAATGTGCACAACGTTTTAGAACAGCACTGGGCCCGTAGAAAAGAATAATGTACACGATTTTAAGTTAATTAAGAGGCAATTATAATCTATGAAGGGGGGATAGATACACTTAGAGCTTACATTTAGACATTAAATTTAGGTAGTTATTATAACAGGTTTTATTAAGTAACGAAAATTTACTCTTTGCGATTGAGTACTTAGAAAAGTCCAATTGCGAAACAGATCTTTTAAAACATTTTATATAAACGAAATTTAATATTCCGAAGGTTTATCAAGTGAATCAGGCAGGGCCATTGGAATTACGCAAAGAGAAAATTAAAGGTACGAGGTTTGCTCTTTATGTTTTTAGCCTATGTAGGTCACTTCCAGCCATATTAGGACCTAGTGGTTATTTGCATAAAAAAAGTTTAAGAGTTTTCGGTGCTAATCCTATATAAAACTTTTTAAATGTACGACCACGTTTGAGATTGATTAACGATAAATACAAAAGATACCTCGGCATAAAAAAAATGGAATTAGGCCGTTTTCGCCAACTTTCGTCGTGGGATAAGCAGACAAGAATGCATCGACGAGCTAAAATTATTATTCGACGAACAAGCTCCGCCCTTCAGCTCTGTAAAAAATTAGTACATGGAGTTTTTTCGTGGTCGTTGAACGCTCAGCGACGAATTCCATAAAGGTCGTCCAAAATTAGTTGTGCCAAAAAATATCAATGCTGTGCAAGAACTGACTGATTAACAACGATCGTCATGTCACATACCGTGAGATAGAGGCTTTCTTGAACATTAGTATGACGTCGATCAATAAGATTTGCCAATGATCACCTGTGCATAAAAAAGGGTGTTCCCATTGGATCCCACATAATTTAACAATCTAGTAAAAAAAAAGCGCGTGTCGATTGGTGCAAAGAAATGATCCAAAAGTACGATAGTGGTGCTTCAAAAGTGTATATAATATCTACACAGGTGAAGAATCCTGGATATATTCATACGAGCCGGAAACAAAACAACAATCGTCTGTTTGGGTCCTCCAAAATGAACTATATCCTACAAAAGTTGTTCGCTCGCGAATCACACGAAGCAAATGGCCTGTTTTTTCGGTATTATTGGTCATGTGTCTACAGTAGCTTTAGAGAAACATAAAACAGTTAATTTTGATTGGTATACAACCATTTTTTGCCAGAGGTTTTCGGTGAAATTCGAAAAATTAACAAAAAGCCACGTATCCTTCTTCACCATGCCAATGCGAACTCTCACTCATCGGCACAGACAAAGGCATTTTTGACTGACCAAAACCTCAACTTGATGGGTCATCCGCCATACAGTCCTGACTTGGCACCCAATGACTTTTTTCTTGTTCCCTAATATCAAGAATAAACTACTCGATCAACGGTTTTAAACGCCAGAAGGAGCGGTTAATGCAATCAAAATTCATGTTTTAGAGGTGTCTCATTCGGACTGGAAAAAATGGTGTAAAAATTAGTTTAATCGAATGAAAAATATATTAATTATCAAGCCGAATATTTTGAAAAATAATAAAACCATTTTCAGACGCCTAAATTGGGGTTTTCATAGTTAGGCCAAAAATATAAATAGAACCCCTAGTACATAGATATTAAAGATATTTAATATGGAACTATAAAATGCATTAGTTGCTGATCAAGAATGACCGATCGATCTGAGAGAGAGCCAGGTTCAAGCAATAAAAATCTGCTTTCCTGATGCAAAAGATAGACGGTGACTTAATGGGAGATTTGATAGTATCAGAACGACAACTGCACGGAAATTTCAAGTGTAGGATGATAAGGGTCCTTTGGGGTCCCACCGTGCTCGAGTTGTCGTAAGTACAGACGAGATCAATAAGCCTATCCCAGTTATAGGAGATTACAAGAGGGCAAGGAAAGTTTAACTACAATAATATCAATGTTATTTAGCTCTTCAACGGAAAAGAGTTTGGATGCTATGTCTGAAAGTACAGCAACAAGGACACTGCCACCATGAGATGGACGATCCGACTGCATTCGGATATCTTTAGAAAAAATCCGTTTTTGAGGCCGAATTTAAAACTGCAGCAGTTGGTGTAGGACGAACAGAAGAGGTATTATCCCACCTTCATAATTAAGAACCGCAAAGGAGAACCTGGACCTCACGCTGCCTCTCATACGCTACAGAACAACATAGTATCCTTGAGGGTACTTGAATAACACTCCTTCTCGAACCACAGGTACGTGGAACCTGTTTTCTCATTCTCCATACCGAGTCCAGTCCAGTTCCGGAACCTTAAAGCGAATAAACTAGACCCGCTTCTTGGACTACCTTTGCCTGAGTCCCCACCCCACCTCCAATGCTGCGCCAGATAGAGCCTGTCCACCCTGCATGACTAGGAGTTGGAAGAAACCTACATGGTGGACTTCGAGGCTGAGAAAGCTCCGAAAAGCCTCCCGGAGACTCTTCAACAGAGCGAAAGCTCTCAATGTTGATCAGAACTAGACCGAATACAAGGCCAGTCCGTCAAGCAATAATAAAGAAGTTATGAAAGCCAAACGGAGTTCTGAACGGAGTTTTTCCAGACTGATGTTATTTCTCACTTCTCGAAAAGTATTTCAAAATTTCGCCCCGCCCACTTCCGCCCCCAAAAGGGCGCACATCTGTGGCGTCCACAATTTTGAAGATAACAGAAAACGAAAAATGCAGAATCATAGAGAAAGACCATATCTATCAAGGGCTCAAATCTGAACCGGATCGAATCATTAATATAGCCACAATAGAGTAAAACATACGAAAAAACTTCGCTGCCTCTCTTTCGCACTCACACAAAATCGAGTCCTTTTGGTTTTTCGTAAAAATGAACGCCTGGATCTCAGAGACTATAATAGCTAGAGCAACCAAACTTTTTGCCAAGACTCCTGTGATACCAAACCTGAACAAGTGTATTTCAAAATTTTGCCACGCCCACTTCCGCCCCCCCAAAATACGAAAATCCACAATTTTGAAAATAGAAAAAAACGAAAAATGCAATATTGTAGAGAATGACCATATCTACCAGATTCCCGAATTTCAGATCGTATCATTATTGTAGCCACAATGATCAAATGAATTTTCAGTTGCGAGCTTCCCCACCCCCTTGCAGCATAAGTCATTTATGGGGATGATGTCGCTAGAGATTCTGTCACACGCACACTACGCTCACACAAGCTACCTTGTGCAGTGTACGTGTGTTGTTGTGTGAAGTGATGTAGATGAAGTAGATGTAGATGACTGATGCAGCAAACAAATGTAAGATGTAAAAACTTATAAAAAATTTGAAAATTCCACATAAATCACATGTGTGCTGACTGAGTACGGGTATAAAAGTAGAGTCGCGGCAACAGCGACTCCGTACGTTCTTTCTCGTTTTCGTTTATATATTGTGAGTCCGAGTTTGACGCGAGCACACTCACACACTCAAACGCATTCCGCTTCGCACTCAAATTCACTCAACCCATTTGAGCAGTGTCGATTCGAATGTGGTTTTTGCAACTCATGCAGACCTCTACTGGGAATAATGTATGATTCTTTCCAGACGGTGGGAAAGTCCCCGAGCTCTATAGATAGGTTAACAAGTTTAAGGAGGAGCACACAAAGAGAATCTGCTGTTTTAGAACAGCACAGGGAACCCTATCGGGGCCCGTTGAAAAGGAGAGTTTGCACGATTTGAAGTTGACTAGGATAAAGCTTATGGATAAGGAGATTATGATTTACTGAAGCAAAGGCCTTACTAAAGTCAATAAACCGAAACCCTCATGCACAAAGATGGAGAATTCAAGGAGGTTAGAAGAAATAGAGCGACGTTTCAAAAATCCGTGCTGCGATTCAGAGAATATCCAACTACAAAAGTGTTGGAGCTGAGAAGTTATAATTTTTCGAAGAGTTTGGAAATGGCAGATAATTTGGAGATACCACGGTAATTAGAAACGTGTGACTAGGGGTCTATTTTTGTGAATGGGAATAATGAATGATTATTTCCAGACGGTGGGAAAGTCACCGAAATCGAGAGGCTAAAAAGTTTAAGAAGGGGCACACAATGATAATGTGCACAACGTTTTAGAACAGCACTGGGCCCGTAGAAAAGAATAATGTACACGATTTTAAGTTAATTAAGAGGCAATTATAATCTATGAAGGGGGATAGATACACTTAGAGCTTACATTTAGACATTAAATTTAGGTAGTTATTATAACAGGTTTTATTAAGTAACGAAAATTTACTCTTTGCGATTGAGTACTTAGAAAAGTCCAATTGCGAAACAGATCTTTAAAACATTTTATATAAACGAAATTTAATATTCCGAAGGTTTATCATGAATCAGGCAGGGCCATTGGAATTACGCAAAGAGAAAATTAAAGGTACGAGGTTTGCTCTTTATGTTTTTAGCCTATGTAGGTCACTTCCAGCCATATTAGGACCTAGTGGTTATTTGCATAAAAAAGTTTAAGAGTTTTCGGTGCTAATCCTATATAAAACTTTTAAATGTACGACCACGTTTGAGATTGATTAACGATAAATACAAAAGATACCTCGGCATAAAAAAATTGAATTAGGCCGTTTTCGCCAACTTTCGTCGTGGGATAAGCAGACAAGAATGCATCGACGAGCTAAAATTATTATTCGACGAACAAGCTCCGCCCTTCAGCTCTGTAAAAAAATTAGTACATGGAGTTTTTCGTGGTCGTTGAACGCTCAGCGACGAATTCCATAAAGGTCGTCCAAAATTAGTTGTGCCAAAAAATATCAATGCTGTGCAAGAACTGACTGATTAACAACGATCGTCATGTCACATACCGTGAGATAGAGGCTTTCTTGAACATTAGTATGACGTCGATCAATAAGATTTGCCAATGATCACCTGTGCATAAAAAAAGGGTGTTCCCATTGGATCCCACATAATTTAACAATCTAGTAAAAAAAAAAAAGCGCGTGTCGATTGGTGCAAAGAAATGATCCAAAAGTACGATAGTGGTGCTTCAAAAAGTGTATATAATATCTACACAGGTGAAGAATCCTGGATATATTCATACGAGCCGGAAACAAAACAACAATCGTCTGTTTGGGTCCTCCAAAATGAACTATATCCTACAAAAGTTGTTCGCTCGCGAATCACACGAAGCAAATGGCCTGTTTTTTCGGTATTATTGGTCATGTGTCTACAGTAGCTTTAGAGAAACATAAAACAGTTAATTTTGATTGGTATACAACCATTTTTTTTGCCAGAGGTTTTCGGTGAAATTCGAAAAATTAACAAAAAGCCACGTATCCTTCTTCACCATGCCAATGCGAACTCTCACTCATCGGCACAGACAAAGGCATTTTTGACTGACCAAAACCTCAACTTGATGGGTCATCCGTCATACAGTCCTGACTTGGCACCCAATGACTTTTTCTTGTTCCCTAATATCAAGAATAAACTACTCGATCAACGGTTTTAAACGCCAGAAGGAGCGGTTAATGCAATCAAAATTCATGTTTTAGAGGTGTCTCATTCGGACTGGAAAAATGGTGTAAAAATTAGTTTAATCGAATGAAAAATATATTAATTATCAAGCCGAATATTTTGAAAAATAATAAAACCATTTTCAGACGCCTAAATTGGGTTTTTTTTCATAGTTAGGCCAAAAATATAAATAGAACCCTAGTACATAGATATTAAAGATATTTAATATGGAACTATAAAATGCATTAGTTGCTGATCAAGAATGACCGATCGATCTGAGAGAGAGCCAGGTTAAAGCAATAAAAATCTGCTTTCCTGATGCAAAAGATAGACGGTGACTTAATGGGAGATTTGATAGTATCAGAACGACAACTGCACGGAAATTTCAAGTGTAGGATGATAAGGGTCCTTTGGGGTCCCACCGTGCTCGAGTTGTCGTAAGTACAGACGAGATCAATAAGCCTATCCCAGTTATAGGAGATTACAAGAGGGCAAGGAAAGTTTAACTACAATAATATCAATGTTATTTAGCTCTTCAACGGAAAAGAGTTTGGATGCTATGTCTGAAAGTACAGCAACAAGGACACTGCCACCATGAGATGGACGATCCGACTGCATTCGGATATCTTTAGAAAAAATCCGTTTTTGAGGCCGAATTTAAAACTGCAGCAGTTGGTGTAGGACGAACAGAAGAGGTATTATCCCACCTTCATAATTAAGAACCGCAAGGAGAACCTGGACCTCACGCTGCCTCTCATACGCTACAGAACAACATAGTATCCTTGAGGGTACTTGAATAACACTCCTTCTCGAACCACAGGTACGTGGAACCTGTTTTCTCATTCTCCATACCGAGTCCAGTCCAGTTCCGGAACCTTAAAGCGAATAAACTAGACCCGCTTCTTGGACTACCTTTGCCTGAGTCCCCACCCACCTCCAATGCTGCGCCAGATAGAGCCTGTCCACCCTGCATGACTAGGAGTTGGAAGAAACCTACATGGTGGACTTCGAGGCTGAGAAAGCTCCGAAAAGCCTCCCGGAGACTCTTCAACAGAGCGAAAGCTCTCAATGTTGATCAGAACTAGACCGAATACAAGGCCAGTCCGTCAAGCAATAATAAAGAAGTTATGAAAGCCAAACGGAGTTCTGCACTGAAATATAGAGCAACTACGAAGCTTCGCGCTTACGCAAAGTACTCTTGACGTCAACTCCAACTTTGGGTATCTGAAGAAAGCCGACCAATCTTGGACGACGTCCAGTTCCGAGTCGCTAAACCTTGTTCTCAGCACACAGTTCCCAGGCTGCGCTGTAAATATACCAACCTAAAATAGACCAACCTGTTAAAGGACCAACCTCCTTCCATTGTCTTAGGTTCCATTCTGAACCTGTTAAGTCAGGAGAAAATATCCTGAGCAATCATTAGCTTCAAGCCCTACAAATATGCGGGATCAGATGGCATCATCGCAGTCCAGCTGATCCACGCCGGACAAAGAGCCATAAACTGGCTCAAACGGATTTACGAGTGGGTTTTCTCTCACGGACAAATCCAGGACACATGGCTTCAGGACAAAGTTGTCGTTATACTTAAGGAAGGCAAGCCCTCGCATACTGCCCGCAAAGATTTCAGACCCATAAGTCCATCATCCTTTCTCTTGAAGGCGCAACGGCTTTAGGTATGCATCTTAGGGCGACTATTGCCGAATCAAATCTATGATTCTCAGCATGCCTATCGGAGGGGAAGATCCACCGATATGACCATTCATACGATCAAATCGATCATCGAATCCGTCCCGTAGCTGTAAGGAGTATACCATGGTAACATTTCTAGACATAGAAGGAGCTTTCAACAACATCATCCCGTCCGCCATCACGGAATCGCTGGCTGACCGGGGGATTGATTTCCGGACAGTGAGTCTCATCGATCAGATCCTGCAATGCAGGAACCGTTGAGGCCTTACTGGGGACGTCAACGTCCACCAGGTTTATCAGCAGAGGTACCCCGCAGGGCCGAGTTGTCTCGCCTTTCCTATTGAACGTAGCAGTAAATGAACTCTTGCGGTAAATAGAGGGTGGTGGATGCCGCGTGGTGGCGTACGCTTATGATGTCGCTATAGCATTCTCTGGAAAGTTTCCACAGACCATATGCGAGTGCAGAACAAGCTCCCTCTTAAAGCTCACACAATGGGCAGACAAATGTGGGCTAGGTGCTAACCCATATAAGACGACGGTCTGATCATAGACAGGAAGCTCGACTGGAAATTGAGCATAGACGACAGTGTAAAGAAGGCCAGAGTGGCCCCCTACACCTGCAGAAAAACCATCCGTCTGAAATGAGGCATGACCCCGTATATTCGAATCCCGATGTACGGAGTAGTGGTCTGGTGGCCAGCCCTGGACAAGAAAACTTGTCTCAATAAAGAGGTATGCATAACGGGCGGACTACGCACTACCCCAATCGAAGCCCTCGATACAATGCTGTACCTTCTACCTGTAGAACTTATGGGGAAAAAGGTTGCAATATTCTCCGCTCTTAGAATGAGAGAATCCAACCTGTGGAATCCATCCGCGGTCGGCCACTCGGGAATCCCTATTTAAAACTTCCGCAACTTTCTGAGAGAACAGACTACTGCACTCCAAGTGACTATATCTTGACGCTTTTCCAGGTATCTATCCCGCTTTCCCAGGAGGACTGGGAGAGGGGCAAACATTGACCTGCAGATACGATCCATATATACAACGAGCTCAACATCAGTCATTGCTTCAGACTACCGGATCATTGTAGCGTGTTCCAGGCAGAAGTCGTAGCAATCAATGAGGCGATCTGCATCCATCTACCAAACTCTCCACAGTCGGACAATTGCAGTCCATGCCTATCTCTATTGTCAACTCTTGAGAAGACAATAGAAGTTTGCACAGATTTAGGGGGAGGGAACGTCGTTAGCCGCTTGAGTGGTCGGTCGCGGCTCTACTTCTATAGCCGTACTCAGTCGGTATATAAGTAAATATGGGTACTTACGATTAATCTGGAATTTTAAAATCTATTTGTATATAGAAATGAAAGTCGTGTGTGTATACTATATATAACTCAAGAACGGCTGAACTGATTTGGTGTTGAGGTTAGCTTAGACCCAGGAGAAGGAAATAGGATACTTTTTATGACGCAAAAAGGAAAACGCAAAATTCAATTCATCAGTAAAAAACAAAAACAATCTAGCATTTTTAATTTGACCGGTTGATGTTTTATTTTAATTTCTACACGAAATGCAGCGATATGGCGGTTTTTAGCATCCAAACATCCAATACCAACGATAAAATTGCGCGCTATCAAGTCAGTATGGGAACTGCAATGAAGCCATTTGGCGTATATTCGCATTCCATATTCATGAACGCCGTGCTACTGTTTTGCATTTGGCGGTGCATCTGGAGAATGGTTAAAGATTATATTTCCCGGATTCGAATGTTGTTCAACGTGCTCGAACACCTCCAGCGACAACATTGACCAGTTTCATTGCGATCTGCCAAAGCGATCCGTTTGCGCGAATTTTTCTTTACTCGGAGATGCCACGTGATGATACTTGGAATGCTTCATCGAAGATTTTTCAAAGACGCAAGCAAGGCGATGCGGTTCCTGGGTATAAAGATGTGCGTTCGATTGATGCTCTTGGCCGTTCATCCAAAGAATGATGAAGCTACTATTTGCGGTTGTTGCTGGTAAATGTGCGTGGGCGTCATTTGAGTCACTAGGGATTGTTATTGCTGGAGTATTCCCAACAAATCGTGCTGCATGTGAAGAACTAAATTTACTAGAAAATGATAACCATTGAGAAACGACAATCGTATAAGCAATTATCTCTGCATCTCAAGTAAGATACGCACATTATTTGCTATCATCATTTCGACATGCTTTCCATCGAACCCTTATTGGATGTGCCAGGGTTACCACCGCACAATTTACGATTAAAGGTTGGCTCCGTAGTAATCATGCTTCGAAACCTAAACCAACCAAAACTTTGCAACGGAACGCGTTTTATGATATAGAAATTGATGAATATGATTTACGCGAAGATACTCATAGAAAAATTCGAAGGTGGGATCATTCGGGATCATTCCAAGGATCCCGATGATCCCAACCGACATGCCGTTTGAGTTTAAACGACTTCAATTTCCGAAACGTCATGCATTTGCCATGACAACAAACAAATCACAAGGCCAATGCACAAAAGTTTGTGGTCTGAATCTAGAATATAAATGTTTTTCCCATGGTCAATTATACGTGGCATGTTCACGGGTCGGAAGACCATCTGCGTTATTTGTTCTTGCACCTGATAATAAAACAAAAAATTTCGTTTATCACAAGGTGCTTTACTAAAAAGTGGAAGCTCTAAGGCGAAACAAACTTAGCCTGGTCATCCAGATTTTTGTGTTTTAACTATATCTGCTTAACTAATCGCTATATCTGTTGTCTTAAATGTAGATTATACATCTTCTCCGCCAGAGGTCGCACACTGAGAAGAGAATGTGAGCGAAAGAGAAGAGCGGCTGCTGCGCTGGAATGGGGTGGGTTAGCGACG
Source organism: Drosophila bifasciata (assembly GCA_009664405.1). Taxonomy (NCBI): domain Eukaryota; kingdom Metazoa; phylum Arthropoda; class Insecta; order Diptera; family Drosophilidae; genus Drosophila; species Drosophila bifasciata. The sequence goes on from CM019044.1 coordinate 22,434,602, forward strand.
TAATGTTAAATTTTTCATTCTGGCTATAATAAACCAGAATAACTGCCTATAACCCATTCTGATTCTGATTCGGCAATCTGGTAGATATATATTGTGGATGCTACAGTAGACTAACTTTTGTGAAGACGGAAGAGCGCGTAGCAAAACAAACTTGATTCATTGTGATGATACATAAGTCACATGATGAAACAAAATAACTTAACCCTTAACTCTTCGCATACGTGTATAACAAATAGGTTTGATTCGTTAAGTAATAATTGTGTTTCATAGTGTTACCTGCTCACTATTACCACTAACCATACCGTATAGTTAATGCTATTATTTACTATTTGTTCACTTCTTTTAAAATTTTCCCCTATGAGCCAGGTGTTGGGTATATGGGTCTTTATTTCAAAAGTGGATTTTTCCATCAAATGTACTGGCCAAAGTACGATACAGCAACGTCCAGAGACAATTCCTCCATTTCATTAAAAACGAGAAAGAACGTACGGAGTCGCTGTGAACGCGACTCTACTTTTATATCCGAACTCAGTACACATGTGATTTATGTGGAATTTTCAAATGTTTTAGCAGTTTTTACATTTAACATTTTTTTGCTACATCTGTCATCTACATCTACATCATCTACTTCACTTCTCACAACAACACACGTACACTGCACGAGACAGAATGTGTGAGCGAGAGAGAGAATCTGTAGCGACTATCATCCCCATAAATGACTTACGCTGCAAGGGGGCGGGGCAAATCACTGCTGAAAATTCATTTTATCATTGTGGCAACAATAATGATCCGATCTGAACCAAATTCGGAAATCTGGTAGATAGGATCATTCCCTACGATTCTGCATTTTTCGTTTTTATCTATCTTCAAAATTGTGGACATTCATCTTTTGTGGGGGCGCAAGGGGGCGTGGCAAAATTTTGAAATACACTTGTTCAGGTTTGGTATCACAGGATTCTAGACAGAAAGTTTGGTTGCTCTAGCTCTTATAGTCTCTGAGATCCAGGCTACACAAAATACGAAAAACGACTCGTTTTTGTGTGAGTGCGAAAGAGAGGGAATGATGTTTCTCGAAATGCTTTTCTCTATTGTGGCTATACTAATGATCCGATCCGATTCAGATTTGGGCCCCTGATAGATATGGTCTTTCTCTATGATTCTGCATTCTTCGTTTTCTGCTTTTGGGGGCGGAAGTGGCCGGGCCGAAATTTTAAAACATTTTTCTAGGAGTGAGATATAACATCAGTATGGAAAAAAGCTTCTCAAACAATACGGCCAGACGGACGGACAGAGAGGGCTACATCGACTCGGCTATTGATGCTGATTAAGTATATATATACTTTATAGGGTCGGAAATGATTCCTTCCCTATGTTACACACGTCCACTTTTACCACAAATACAATATACCCTTTTACTCTTCGAGTACGGGTATAAAAAGTATGTAAAATATTAAATAAAAACTGTCAGCCATTACCTAACTACACGGATATTTTAAATACGGCTCGCCGAAACTAGTTTTAATCCCTATTTTATATCATATCACATTTACCTGTCTGCTTTTTCTAAAAATGTAAAGTGGCTACGAATATAAACCATTTATAATAGTAATATCTAGTTTTTATTCACTTACATCTGACTTATAAGGCTCCGAGTCGGACCAACGCCATTGGTGTAAATCTCCATTATCAGAGAGTGCAATAAATTCTGAGAACAAAGCTCCGATTGTCTTAAATCGAACCGATGTTTTATCTGGCCATGGTTGCAGTTCCTCGGATATCCATATGGGAGACAGCATTGATGAAGGTTCTTTTTTTTTAGAATCTAACATAAAAGGGTTTGAAAAACAAATTAAGTATTAAATGAAAATATATCTTCTCATAATTACCTGCATCCTTTTCCCATGTATAATCGTCTTTACTTATCCAGCGTCGCGGCCCGTAATACTGACGATCCCGCCAACGACTGAAGGCTTCGCGATCAGCATTAACAGATAATTGAGGTGAGAGCCCACTGTTCCCAGATATAGAACCTCCTGATGTCGTTAAACGGTTTGATTGATTACTCTCTGCATTATTTGCGTTAGAATTACTGCGCTCACTACGTATACGGTCGAACAGTAAGCTAAAAATTAAACAGATTTAGTAAAATGGTATATTACAGTTTAGAAGACATAGTTAATTAACAGATGTAAAGCTCAATCTCAACGAAATTTCTACACATGGTATTATTTTATGAATACGCAAATCACCCTTTTTGGGGGCGGAAGTAAGCGGTGCGAAATTTAAAAAAATTTGATTGCTCTATCTCTAATAGCGTTCGAACAATGAGTGAAAAACAAGACGGACGGACAGACAGACGGACAGACATGGCTATATCGACTCGGCTATTGATGCTGATCAAGAATATATATACTTTATGGGGTCCGAAATGATTAATTCTCTATGTTACACACATCCACTTTTACCACAAATACAATATACCCTTTTACTCTTCGAGTACGGGTATAAAAACTGGATTCCACTGGGGCTTTGGTTCAGTCGTTGAATTCTTGACTCAATACTCGACAATTAAAATTGTTTGCAAGTTACATGAATTTTGTACATCAGGAATAATTCTATATTCTGCTACCTAGAAGAATGTATCTGCTGCTCGTGTGCTGGTTTAGTTTTTTTCGTTATTAGTTTTAGGATTTTTGAAATTGGAATAGGAAATAAAATAGACTTCCTAAACATTTTTGTATGGTGGTTGTAAACATGCAGATTATTTTTGTACCCGTACTCAAGGAGTAAAAGGGTATAGTGTATTTTTGGTAAAAGTGGATTTCTGTAACACAGAGTGTTTCCGACTCCATAAAGTATAGCTATTTTTAATCAGCATCAATAGCCGAATCGATATATCCATGTCTGTCTGTCCGTCCGTCTTGTTTGCCGCCTATTGCTTGAAAGTTAGAAGTGCTATAGCAACCAAATTTTTGTTCTAGACTGATATGATATCTCCCTCCTACAAGTTTATGTAAAAACTTCGCCACGCCCGCTTCCGACCACACAAAGAGCGCACATCTGAGGCGGCCACAATTTTGAAGATAGCAGATAACGGAAAATGCTGAATCATAGAATCTATCAGAAACCCGATTCTGAATCTGTTCGGATCATTATTATAGTAACAATGGAGAAAAACATTTGGAAAACAGTCGTCTGCTAGTGTTATACCACTTTAATATAAGTGTATTTCAAAATTTCGCCACGTCCCCTTTCGCTCTTACAGAAGATGAAAGTCCACCATTTTTAAGATAGCCAACCCTTTAGCTGCTACTGATTCTCTCTTTCGCTCTTACACTCTGCCTCGTGCAGTGTATGCGTGTTGTTGTAAGAAGTGATGTAGATGTAGATTATAGATACAGCAATATAATATAAAATGTACAAACTGATCAATTAGGTAACAATTAACATAAAACGCATGTGTACTATCGAGTACGAGTATAAAAGTAATGTCGCGTGAACGGCGACTCATGTGATGTTAGTAATAGCACTGAACATACGTGTACCATATGTGTATGGTCAGTGGTACTAGGTATTAGAGAATGCCCCTATCCCTATCAACAGGGCCGGGCCTTATTCTGCTTGTTGCTGTTTCTCAATAGCCTACAAGTTAATTTCGGCAAACCTTGTAAATCAATCAGTAATAAAACCATGGTCAAACTATATTCTTCTGTATTAACGGGTGTATATCCGGAGATTTCTGTATGATGGAGTTGCATGCAATTCATTTACAAACGATATATCCGACATTTCATTTATAGATGGTATAAAATTTCCAATTTAGGAATAATTTTGTTTAAACTTACTTTCGAATGCTTGAATAGTTGCTGAATATTTCTTCTGAAAATAGACCATCTGAAGGATCGATGATAACGCTGTTATTATCTGCACTAAACCCATTGTCGAGCAGTGATATAAGGTCTTCAGGCACATAATTGTCCGTACCTTCCTCAGTATCTTCAGCTTCTTCATCATCGCGCGAAAGTAAATTGTTCACAGCTAAATTTACATCTAAATTGGTGCGCTTTTAAAGAAATTTATTAAAATTTTTTTTATTAGTTTGTACACATTAAATGCTTACCTGCAATTCTCTTATAATGAGATTTCTGCTTTTGCCTTGCAGAACTACTTCTGCTTGTGAAATCAGTTCCTCTGGGACATAAGTAGCTGGTACAGTTACCAAAGGACGATTAGATGTGCTGCCTCCTATAATTACACCTGTGCTTCTTGATCCGGATCCTTGGCCACTTGAGCTTGACCGGCCTGTTGCACGCAAAAGACGTGCCCTAGAACGGGCCATGGGACGCGAAGATGAAGGAGCCTTTGAAGCATTGGTGTTTCCACCGCTACCAGTTGTGGGACTTAAAATAAAACAGTATAAACATAAAATCGGACAAAAATAATTATATTTTTAACGTACCATTTAGTATCAGGTTTTGTCAAATCAAGTTTCTCAGAGTTGATAGAAAATGATACTCGAAATGCTTTACCATCTTCAAGTAGCACACCAATATGGGTAGGTCCAATAACAACTTCTCTCACTGGAATTTTTAATTGCTCAAATATACGATGAGTGCCATACCCAAATCGATTTACTTTTTCCGAGACTTCCCGTACTCTATAATACGAATTTTAAAGGTAAATAATTAAAAAAAAAAGTAAATTTAGTACATTGTAACACTAACGGATAATTTGTGTCGGGTTCTAAGAATATCGGGCAGGACCTAACATAAGCAAAAATGCAAGACCAGATTGTTGATCGTTTGTTCTTTAGACGTATGCATGTTGCGCCTATATCTACAACAGAGGCCTCCACCAACCATGGAACACTAAAAAGCCATTTACGGCTTCGCTCGCTGATGTTTTCAAAAGAATATGTGTAACAAAGAAATAAAGTTGTTCGACTCGAAAATGTAGCCAAGTTTTAAAGTGTTGGTGTTAAAGTGTTTTAAAGTGTTAAAGTGTTGGTGTGCGTAAAAAACGATTTGCTTAAGAAAACAAAAAAAATGAAGAATTTGTTGTTTAAATAAAAAAATATAACTAAAAAATTCGAATTTTCCTTACATCTTGGGAAAGAATCGGGAATTGGCGGGAATTCGTTAGCGGGAATCCTCCGCCCAAAAGGAATCCTTTAAAAGAAAATCGGTCGTTGGAGCTAACGGTATAAGCTGTGGGTTGTTATACCCGTACTCGAAGAGTAAAAGGGTATATTGTATTTGTGGTAAAAGTGGATGTGAGTAACATAGAGAAGGAATCATTTCCGACCCTATAAAGTATATATATTATTGATCAGCATCAATAGCCGAGTCGATATAGCCATGTCTGTCCGTCCGCCCGTCTGTCTTGTTTGTCGCCCATTGCTCGACAAATTTTATTTCCAGACTGATGTGATATCTCACTCCTAGAAAAGTGTTTCAAAATTTTGCCCCGCCCACTTCCGCTCCACAAAGAGCGCACATCTGTGGCGTCCACAATTTTGGTGGATAACAGAAAACTAAAAATGCAGAATCATAGAGAAAGACCATATCTATCACCGGCCAAAATCTGAATCAGATCGGATCATTAGTACAGCCGCAATAGAGAAAACCATTTCGAAGAACATCGTTCCCTCTCGCTCGCACTCACACACAAAGGTCTTTGCCCTTTCATACAAATGAACGCCTGAATCTCAGAGACTATAAGAGCTGGCGCAACAACACTTTTTGTCCAGACTCCTGTGATATCCCTTCAGTGCAAGTTTATTTCAAAATTTTTCCACGCAAAAATGTGCGCCTTTTGTGGGGGAGGATGGGGGCGAGGCGAAATTTTCCAACACACTTGTATAAGTGGGATATCATATCAGACTGGTCTCCGAGCACTGTCCGACAAACAAGACGGACGGGACACAGACATGGCTATATCGACTCGGCGGCTATTGATGCTGATCAATAATATAGATACTTTGTGGGGTCGGAAACGCTTTCTTCTCTATGTTACACATATCCACTTTTAACACAAATACATTACTCTTCGAGTACGGGTATAAAAAGTAGTGAACAACTGAACAAAAAAGTAGTGAACATTTTCAGTTCACTCACCGAAGTGAACAACTCATTTTTGTTCACCATACCGTGACCGATAATCGCAGATCTTCGCCTTAGAGTGGTTAAGATGGATAACTTTAGACTAGGCCCTCACAGACTTTAAAATTTTGTATCCATTCCAAATCTCACGGTCTTCAAAATGTATTAATGCAGTCATTTAATAGAGGTTCGGAAAAGGAAAAAAGTCTTTAAATAGTGCTGGATTGGGACCAAACCGATAGATTTTTTCAGGGGCGACTGTCCGCTACACTACTTTAATTTTAGTTTTAAAGCTGTGTCAATAACATTTTGTTCACTTAGTCTTTCTAAAAGAATGAAAAGACAGAAAATATACTATGTCATATGGCAGACATAGGAACAATCTGTCAAACAACAATTTGTGTACTACTCGTCCAAGTTCTCACCCTTTTCAATTATTTTATAAATTTATCTAGTTTATATTTTTGAGAGAGACTAATTCATATGTATTATTTAATTTTAAATACTCCGGTGGGCTTATGCCTCATTATCTCTTAAAAAAAGTATATTTCTGGAGAATGGATATCAATAAAATAACTTTTTGCATTGTCTTCTGAAACATCACTTTACAGATATATAATTAAGCAGCCGTCTAAAGAATACAACTCAAATTTGATTGCCTTGCAATGAAAACATATGAGGGCCAATATACTACCGAGTATGTATGATAATCTGAACACATATATTTTAACATTTTGTTTTAAGCTGTATTGTATACTATATGAATACCAAGAGAGTTACATATATGCGTATTTCCAGAGTTACTTACATGGAAGTACTCTCAAATATTTTATGGTATAAATGAATATAAAATAAGTCATGAACGAAAACATATGTATCATTAGAACAGTTTTACACTATATTCGTACTTTTCTGTGGCAAATATTTATACATATGTACATACATACACCTAGATGAAGTACATATTCGTATCAATACTAAGCTGCCTTAGATATATGTACTATTCATATCTGAGAATATATGTAAGTTGTTTATATATTTATATTTCGTATTTAACAAAAAACAATTAGCTAGAAGTGATACATTTATGTATATGCAAACTATGATATATATATTTTCACAAATATGTATTATGTTCACATGTGCGTTTGAACGTAGCGACGCTGTTATATGTATTTACCTTTCAATAAATTGATCATCATTTCCTGGAAGAGGTTGCAAAACAAATTGCATGGAAACCATTTTTATTTGTTAATATAAATAATAAAAATGTATGTTCTTAATTTTCATTTCACACAAAAGTTAGCAGAGTGTACTATAGTAAGTTTTATCGATATATTTATTAACGATATAAGCGGCAATCGAAGTATTGTAAAAGCTTATCAGAGGGAGCATAAAATGGTTGCAAGAACTAGCTCCATTTGAAACAGTGGAATATGGTATACAGAAGATATATATGGGATATTCACACTGACTCGTGTTAGCTATCAAGACTTATGAGTTAAAATGAACGCAGAAAGTTAATGCATTATAAAAGCCGCTGATTTGTGGTTTTATTCCCATTCGGCTAAGCGCCGGGTCATAATAGCACAAAAAGCAGTTCAACACATCCAACATTTCTTTATGTAACGTTGGTGTTATCCCCTCTATGGATGCTTATGTTTATGCTCTCTCTGTGTCAGCCGACTTCAGCTAAGCAGAAGACCCTTCCAAAGCTATCATCAGCACAAGAAAACGTTTCGTCAAATGGCACAGTAACCTGGCGGCTACATAATTACACTAAACTTTACCAAATATCTTATCGCCAATACACGGGCAAATTCGGGTCCGCTTAATATTAATTATCGCCTCCTAATCATTCCACTCGCATTGCATGGCTACAAACTAACCCGACTTTTCTTGACAGTTTTGGGGCCTCAAATATTTTTTAATGAATTATTGTTTTTGGAATATGAAAGAAGAAGAGTATACAAGAAGTACAATGCTATGAGAATACGCCTTTACAGAGGAATTGCGGATCGTCATGGCGTTCCCTTCTTCCATAGCACTTCCAAACTATCAACCAAAACAGAGAAGCAATACCATCCCCAATCTATAGCTGGCATTAAAATATACACTTTGCTTTCGGGTAAAACCATCTAAGTAGATGCAGTCTCAAACAAGCAGAACTTTCCTTGCTTCAGTGTTTTCAACACAGATATCTTTTCTGATTAGCTTTTTCAAGAATATATTTTGCTACTGAATCACATTTACAACCCCTGTTATAATTTATATTTATATACTCAACTCGGCCGATTGGGGCCGAACGCTTTAGGCTTTTGGAAGAATCAACGTCCCGGGGTACCTGCTGAATATATAGCTTACAGCTTACGATGGACAAGAGTCTGGATTCCCAGACATGCGAGGTCTCAGCCGTAGTCCCGCAGGGCTCTGTTTTGGAACCCCTGCTCTGGAACGCCATGTACGATGGAGTGCGTAGGCTGCCGATGCCGGCCAGCACATGCTTTGTTGGCTTCGCGGACGACGTTGCGATAGTGTTGGTCACAAAGGACCTCGTCGCCGTGGAAAACCTTGCCAATGCGGCTATCCGAGCCATTGAGTCGTGGCTAGCGGGAGCAGGTCTGAGCTGGCGGCTCACCAGCTGGAGGCGGTGCTCATATCGAGCCGGAAAGCAGCGGAGACAGCAATGGTGCAGATCGGAGGGTACGCGATCAAATCTCAAATATAGATTTGTTTTTAAATATTGTTATTAGGTGTAAGAACTTGGAATATAATAAACTAATAGAATTCACAAAAAAAATACATTAGAATGGAACGAAACCAGTGCAAGCCATATACAAAAGTGCAATAAGGAAGACAAATTAAATCGAATTAAAGCAATCAAGTGTATAATAATTATGTGGATATTATTGATTTTTAATTTTAACTCGGTACGCATTTGATTGTTTTAAGAGGAGTATTAAAAATTTAGATTTCATATCTGTCCCACAGAATCGGATTCATCCAATATAGCAGTATGCATTATTATGCATATATTATATTATGCAGTATCCTCCAGCTCCATAGGGCCCACAAATAATACATTTCGGTTTGATTTAACACAAAATTTGAACTTTGAATAGATTTCTGTTTGTAAACAAACACAAAGCAGTGTATTGGTGGTGCATAAACTTTGCCCACTTTGGTCACACTAGGCACCGTGCGAAATATATAGCAAATGATGAAATAATTATTTTGCTCAGTACGACTCGTTTATTGTTAAGGTGAGTGGTTCGGAGTTTCTACAAAAAAATGCAGCAAGCGTGTACAATTTTCGCTCTAATTCTAGTCGCTTGATTTGTGTTCTTAAAAAATTTGTTTCCTTAATTTAACACATTTCCCAGCAGCGCACCAGAATCACAAGTCATCGAAGAGTATACAAAACAACACAAATTAGCTTTTGTATACCTTTTTCTCTCTTCTCTCGTTCATCCCATCCGAAGGAAAGGGATGGGATCATCTGTATAATTTCATCGTGATATAGCACTTTCGGTGAAACTGAGTACCAGTTTGCAAACGCCAACTGGTTTATTTTTTGTCGACCGATAGATCGCTGGGAACTTTTAAGCTGGAGGGCTTGGCTGTGTGACCGAAAGAAGAGCTAGAGTGGCGTTGGGTTACCGTGTTTGGGGCTTGTAGGGTAAATATTCGCGCCGGCGAAGAAAATGCTGACACTTGAGTTCTGACTTATGCTCGGAAGTGTTTGGGTTTTTGTGTTGAGGTAAGTGGTCCGTTTGCTGAGTTTTGCAACCGGGAAATTGAGTGGGTGGATTGCTACTCTTTTTGATTTCGCAATCGAGAAGTCGGGCATTGGGTCTTGTTTCCTTTGCTGAGCTTGCAACCGGAAAACTGAGAGTGTGGCTTGGGGGTTTCTGCTATTCTTGTCGATTTCGCAATCGAGAAGTCGGGCATTGTGTGTGGATTGGTAATTCGTAAAGTACTTTTGCCGATTTCGTAACTAAGCCCAAATTTGCGGCGAAACCGTCGGCTGCATTTGATAGAATATGTTGTCGGACCTGGAGACGGCGCTGAAAACAGTTCTTTAAGAGTCACTGTAGTTGATTGCCAGCGTCCCATGTGTTCTGGAGGTTCTCCGCGAATTGTGCAATCATGGTCTTCACCGTCCGATTGGCCCGTTCCGTAGGATTTTCTTGGGGGCAGTACGGTGCGGTGTGTTGCAGATCCACGCCTGCTGTTTGCAGGGATGTGCGAAACGAGCGGCTGGTGAACTGGGATCTGTGGTCGCTGAAAATCGTTTCGGAACGCCGAAGCTACTGAGTATGCGATCTCGAAAAGGTAGCTTCAGCGTAGCTGTGGTGGCCTTCTTGAGTGGCATCCCTCATTTGGATCGGGGCAGTGGCCGCACGAAATCGTCACATAAGGTTGCAAAAGGTTCCACTGCCTTGAGGGAAAGTATCCTACCCACGGGCTTGGAACTGCCTTAAGCTTTTGGCAGCTCAAACAGCTGCCGACATAGCTCACTCACAACTCAATATAGGCCTGGCCAATAATATCGTTGCACTATTCTTGTGATGGTCTTCCAAATGTCGAGTTGGCCTGCCGTGGACTGATCATGGCATTCCTTGAGGACTCTTGTGCGTCGGTCCTTTGGGTCGCCAACACCATGTCAGCTCATCTTTCGGTCTCACGGCCAACCTTCTTCTATTTAAGTTTCCCAGCGATCTACAAATTTCTTGTAGAGGACTGATGGTTCTCACAAGTGGCGCCCGAGCAGGGTGTAACGAACCATGCTCCGTCATATTTCCAGGTCCGTAAGACACCCTTACACCCGCGGCACCAAATTCACGACAACGCTGCTATAACTCCACTAAAATGTATAGACACTAAAAATTATAACCAACCCCAACACACGCCCTCCTCAACTGACCAATTGCGAAATCAGCGAACGTTCTTCCCGATTTCCCAAGCCCCACAAAATGCTCGACTTCTCTTAAGGACGTTGATGTGCAATGACTGCAACATCAAGTGGCCCATGCGACACCAAGCCGAAGCCTGTTATGCGCGGATCCCTGGCAAATACGCAGCCCTCCTCCCGCCCAACCGACCGAGGGGGCGCTGCCGCATGACGCGCGACACGTGTACCGAAACCGATCGCGAACATGCAGGAAAGATAGGTGTTAGATTAATATTCGAGGAAAACTTAGGGCTAAACACAACGCTAAACATGCAAAGTTACAAAAAATAATATTACTAATTACGTGCAAGGTATGCTAGTATTAGTGATTTAAGTAGAGGAAGTGATTTAGTGGTGGATATTATATGGTAGAATGAATTATAATCCGTCCATAAGACCCGAAACGGTTCATGCAAGGAATAATTCGATCTACAAAGTGGAAGGTACAATAGAATAACATTTCTAGAGGATCTTATAGGAATCGTGAAGTTTATGCGGCTCAACAAAGTCAGGGCTGTCGATGTCACCCCTGATCAAGTTGTGAATGAAAATCCCACCAAGCATTTTTCTACGATTAAGTAAGGATGGAAGGTCTATTAAGAGCAATATGCGAGAGTAAGAAGGCAGTCTCACACCTTCATCCCAGTTGAGGCCACGCAGAGCAGAAAGTAAAAAGTTTTTCTGGACTGATTCTATACGGTGTTGGTGTACGGTACTGAGGGCACCATACACACGAGCCGTACTCTAAAAAATCGGACGAACAAGCGAAATATAGAGAGATCATCAACCAATTTAATTTTTCAAGAGAACCACCGCAGAGGGTGTAAGGAGCCAACAAGGGTCTGGAACGATGAAATGTCATTACTTTACATTTCGAGGCATTCAGGTGTAACATATTTGCACAACACCATGACTGAAAGTTATTGAGATCGGATTGCAAGCGAGAGTGAAATGAAATTTCCTTATACTGGACACAGAGTTTAACGTCATCCGCATACATGAGTACTCGAGAGTTTGTTAATACTGAAGGCAGGTCATTAATGAAGAGTGTGAAAAGTAGGGGGCCAAGATGGCTGCCCTGTGGTACTCCAGAAGTAACCTGAACAAGTGAAGACAAGGAGTTTTTGAAGAGGAGACCTCTTTGAGACCTAGAGCAAAGGTATCTGGAAATCCATTTTAAAAGATTGGGCGGAAACCCTAGAATGTCAAGTTTTTGTGCTAAAAGGGAATGGTTTACAGAGTCGAATGCTTTACTTAAATCGGTGTAAATGACATCCGTCTGCATGTTACCATAGAAGCCTTTAATAATAAAAGAGGTAAGCTCTATAAAATTTGTATTTGTTGATCGTCGCCTTATAAATCCGTGCTGAGCTGGAGATATAAGTGATTTGCAGAGATGTTGCAAGTGCGGGGTTAAAATTTTCTCAAACATTTTTGGAATAGCGGATAACTTTGATATACATCTGTAATTCATTGCGTCAGACTTACTACCTTTCTTATGGAGAGGAATAATAAACGATTCCTTCCAGATCGGAGGGAAACATGAGGAGTTAAGCGATAGGGTGAATAGTTTAAGCAGGGGTCCACACAGAGCGTCGGCGCAGTACCTGAGTACACAGCCGGGGACTCCGTCAGGACCTGGTGAGAACTCCGGCTTAACTAGTCGAAGATCCTAAAGCAGTGAGCTTTCATTTAACGAAGGGCTGAAAATGCCGTTCGATCTTGGTGAACCGTATGGATACGGCTGACCAGAGTAGCTTTCATGGGAAAAGGTTGTTTGAAAATTGTGCCAAAAGATCGGCAATGGCCTGATCATTGTTTGCCGACGAACTATGAAATGGTAGCGAGGATGGATGTGCGGACGTTTTACGCTTGCTGTTTCCGAAGCTGTCAAACTGTTTAGGGTCCTGAGAAAAGCGCATCCTGCATCGAGCTAGGTAATTTTTGTAGCATTTTTTATAAAGTCTTGATTTTATGTTTTTTAGACTGGATAGCTCTTTAGTAAACCAAGGGGCTTCCCAGATCTAATCGGACAAAAATATGGGACACAAGAATCAAAGAAAGTGTCAAGTACATTATATAAAATGTGCCTTTCATAACGTCAGTGCACAAGTACAGAGCGGACCAATCGAAATCCCTAATCAGGCTATTAAGCTTCGTTAACTCGGCCTTACGAAAGCAGCGGACACGTTAAGAAAGCTTACCTGATCGATCCAATACAGAAGGTCCAATATCGACCGATGCTTTGAAAGTAGGATGGTAGGAGTCTTCAGGTATAGTGAGCGGAAGGGCTCGGGTTAACAACGCTATGGTCAGATCCGATACGAAGCACAGATCGAGCAATCGACCCAAGGAATTTTTCACATGGTTGACTTGAGACAGGGACAGGTCTAGCAAACCGTCAACAAAGTCATGCCGTGATATGGGCACAAGGTTATTCGACTCGTTTACCGAAGACCAAACAGTGCCTGGCAAATTAAAATCCCCCAGAACTATCATGTGGTCTTTTTTTCAATAACAATACAAATACAAACAATACAATACAAACAGCAATCAGACCACAGTGCAAGCACTTTCTAAAAGCTTTGCTTAAAGAAGAAATCGAAAAAAAAGAGAGAGAAATACTGCAACAGCTTGTAAGTGATAGAGCTACTGCACAAAAGGTTTATAAGCGAGAGAGAAAGAACAGTTAGTTAAGTTTGGGTGATAGAGAGAGAGAGAGAGTTGCTAGACAAAAGCTAAAACAAGAGAGCGGCCAAATGTATTTTCTTACTTACTGGAAGCAACAACAAAAACACAATATACCGACGCACAAAATTGATTAACAATGTTGTGTTTATACACAAAAACTAGGCATGCACCTGTAGCGTGTAACGATTCCTTCTTGTTGCGCGGTATCGATTGGTCGGGCGGCACGCGATATTTTCGGCTCCAGCTCGTCGGTTTTGGGGGTGGTGGTCTTGCTCGGACCAATTCTACCTATCGTTCACCTTGCTATGGTTAGACAATCTCGAGATTAGCGTGCTGGATACTGAACCGGTAGGCCAGACCAGGGAAAATCAGACAGACGTGAGAGAAAAGACAGAAATAGAAAGTGTGGAAAATGCTGGTTGGTGAGTCCACAGATGTCGTTGTGTGAGCACACAACGAGGGAGGGTGATCTTACCCTCCCTACCGTTGATCACCTCGTCGAAGAAGTCTTCGGGTGATCCCTGTTCCTACGATTACACGAGCAGAAGCATGAGTTCCTTAATCGCCTACTCCGGGCGCGAATCCATCGTCATACAAACAAAAAAATATTTCATACAAGTCTCTATATTCTCCAACATTTCTCTTTCTAAAACGAACTTCTTTTAAGCTTACATACTACAAATGTTATATGCATGTGAAACGAGTTGGCATAATGGCTTAAAGTTATTAAGCATCAAAAGGTGTAAGAAGATTTTTAAGGTAAATTTAAATTTTAAAGTATTAAATGTGTAAGAAAATTTTTTAAAGTAAGTTTAAATTTAAATTTTTAAAATATCGAATAAGTAAGAACATTCTAAGATAAGTTTAAATTTAAATTTTGAAGTATAAAATGTGTAAGAAAGTTTCAAGGTAAGTTTAAATTTACATTTTAAAATATTGAATAAGTAAGAAAATTTCAAGGTAAGTTTAAATTTAAATTTTAAAATATTGAATGGGTAAGAAAATTTTAAAGTAAGTTTAAATTTAAATTTTGAAGTATAAAAAATGTGTACGAAAATTTTAAGTACGTTTACATTTTAAAAGTATTAAAGCGCAAGAAAATTGTAAGGTAACTTTAAATTTAGATTTTTAAAGAATCGAATGTGGGAGAGAACTTCTAGGTAAATTTAAATTTAAATTCTTAAAGTATTGACGGTGTAAGAAAATCTTAAGGTAGATATAAATTTAAATCATAAAGTAGTCAAGGTGTAAGGAAATTTCGAGGTAAATATGCATTTAAATCATCAAATTTTAAATGCGTAAGAAAATTTTAAGGAAATTTAACATTAGGTTTTAACAACTAGTTAGGACTAAATAAAAATTAGATTGTAAATTCATTCTTCATTCTCTAGGTATAGATCGTGACACTTCACTGAGTCAACTTCATTTAACTATTTCGTTCTTTAATTATAATACTTCATTTTTCTTTTCGTCTTATGACTTAAATACTTTAACATTTCATTATTCAGTCAGCCGAGATTACCATAAATTTGCAAGGCGATAAGCCGAAAGTATTTCTTTAAATTCATTAAATTGTCACTCAATGGAACGAATGGAATGAAACACGGCTGTAGCTCTACAGGGTCGGAATTCCGCAGAATGGGCTTCTTTCGTGCCTGCGTTTCTATTCGCGTTTCTATTCTACGATTTATCATTTCTTTTCACAATTTGCACTCACGTTTGGTGGACAGGTTCCCCGACGAAAGATCGATCTTCCGTACGATGGCTGTGGAAAAAGGGTTAATATAAATGGTCACAATTCTGTGAAATTCAAAGCCGAACGGCCTACGCTAGCTGCGCAATGGTTTCATTAAATTAGGGGTCAAAAGAATCAAAGATTTACTCCTTAAGAGTTATATTTTTCCATCCAGGGATCATACGCCTGATGCTCCGGCTTCGCTAGACTACACGTGTGTGGAAGAGGTTAGGTCTGCTGCTGCTATGGCGACAAGCATTCGACGCTCGGGCAACTCCTGCTGTTGCTTTCCAATCTGGACGTAGCTGCCACTCCGGATTGCGTTGTAACGCGACTTCTTCTCGCAGATAATAAGGTCGCCTGACGACACTTTATCGGTGCAGTGGACGAGCGGCAGACATCTTCTGCAGCTCCTCAAGATCCGTAAATGTTGAGTATTCTTAATTCTCCAGTTAGTTTTAAGTCTTCATTTGGCCTTTCAAGGCGCGCTTAATTGCGCCGCCCTGTCGGGTGCTGGTTCCTGCCGGCGGCGAATCTCGGCTTACTTGGCGAGGAACCAACGGGGTGCTGCGAGGGCCGTGGAGGCGCTCGCCGGTCTTCCGGTCAAATCCCTCAAGATCGTCCGATCTCTCCCTGCTTTGCAAGGCGTTCTGGCTCGACTCGATCAATTCTGCGATCAGTAAGCCTTAGTTATTCGAGCGCACAGCCAACCGCAAGCTAGAGAAAAATGGTATTGGAGTACATGCTCCTCAGTCTTGCGCTACCGCATTCAGCACTCACCTTCTTTTAGATTTTATTTAACACAAGTGGTTTTTCTGTTTTCCTATCGCGGATGACAAGTATTTGGCGAGATTTTACAAGATTTTATTTAACACTTTTCACTGTGCGACTTTTCAGTTTGACCATCGGTGAGGAAAAGGAAGTTGATGACCCGTCAATCAAATGTCACGTCTTTAAGGCTGTACCTCTCATTAATCTCCCTTGGACCTGTCACATTAATCAAAGCATCCCTGAACACCCTACCTACTCTTCATATTCCATGTGATAGTAATTCGGGTTTACAAAACAACTCTGCGTTTCTATCGATATAATTAATTCAGTTATTTTTGATGCTTCATGCGCCGCTACACACCCGCGGATTTGGATAGCAAATCAGATTAGGAATATATTTAGTAAATTTATTATGCCAAACGCCGGTTGTTTGTAATATAGAAAAGAAAGAAGCGGAGCGCAAGACAAAACACGTCTGGTCACTACAAAGAGAACGAACGAGATCTAGTGGATAATTAGCAGCCCACTTCGTCAGCGCAAATCCTGCTGGCTCTAGGATTTCAACTAATTGTTGACGCAACAGCTTTAGCTCAGATTTCGTGTCCGCTCCTGTAAGAAGAACGTCAACATAAAAAATCTGAGGCAAGAGCTCTTGATCTAATTGGATGCGAATTTGCATGAGTGTCGCTCAGATACTTCAAACACCTTACAACCAAAAACGGTGCACTGGCAGTGCCATAAGTTAACGTATTGAGACGGAACACTTTCAAAGGGTCTGAGTTTGTCCGTCTCCAAATAATTTATTGGAGTTTTCGCTGCGCCTCGTCAACTTTGATTTGACGGTACATTTTTGTAATGTCTGCTGTAAGAGCGAATTTGCGACAACGAAACCTCCGCAACGTGGCATAAAGGCACGGCTGGATGGTTGCTCCAACCGTGAGTAAATCATTGAGCGCGACTTGGCTCGTAGTTTTGCACGACGCATCGAATACCACTCTTAGCTTAGTGGATGTACTTTGAGGTCGTTCCACACATTAATACGGTATGAAACATTGCGGCACTACCGGGATTGAATTTTCAATTGCAGTCATGTGGCCTAGCGACAGGTATTCCTTCATAAACTTCATAAACATTGACTTTACGGCAGGTTTTTGGCATAATCGCCATAATCGTCTCAAACGACGAACCGAGAGATGTCGGGCTTGACTTGAATAGCAAAGACACTCGCAATCGACCGGAGAGTAATCGTGTGATAGTGTCAATGAAAGATTTTTCACACATAGTTTCTTCGGGGGTATACAGTCTTTCTATAGACGCATTTGGAACCTTTTCCAACTCCCAGAAAAGTTTTACAAGATTTTCAAGAGGGCAAAACTCCTGCAAAGTGCACACCATAAAGCAAGTTTCCGTACTTCGGGGTTCTTTGTATCTGCAGCGACCAGACACAACCCACCCAAAGACGGAATTTTGCAAAATTAGCGCGTTTTGTAGTTTTAATTGGCCATCTTTTAGCAGATTCACCTTTTGGGGTTGATGGAAACCTGGATCGGCCAGTGTGAAATCTTTAGGAATTGTCAGCGAGTCTGACGGAAAAGATTTCTCTGGATGATACGAAGATATCGTTTTTAAAATGACGAAGTCAGTGGTTACTTCAAATTGATGAACACGAGAACAGACTTTTGTTTGCACCATTTGGTGCGCAGCCAAGCTAGTCTTTCCGATTCCCAATAACGAGTTAATATTTTTACGAATCCGTTTTATTTTAAGTTTCGAGCGAGCTCCTGGGTAATAAAATTCACTTGCGAGCCCGAATCCAGTAGTACCCTGCCGGGCTGACGCTGACAAGAGCCACCTTTAATGTCCACAATCGCTGTGGGCACTACCTGATCTGAATCCACTGCCATAGCCTGATTCGACGACAACTGATTCGTACTCTCAGCAGCTACCGCTCCCTGAGACCCGACACCCTTACTGGTGGATGGCGCAACGCCCGAGTAAACATTATAGCGATGCAACAATGTGTGGTGGGGCTTAGAGCATACTCTGCAATGTGTAGACTTGCAGACCGAGACATTATGCCCTTTTCACAAACAATTTACACAAAGCGGGATTCCCTTAACAAACCTAAATCGAGTCATGACGGATACACCTGAGAATGACGAACAATTTGTAATGCAATGATCAGTTGATTTGCAATACGCGCAACTTGTTTCCTGACCCTTGTTTGCTTGGGCTACATCAAGTGATATTTTCCCAAATTGCTTATTTTTGGGTTCTTGGGAGCCTTTTCAACCCCTTAACCGCCCGGAAGTAGATTCGTCAGCCGACAAATGCTGATAACGCTTGTTCAATGAAGCAACAAAATCTGTCCACGACGGAATCTTTTGATAATCCAAATTTTCCTTCCATCTAGAGTGAGTCTTCACGTCAACCTTCGACAGAACAAGGTGTATCAGAACGGCGTGAGCAATAAACTTGTTATCCCTCACTGACAGTAAAGATTCGTATATGGCAGATGCCGTGTCGTGCATCGCCGGTAACTCAAAAATCTAGATAAGCCATCAGGAACATAAGGCAATCATTATCATAAACTTGCTTGAGCGCTTGAGAGCCTTGCAATAATTCTGATCTGTCACCGGGAAAGCCAGGACGGTACCTAATGCTTCGTTTTCTAAACAATTCAATAAGTGATAGATTTTTTTCGACGTTGCTTAAATCACAATCTATAATGCTCGAAAATAAACCCATGAAATTTTAAAATTCTAAAATTCTAAGCCTGGGCCAATATCGTCAATTTGCAATTGCAAAGAGAACGCGCGATCTATATATGTATCCAAAATACTTAAACGACATTCAAGCTCCAATTGGTTAGACGATTGGTTTTACTTTTCTAATGCTTTTCGCTGTTCTGTCAATATCTCTTTGTTCTGAGTTTAACTTTGTAAGACACCTATCTCAAGCTGAGGTAGGCTCAGTCTCTCAGGATTTTTTTCCCCTACAAGGAATTTGTAGTTCGCTGGAACTTTGAGGCGAGGGGGGTTGGCAGTGAGACCGAAAGAAGAGCTCTGGCTATGTAACCGGGTGGTGGTAACGGCAGGGGAAATGTTGGTGCTAGCACAATGAAAAATAGCTGACGATTGAGTTTTCTTTTTAAAATATTCACGAGTTGTGTTTATTGATATTTAATGATATTTAATTGCCGGTGTAGTATGTTGGCGGGGGGGAAGAACTGTTGGTTGAACTGTCTTGAGTGAACTGCCTCTGTTTGACTGATCGATGTTGGGTGAACTGCCCCTTTGATCATCGGCCCGCGCTATTTAAAGCCGGCACCTGGTGTGGGGGACCGCTGAGTCTGCAGTTCTTTCTTGGGGTGTGGGGCACTGGGTTACGGTGTGAGAATGGTCACTTGGGGTTTTCGGGTCGAGGTTGGGTGAATGGGTTTTGGGGTTGAGGTTGGGTGAGTGGCCTTGCTGACTATTCAGCTGACCAAGTGTCGGAGATGTGGGGCGCGCTTTCCGCTGTAATAGCATCGCGGACATTGATTAGGGTCGGGTTGAGTGTAGTGTGGTTTAATTGTCTTAGTCTTAAGGTACTGTGGAAAATTAGAAACTATTTTTTGTTATATTACTTGATGCCTTTACTTAGGCTTGAGACGCGGAATTAGCAGTACAGACCAGAGCTGTGGGCGGCGATAAAGGGCGATCAAATAAACCGTGCGAAACGAAGTTCAATTTACGAGTGCTTTATTCCCACGCATCGCTTTGTCGGCTATGCTGCGGGCGTGTAGTTACATGTTGCTTATGTTGCTTGGATTTACAGTGGCGGGACTTCATTACATTACATTACATTACATTACATTTCATACATAACTCCATTGCTTTCTACTTATTGATTATTATTATTATATGGTGTAACGACATTCCGGCCGCCTTGAACGACCGCACGTCGGGCTTCAACGTATCGGCAAAGTGCTAACTTATGGATTGGGCGTCTAATCACGCCCCCCTCCTGTTCGCACCTCTGCCACCCTGACCTTGCCGTCTGCTCCCACGACGACGCTGGTGACCCTGCCAGTGATCCACTGCCACCTCTTGGTAAAGGTGGTACCGCTGCTCCGTCCGTCTGGCTCGCACCCTTGCGGCAGCGAACGAAGGGGCTGGCCGATCAAAAAGTGGCCTGGTGTGAGCACCTCTCCGTCGTTTGGATCCGTGCTGGCTGGAGTGAGCGGCCTGGAGTTCATGATGGCCTCGGCCTCGGCCAACACCTCGGTCCTCACCTCGCTCTCCGTGAGCGCGGCGTCCGCGACCTGCCGCACGATCAGGAGCTTCGCTGACTTGACGGCCGCCTCCCATAAACCGCCGAAGTGCGGTGCTCGCGGGGATGAACCTCCACTCCATCCCTTGCTCCGCCGCGAACGTCCTCAGGCTGGACTGCTGCTCCTTGAACGCTTCCTGAAGCCTCTGCAGCTCGTTCCGGGCTCCGACGAAATTTGTCCCGTTGTCGGAATACATCCTCAGCGGAACGCCAAGTCTTGCGATGAAGCTTTTTAGAGACAAAAGAAAACAATTAGTCGACAGGTCTGGGACAAGCTCTAAATGGACGGCCTACGAAGCGAAACAAAAAAATACCGCGATGTACATTTTGAGCGGCTGACGACCTCGAATCCGAAGCGAGACGTTGATGGGACCACAAAAGTCTATCCCGCAAATCAGGAACGGACGACCTTCCCTAAACCTGTCTGCTAGAAGATTCCCCATAATCTGACCCATCAATTTAGGTTTACATCGAAAACAGTGGATGCATTACCTTACTATGCGAGTGCATTCTCGACGTGCATTCACTAGCCAAATCTCTTGTCTCAGCAAACTTACTAATGTCTTTGCATTGGCGTGACAATTTTTAAAATGCAGGTTCCTTAAATAGAGTTCGACGAATTGACTCTTGGCGGGAAGTAGAACCGGAAACTTAGCCTCTATTGGCACTGGAGCATGCAACAGCCTTCCTCCGACCCTAATAAGTGTAAACGATCGCCCCGTCCTCTGATCTTTTTGAATAAAGGGGCCATCATCTGCAGGCTCGGTTGCAGCGTATGCCCTTTCTTCAGCTTCTTAAACTCTTCAGAGAAGACGCTTCGCTGAACCAGCTCCATCAATTTTAGGGACAATTGCTGCAACTCCTTTGCAGTTAGCTCCCTGTAACGTTCCTTGTTCTTGCCGATATTAGCAAGTCGGTATACATACGCAAAAACTCGAACTAATTTGGGGTACGACGAAAAACGAGAAAATATTTCATTTGAAAACGAGTTCGCAACGCCAATTAGAACCTGGGCGGACCGTTACGCCTCGGAGTTCTTCACATCATCTGGGATGTTAAAATGCGGGTTCTCTGGCCAACAATGCTCAGGCTCACATAAAAATTTCGGACCTTCTAGCCATATGGACTCCAGGAGCTCAGGCACTTCGCATCCGCGAGACGCCAAGTCCGCTGGATTCGACAGCGATGGGACATGACGCCACGTAATGCCCTGACATAGCTCCTGAATCATGGCTACTCTATTTGAGACAAATACTGCAAGTGACGACGGTTGGGTTTTAATCCAATGTAGCGTTATTTCTGAATCCGTCCAGAAAAATACGCTCTCGATTCGACACTTTTCCAAAACTTGCTTTACGTAGGCCCAAAATTGCGCCAATAACGCTGCGGCGCACAATTCGAGCCTAGGGATGGTCTTTGTTTTTAGGGGAGCTACTCTTGCTTTCCCAGCGATCAATCGAACGTACGTTTGACCTTCGAAAAGCGCTCGCACATAAATGCAGCACCCATACGCTTGACTAGACGCGTCCGCGAAGCCATGCATCCACTAGCCATAACGTACCGAGGCACAGCTATTTTGTCAAGACCACACAAGTTTAGCTTTAGCCTCTCCCAGCTTGTATGCAGTGCCATTGGGATGGCTTCATCCCAATCCAGCTGAAGCTGCCACAGCTTCTGGAGGAAAATTTTCGCTGTTATGCTGATTGGACTAAGTAGCCCAAGCGGATCAAACAGTCGAGCACCAATTGACAGAATGGTGCGCTTAGTCGGATTCAAGTTTGTGAAGCTATCTTCCAAGTGATACCGGCACGTATCGGTTCTTGGACTCCACCTCATCCCCAATGTTTTGGTCGAATCGGCATCATTGAATGATAGGGATTTCTCCTCATTGTTTCCATCCATTAGTTCTGGATGGTTCGAAAACCATTTCGAAAGCTGAAACCCTCCGGAGCCAAGAATCTCAGACACCTGATCGCAAATCGACTTCAGCGTGTCTACGTCATCGGCTCCTGTCAGCATGTCGTCTACATAAAAATCACTGCAGATCACCTCAGAACCCTTCTTGTGGGTGTCTCTGTGGCGTACACCGAGCTCGTGCAAACAACGAATGGCAAGGAAAGGTGCTGCGGAAGTACCATAGGTAACTGTGTTCAACCGAAAAATTTTGCAATTGATCGGTGGGATGTTCTCGCCACACGATGAGTTGGAAATTCCGGTCTTTACGGCCACATCCACTTGCCTATACATTTTCGAAACGTCTGCCGTTAAAGCATACCGATTCACCCGAAATCGAACGAGTGATAAAAAGAGTTCCCTCTGAATAGTAGGTCCCACCATAAGTAAATCGTTTAATGACCACCCAGTTGTGGTCTTGCTCGACGCGTCAAAGACGACTCGAAGCTTGGTGGAACTGCTATCAGGCCTCAGGACGCACTGGTGTGGTATAAAATAATGTGGTCCTGGCGGAATCGCGTTGTCTGTCGGAGACATATGGCCGAGCTCGATATATTCTTTCATGAAACTGAGATACATTTCTCTCAGCTCACTCTCTCTTAACGTTCGTCGCTTTAACGATAAGAAACGACGTTTTGCGACCTCGAAGGACGACCCCAACGATACTGGGTCTGTCTTAAAAAGGCAACGGTATTTGAAACCTTCCGGTCGGTAAATTGCAGACATTGGCTTTGAAAAACTCTTCGCATGCCAGCTGCTCTGCCGAATTTGTTTGAGCATGTTTTTCTTCTGGCGTTGCATCTATCTCCCACAGTCTTTCGACCATTTGAGATAGAGAGTCTTCTTCCGGTGAGTAGGTTGCGACGCAGCAAGCGGCTTCTCCAGTCAGAAGCTTGCTCCACCGACCTGAAGCTACCCAACCTAAAAGGGTCTTTTGCAACAATGGTGCCCCTTCACCTAGTTTTATTTGGCCTGTGCACAACAGATCGAAGAACGAGTCTGCTCCAATCAGCATATCTACCCTTTGAGGTCGATGGAATGCTGGATCTGCCAACTCCACATTCGCAGGAATTTTCCACTGCTTAATGGGCAGACTTCTGTCAGGCTGCTGATTGGTAATGCTGCTAAGAACCCAGAAATCTGCTACGAAACTATCGTTATTTAACCTGGAGTATATTGTCGTCGAGACTTCACTCCTCGACACCGAGCTTGACTTGCCTACAGATGTCACTGTCAGGCAACGGTTGATTTTGCCAACCTTAGCGATTGCGCTAGACTTTCTGTCATGAAATTGACCTGTGAACCCGAATCCAACAACACTCTTGCTAAGTGAACTTGGCCAAATCTGTCCCGAGCTCTTACCACTGCTGTGGCAAGGATGACATGCTCGGGCTCACTGGATGCCTGCTTCACCTGCGCAGGATGGGACGATGCTTGTACTCCTATTGCCTGACTTTCTGCGCTCTGAGCTGCGTATCTATGCAAGAGGGTGTGATGCCTCTGTGAACAAACTCTGCACTTAGAGGATGTGCACTGAGATACCCTATGTCCAGATTGGAGGCAATTAATGCATAATTGCTTGCCTTTTGCGAACTCGAAACGCTCCAAGACGGGTATTGCCCCAAATCCCTGGCAGTTTCCGATCGAATGGTTGCGCCGCAATATACACACTTGGGGTCGATCGACTTTTCGGCCCTCGCACAAGAAAAATGACGATCTGCTGGTTTTCTTGCTGGTCGACGGCATGTCAAACTTTGGTTTGCCTCTCGCTTTGGATGACTCCTCTGCTGAAAGGTGTTGGTACCGGCGGTTCAACATTTTTGCACAATCCGACCAGCAAGGGAGCTCATCGTAGTTCAGCTGCTCCTCATACTTTGTTTTTGTGTATGGGTCCACCTTGGATAACACCAGATGTATTATCATGGCGTTAGCAACCTCTCGCTCGTCTCCTAACGATAAAAGCGACTCCAGAATGGCTGACACTGTATCTATAGTTGATCGCAATGCAGACGCTGACGGCTTGGTTACGGCAGGAATGTCAAACAACTGGGCAAGTGTCTCAAAGAATATTAAGCACTTGTTGTCGTACACCCTTTTCAAACTTTCTAACGCCTTTGGATAGTTGGCATCTGACATTTGGAACGCCTTAACGGTTCCCAAGGCTTCATCGGACAAGCACGATATGAGATGGTTGAACTTCTCTATATTGGACAACGACGGGTCGGAATCTACCAAACTTTCAAACAGACTAATAAACTGTTTGTAATCCGCATGCTTGCCGCTGAACTTCGGCAACTTCAATTTTGGCAAATTGGAGTGGTGGTGTGTGGGTGCTGAATTCATGTATGGTTGAGGGGATCTGTTGGTCGCTGCCGACATGTACAGAGCCTTTGTGATCACACACGTTTCTTCCAACGCCGCCCTATCTGAATTATCTGGGTCTAGTACATCGATCTCGGACTGCAGGGCCATTGCTTTTTCAATATAAGAGTTCAATATTTCCAAACGACATTGGATTTGTAATGGATCCAGCGAAATTGAACCCTCCTCAAATGCTATCCTCATTCGATTTATATCTTCGCTTATCTTCTCCAACCTGACATACAAGCTTCGTGCTTCCACACATTCCGCTCCCAGATGCCTTCTCTTCATCATGATCTTTAGACATGTTGATTAAATTACCAACGTTGGCTGTTCCTAACTTCTAAACTTCAAACTTGCTAAGCGAAGGCGACGATAACCTGAGGAAATGCACTGCGTTCAATGAGAACAATGTTCGACAGTACGGCAAAAGTATTCAAACACCCACGTATAAACGTATTAGGTTCGATGCGACAACGACTGCAACAGTTAGAACAGACAAAACGCAACAAACGCAACCGAGCTCTGTCACGGCGAACCAAACTCGACCCACGTTCGATCCCCTACGAAACGGACGTCTGGAATTCCAATGCGCGCAACGCTAAGCTAAGCGTACGCAACCAACACCAAGTTTGGCTCGACACACTGAGCTTGAACCAAGTTCGAACCAATAATCAAACGCAATTCTAATGCGCGCAACGCACTCGACTCCCAATTAAAACAGCGTTCGACCCGAAAACGAAGTGGCGAACGATGTTTCACTTGATTGGCACAATATAAGAGCGGATGATCAGCTCTCGTCACAAACGACAAGCTGGGCGACACCAGTTAGAGAGTTGGATAACCACGAAGCTGCGAGAGCAAAGTTACGACGATGGTACTGCACGAACGTAAACTTAAGAGAACCGTATGCTGTGCATTAAAGAGCGCGAAAATTAGTTTACCGCTGCAAGGGTCAATGTTTTCTCAGCGAACGAAACGAAATGCGAAATAATGCTACCAAATGCGAAATGAGCGGTAAACTATGTCGTTGGCGCCTTTTAATAATCTTCCCGATTACACCGGGTATCACGAATAGTTAAACGGTAGGTGAACGTATGTACAATTCTGTTCAATGCCAAGCCAATAGGTATTAAACGCTATTATTTTAGCCGCTATTGCTTTGGCATTGTTACCTGGTCGTCGGATGAATCCACTTCCCTGGGCGTTGGCAACTCAATGTCCATGTTCTGCTTCGGTTGTAGGTGTGGATGGCGGTCTTCAATGTGGTCTTCCGTGGATTCCGTGATCTTCCTTCTGGATTGTCGATTGTTGGCTTAGCGGTTTTTCGCGGCTTTAACTCGCGAACAGCGTTCTGGTCGAACAACGATTAATTTAAAAACGAAACTAATCCCAAGGTCCCCTGCTCGGGCGCCATGTAGAAAATTCGAAACTATTTTTTGTTATATTGCTTGATGCCTTTACTTAGGCTTGAGACGCGGAATTAGCAGTACAGACCAGAGCTGTGGGCGGCGATAAAGGGCGATCAAATAAACCGTGCGAAACGAAGTTCAATTTACGAGTGCTTTATTCCCACGCATCGCTTTGTCGGCTATGCTGCGGGCGTGTAGTTACATGTTGCTTATGTTGCTTGGATTAACAGTGGCGGGACTTCATTACATTACATTACATTACATTTCATACATAACTCCATTGCTTTCTACTTATTGATTATTATTATTATATGGTGTAACGACAGGTACTATGATAGTAGTAGGGGTTATGGTCTGATGATACTAGTAGATGTTATGTGGCTGTGTGTGTAGAGGTATTGTATAGGGCCATGTATATGGTCCGTTACAACTTCCTCAAAGGATTACCTGAATCGTCTTCTTCTACCATAGAAAGACCACAGGTGCGGTACCTGTGATGGCAATATCCGGTGGTCCCGGAGGTACAACAACTGGCGGGTTCGTAATGGATGGGATAGCTTTGGAGTTTGGTGCGGACTCTACGGACACGGACGCTACAGTCGGCTGCATCTTCTCCGAGGTGATGCATTCGGCTCCCGAATCAGCATCACCAGCAGCGATCGTTGCCTTTGGAGTGGCAAACGAAATCAACTGCTGCACTGACGTAGTGGTCGGAGCTAGTTTTTCAGATGCAGGCGGGCGTGAGGCAGTTGGCACTTGCAAGTCCCGCGGAGTGGACTTCTTGCGCCGCGGAGACTCAGTCTGCAGCTGTAAACTGCTGAACTGAGTGTCCATGGCTAAGAGCCGATCGTATTGCTTCTTAAAGCCCACGAACAGCTCCTTAAAGCCACTCCTCGTCTGCCTTATAAACGAGCGCATTTCGTTTTCTATCGCACGGTATTCCTCACAACTATAATGCAGACCGTTGCGTTGTGAGATGTCGAAAAAAGAGAGAGGACTACTGCAATAGCTTGTAAGTGAGAGAGCTACTGCACAAAAGGCTTATAAGCGAGAGAGAAAAAACAGTTAGTTAAGTTTTGATGATAGAGAAAGAGTTGCTAGACAAAAGCTAAAACAAGAGAGCGGCCAAATGTATTTTCTTACTTACTGGAAGCAACAACAAAAACACAATTAACCGACGCACAAAATAGATTAAAAACGTCGTGCTTATACACAAAAACTAGGTGCGATTTCATCTTCCCAAATCGATTCCTAGTGCGATTTGTTTTATTCCCCGCCAAGTCCGAGTTCCGTAAAATATACATATATATTCTTATGTACATATCTAGTCATACAGTGCTATCCAGATTCTGTGTTACATTCTCTTTCGCCAACGCCATATTACCGGCGATTCCGGCCGTTCTCAATTCC
The DNA here is from genome assembly GCA_009664405.1 of Drosophila bifasciata. Lineage (NCBI taxonomy): Eukaryota > Metazoa > Arthropoda > Insecta > Diptera > Drosophilidae > Drosophila > Drosophila bifasciata. The sequence goes on from CM019044.1 coordinate 22,462,304, forward strand.
TTACCTCCAACTACCAGTGCTCCGGTAGTTCTTATTTTCCGTTTTTTTTCTGTGCATGTATGGTAAGAAATTAAATATAGCAACAATATCCAGCTGCACCCCAGTTCAGTGAAGCATATGTGCATTCCAATTCGAAAGAGCGGCTTCGCAGCGACATAATTACATGCACATAATTACATCCATCGTTACATGTACATACATTGGCATAAATATACATAAATACATTGGCACATTCCTAGTGCAAACACAATTAAATTAAAGTTCCAGGATTCGGTCACTGAGGCATATAGTCATCTTCGGGTTGCATGGCGTTTCATCCCGCCAGGAGCTCCACATATGGGAGGCTTGTGGGAAGCCGGTCCAGAGGTGGAAAGATGAGTACCTCAAGGAACTCCACAAGCGCAACAACTGGCAGACGGATATGCCACTTCTTCAGATCGGCGAAATGATTATCATAAAGGGGGATAACCTGGCTTCTAACGAATGGCGACTCAGGAGAGTACAGTCCGTGTATCCCGCCGCCGACCACAGGGTCCGGGTGCTAGACATCCTTACTGCCCGCGGTGTGCTTAAACACCCGGTCGCTTATGTCGTTTTCCTTCCGGGGGAAATCCCTCGTCCTGTACAACAGTAACGGAAGCGTTCCTGTGCCTATTCCGTTGAATAAAGCATGTCTGTGTCCACTATTTCATCCACGTTTCTTTTTTTTTCGTCTCCAGAACGCCCTAGTGTGTTCCTCCAACAGTACTGAGAGTGTGCCTGTCACCTGTTCCTAGCACGTTACTAATGCGTCTCCGAATCATCTTTTCAATACCAGTTTACTTTTGCCTCCAGATCCAGATGGCTCCACAACCCCGGGACAATCACACCTCAGGGAGCAGACGCTCCCAAGTAAAAGCTTACTACCGCTGCCGAGTCTGTTCCGGGACTGCCGCAGTTTCCTCAAGCTGAGCGTGGCTTCGAGCCGTGTTGGTCAACAAATATTGTCGGAACTGCCTGGCTCATCAGCACTCCGGCAAGGATTGCCGAAGTGGCGGCCGGTGCAAGGTGTGCCAAAAGGACCACCACACGTTGCTCCACATGCGACCGTCCTAGCGTCCAGCCCGCTCGGAGTCCCCAGGCCGGGTTCTAGTTCCGTCTCCAGCTCCTGTGTCCCGGCCGATCGCCGGCCCCGGGATCCGTCCAGCCCGCTCAGAGTCGTCAGCTGCGACTCCGGGTCCGTCTACAGCTCTAGTGTCCAGAGCTGATCGCCGCCCCATCGTGGGAAATCCGGCTCCATCGGTCGACACGCTGCTCCAGCACCGGAGCATCAACTTTCTTTCTCAGCTTTCTAGCCGTGGGCCTAGCTGTGGCTCCTCACTCGCTCTTCGCCGACGAACCCAGCCGCAATCAAAAAAAACAACCCCCAACTGTAACCACTCTACCCAAAAATGTATGCCGATTTAATTTGACGCCCCCGACTGGTTTTCTTATTGGGAATATCACTTGGAAACTCGTGCCATCCACCCTCCTACAAACTTGTTCGAGCCGGACCGAGCCGGCCCGCTGCATCGGTGGATTAAATCGCTACTTCCCGAAGATAAGTACGACCTCGTCTCCCCAAATCGACTCCTGGTGCGATTTGTTTTATTCCCCGCCAAGTCCGAGTTCCGTGATATATGTATATATGTTCTTATATATGTACATATCTTCACTTTCTGGGTTACATTCTCTTTCGCCAACGCCATATTCTCGTCGATTCCGGCCGTTCTCAATTCCATCACCTCCAACTATAGTGCTACGGTATTTCTTCTATTCCGTTTTTTGTTTGCTGTGTGAAATTAAATTAAATTAAAGCAATGATATCCAGTTGCACCCCAGTTCAGTGAAGCATATGTGCATTCCAATTCGCAAAGAGCGGCTCCGCAGCGACATAATTACAGACACATAATTACCTCCATCGTTACATGCACACTTATATATAAATATATATACATATTTGTATATATATACATATAATATACATATATAATTGGAACAACTCCTCCTTCCTCAGGGAGACACATTTATTTCAATTAAAATATATACATACATAAATATTGTGCAAATGCCGTCGGCTTTTTCGACTTCGTATGACGTATGTATTAACAACTTTGTCAATGAATTCTAGTTTTTCAGAGACCTTTTTATACTATAAATATGTAAAAACATATATGTATGTCGGCGAAGGGTATATCTCAGTGTATGAGGAATGCTAGTTTCTTGTAATGCTTCTGTTTCACAGAAGCTCGAATTATTTCATCACCTATGTTTTGTCTCTTTTCAATATCATTGTTCTCTTTGCTCGCCTTGCAAGGTACAGTTAGAACTCAGCGGCGCCGGCGAGCTGCTGTGCGGCGCCACATAAGTGTGGCGCGACACACAACTGCGTCGCCGACTTCGTTTATTTTGTCTTGTCTCTTTTGAGAGGAACCGTTATAGCGAGGCGGCAGCGTGGTGTCGCTGTCGCCGTGTGTGGTTCGAAGGAACAGTATAGGCGGTTAAAGGAACGAAGAGTCAGTCTTTGTAGATCAACGCCCGTGTTCAGATCGAAACTCACTTCGCTCTAATGGAACCCGTGCATAATTCGACATGTACTTATGTATATCGTTCTATATAAATTTACGTATGTACATATGTACAGATTTGCAGATTTACATGTGGGGATGCATGCGTGTATGATGGGTAGATCAAAAGCGCGGGCGAATTTGGGGAGAAACACACAAGTGAGTCGAATTTTCCGCTGGCAAGTTTATATAATTACAATTTATACATTTGTACGTAAATAATTTAACATTTAAATTTTATATTTATTTCCGAGTGTCTAAAATAGGGATAAGTAGATAAGTATAAGTACATGTGTTAATGTACGTTTCAAATAAGTCAAACAAATAAAAGCTTTAGTTTTTATATTTTATTTATTTTCCATGCTATTTTCCGCTATTTTCCCCCATCCACTCTGCCCGTCTTCATTTATGTTACGGCAGGTCAGGTCATACTTGCGCATGAAACTCAAAAACGATAATTTGCCCAGTTCTTTTGCTTTCTTAGCGAACGCAGAGAACAAAAAATTTGCACGTCGCACCTTCAATAGCGTCATTGGCTCAGCGTCTTGTGCCGGTTCGGCTGGTTGGTGTGCTGGACTGTTTCGCAGGGCTTCGGCAGGTTCCTGGAAGGTATTGAAGAATTCCTGCACGTTGCGCCATGGTGGAATGATTACGTCCACGGTCATCCGGCAGTTCTGGGTGACTCGCATGCCCCAAGGGGTGACGGTGATGGTAGCTCTCGGCACTCGATACGAACTCCTGCACGTAGTAGTCGTCATCATCATCTTCCTGGTCGTACCAATTTGGTGGCGGTGGTACATGTCGCTCCAGCCCTTGTTCGGGTGTCACAGCGCGGTATACTCCTTGGCCGAGTCGGGGGTCGCGTCTACGACGGGAGGATTCCTCGGTTTCATCCGTGCCCTCAGCATAGCGGGGTGACCGGTAAGTGGGATGAATCGTCGGGTCCGGGTTCGCATACGGTGTCGCACGTGGCGCGTAAGAGGGTGACTCCGGTGCGTAGCGGGGTGAGTCGGGAGCGTAGCGTGGTGAATCGGGGGGCATCGCGGGGGTAAGACGGGTAGGTGGTACGCCGTGAGAACAACGGTGGTGTGGCTGGGCGACCTATGGGCGGATCGTCTGTGGACATCGGAGATGACGTCAGGTCAACCTAGGCGGTCGGGTCACCGGCGGGTCGTCGTGGTGGTGGTGTGGCACGATGGGCCCGGAAGTTCGCCGCCGTTGGGACATCGTTTGCAGTGGAATCTTCGTCGGAAAACTCCATTTCGTCGTCGTCTTCTGCGAGCTCGGTGTCCCGGTCGTCTTCGTCAAATTCCGCGTCCTTTGGTGGAGTCCCGGAGGAGCTCTCCTCGCCCAAATCCATGTCGGCGGCTACGGGAGCTTATTGCTATATTAGAAAAATATGTGGGTTAACTGATTCTGGCCTACTTATTGTTATTGGTTCCCTTGGTGCAGCCTTACAAATTTCTCTTAACATGTACACTAACTTACTAACAAGTGGTCACAATAGAGATACAGAGTATGGATAATAAAGAAATATTCAGCTTACTGCTCTAGTAGTGTCTGGTCCTGGTCGTTCGGGCGGGTCTGGTCTGCGATGTCCTCGTTGTCGTGGAACTGCTTGAGGTCCGCTATGTTTGCTACTCTGTGTTTCCGGTTGCTCTGGTGCTGGAGTCGGACGACATTTGGTGAGATGAAGCATTTCAGTTTGTATGGCCCGTCAAACTTAGGAGCCAGCTTTGCAGCAAAACCGTCAGCTGCGTTGGAGAGATGATGTTGACGCACGAGGACCAAAGCTCCGGTGGTAGGGCGCCATTGTCTTCGCCGTAGGTTATAGTAGCGTCCTTGTTCCTGGCTTGCTTGTTGGATATTGTAGCGGACGATGGCAAATATTTCCTTGAGCCTGGTTGACTTAGACAGGGCTGATTCCGGGGGGCTTCCAGTTCCAGGTGTGACTTCGTCGTTTAAAGCGCCGGGCAACCGTGGTTCTCGGCCGTGCAGCAAGAAAGCTGGGCTGAAGCCGGTCGTGTCTGAGATGATGGAGTTGATGGCTAAGGACATTTCTGGTAGTAACGCGTCCCAGGTGCTTTGATGTTCTTCGACAAACTGAGCTATCATCGTTTTCACAGTCCGATTAGCCCTTTCTGTGGGGTTTTCTTGAGGACAGTAGGGGGCTGTGTGTTGGAGTTCTACTCCTGCCGACTTGAGGAAGGCTTTGAAGGAGCGGCTGGTAAACTGGGTACCATTATCGCATACGAACACCTTCGGTACTCCAAAATGACTGAGGATCCGCTTCCGAAAGGCTCGTTCAAGGTTTGCTGCTGTTGCTTTCTTGAGCGGGACTAATTCCACCCACTTGGAAAAGGTATCAAAGAATACCAGCAGGGTAATGTTACCTTGTTTGGATCGTGGGAGCGGTCCTACGAAGTCGGCACACAGGGTTGCGAATGTCTCTTCAGGTCTGCGGGTGAGCATCTTTCCGGCGGGTTTTTGTTGCATGGTTTCAAACTTCTGGCAACTGACGCATACTTGAACGTATCGTCTCGCGTCTCGGTACATACCTGGCCAGTAGTATCTTTGTGTGAGCCTGGTGATCGTCTTCCGTACGCCGAGATGCCCGACGGTAGGTTGGTCGTGGCATTCGTGCAGTACCCTCGAGCGACGGTCTGTGGGTACACAATGCTTCCAAGCCACATAATCGTCATCGTCCGCTCCGTGCCCTATGTTTCGATAGAGTTGTCCGTTCTCCTGTGCGTAGTCCGGATATTTCTGGGGCTCGTCTTGGACTTGTTGTATCCGGCGCTTTTTCCAGTGGCAGGCGGTTTCCTCGTCTTCGATCCGTGCAAGGGCTTCCAAGGGTTGCCTGGATAGGGTGTCCGCCACAACGTTTTGTTTTCCCGCTCGATAATGCACATCGTATTGGTACTGCTGGAGCTCGAGTGCCCATCTCGCCACTCTGCCGTACGGACTGTCTAGGGTATTTAGCCATTTAAGGGCGAGATGGTCGGTGATAACGTCAAATCTATAGCCTTCGAGTTAACAACGCAGTTTTCTAATTGCCCATATGACTGCCAAACATTCTTTGTCCGTGGACGAGTAGTTCTCTTCTGCTTTATTAAGGCGTCAACTCACATATGCTATGACCCTCTCTTTGCCGGCAATCTCCTGTGTGAGGACTGCACCTATTCCGAGGTTGCTTGCGTCGGTTTGAAGTGCAAACTTGGCGTTGAAATCAGGGCAAGCGAGTACTGGGGCGGTGGTTAGGAGTTCCTTGAGTTTGTCAAATGAGTCCTGTTGTTCCCGTGTCCATGTCCATGCTTGTCCCTTTTTGAGAAGTTGTGACATTAGCTGAACAACCGTGGCGAAATTTGGCACGAACCGGCGATACCACGACGCCATCCTATGCATTGCCGTAGTTCTTTGAGGGTGGCGGGCGGTCGCAGATCTTTAACCGCCGCTATCTTGTCTGGGTCGGTATGAATGCCTTCCTCACTAACCATGTGTCCTAGGTATTTTATCCGGCGTTGGAAAAACGTACATTTGTCCGCATTTATACGAAGATTAGCCTGACGTAGGCGCGAGAAGACTTTCTGGACGTTGTGTCGGTGTTCCGCGAAATCCTTCCCGACGATGACGATATCGTCTAGGTAGGCAAACGCGAATGGCTCCATATCTGCTCCGATAACTGTGTCGAGGGTCCGTTGCAACGTGGCTGGGGCAGAGTGCAGTCCAAAGGGCATTACCCTCCATTGGTACAGACCTCTTCCGGGTACCGTGAAAGCGGTGGCTTCCCGGCTATCGGCGGCCATTGGTACTTGCCAATATCCGTTTTTCAGGTCTAAAGTCGTTATGAAGTGAGCATTCTGGAGTCGTTCTAGGATATAGTTTATCCTTGGCAACGGGTAGGCGTCCGGAATCGAGCGTTCATTGAGTTGTCTAAAATCTACGCACATTCGCGACTTTCCGTTTTTCTTGCGAACGAGCACAATTGGGGCACTGTGAGGACTTCGCGATGGTTCAATGAGACCCTCGGCCAACAACTGATCGACTTGTTCATTTATGATGCGCATCATGGCCGGATTCTTCGGATAATACCGCTGTTTTATCGGGCGGTTGTCTCTCATGACAATGGTGTGTTCTGCTAGGTCTGTCGTACCTTGGTTGGAGAGTTTAGAATTTTGGAAGCTCTTCGGCAAGAAATTCGCGGATGTGTGGCGCTATGTCTGGAGGCCAGGGCTGTACGTCTAGTTCGGGTTCATCTGCGGCATGCATGTTCATTTCGGTGTCGGCGGTTTCGGTGGAATGGTCGGGATGAATGGTCGTGTCAAATGCGCTTGGGTGGTCTGGTCGGGTGGGGTACTCGGAGATGTTGGATGATGGGTGTAGTGGTATCCATTATTGCTGGATTCCTCTGGCCTGTGTCTTGAAGGATCCCTGGATTCCATTCCGGTCCTTGAACTCGTGATCCTTGTCCTAGTGTTCATGGTCGTGGCTGATATGGTCGTGCTCGTGCCCTCTGTGGGTGTTCTCGTGTTGGTGGTCTTGGTAACCATTCTCGTGCTTGTGGTTTCGGTGAAAACCATCGTGTTCGTGTTTCCTGTGATCACCATCGCTATTGTGTTCTCTGTTGCTTGTTGTTGATCCTTAATCTCTGTCGTAGCGGGGATTTCTGGGGGTTTTCTCGCGTTTGCGTTCTCTGTGGATGATGTCGTGGCCATGGTTGTTGGTCTCCGGATTTTGTTCTCCGTTGAGGATGTCGTAGTTGGGTTCTCTGTTGCTGGTCGTTTGGTGTTGTGCTTGGGTCCTTGTGTTAGCACATGGCTGGCGGTGGCCATCGGCTCGTCGTCATTGGTGCAAATGCCTCGTAAATGTAGGCGAGTGGTTCCGCATTGTATTGTGGTTTCTATGGCGCATAAAAATCCATCCCCAGGATAACACTCTCCACCATGCTTGGTAATACCAATAGGGGTATCCGTACCTCGCGCGTATGCAGCTGAGTGGATGCGAGTAAGACTCGGGTAATGGACCTCACTGACCCGTCGGATAGACGGATCTGCATTAAGGCGTCTCGTACATTTGTGTCCGTAATTAATCTCTCTGCCAGATCTTGGTTAACGAAACTTCGGGTTGCTCCTGTGTCTATGGTTGCTTCCGTTGGCCTTCCTTCAAACGTTACCATCGCCACTATCCGGCCGTCATGTACGTGTAAGGGTCTTTTTGACCTTGGGATCTTGGTGGCGTCGTTCTCGGCTGTTCCCGTCACAGTCGAGGACGCACCTAGATTTCGAAGCTTCTCGTTTGCAGCATTGGATGGTTCGAATGCCTCGTTTCCCGCATTCCCAACAAAATAGGATATAACTATTTTGACAGCTTGCCGCTAAATGGTCGGATCCTCCGCATCGACGACATGCCGTGCGCGCGTTGGTAATGGGGGAGGTGTCGTGCTGAATCATGTTGTGGGAGATCTCTTTACCCGGGATACTGTGTTGCGTTGGGCCGGGCTTGCTAGTGAGATCTAACCGATTATAGGAGTCTTGGCGAAACGGGTTCCGCGTCTGGTTCCTTTCCGGTTCCTTATACTCTGGGCTCGGAGGGGGTCTGTTGCGTCTTGATGTACTCTGCGGTGACTTCGCTTCTGGTGAGTTCCAGTTTCCCGTGTCGTTCCGTTCCTGAATGCTTTCAAATTCCACGGCTAATTGTGTTACCTGAGCCAAGGTTCGAAGTTCGTGTCTCCTCAAGTATAGTTGGTACCCTGGTAGAGTATTGTCGTATATGCGATTGAGTTCTTGAGTCGTGTCATACCGTGCGTGGTGCATTAGGAGGCGGATCTCGATGACGAAGTCCTTAAACGGCTCGCCGACCGCTTGTTTTCGTGCCCTGATTTTGTCTTCAAGCTGTTCAAAATATCGCGGCGGAAGAAAGAATGTCAAGAATTCCTTTCGAAACTCTTCCCACGAAGCGTTCTGAAGTCGGCTGGTTCGGAACCAACGACCCGCTCTGTCGGTGAGAACTTCTGCCATGGCTCGGGGTAGATGATTAATGTTGACTCCGTATGAAAGAGCACGTTCTTCGAGCAATTCCACGAATGTCAAGAGATCATCGTGGCCGTTGAATTGTATGTCCCAGTGCCTAATTCTGTCCGCCATCTGGAAGGTGTGGGAGTACGACGTGTCCCGGTGGCTCCCAGGCTCAGGGTGTCTGCTTGTTTCTTCCTTAAGAGTCAGCGTTCTTCGTATGGATATCGGATGGTCTTTCGGCGACCGAGGCCTTGGTGAACCTTCCTCGGATATCAGGACTGAAGGGGACACATGGTTTTGGACGTCGCGGCCGGGGAACGGGTATGCCAAGTTTGTGATCGAGGGTCTTCTTCGTCTCCTGGGATGTTTTGGCGCTTGGCTGCGGTGATTTGGAGCGTCCCGAGACCTGGAATACTGTCCTTCGAGTTCCGCCAATCGAACCCAGACGTTTCGAGTGAATTTGACTTCGACGAGCGTAGCGAAAGTCTTCCTCAGGTCATCTACGGTGCCTTCCTTGGCAAACCCGAACTCGTCTGCGAATGCTTCGAGTTCGTCTCGACGGCGTTGATGTATCCATCCGGTTCCCACCCCAGGATTCTTGATTAGTTCTGCAGGGTAATACTCACTCTGGTCACCGTCGGTACGTTGATCCATGCTTGGACGTAGAAGCTCGAGCTAGTGAAAGTGGAGGGCAGGCGTAGCGGTATTTACTGTCGGTATTTATTTCGGTTTCTTTTTTTTTCTCCGCACGGTTCGATTTTCGGCACTGTCACTGAAAGTGCGTCTAAATTGTATTTGGTTGCGCTGTATCTGTACTGCGATAGTTTTCAGGCGGGCACTGTAGTTTTGTACTGCGATGGTTTTTCGGGCGGGCACTGTAGCGTTGTACTGCGATGACTTTTTTCGGACGGGCACTGTAGCGTTGTACTGCGATGACTTTTCGGACGGGCACTGTAGCGTTGTACTGCGATGGTTTTCGGGCGGGCACTGTAGCGTTGGTTTTCGCGATCTCCACTATGTGTGTACGTGTGTGGTTTTGCGGTACCTGCGCGTGTATGTGTTGTTTTCTGGGTACGGCTTTAGTTTTTCGGTTGCGGGCGTATGTGTGTGTGTATGTTCGTGTGTATTTGCACTATGTGTAATGTTTGTAGGTTTTCTGTGTCTGGCTGCTGCCCGTACTTTGTTTTGCCTGTACTTAAAGCACGTGTTTGGTGGACATGAGTTTGCCGTGAGGCTTCGCTTTGACTAATATCTCCCTAAAGACCCTGCTCGGGCGCCACTTGTAAGGAACCTATTTCAGGCTGGGGTAACTCAGTCCGTCAGGGTCGGCTACAAGAAATTTGTAGTTGATGTGGGGACTTTAGGGCGAGTGAGACCAGGCGAGGCAATGCCGTAGCCGCGTCGTGCTTGGGGTTACGAGACTTGGAAACTGGGTGGGTGGGGCAGTGCGTCGTCGCAAAGCCGCCGAAGGCCCGGGAGGATCAGGAGCAGGTGAGGCCGAGCAGTGCGTTGTCGCAAAGGCTCAGGGGGACCCGGAGAAGACGAGGCAGAGCAATGCGTTGTCGCAAAGGCTCAGGAAGAGCAGGGAGAGAACGAGGCAGAGCAGTGCGTTGTCGCAAAGGCTCAGGAAGACTAGGAAAATATTGGGGGGGAGCAGTGCGTTGTCGCAAAGGCTCGGGAGACCGGGAAAAGGTTGAGGCAGAGCAGTGCGTTGTCGCAAAGGCTCGGGAGACCGGGAAAAGGTTGAGGCAGAGCAGTGCGTTGTCGCAAAGGCTCGGGAAGACTAGGAGAAGGTGGAGGCAGAGCAGTGCGTTGTCGCAAAGGCTCGGGAGACCGGGAAAAGGTTGAGACAGAGCAGTGCGTTGTCGCAAAAGCTCGGGAAGACTAGGAAAAGGTTGAGACAGAGCAGTGCGTTGTCGCAAAGGCTCGGGAAGACTAGGAGAAGGTGGAGGCAGAGCAGTGCGTTGTCGCAATGGCTCGGGAAGACTAGGAAAAGGCGTGTTAGTGGTTAACGCATAAGTTGACAAAAATACGTGTGGTTTAAGTGTATACGTATGGTTTTTTTAATAACAATGTTCAATGAAGGGGTCCCTGGCTGCACCATGTGGTTTCTTCGACTTACGTGTGGCTAGCAAAATGAAGTGAAAAGGGGTCGGTACCGCGCCGTTCGCGTAGCCATGAACTTGTACCGCGATCGCGTCGTGTTCCTGGGCCCGTTGCCAGTGTGGAGGATTCGTTTGCACTCGTTTGCGTTTGCACTGTGGCTGGTTAAATATGGACTTGCGCGTGACTGTGAGATGGGTCGCTGAGTGACTTCTTCCTCGTGGCTTGAGGGTTGGCTGCTCTGAGTATCTACTGCTTGTCTTGAACGTTCGTCGTTGAGTGACGGCTCTTCTTTTTTTTTCCCGATCGATTGCCTTTTTTTGTTAGGTATCGATAGTTTTTCTGGAGTCTTAACGCCTTATTCTTAAATGTCTTAACGCCTTCCGTGGCGTAGACCTAGTATTTCTTAGAATTATAATAAAAACTATATATTCACTAGGTATAACTATTATAATGATTTATTGTAAGGAACAGATGTGGCCTTCAGTGGCGGGTCGTTGTGGGTGGGGGAAATAATCATAAGAAACATAAAAAGAATCATAAAAAGAAAAATACTAAAAGATCTAAAAATAAATTTAAAAAAATGCCTCCAGTGGCAATTCCATGGCCGGTCCTGGGTCGCATGGTGTAAACTGAGAGAGGGTCTGTAAAGACATCTAGGTCTTTGCAATACATTTATTTTCATAGGTGGCCGCAATATATTTATATTCCGTATAAATTTATAATCCGAGTCGGTATTATTGTTGTCCAACACCGCGCGAGGCCTTTTCGTTTCCATTCAACCAGCAGTGGGTTCCTTTTGTGTGTTTACAGGATTTATATTTTTTATATTTATATAAAATTCAGCTACTTCGCATTTTTTCGTGCTAATTTTTTAAATTGTATGTCTATTTATACAGTTCAGTGTATGTTCCGAACTAGAGGTGACAAAGTGTAAGGAAAACTATCGGTATCACGAACACCAAATTTAAAACAAATAAATTCAAGCCGCCGAATTATCCAAAAATACAAAGTCTTACGTTGGTTCCGCTTCAATTAAAAGACGACTGTATAAGGAATCATTATTTTTTATTTCATAATCAGTTGCAGTTAATTTCTTGGCCCCATTCCTCGTGCTCGTGTTTCTTATTGGCTCTACCACCTCCACAGCATAACAAGAAAGAGAACAATTCCGTCCGCAATCCTTCCCCAAAAAAGGATTATTTGCCCACTGCACAAGTCCGTCAAAAAGTAAACAGAGAAGCGCCGCGCTAACAATATTTTTTAAATATTGTCACAGCCAGTGCGACCACAAATAGTCCGATTCGGTATTCAAAATTGTTGTCCAACACAGCGCGTGGCCTTTTCTTTTCCATTTATCCAGCAGTGGGTTCTTTTTTTTGTGTGTTTATGGAATTTATTGCCTTCTGTTGTGGTGCTCAGCCCAGCCTAAGTTTTTTTTTTCTTCCGTCAATCCGACTTCTGCCTCCGACTTCGCATCCACATTCTGCGCATGGGGGTTCGTATTATGCTAACGGGTGACAAGGACAGCAAAGAGTTTTTGGCTGCGACCTCTTCACGTCGGCTACGCGCCACTTCCGCCTCAGAAACTACCCCCACTCAGAGGATCAAGTCGCCAGTCACTCCCAGAGCAGCCAGTAGCAGCCCCTGCTGCAAGGACCTCTCAAAGGTGCCACCTCGGATCCAAGACGATCTAACCAGCTCTTCCGTTTTCAGTCCCGTCAGCTCGAGACCCTTTATTTCAATGGCTCAATCTGCCACCACCACGGCACGAGCAAAATTAGCCGCCGCCATTGGCCATTTGGCTCATTTGGAAGCGCGCATCACTGCCGCTCCATCCGCATCTCTTTCCGAGGTTGGCCGAGGAAAAATTCTAGTATGTGGGCGGATGTCGTGGCGGCGTACAAAGCGTGCTCCGCAGTGATGGTTGAGGAGGACCCAGGGTCCAAGAAGACATCTTAGAGAAGTAAGGCGTATTTGAGCAGTGCCTCGCTGATCTCAATACTCAGCTGCCCAAACAACAGTCCATCCGTCTGCACCGCAGACTTACCAGGGCGGCTGTCGACTGCCCCTTGCGACATCGAGGTCTTCACGGGAGATTACGTCCGCTGGCCTACTTTCCGAGATTTATTTTCGGTAATTTATATCAATAATTCTAGGCTGTCTCCGGTAGAGAAGCTATACCATCTCACCGCTATGCCAAGTGGCGATCCGAAGCCCATAGTCGAGAATTCCCCGCTGACAAACGATGGTTTCGAGTCGGCATGGTCAGCCCTCCGAAACCGTTATGTAATTAATCGGCTCCTGGTAACCATCCAGATCAATATTCTGCTCTTTCTGACTCGCTCTTCACCGACGAACCCAGCCGCAAGCAACAAAATCAACGCTGTAACTGTTACCACTCTACCCATAAATATACGCCGATTTATCTTGACGCCCCCGATCGGTTTTCTTATTGGCAATATGACTGGGAAACTCGCGCCATCCACCCCTTCTATAAACATTGGTCCTTCGAGCTATTGGTCCTAGAGCAGCGGGCCGTGAAGGTCCATTTTGTCGCCACGCCTCCCCAAGATTTTCTGGAACAATTCTCCCAATTTGAGAAGGCTTTTCGAGTGCGGGCCTATGTGCTCCGTTCTATTCAGTGTTGCCGGAAGGTAACACCCGCACACCAGGGGCCACCTTACTAGTGGGAAAATTAACGAAGCGGAGCAAACTTTTTTATCCTAGAGGCTCAGCGCCGGGACTTCCCCCAATAATTTCACTGCCTGAGTGGTAAACGTCAAGTGCAAGTTTGAGCTCTATCTTGAACCTGAACCCCTTTCTATACCGACAGGAGATCATGAGAGCCTGTGGCCGGATTACAGCGTCTCAAGATTTGAAGTATGACGAGCGTCATCAATCGTCCTTTCCTACAGTTGCCGCCTGTCTCACCTGCTGGCGCATTTCACGCACAAGATAACTCTCCATGGCGGTAGTCAACTGATGACTCGCCTCATCGGCTGCAAATATTGGATTCTGCGAATCCGGAACCTGATGAAGGGCGTGGTAAACTCCTGCAAGATATGCATCATCCACAAGAGAAGCTACAGGCCCAACTGATGAGTGATCTCACAACAGACCGAACTTCTTTCTCCAGACCGTTTACCCATACCGGTATTGACAACGCCGGTCGCTTTTGACATAAGGAACTATACCAGGAGAGCGTGCCTGATCACCAAGGGTTCTGGGTGCGTTTATTTTTCTGTTTTTCCACGAGAAGTTTCTGGCAGCTTTCGCTTGTTTCGTTGCCCGACAAGGCTGTCCGCAGCGTATTCATTCCGACAATGTGAAACGGACCGTGGACCATGACCCTATACAATACCCCTACACATACACCCGTTAGCGAACTAAGATACACATACACCCACTAGCAGAATAAGACCCACTACCTAAGCAACCCAATTACCAATTACAATTAGGGTCAACCGACCCAATACACTGCTCAATTTCCGCAGTGCTATTTCAGCAAAAGCGCGCCACTAGGTCAGCTGCATAGTCAGCAAAACTCACCCAAAACATATCCACACCTAGACCCAAAACCCACTTCCCAAGAACCCCAAACCCCAAGGCAGAACTGCGGACTCAGCGGCCACACACACCAGGTGCCGGCTGTAAATAGCGCGTGCCGCTGATCAATCGGAACAGTTCACCCAACGCCGAACACACCGTTGAGCAGTTCATCCGCCAACAATCAATCGGTACGGGCAGTTCAACAAACGTCAACATCGACGCTTCACTGGTTCACTGGTTGGTCAACAAATATTGCCGGAACTGCCTGGCTCATCAGCACTCCGGCAATGATTGCCGAAGTGGCGGCCGGTGCAAGGTGTGCCACAAGAACTACCACACGTTGCTCCACATGCGACCGTCCCATCTTCCAGCCCGCTCGGAGTCCCCAGGTCCGGTTCTAGTTCCGTCTCTAGTTCCTGTGTCCCGAGCCGATCGCCGGCCCCGGGTTCCCGCCAGACGCACCAAGACAGGTCCATCATGGGAAATCCGGCTCCATCGGTCGACACGCTGCTCCAGCACAGGAGCATTAACTTTCTCCCGACGGCCCAGGTGGTCTTGCACATGGGAACAAAATCCACGAGATAACGGCGCTCATCGACCCGTGCACGCCGGTGAGCTGCATCGACGCTTCCTTGGCAGCCGACCTCAAATTGCCCAGCACACGCATCGGAGCTGAGAAGGTCGCCAACGCCATCATCCGCGCAAGGACCGGCGAGGTTCAATTGGACGTGGTCCTCCAAATGGAACCCTGTTTGCGCGTCCGCACGCCGCTGCGTGTTCAGGGCAGCAGCGCGGTTAGCGGAGTTAACAGCGCGCTGTTAGCTCGCGCGCTCTCCCGTGCCTTTCGCTCCCGAGCTGTTGAACGCGACCCACTCGGCTCTCCACCACGGGCCCTAGCCGTAGGCCTAGCTAGGGCCCCTCACTCGGTGTTCACCGACGAACCCAGCCGCAAGCAAAAAAATCAACCCCCAACTGTAACTGTTATTTGACGCCCTCGTCTGGTTTTTTTATTGGGAATATAACTGAGAAACTTGCGCCGTCCACCCTCTTACAAACCTCCTGACCGAGCCGGCTCGCTGCATCGGTGGATTACATCGCTACTTCCCAAAGATAAGTACGACTTCGTCTCCCCAAATCGACTCCTGGTGCGATTTGTTTTATTCCCCGCCAAGTCCGAGTCGTTGTGGGTGGGGGAAATAATCATAAGAAACATAAAAGAATCATAAAAGAAAAATACTAAAAGATCTAAAAAATAAATTTAAAAAAATGCCTCCAGTGGCAATTCCATGGCCGGTCCTGGGTCGCATGGTGTAAACTGAGAGAGGGTCTGTAAAGACATCTAGGTCTTTGCAATACATTTATTTTCATAGGTGGCCGCAATATATTTATATTCCGTATAAATTTATAATCCGAGTCGGTATTATTGTTGTCCAACACCGCGCGAGGCCTTTTCGTTTTCCATTCAACCAGCAGTGGGTTCCTTTTGTGTGTTTACAGGATTTATATTTTTTATATTTATATAAAAATTCAGCTACTTCGCATTTTTTTTCGTGCTAATTTTTTAAATTGTATGTCTATTTATACAGTTCAGTGTATGTTCCGAACTAGAGGTGACAAAGTGTAAGGAAAACTATCGGTATCACGAACACCAAATTTAAAACAAATAAATTCAAGCCGCCGAATTATCCAAAAATACAAAGTCTTACGTTGGTTCCGCTTCAATTAAAAGACGACTGTATAAGGAATCATTATTTTTTATTTCATAATCAGTTGCAGTTAATTTCTTGGCCCCATTCCTCGTGCTCGTGTTTCTTATTGGCTCTACCACCTCCACAGCATAACAAGAAAAGAGAACAATTCCGTCCGCAATCCTTCCCCAAAAAAGGATTATTTGCCCACTGCACAAGTCCGTCAAAAAGTAAACAGAGAAGCGCCGCGCTAACAATATTTTTTAAATATTGTCACAGCCAGTGCGACGACCACAAATAGTCCGATTCGGTATTCAAAATTGTTGTCCAACACAGCGCGTGGCCTTTTCTTTTCCATTTATCCAGCAGTGGGTTCTTTTTTTGTGTGTTTATGGAATTTATTGCCTTCTGTTGTGGTGCTCAGCCCAGCCTAAGTTTTTTTTCTTCCGTCAATCCGACTTCTGCCTCCGACTTCGCAGCCACATTCTGCGCATGGGGGTTCGTATTATGCTAACGGGTGACAAGGACAGCAAAGAGTTTTTGGCTGCGACCTCTTCACGTCGGCTACGCGCCACTTCCGCCTCAGAAACTACCCCCACTCAGAGGATCAAGTCGCCAGTCACTCCCAGAGCAGCCAGTAGCAGCCCTGCTGCAAGGACCTCTCAAGGTGCCACCTCGGATCCAAGACGATCTAACCAGCTCTTCCGTTTTCAGTCCCGTCAGCTCGAGACCCTTTATTTCAATGGCTCAATCTGCCACCACCACGGCACGAGCAAAATTAGCCGCCGCCATTGGCCATTTGGCTCATTTGGAAGCGCGCATCACTGCCGCTCCATCCGCATCTCTTTCCGAGGTTGGCCGAGGAAAAATTCTGAGTATGTGGGCGGATGTCGTGGCGGCGTACAAAGCGTGCTCCGCAGTGATGGTTGAGGAGGACCCAAGGGTCCAAGAAGACATCTTAGAGAAGTAAGGCGTATTTGAGCAGTGCCTCGCTGATCTCAATACTCAGCTGCCCAAACAACAGTCCATCCGTCTGCACCGCAGACTTACCAGGGCGGCTGTCGACTGCCCCCTTGCGACATCGAGGTCTTCACAGGAGATTACGTCCGCTGGCCTACTTTCCGAGATTTATTTTCGGTAATTTATATCAATAATTCTAGGCTGTCTCCGGTAGAGAAGCTATACCATCTCACCGCTATGCCAAGTGGCGATCCGAAGCCCATAGTCGAGAATTCCCCGCTGACAAACGATGGTTTCGAGTCGGCATGGTCAGCCCTCGAAACCGTTATGTAATTAATCGGCTCCTGGTAACCATCCAGATCAATATTCTGCTCTTTCTGACTCGCTCTTCACCGACGAACCCAGCCGCAAGCAACAAAATCAACGCTGTAACTGTTACCACTCTACCCATAAATATACGCCGATTTATCTTGACGCCCCCGATCGGTTTTCTTATTGGCAATATGACTGGGAAACTCGCGCCATCCACCCCTTCTATAAACATTGGTCCTTCGAGCTATTGGTCCTAGAGCAGCGGGCCGTGAAGGTCCATTTTGTCGCCACGCCTCCCCAAGATTTTCTGGAACAATTCTCCCAATTTGAGAAGGCTTTTCGAGTGCGGGCCTATGTGCTCCGTTCTATTCAGTGTTGCCGGAAGGTAACACCCGCACGCAGGGGCCACCTTACTAGTGGGAAAATTAACGAAGCGGAGCAAACTTTTATCCTAGAGGCTCAGCGCCGGGACTTCCCCCAATAATTTCACTGCCTGAGTGGTAAACGTCAAGTGCAAGTTTGAGCTCTATCTTGAACCTGAACCCCTTTCTATACCGACGGGAGATCATGAGAGCCTGTGGCCGGATTACAGCGTCTCAAGATTTGAAGTATGACGAGCGTCATCCAATCGTCCTTTCCTACAGTTGCCGCCTGTCTCACCTGCTGGCGCATTTCACGCACAAGATAACTCTCCATGGCGGTAGTCAACTGATGACTCGCCTCATCGGCTGCAAATATTGGATTCTGCGAATCCGGAACCTGATGAAGGGCGTGGTAAACTCCTGCAAGATATGCATCATCCACAAAGAAGCTACAGGCCCAACTGATGAGTGATCTCACAACAGACCGAACTTCTTTCTCCAGACCGTTTACCCATACCGGTATTGACAACGCCGGTCCTTTTGACATAAGGAACTATACCAGGAGAGCGTGCCTGATCACCAAGGGTTCTGGGTGCGTTTATTTTTTCTGTTTTTCCACGAGAAGTTTCTGGCAGCTTTCGCTTGTTTCGTTGCCCGACAAGGCTGTCCGCAGCGTATTCATTCCGACAATGTGAAACGGACCGTGGACCATGGCCCTATACAATACCCCTACACATACACCCGTTAGCGAACTAAGATACACATACACCCACTAGCAGAATAAGACCCACTACCTAAGCAACCCAATTACCAATTACAATTAGGGTCAACCCGACCCAATACACTGCTCAATTTCCGCAGTGCTATTTCAGCAAAAGCGCGCCACTAGGTCAGCTGCATAGTCAGCAAAACTCACCCAAAACATATCCACACCTAGACCCAAAACCCACTTCCCAAGAACCCCAAACCCCAAGGCAGAACTGCGGACTCAGCGGCCCACACACACCAGGTGCCGGCTGTAAATAGCGCGTGCCGCTGATCAATCGGAACAGTTCACCCAACGCCGAACACACCGTTGAGCAGTTCATCCGCCAACAATCAATCGGTACGGGCAGTTCAACAAACGTCAACATCGACGCTTCACTGGTTCACTGGTTGGTCAACAAATATTGCCGGAACTGCCTGGCTCATCAGCACTCCGGCAATGATTGCCGAAGTGGCGGCCGGTGCAAGGTGTGCCACAAAGAACTACCACACGTTGCTCCACATGCGACCGTCCCATCTTCCAGCCCGCTCGGAGTCCCCAGGTCCGGTTCTAGTTCCGTCTCTAGTTCCTGTGTCCCGAGCCGATCGCCGGCCCCGGGTTCCCGCCAGACGCACCAAGACAGGTCCAGGTCCTCCTGCCGTCCAGCCCGCTCAGAGTCGTCAGCGACTTCGGGTCCGTCTACAGCTCTAGTGTCCCGAGCTGATCTCCGCCCCATCATGGGAAATCCGGCTCCATCGGTCGACACGCTGCTCCAGCACAGGAGCATTAACTTTCTCCCGACGGCCCAGGTGGTCTTGCACATGGGAACAAAAATCCACGAGATAACGGCGCTCATCGACCCGTGCACGCCGGTGAGCTGCATCGACGCTTCCTTGGCAGCCGACCTCAAATTGCCCAGCACACGCATCGGAGCTGAGAAGGTCGCCAACGCCATCATCCGCGCAAGGACCGGCGAGGTTCAATTGGACGTGGTCCTCCAAATGGAACCCTGTTTGCGCGTCCGCACGCCGCTGCGTGTTCAGGGCAGCAGCGCGGTTAGCGGAGTTAACAGCGCGCTGTTAGCTCGCGCGCTCTCCCGTGCCTTTCGCTCCCGAGCTGTTGAACGCGACCCACTCGGCTCTCCACCACGGGCCCTAGCCGTAGGCCTAGCTAGGGCCCCTCACTCGGTGTTCACCGACGAACCCAGCCGCAAGCAAAAAATCAACCCCCAACTGTAACTGTTATTTGACGCCCTCGTCTGGTTTTTTATTGGGAATATAACTGAGAAACTTGCGCCGTCCCACCCTCTTACAAACCTCCTGACCGAGCCGGCTCGCTGCATCGGTGGATTACATCGCTACTTCCCAAAGATAAGTACGACTTCGTCTCCCCAAATCGACTCCTGGTGCGATTTGTTTTATTCCCCGCCAAGTCCGAGTTCCGTGATATTTGTATATATGTTCTTAAATACATATCTTCACTTTCTGGGCTACATTCTCTTTCGCCAACCCCATATTCTCGGCGATTCCGGCCGTTCTCAATTCCATCACTTGTATTGAAGTGATATCACAGGAGTTTGGACAGAAAGTTTGGTTGCTATACTAGCTCTTATAGTATCTGAGATTCAGGCGTTCATCTGTACGAATGGGCAAAGCAGACACGTTGGTGTGTGAGTGCGAGCTAGCCGGATGGGGGCAATACAATTTTATGAGTGAGATATCACATCAGTCTAAAAAAAATTTGATTGCTCTAGCTCTTATAGTCTCCGAGAATTGGGAGACAAACAAGACAGAAAAACAGCAAATACCACAAATACAATATACCCTTTTACTCTTTGATTACGGGTATAAAAATACTAATTTCTGAAAGGTATGTCAGTATTAGTGATTTAAGAAGAGTAAGGAAATTAGTGGATATTAGATGGTAGAAGGAATTATAATCCGAGCATAAGGCCCCGAACGGTACATGAAAAGATAAATAATTCGATATACTCTGCGGAAGGGACAAAGAAATAATATTTCTAGACGTTCTATTCGAAATCGCTCAACAAGTCAGGGCTGTCTAGGTTACCCCCAACCAAGTTGTGCATAAAAATCACACCAACATTTTTTCTACGATTTAGTAAGGATGGAGGTTTATTAAAAGCAATCTACGAGTAAGGTGGCAGTCTCACACCTTCATGGTGGCTAAGAGCAAATACGGTGCCGTCTCCACCGATTTCTCATTGGTATAGTCATGCTGGTTTGTTGACATCAGTTTCCCTACATCATTCCTGATGTGTAGACTCAGTAGCTTCTCTAGTGTTTTGAATAGAAATGAGGTCAGGCTTATCGGTCCATAATTCTTGAGGCTCATATGGTTGCACTGCTGTTCTTCAGTTGCTAGGCTCTGATACGACGGTAACCTTTGCGCATCATGGCCGATTCTGGGACTTTCACTTTGGATGAAAGTGAAAGGTGTCTGTGTTTCAGGCCGTTGCTGCATACTGCTCCTTGGACCTCCTTGCACCTTAACGGTACTCTCCCGACTGATTGCACTCGCTCTCATTCACGCACGTACTGGTATATTGGTCCTCGATTGACTGTCCTCTGCCGCTGTCACTGGGTTTCACTTATATCATTCCCATGTCGCGGCCATCCGCGACGGCGCCTCAGCGTGTTTCCACCTCGATCTTAACGGGATCAAGCTGATGGCGTGATCTAATGCCTATTTTTGGTCATGCGCTGGGTCGCTGCTGGCCCGGTCCCGCTGTTTCTCGCTCGTGACGCTCCTTGCGCCACTCCTCCATTCTCTGCCTCTCTAACGGGACCGGGAGCCAGGCGTACTCTCATGATCACCTGTGGTCATGCGCTGGGTTACCGACTTCCCATCCCGCCGACCCCACTTCTTTTTTATCGCCTCTCCCTAGCTCCTTTCTTCACCAGGGGACAACTTCCTCAGTTTCCACCCAGCCACCTGACCGTTTGATCAAATTCGAATTCGTATTTAAATTTGGCGAGCGCGCGCCATTCCGGGGCTCCGAAATGGTTCGCTCAGCGGTCGATCGGCTCCCCACCTTCAGGTGTTCCGAACTGGTTCGCCCACCACTCGATCGGTTCACCACCTATTTATATATCCCGGAGTTGGTTCAGTCGATCCGATCGCAAAATACGTTCACGACCTGCGTGTCCGGTCGGTGCGCTTTCTATCGTTCTGCTAGACCTCCAGCCGTTTTCACATATTGCTTCCGGGCGGTATCTGTAGTACCAACACCGTAAACCACGCCGGTCGCCTTTTTACAACTGTTCCTATTCGCTCCTTCCCCTCGCGTGTGCCTCCCGTCCCGCGGCCTGCACCGTGATTCAAACATTCAGGTAAAGTTGCTTCATTATTTCTTCATTTCTTATTTATTCATATTTCTGTTTCTTTGGCGGACGTCGATATCCGGTACCGTACCCCGTGCACCAGGACAAGGCGATAGACGCGCCGTCTTATCCGGCGCGTGCCCTCCACGGCCTTGACGGCTGCCTCTGGCCATTCTTGGACCACCTGCCGCCAGCGCGACGCCTATTTTGTCGACTTCCCGCTCAGGGACTGCTGCCTCTGTCGCAAGAGGCCTGCCGCACGAGCACTGACCTCTCCGACTGCACTACAGGTGAGGGCCACACCCACGGACCACGTTCTAGGTCGTCGCCGTCGCCCTCCCTCGTTGCCACCGGCTCCTCTGCTGTCGCTTCCGGTGTTGCCTCCGGTTTCCGCCGTAGTCGGCTCCTCCGTCGTCGCTTGTTCGGTCGTCTTTGGCGCTACCGCTGTCGGCCCGTCAGCCGCTTCTGGCCCTTCTGCTGGTTCCGTCCGTGGGATCTGTTGTCGCTCCTCCGCCGCCGGGGCTGCTGCTAACGGCTTCTGCTCGTCTTTGCCGAGAATCGCGCGCTGCTCCGCCTTGGTGGCTCCTCCTCCCTCACCTTGTGCTCCTTCTCCGCCTCCGGAGGTGTCATTCCTGACGCCCAACTGATGTGTATATTTTGGTGGTGCCACACCATTACACTCCTGACCTCCGTATGAACCCTCTGAACAAACGGCCCGCACACTGCGCTCTCGGAGCCCCTCCACTGCGACTGGTGCTCTTGCCACGGCGGCTCAGTCGGTGGCGACTGCGACAGCGTTCGCTGCTTCGGGCTCTGGTGCTGCGGGGCCACTGCTCCGGTGGCGACTGCCACGACGCCGGCAGCTTGGGACTCTGACGCGGTGGGTTCTGCTGCTGTAGGGCCTCTGCTCCAGAGGCGACTACGGCGACGCTGACTGCTGCGGGGCTTATTGCTTAAACTCCTGCCGTTCCGGCTCGCTGGCAAGCAGTCCCGCGCGCACTCGCACAAACTTCAGGGCCGAGTCCATACGGCCTCCCTGCGCGCCTTGTTCCTCGGCCGCCTTCCGGACCTACTCATCTCGCCACTGTTGGTCCGCCTTGCGTCACGCCTCTGCCGCTGCTCGCCTCTGCTACTGCTCCGCTAGCCTATGCCACAGCACCTCTGTCTGCGGCGCAGCGGGCTTCGCAGCTGCCTTCGGGGTTGGCGTCCTCTTCGTCGGTGCAGTGCGCTTCGGGGTCTGCGTCTCTGTCGGCTGGGCCTGTGGCCGTATTTCACGCTGCGCTGCCCGCGCCTTTGCTGATGGCGCTGCTGGTCTTGTCGTCGGTGGCGCAGCGTGTTCGTCGGTTGGCTTCGCTGCCAGCGCCGCATTCGGCGCGCTGTTTGCGACGCTGTCCACGTATTTGCCCTCGGTCCTGCTGGTGTCGTCTCCGTGTCTTCTCCCGCTGGTAACGATCCGCCGATCGGATGGCGCTTCCGAGAAATGCGGCATCGCGCTTCAACTCTTCCGCCCGCCGGTGCTCCTCGCTGGTCTGGAACGCCAGCAGCTCCTTCATTCCCGGGGCCGGCTCGACAGGCACGAGAACCACATCGCTGTCCTACCTAGGGGCGACGCCGTGAGCTCCAGCTTGGGAGTCTCGCTTCGCCGAGTCCACCGTACGGTATTTGGCTCCTCTCTGGCTCTGCGCACTGTTAGCTCGCGCGCTCTCCCGTGTCTTTCGCTCTCGTGCTGCGTGAACGCGATCCCCTTTGCTCTCTAACACGTGCTCCAGCCGTAGGCTGAGCTGTGGCTAATGGCGAAAGAGAGCCGTCTCGCTTCACCTACGAATACACCAACCAAATTAACCCCCTAGTTGTAACCACATTTACCATAATTATACGCCGATTTTATTTGACGCCCCCAACTGAACCTCCTGCATCCACCCTCCTTTAGGTCAGGTATGGCTTTAAATAGCGCGAGCCACCAATCAATCGGAGCAGTCCATCAGCCGACCACCAATCCAAGTAACGGAAGTTCAACCGTCAACCACCATACACCAGCTCCACACTTACCAAGTTAAACACATAAAAACAAAGAAGAGGCTTTTTAATTCAAACTCCAATGTCAACATTTCCTTCGCCAGCGTGAACATTGGCCCTACAATCCCAAAACACGGTAACGAAACGCCACTCCAGCTCTTCTTTCGGTCTCACGGCCAAGCCCCCGCCTAAAGTTCTCAGCGATCGACAAATTTCTTGTAGAGAAAAATCCTGTACGGACTGAGCCTACCTCAGTCTGAGATAGGTCCTCACAATAGTGAACGTCGTACTAATACTTTTGGAGTTTGAGCGCCCATCTCGCTATTCTTTCGTAGAATTCGGTTAAAACCCGGTTATAACGTTAGAACCGGTATCCCTTTATGTAGCATCGTAGTTTTTAGATTGCCCAACTGACGTCCATGCATTCCTCGGTGGAGGAGTAGTTTCTCTCAGCCGGAAACAAATGTCGGCTGACATAGGCGATGACGCGTTCCTTTCCGCCGATCTCCTGCGTAAGGACTGCGCCTATTCCGAGGTTGCTCGCATCTTTTGTATCGAAAAGCGTTCCTTTAGTTGGTCGAAGTCGGACTGGTGGTCTGCGGTCCATGTCCATGTTTGTCCCTTCTTGAGTAGCTGAGACATTGGCTGGATGACCGTCGCAAACGGGGGGACAAATATTCTATACCAGGAAGCCATCCTGATGGACTGACGTAGTTCCTTCAGGTTCGTGGGTGGCTTGAATTCTTTGACAGCTATAATCTTGTTGGGGTTCGTGTGGATACCTTCTTCGATGATCAAATGACCAAGGAATTTGATTCGGCTTTGTAAAAAGGTGCACTTTTCCGAGTTTATTCGCTCTTCGCAGGCGAGAAATGCCTATTTTCATGTTGTGCAGGAGGTCCTCGAAGTCTCGTTCGACGATGACAATGTCGTCTAGATTTGCGAATGCGTAGGGTTCCATGTCGGCAATGATCACAGTACCACATTGATAGAGACCTCTGGAGGGAACCATAAAGGCGTTGGCTTTTCGACTTCCCTTGGCCAGTTCTTCAAATCGAGGTTGGTTATGAAGCGTGCCGTTGGCGCTCCAAAATGTAGTTGATGGAGTATGCGTCGGGGATGGAGTGTGCGTTGAGTTGCCCACAACCCGCCATATGCGCCATTTGCAGTTCTCGATGAGACATTCTTGGATCAATTGATAAACTTGCTCGTGGATGATCCGCATCATGGCTGGATTCTTTAGGTAGTATCGCTACTTGATGGGTCGATTATCCCTCATGACGATGGTGTGCTCGACAATGTCGGAGGTCCCGTGGAGATTATTGAACTTTGGTAGTTCTGTGTTCAGAAATTCTCGGGTCTGTGGTGCTATGTCCGGCAGCCTGGATCTGAGCCGGGTTCTGGATCGTTTTCGGAGAGATCGGGGATTTCGGGGCCGAGGGCTGGCTAGGGTCTTCCGGCAGGATGGTTGTGTCGAACGCGCTGAGGTGTTCGATCCTACGTAATAGTTGCTTATGTGGGCAACGATCGGGCTAACGTTGGCCGTGGGTGGCCTTCAGACTGGTGCATGGACAGGTCGGACTCTGTTTCCGGAGAAACGACTGTAGGCGACGACGATTTTGGACGTGGTTCTATGCATGGTTGGGTTCATGGCGCTATTCGGCACGTCGGTTCACGGAAGGTACTCCATTGAGTTGGCGATGATCGGTGTGGAGTCGGCCGTGGGTACGAAAGGAGGGCTGCGGCCGGTGTCTCGGAGAATCATCGTCCTAGATTCCGGTTCTGGGTGGAGAGGTTCTGTGGATTTCAGTTCGATTATTTGACCCGACCAATGGGGGTTCGTGCCATGGGATTGTTGCTGTTGCTGCCGTTGTCGTTGCCATGGTTCGGGGCTGGTTGTTGTCTCTCTGAGGGTGTCCGTGGGTTCCACATTCTCCAGGGTGTGCGCCAGTAGAACTTGTGTGATCTCTGACTAAGCCGTCAGGCAGGCGTATGCGAATGCATGCGTATTGCTGGCTTGAAGTGGTTGTCTGGTTGTCGCTCCAGGCTGGCGCTGACAAAGCTTCGGGATGCGTCGGTGTCTATTGTATCTGCTGTTGATTGTCCTCCTTTTGTCACCAACACCACTATCTTGCCCACATCGGCGAATGGCTGCGTGCGGATGTCTCCTGGGTGAGTCTGGTAAGTCCCAATCAGATTTGAAATCGCGTCCGGTAGGAGTCGCCTTCCCTCCGATCTGTATGCATTGCCGGCCTGGTGTCTTTTGGTGGGCTTCGCATGGGTGCGGGGGTGGTCGGGATGCCGCTCTTGAAACTACCACGAATTCTGCGGGTAACCGTTTGCTGTGGCAAGCTTTCCAGTTCGTTCGCCGCTCGTGTAGCTGATATGCTGTCAGGGCATTGTCGTAAACTATTTGAAGCTTAGCTGCGTCGTGGTGCATGAGTAGCCGTATCTCGATGAGAAAGTCCTTGAACGGTTCTCCCAACGCTCGCTTGCGGGCTCGGATTTAGTGGTCAATTGTTCGAAATACCGTAATGTTTGGAAGAAAGTCAGAGACTCTGGCGAAATTATGTCCAAGAGCTACCCTGCAGTGGGCTGGTACGGAACCAACGTCTAGCTCGATTGGTGAGTAGTTCGGCTATGATCCAAGGCAACTGGTTTGTATCCACTTCGTATGGAGTGCACGTTCCTCGATTAGTTCAAGGTGTACGTCCCCTCTACCATAAATCCCATCCATACTGAATACTTATTGATACACTCCCACAGCTTGTGAGTAAACCGGACAATGTAGTTGATGGAGTATGCGTCGGGGATGGAGTGTGCGTTGAGTTGCCCACAACCCGCCATATGCGCCATTTGCAGTTCTCGATGAGACATTCTTGGATCAATTGATAAACTTGCTCGTGGATGATCCGCATCATGGCTGGATTCTTTTTAGGTAGTATCGCTACTTGATGGGTCGATTATCCCTCATGACGATGGTGTGCTCGACAATGTCGGAGGTCCCGTGGAGATTATTGAACTTTGGTAGTTCTGTGTTCAGAAATTCTCGGGTCTGTGGTGCTATGTCCGGCAGCCTGGATCTGAGCCGGGTTCTGGATCGTTTTTCGGAGATCGGGGATTTCGGGGCCGAGGGCTGGCTAGGGTCTTCCGGCAGGATGGTTGTGTCGAACGCGCTGAGGTGTTCGATCCTACGTAATAGTTGCTTATGTGGGCAACGATCGGGCTAACGTTGGCCGTGGGTGGCCTTCAGACTGGTGCATGGACAGGTCGGACTCTGTTTCCGGAGAAACGACTGTAGGCGACGACGATTTTGGACGTGGTTCTATGCATGGTTGGGTTCATGGCGCTATTCGGCACGTCGGTTCACGGAAGGTACTCCATTGAGTTGGCGATGATCGGAGTGGAGTCGGCCGTGGGTACGAAAGGGCTGCGGCCGGTGTCTCGGAGAATCATCGTCCTAGATTCCGGTTCTGGGTGGAGAGGTTCTGTGGATTGCAGTTCGATTATTTGACCCGACCAATGGGGGGTTAGCGTGCCTATTTCCCTTGTGGTTTGATTGTTGCACTGTTGCTGCCGTTGTCGTTGCCATGGTTCGGGGCTGGTTGTTGTCTCTGAGGGTGTCCGTGGGTTCACATTCTCCGTTGAGGGTAGGGTGTGCGCCAGTAGAACTTGTGTGATCTCTCTGACTTAGCCGTCAGGCAGGCGTATGCGAATGCATGCGTATTGCTGGTTGAAGTGGTTGTCTGGTTGTCGCTCCAGGCTGGCGCTGACAAAGCTTCGGGATGCGTCGGTGTCTATTGTATCTGCTGTTGATTGTCCTCCTTTTGTCACCAACACCACTATCTTGCCCACATCGGCGAATGGCTGCGTGCGGATGTCTCCTGGGTGAGTCTGGTAAGTCCCAATCAGATTTCCGAAATCGCGTCCGGTAGGAGTCGCCTTCCCTCCGATCTGTATGCATTGCCGGCCTGGTGTCTTTTGGTGGGCTTCGCATGGGTGCGGGGGTGGTCGGGATGCTCCGCTCTTGAATACTCACGAATTCTGCGGGTAACCGTGCTAGCTGTGGCAAGCTTTCCAGTTCGTGTCGCCGCTCGTGTAGCTGATATGCTGTCAGGGCATTGTCGTAAACTATTTGAAGCTTCTTAGCTGCGTCGTGGTGCATGAGTAGCCGTATCTCGATGAGAAAGTCCTTGAACGGTTCTCCCAACGCTCGCTTGCGGGCTCGGATTTGGTGGTCCAATTGTTCGAAATACCGTAATGTTTGGAAGAAAGTCAGAGACTCCTGGCGAAATTATGTCCAAGAGCTACCCTGCAGTGGGCTGGTACGGAACCAACGTCTAGCTCGATTGGTGAGTAGTTCGGCTATGATCCAAGGCAACTGGTTTGTATCCACTTCGTATGGAGTGCACGTTCCTCGATTAGTTCAAGGTGTACGTCCCCTCTACCATAAATCCCATCCATACTGAATACTTATTGATACACTCCCACAGCTTGTGAGTAAACCGGACAAGATGATTCCATTCTTCGTGCAGTACATTATGGGACATTTGGTCGGAATACCCGGCGTATTCATCTCCTGCGTGTTCAGTGCAGCTCTCAGGTCGCTCTTAGTCACACTCAACTCTCTGGCCGGTGTCGTCTTTTTCGACTATATCAATCCAAACTTCCGGCACACGGATGCCCGTGCGAACATGATCATGAATCTGTTGATCATCGGAATGGACGGCTACTGCATCCTGGGCGGCTTCATTGTCCAGAACTTCAACTCGATTCTGCAGACTGTTGTGACCATTACCGTCATCAACACGGGTGTTGTGGTGGGTGTATTCCTCCTCGGGATGTTTGTGCCACGATGCAACAGCAAGGTGGCAGTGTCTAGCATTTTGGTCAGTGTTGTGGCCATGGTGTGGATCATCGTCAACGGTCAGATAACATTCAAAGCGGGCCTTATCAAGTACCAAGTACTGCCCAACTCTCTCGACCAGTGCGTGGCACGCGGCTACCACACGATCTTGGATGCCGTGTAAGTTTATTGAGTAATGGGTCTGTGATTTCCACTCTACCCTCATTTTTCTTTTATAAATAGATTTTAAATTTACATTTTGGACTTTCAAATAAACATTATATTATAGTTAATTTGTTTTTTATATTATATATGTTTTATGTTATATAAAAGCACAACCGAAGTGTCTGATTTATATATTATGCGATAATATAATTTTTTATATAAAAACTATATACTTATATCATCAAATGCAAGTCTGACGAAAAGATAAATAAAATATATATAAATATAAATGTATAAATAAGCCACTCTCTTTTTTAACTACGAGGTGAAACTGTTGAAGGTATAAACATCTAAGTGTATAAATATTAACCGGACTGAGGCGCGTGTAAAGCCTCGCCTCCACTTTTATACCTGGTACTCAGTCCAGTATATATGTGAGCTTCGAATTGCATTTTTTTGCTAGATTTTCTCTCTTCTTCCTCCGACAAAGGGCAACAAAGGCAGGTGTAGTGGGCCATCCTCTCCACTGAACTGGATGCCCCAACCGCGGATAGGTTCCGTCATGCGTGCGACGTGCGGAGTTGAACTGCTTATTCAGGACGGTCGCGCCAGCGACCCTCGGAGCCAACCGAGGGTGCATTGCGAACTGGTCGGTCGCGATGTCGCTCTGCCTGCGTGGTCGGTCGACTCCCACGCCGAAGCCGCCTCCATTTCGCGTTCTTGGCGTTTTGTTGCCTCGGCAACGGCGGCAGTCATTGAGTAAAGTCGCTGGCTGCAACTCAGAGACAGAAATCAGACCCATGGAAGGGCATGCACACATACGTAGCCAGTGATGGCGCTCCCCAGTTCCCTGCCTGATCCACGTAACCCAGGTGGCAGGCCAAAGAGACCGCAGAGTAGGAATTGCAAGGAATTCTTTTCTTGGAGAACGCAGCGAGAAACCCACTAAAGTTGCCTAAAGTCCCTGCTCGGACGCCACTTGTGAGGACCCAACTCAGGCTGAGGTAGGCTCAATCTGTTCAGGATTCTTCTACAAGAAATGTGTAGATCGCTGCTAACTTTTAAATTGGAGGGCTTGGGCGTGTGACCGGAAGAAGAGCTAGGGTGGCGTTGGATTACCGTGTTTTTAGTAGGGAAAAAGTTCGTGCTGGCGAAGAAAATGCTGACAATTGAGTTTGTTTTAAAATGCCTTTTATTTGTATTTATGTAAGTGTGGAGCTAGTGAATTCTCTGACGGGTGAATGTTGGTTGTTGGACTTCCCCGATTGAACGGCAGCTTGCGCTATTTAAAACCGATCTCAACTTGTTGTAGCTTCGTATTACTCTATTGGATTTAAATAAATAATAAAATAGAATAAAATATAATAAAAAATTCAAAATTTATAATGTGTATGCGGAATTTATACCCGTACTCGATGAGTAAAAAGGTATATTGTATTTAAGGGAAAAGTGGATATGTGTAACGCAGAGATGGAAGCATTTCCGACCTCATATATTATATATATTATTGATCAGCATCACTAGAAGAGTTGATTTAGCCAAGTTTGGAAAAGCATCGTTCCTTCGCCTCTCTCACACAAAAACGTGTCGATTTGGTTTTTCGTATTTTGTGTCGCTTGGATCTCAGAGACTATAAGAGCTAGAGCAACCAACAATTCTGTCCAAGCTCCTGTGATACCACTTCAATAGAAGTGTAATTGCAAACTATGGCCTGCTTCTTCCGCCTTAACAAAAGACGAAAGTCCTTAATTTTGAAGATAGAAGGAAACGGAAGTGCAGTATCGTAGAAAATGCCGAGTCTGGTTCAGATCAGCCGCTATTGATTCTCTTTCGCTCACACACTCTGCCGCGTGCTATGTATGCGTGTTGTTGTGAAAAATGATCTACTTTAGATAACATATATATGACAAAATGTTAAACGTTAAAGCTGATAAAATATTTAAAAATTACACGTAAATATGTATTGACTGAGTACGGGTTCTTGTTCTTCTCGTTATATCCGTACTCGAAGAGTAAAAGGGTATATTGTATTTGTGGTAAAAGTGGATGTGTGTAACACACAGAAGGGAGGCGTTTCCGACCCCATAAAAGTATAAACATTCTTGATCAGCATCCATAGCCGAGTCGATATAGCCATGTCTGTCCGTCCGTCTTGTTTTTCACTCATTGCACGAAGGCTATTAGAGCTAGTCAATCAAACTTTTTTTTTCCAGACTGATGTGATATCTCACTCCTAGAAAAGACGGACGAAATTTCGCCCCGCCCACTTGCGCGCAGAATCATAGATGAAGACCATATCTATCAGGGGCCCAAATCTGAATCGGATCGGATCATTAATATAGCTACAATAGAGGCAAATGTACGAAAAAACTTCGCTCCCTCTCTTTCGCACTCACACAAAATCGAGTCGATTTGGTTTTTTGTATTTTGTGTCGATTGGATCCCAGAGATTTTAAGAGCTAGAGCAACCAAACTTTTGGCGATTTGGTTTTTTGTATTTTGTGTCGCCTGGATCTTTAAGAGCTAGAGGACAGCAAACTTTTGGCCAAGACTCCTGTGATACCAAACCTGATAAAGTGTATTTCAAAATTTCGCCCCGCCCCTTCCGCCCCCACAAAAGACGAAAATCCACAATATTGAAGATAGCAAAAACTAAAAATTCAGTATTGTAGAGAATGACCATATCTACCAGTTTCCCGAATTTGGTCCAGATCGGATCATTATTATAGCCACAATGATGAAATGAATTTTCAGCAGCAATCCCCCACCTCCTCTTGCGGCGTAAGTCAATTTGTGGGGTTGATTGTTGCTGCAGCTTCTCTCACACACACACTCACGCTCAAACATGCTGCCTCGTGCAGTGTACGTGTGTTGTTGTGAGAAACTGATGTAGATTTAGATGTCGATGACAGATGTAGAAAAAAAAATGTAAAGTGTAAAAATGATAAAACATTTTAAAATTCCACATAAATCACATGTGTACTGACTGAGTACGGATATAAAAGTAGAGTCGCGTTCGAAGCGACTCCGTACGTTCTTTCTTTTTTTTATACCCGTACTCGAAGAGTAAAAAGGTTATATTGGCATTGTGATAAAAGTGGATGTGTGTAACATAGAGAAGGAATAATTTCCGACCCTATAAAGTACATATATTCTTAATCAGCATCAATAGACAAGTCGATATAGCCATGTCTGTCCGTCCGTCTGTCTGTCTGTCTGTCCGTCTGTCTGTCTGTCCGTCCGTCTTGTTTGTCGCCCATTACTCGGAGGTTATAAGAGCTAGAGCAACCAAATTTTTTTTCCAGTTTGATGTGATCTCTCACTCCTAGAAAAGTGTTTCAAAATTTCGATCCGCTTTCTTCAGCCCCCACAAAGGGCGCACATCTGTGGCGTCCACAATTTTGAAGATAACAGAAAACGAAAAATGCAGAAAGATCATAGAAAGGTCATATGCCATATCTATCAAGGGCCCAAATCTAAATCGGATCGGATCATTAGTATAGCCACAATAGAGAAAACCATATCGGAAAACATCGGCCCCTTTCGCTCGCAAAACGAGTCGTTTTGGTTTTTCGAATTTTGTTTAGCCTGGATCTCAGAGACTTAAAGAGCTAGAGCAACCAATCTTTCTGTCCAGACTCCTGTGATACCAAACCAAGACAAGTGTATTTCAAAATTTCGCCCCGCCCCTTCCGCCACCACAAAAGACGAAAGTCCACAATTTTAAGATATGAAAAAACAAGAAATGCAGTATCGTAGAGAATGATAATATCTACCAGATTGCCTAATATGGTTCAGATCGGATCATCATTGTGGCCACAATGGTAGTCATCCTCAACGATGGTCTCCTCGGTAGTCAGACCAGTGCTGCATCTTCATCTTCCCGCTCTACTTCTACCCATCCAAAAACCTAGTTTCCTCTCTTTCAGTTTCCTACCGGAATGCTAGAAGCAAACGTAGTATAATCAGCACTCTTTATCTGGAAAGTTTCACATTTTTGTCCATTATTATTGTTTTTACTGAAACTTGGTTAAAGCCGAACATCGGTACACAGTATTAAGAAATGACCGTTCGTCTCGACGTGGTGGAGGGGTCCTCATTGTAGTCGACTCTAAATTTACGTCGGAACATTTCATATTCCAGGTTCAACAAGACCTGGACCCATTGGCTCACCAACGAGCTATCCAGTCTATAAAACTGAAAAAAAAGAGCCGTATGAGGAAGAAGACCCACCCTCGGGGGTGATCTACGCGGTCCGGGAAGAGGAACGCAAAACGAAACGCGTGTAACAAACGGGAACCTCAAGCGCAATTCGTGTATGTAAGAGCGGCTGGTGTATATGCTTGTATAGCAGCTATGTGGTCGATGGCACTGGCTATTTACAGAAGAGCGAAAACAGACGAACGAACTAAAATTATTGTTTATAAATGCAGTTTGAGATTGTACTAATCAATTAATTATTGCACAATCACGTCGGGGTCACCAAATGCTAAGCTATTAAGCGTTTTTAATAACTGTTGTAATTTGTCTTTTAAGTAAAGAGTCAAGATAATTCAATTGGAACTACAATTTTATGTATTTTATTTTATTTATATTTATAATAAGTAGCGGCAGTACGCGTTTGTGAGTTAAGTGGACAATAATAAAAGCGATGATGATCAGGTCCAGACTGCTTGAGGGCAGGCGGACCGAATTGCCCGTGCCCCACTGCAAGCGGTAGACAGAACGAAAGAAGCTCGGGCTGCTGCTGAGCCGAGTGCGAGCGATAGATAGAGAGAGAGCGCGGGAGAACAGCATAGATGCTGCAGCTGTAGTAGCGAAATAAGCATAAGCAATTACACTATTTACAATACAGTGTTCAATCGAATAAGCAAACATATGGTAGATTTACGTTAGGCTGCCATTAACTAACAACTCTTTTTTTATACCTAAACATCGGGCTGGGAAACCCGACACATAGATTTTAGAAACTGCTTGCACTGTGGTCTGATTGCTATTTGTTTTGAACTTTCTTTTTTTTATTGAAAAATAAAAAAATTTGAAAATAAATTATGGAATTTTCTGTGGTCTGCGCAAAAAAAATCTGCAAGAAGCAGATCACTCACGATCAGCCGAACAAACCTTGCTGGCTTTGCGACAGCGTCGTGCACGCAAAGTGTGCAGGTATTTCTGGGCGTGTGGGTGATGCCATCTCACAACGCAACTGTCTGCATTATATTTGTGAGGAATGCCGTGCGGTCGCAAACGGAATGCGTTCGTTTATGAGGCAGACGAGGAGTGGCTTAAAGGAGCTGATCGTGGGCTTTAAGACGGAATACGATCGGCTCTTAGCCATTGACACTCAGTTCAGCAGTTTACAGCTGCTGACTGAGTCTCCGCGGCGCAAGAAGTCCACTCCGCGGGACTTGCAAGTGCCAACTGCCTCACGCCCGCCTGCATCTGAAAAACTAACTCCGACCACTACGTCAGTGCAGCAGTTGATTTCGTTTGCCACCCAAAGGCAACGATCGCTGCTGGTGATGCTATTCGGGAGCCGAATGCATCACCTCGGAGAAGATACAGCCGACTGTACCGTCCGTGTCCGTAGAGCCCGCACCAAACTCCAAAGCTATCCCATCCATTACGAACCCGCCAGTTGTTGTACCTCCGGGACCACCGGATATTGCCATCTGGGTACCGCACCTGTGGTGCCAAAACCACTGGTGGGTGTCTCACCAAAGCGG
This sequence comes from Drosophila bifasciata, assembly GCA_009664405.1. Taxonomy (NCBI): domain Eukaryota; kingdom Metazoa; phylum Arthropoda; class Insecta; order Diptera; family Drosophilidae; genus Drosophila; species Drosophila bifasciata. The sequence continues at coordinate 22,496,719 of CM019044.1, forward strand.
CAAGTTTTTGTCTCTCGGCTTGCCCCTGATCTCACATCTAATGATGTAACTGCTTTTATACAAAGCAAAATAAAAGTCGAAGGCCTAAAGGTGGAGAAATATAATTTCGCTTATGCCAGGGAGATAGCTTCTTTTAAGATAAGCGTCTCCCCATCTCTTTTCGACACCATTTGCTCTGCCAATTTTTGGCCGGAGCACTTGGTTGTGAAAGAGTATAAGGCTAAAAAGAAGAATAGGCCCCCCAAAACTCTCCCCGGCAGTCAGACAAGTGCTCCATCCACATCTTCCCGCTCTACTTCCACCCATCCAAAAAACTAGTTTCCTCTCTTTTAGGTACTTACCAGAATTCTAGAGGCTTACGTAGTAAGCTCAGCACTCTCTATCTTGAAAGTTTCACATTTTTGTCCCATATTATTGTGTTAACGGAAACCTGGTTAAAGCCGGACATCCTTAGTTCCGAAGTTTTGGCAGATCGGTACACGATACTTAGAAATGACATTTTGTCTTGACGTGGAGGAGGGGTCCTCATCGCCGTGGACTCACGTCGGAACATTTCATATTCCAGATTCAACAAGATCCGTCTTCGGATATTTCTACATACGAGCAGCACCTGTCCGCTTTAAAAACGGTTTATTCCTCGCTATTAGATAAAGTCCATATGATAGTTCTGGGTGATTTTAATTTGCCAGGTACTGTTTGGTCTTCGGTAAACGAGTCGAATAACCTTGTGCCCATATCAAGACATGACTTTATTGACGGCTTGCTAGACCTGTCCCTGTCTCAAGTCAACCTTGTGAAAAGTTCCTTGGGTCGATTGCTCGATCTGTGCTTTGTCTCGAATTCGACCATAGCGTTATTAACCCGAGACCTTGTGGTCACTATAGCTCAAGACTCCTACCAAACTACTTTCGAAGTATCGGTCGATATTGGACCATCCGAACGTGTCCGCTGCTTTCGTAAGGCCGAGCATACGAAGCTTAATAGCCTGATTAGGGATTTTGATTGGTCCGCTCTGTACTTGTTCACTGACGCTATGAAAGGCACAAACATTTTCTACAATGTACTTGACACCATCTTTGATTCTTGTGTCCCATATTTTGGTCCGACTCCAGACTGTTCTGGTGTGCCCATCTAGCAGTCGTTCCCATAGCAGATTCCAGAAGGTCTCTGATTGTAGGTAGGAACTTACCCGTTACCAGTATCACTAGATCATCCGCATAGGCCACGACCTTATATCCTCCCCAACTGAAGAAGAAGGTCGTTGAGGACTAGGTTCCACAGGAGAGGTGATATTACCCTGAACACTTGTCTGTCGAGTTTGGTTCTTATGTGTAGATCAATCAGCCTCTCCATCGTTTTCAGCAAAAATGAGGATAGACTGATGGGTCTGAAGGCCACTTTCACCTCTCTTCATGCTTGGGGGACGTAACCAATTCGGAGACATCCTTCGAAGATTTTCTTCAGCCATGGTAGCAGGGGCAGGCAAGCTGCTGCAACATGGCTGGTCGTATATCATCCGGCCCCGATGACTTGTAGGGACCGAAGGTTTGAATGGCCCAGATAATCTTGTCTGGTGCCATAATGTCTCGTATGAGGTCCTCATTTTCCTCTCCCTGGTATGGCTCAGTGTCGCTGATGTCGTTGGATTCGTCACCGGTAAAATCTGAGCATCCCGGGAAGTGGGTGCTCATGAGGAACTCTAAGAATTCTTGGCTGACTTCTGCGAAGGTACTGTCCTGGTTGCGGAGCAGGCCAGGTGTGGTTGGCGCCTTTTCGCCTTCCTACAGGTGTTCTTGTAGGTATTGAAGCAGCGGCAATATTCGTCCCAGCTTTCCTGTGTGTTTGTCACTTTTGCCCTGTTAAAAAGCCTTCTCGACTCCCTCCTGACTTCGCTCAGCTCCCGCGTCCACCACGGATTGCGATTGGACTTTGGAGGTCGGCTGATCGGGCAAGATTCGAGAAAGGCCTTCTGCAGGGCCTCAGTGACATTCTGAGCCGCCTCCTCTAGTGCTTCCGTTTGAAGGATGTTCCCTTCCGGTGGGGAGAGTAGTGCCTTCTTTGCGGTTGCAGAGAAGCGGCTCCAGTCTGTCCGCTTGGGATTGCGGTAGGCCTTGGGCCTTTCCCTGTAGTGGTCCGGGAAGGAACATTCACCGGACTCATGCCAATCATCAATCATCAGTCACTGTCCGAGGTAAGTGTTATATCAATAACCTCTGCACGGTTCCAGTGGCGAAAGGTGGGGTGGTCTCCCAAGTTTCACACAACAAGATTTGTGGACAGACTGTACTCAAACAGTGAGTCTCCTCTAGAATTTGTGCCCGTGCTTCCCCAAAGTTAGTGAGGGGCATTCTTTAGGACGTTGATGTGCAATGACTGCACCATCAAGTGGTCCATGCGACACCAAGCCGAAGCCTGTTACGCGCGGATCCCTGGCAGATACGCAGCCCTCCTCCCGCCCAACCGACCGAGGGGCGCGCGACGTGTGTACCAAAACCGATCGCGAACATGCAGGAAAGATAGGTGTTAGACTAATATTGGAGGAAAATTAGGGCTAAACACAACGCTAAACATGCAAAGTTACAAAATAATATTACTAATTACGGGAAAAGTATGTTAGTATTTGTGATTTAAGTAGGGGAAGTGATTAAGTGGTGGTGGTTTTAGTGGTGGTATGGTAGAACGAATTATAATCCGAGTATAAGATTCGAAACGGTTTATGCAAGGAATAATTTGATCGATACAGTGGAAGGTACAAAGGAATAAAATTTCTAGAGGATCTAATAGGAATCGTGAAGTTTATGAGGACTGGATTGATTCTATACGGTCTTGGTGTACTTTGTACTGAGGGCACCATACACACGAGCCGAACTCTAAAATCGGACGAACAAGCGAAATATAGAGTCTTCGTTATATAGGGGTCGTCAAATTCCTTTGACCTTTCTTTATAAATCAAAAGCACTCCCATGGCTTTATATACCATGGTAGAAATATGTTCAGAAAATTTTAACTTGGGGTCTAGTTTAACACCAAGATCTCTCAAGAGAACCACCGCAGAGGGTGTAAGGAGCCAACAAGGTGCTGGAGCGATGAAATGTCATTACTTTACATTTCGAGGCATTCAGGTGTAACATATTTTCACAACACCATGACTGAAAGTAATTGAGATCGGATTGCAAGCGAGAGTAAAATGAAATGTCCTTATACTGGACACAGAGTTTAACGTCATCCGCATACACGAGTACTCGAGAGTTTGTTAATACTGAAGGCAGGTCATTAATGAATGTGTGAAAAGTAGGGGCCAAGATGGCTGCCCTGTGGTACTCCAGAAGTAACATAACCAAGTGAAGACAAGGAGATTTTGAAGAGGACTCTGTTAGACCTAGAGCAAAGGTAGCTGGAAATCCATTTCAAAAGATTAGGCGGAAACCCTAAAATGTCAAGTTTTTGTGATAAAAGGGAATGGTTTACAGAGTCGAATGCTTTACTGAAATCGGTGTAAATGACATCCGTCTGCATGTTATCATGGAAGCCTTTAATAATAAAAGAGGTAAGCTCTAGTAAATTTGTAGTTGTTGATCGACGCCTTATAAATCCGTGCTGAGCTGGAGATATAAGTGATTTGCAGAGATTTTTTTGCAAAATTTTTGGCGGGGCTAAAACTTTTTTCTCAAAAATTCATTGCGTCAGACTTACTTCCTTTCTTATGGAGAGGAATAATAAACGATTCCTTCAGATCGGAGGGAAACATGAGGAGTTAAGGGGAAAGGGTGAATAGTTTAAGCAGGGGTCCACACAGAGCGTCGGCGCAGTACCTGAGTACACAGCCGGGGACTCCGTCAGGACCTGGTGGGAACACCGGCTTAACTAGTCGAAGATCCTGAAGCATTGAGCTTTCATTTAACGAAGGGCTGAAAATGTCGTTCGATCTTGGTAGACGTATGGATACGGCTGACCAGAGTAGATTTCATGGGAATAGGTTTTTGGAAAAATTGTGCAAAAAGATCGGCAATGGCCTGATCATTGTTTGCCGACAAATTATGAAATGATAGCGAGGATGGATTTGCGGACTTTTTACGCGTGCTGTTTACGAAGCTGTAAAACTGTTTAGGGTCCTGAGAAAAGCGCATCCTGCATCGAGATAGGTAATTTTTGTAACATTGAGCGTTTACAATTGTGAAATTAGACCGAGCTATTACATAGGTTAGGTTAAGTTAAGGCGGTAGCGGAGGGGAGAGACCTCCCCCACCACACGCTCACTTGGTCCAGTTAGTGGACCATTGTGATGCCGCATGGGCGTGAGCCCCTTCTCCTGGCCTCAACCGTGGTGAGCAACTAAGTGCCGAGCTAACGGCATTCCCATCCGGTGGCCTAGATATATTTAGACAGAGTCCCCGGTTTGGTTTCGGAAAGGTACGAAATGTCTGTAAGGAAAGGGGCCCCGAGGAACCGTAGTCTTCGGTTTCCCAGGGCCGGGCAGAGACAGAAGAAGTGGTGAACCGACTCCTCCTCCTCCTCGTCCCTACAACTTCTGCAGAATTCGTTGTGATGGATCGACAATCTTGCAGCGTGTGTGCCGATCTGCCAGTGCCCCGTGATGACTCGGGTGACGGCGGAGCAATGTGCTCTGCTGAGTCTATAAATATCTTCCGAGCGCTTTTTCGAACGATTTGGCCAAATCTCTTGAAGTTCTGCATGTGATGGTCAGCAATTTGCTTGAATGCCTCGTGCGTTAATAGCCGGCACGTAGCTAAAAGCATCGCCACTTGCTCCCTCTCCGGAAGAAGAGGTACAGTAGTGCCCTGCCTAGCTAGCTCGTCGGCGGCATCGTTCCCGGCAATATCCCTATGTCATGGGACCCATATTAGGGAGAGATCCAGCTGCTCTGCGGTCTCATTTAGAGACCTGCGACAGTCATTAACGGTCGCTGAGTTCGACGCAATAGAGCCCAGAGCCTTGAGGGCTGCTTGGCTGTCCGAGAAGACGCACACTGAGTGTTCGTCTAAAGAAAGCTTGGAGACAATGGAAACGGCCTCCTTGATGGCTAAGACCTCTGCCTGGAACACGCTGCACTGGTCCGAAGTCTGAAGCAGAGACTGATGTTGAGCTCGTCGCAGAAGACGCCCCTCCCCGCGGCCGTCTAATTTTGAGCCATCAGGTGGATCGCGTTTGCAGGTCCAGGTTCGCCCTTCTCCCAGTCCTCCAGTGGGATGGATACCTGGAAAAGCGTCGAGAGGTAGTCACTTGGGATGCAGTAGTCTGTCCTCTCTGGAAGTTGCGGGAGTTTTATTAGGATTCCCGAGTGGCCGACCGTGGAGGTTTTCCAAAGGTTTCCCTCATTCTAAGGGCGGAGAGTGTTGCGACCTTTTTCCCCATAAGTTCTACAGGTAGAAGGTAGAACATGGTGTCGAGGGCTTCACTTGGGGGTAGTGCGTAATCCGCCCGTTATGCATAGCTCTGCCATGTGTTGGATTCTTGTGAGTTTGTCAAGACAAGTTTTTCTTGTCCAGGGCTGGCCACCAGACCACTACTCCGTAAATCAGGATTGGTCGTATGATGGCGGCGTACAGCCATCGGACTATGCACGGGGTCATGCCCCACTTTAGACCGATGGTTTTCCTGCAGGTGTAGAGGGCTACTGTGGCCTTCTTCACCCTGTCCTCTATGCTCAGCTTCCAGTTGAGCTTTCTATCGAGGATAAGGCCAAGGTATTTGGCTTGGTTGCTGAAAACTAGCGGCTCTCCGCATAGTTTCGGTGGGGTAAGTGTCGGAATCTTGTATTTCCTGGTGAATAGTACAAGTTCCGTCTTAGATGGGTTGGCACTCAGCCCACATTTGGCTGCCTATTGTGACAGGTTTGTGAGAGTGCTTGTCATGCACACGTATTGGGTCTGTGGGAACTTCCCAGAGAATGCTATAGCGACGTCATCCGCATACGCCACCACGCGGCAACCGCCACCCTCTATTAGAAGGATGCGCTCTGTAGGTTGGTCTGTTTACAGAGCAGCCTGGAAAATGTGTACTGAGAAGGAGGCTTAGCGACTCGGAACTGGATATCGTCCAGGATTGGTCGGCTTTCCTCAAATACCCCAAGGTTGGAGTTGATTTCGAGAGTACTTTACGAAAGCGCGAGGCTTCGTAGTTACTCTCGATTTCGGTGCAGAACTGGCGCCATGACGCGCGTTTGGCTTTTCTGAGTTCTTTCGCTTTGTTATAAAGTCTCCGTGAGAATCTCCGGAGCTCTCCCAGCGTCGGAGTCCACCATGCCAGTTTCTTCCGACCTCTTGTTTTGCTGTTTGGACAGGCTTTGTCAAGCGCTGCGTCACAGGCGTCGGTTAAAACCTTTACCAGACGAGTCTTGGTCACCCATGAGATGTCCTTCCTAGGTGGGGTCTCAGGGAGAGTTTGGCAAAGAAAGTCCATATAGCGTGTCCAGTTAGTCCGCCTGAGGTTACGGAACTGGGCTGCACTCGGTATGATGAACGTGAAGACAGTTGCCACGTACCTGTGGTCCGAGAAGGAGTGTTCTTCAAGGACCCTCCAGGATACTATGTTATCCTATAGCGTTTGAGAGGCAAGCGTGAGGTACAGGACCTCCTTGCGGTTCTTAATAATGAAAGTGGGATCATCCCCACGGTTTAAGCTGACCATCTGTGTGGTCAGTAAGTAGTTAAAAAGGAACTCACCCCGTTCGTTTGTGTCAGTGCTTCCCCACTGTGGTGAGCGTTGGCGTCGCATCCCACTAAAAGGCCGATGTCCTTGGCCGATGTCCATGTGGAGGCGGGTCTGGCTGGTCGTGACCCATATACGCCGAGCAGATACGGAGTGAGCGCTCCTGGCCTTCGAGGCTCACCGCCGTTTGGTCTTCATTGCTGAAATTTGGGAGCAAAAATAAGTGCAGTTTTTTTTTTTTCAAGAATGCAGGTGCGTATTTTACCTGGGGAGTCAGCTAAGTATAGCTAATAATCAGGAGTCCTCAAACCAGAGACCCTGTTTCCAAGGATCCAGGGATCCTGAATGAGGACTATGTCGGCCCCACCCTTGGCTAGAAGGGAGCAATAAGGCAGCACATGCTGCCTTAAAATGGTGGAGGTGATATCGTCAGATACCATGGACGCCACGTCCGACGCCTCGGGTTGGCTCCCCGCTTCCGGGACTTCAAGCTCGAGGTCTGGCTGGACCCTCGCTTGCTTTCCCTTGGAGTCGTTTTTGTAGGGGGCTATGGTCACCCTTACGGTAGCCATAGTCCACCACTCCTGACGACTCTCAAGGAGCACTAGCGACTCCTCGTTCAGGACGAGGATGCTCTGTCGCCTCTGTCCTGCGACCTTCTCGACCTTGGCCATGGTAGGGGTTGCAGACCTGCAGAACCTTGGGGGGCCTTTTTAGGGGGCTTGGCTGCTCCCTTTCCGATTCTGGCTGGTTGGAAGTCTGGGATGATTGAGCTGGCCCAAAGCCTCTGCTCCATCCCCTTCGCGGATGCCACAAACTCCGGATCTACGTTGGCCAGTATGAAGGCAGCACGCCTCCTGTCCTGGTAGGACGGCTTACCTCCCTGGCCTGCAGACCCGCCGCCTGCCGAGGTTGCCGGGGTTTCCCCGGTCGCGAGGCGCTCACCAGCCGCGATGACGCTCTGCTTAGCAGCCACCCCGATGACCGGTTTGACCCGGTGCCCCCCGACGTGGATGGGCCCGATTGGCTTATCGGAGCCCTCCTCGCAGCGGATTCTGCTAGAAGACGGTTGACCGACTCAGTCTTCTTCCCCGTCTTCTTTGGACCTGGTTTCCCAGGCGTTGATGTAGAGGGATGGTCTTGTCCTTCCGGTATTTTTAGAGGAGTACCGAGCTCCTTTGCGGTAGTTTTATTTATATTTACAGATTTTGGCATAGTTGGTCCCACGAGTAGGCGGGAAGGGGTTAGTCGCCCGAGGCATAGCCCGCGTGCCCCGGGAAGCCTGATTTAAACTGGAGGTCGGCAGGTATCCAGAGTTCGCATACTCACGACCGAGCACCCCCTCGGCCACGCATCCATCAGCGCACGCTGTTCCGCCTTAGATTGGGGTGATTACACTGAGAGTTTTCTTCTCTCCGCCCGACTACCATTAGCCAGCATCCTTGGCAGAGACTTGACCGTACCAAGGACCTGTTACCAGCCGCGCTCACGAGGAGAGTATAGTCGCACTTCCACTGGTGTGTACAGTTACGGCAGGTGACGGACCGCCCGCGATTCCACTGCGTCATAGAACCTTACAGTGATCGCGGGTCGGACCGTCATCCGTGATTCCCCCTGTATCACCCGAGTGGCTGACGGCCAAAGCTATTACATAGCGAGAGAGAGAGAAGAAGGAGAGCCAACTTCTTGAAATTTAATATAAAGTCTTTATTTTATGTTTTTTAGACTGGATAGCTCTTTGGTAAACCAAGGGGGCTTCCCAGATCTAATCGGACAAAAATATGGGACACAAGAATCAAAGAGTGTGTCAAGTACATTATAAAAAATGTGTGTGCCTTTCTTAACGTCAGTGCACAAGTACAGAGCGGACCAATCGGGCAATTAAGATTCGTAAACTCGGCCTTACGAAAGCAGCGGACACGTTTAGAAAGCTTACCTGATCGATGCAATACAGAAGGTCCAATATCGACCGATACTTCGAAAGTAGGATGGTAGGAGTCTTCAGGTATAATGAGTGGAAGGGCTCGGGTTAACAACGATATGGTCGGAACCGAGACGAAGTACAGATCGAGCAATCGACCCAAGGAATTTTTCACATGGTTGACTTGAGACAGGGACAGGTCTAGCAAGCCGTCAATAAAGTCATGGAATGTACGAGCAGGTAATGAAAATTGAAAAGGCTTGAAGAATCAGTTTTATGCACAGGAATTCCAGGTCTTGTTGAACCTGGAATATGAAATGTTCCGACGTGAAGTTAGAGTCCACTGCGATGAGGACCCCTCCTCCACGTCGAGACAAACGGTCATTTCTAAATATTGTGTACCGATCTGCCAAAACTTCGGAACTAAGGATGTCCGGCTTTAACCAGGTTTCAGTTAACACAATAATATGGGACAAAAATGTGAAACTTTCAAGATAGAGAGTGCTGAGCTTAGTACGTAAGCCTCTAGCATTCTGGTAAGTAACTAAAAGAGAGGAAACTAGTTTTTTGGATGGGTGGAAGTAGAGCGGGAAGATGAGAATGGAGCACTGGTCTGACTGGTGGTCTGATCCGGTGGTCCCGGAGGTACAACAACTGGCGGGTTCGTAATGGATGGGATAGCTATGGAGTTTGGTACGGACTCTACGGACACGGACGCTACAGTCGGCTGTATCTTCTCCCAGGTGATGCATTCGGCTCCCGAATCAGCATCACCAGCAGCGATCGTTGCCTTTGGAGTTGCAAACGAAATCAACTGCTGCACTGACATAGTGATCGGAGTTAGTTTTTTAGATGCAGGCGGGCGTGAGGCAGTTGGCACTTGCAAGTCCCGCGGAGTGGACTTCTTGCGCCGCGGAGACTCAGTCAGCAGCTGTAAACTTCTGAACTGAGTGCCCATGGCTAAGAGCCGATCGTATTCCGTCTTAATGCCCACATTCAGCTCCTTAAAGATACTCCTCGTCTGGCTCATAAACGACGCATTTCGTTTGCGACCGCACGGCATTCCTCACAAATATAATGCAGACCGTTGCGTTGTGAGATGGCATCACCCACACGGCCAGAAATACCTGCACACTTTGCATGCACGACGCTGTCGCAAAGCCAGCAAGGTATGTTCGGCTGATCGTGAGTGATCTGCTTCTTGCAGGTTTTTGCGCAGACTACAGAAAATTCCATAATTTAGTTTCAAATTTTTTTATTTTTCAATAACAAAAAGAAAGTTCACAACAAATAGCAATCAGACCACAGTGCAAGCAGTTTCTAAAATCTATGCTTAAAAAAGAAATCGAAAAAAAGGTTTATAAGCGAGAGAGAAAGAACAGTTAGTTAAGTTTTGGTGATAGAGAGAGAGAGTTGCTAGACAAAAGCTAAAACAAGAGAGCGGCCAAATGTATTTTCTTACTTACTGGATGCAACAAAAAAATCACAATTAATCGAAGCACAAAATAGATTAAACACGTTGTGTTTATACACAAAAACTAGGCATGCACCCGCGGATTTGGATAGAATATCAGATTAAGAATGTATTTATTAAATTTGTTAGGCCACCGGTTGTTTGTAACATATAAAAGAAAGAATCGGAGCGCAAGAAAAAACATGTCTGGTCACTACAAAGAGAACGAAAGTGTCGCGTCGCAGCCTATTACAATGTCGAGACCCTCTTTCTACGCTTGTTGGATTAGGGCCCTGACATCCCCCGAGGGTGGGTCTTCTTCCTCATACGGCAGGTATGCCGATGCCAGGTATAGGTTTTTCCCGTCCTTCCTCTCACATAGTGCCACCGTTAGGTCCGGAGTGCTGTACCTGCAAGAAAACAGAACATTAAGCTCGCTTCTTACAACGATACAGGTTCTTGGCTTACCCACGGGGTGTGGCGTGAAAAGGCGGTATCCGCGACCGTTCAGTCCCCAGGGCTCTTGGATGAGGGCCACGTCTACCGCCTTTTCGTCCATAAACCGCAGTAGGTCCTCCGATGGGACACTTGCGTGATGCAGATTAATCTGCACCACCTTCATGCTGTTGAGGTGACCTGGGGTGTCGCGGTACTGCAAGGAGTTTGGCAAGGCTATATTGACCATAACTGATCCAGAGTTCCTTGCCTTTCCCCGTGTCTCGCGCTATCGCCCGTGTGATGGTCCAGTCCGACGTTCCCAGGATCAGGTTCTGAGCCTTGATCAGGATCAAGTGTGATCAAGTGTGTCATCATCCGCCTTGATCAGGGGAGGAATCCAAACCTTCATGATCATCCTGCTGGGAATCTTATCAATGGGGACCACGCAGACTGCCGCTCCTGGCCAAAGTTCAACAAAACCTTGTACCGTGATTTTGAGAAACTCAAGAGTTTCTGCGTTACCGTTACCGTTACAGGCCACAGCTTTGGCTCCCTTATAAAACTCGATGCCCTTGAATTCGCAGTCAAGCGGGTTGTCTGCGCGGACAATGTGTTCGTGCCAGCTGCTGCTGACGGTGAAAACGACGGCTTGGGATCCTCTGCAACCGTCGCGTGTGCGCTTGCGGGAGGGGTCTAGCCTCCGTTAGCAAGAGCGACTCCGTTCAGCCGCTCGTACCTTCGCACGTTCTGTTCGTGCTTCTTCCTTTGGCTCCTTTCCCGCGCGGTCAGCGTTTCGGGGGTCTTTAGCTTATACCACTAGAGTATTTTACCGATGCCCTGTATCCCGAAAGCTGTTTGCGTCGGGTCTGAGCCTCCTTCTCCGTCCCAGGTAGTAGACTCGAGTCAAACAGGATGTTGGAAGCTGTGGCTAGTGGCTCCGCCTTCTGCAGCTCTGCAGGTTCTCTATCGTCCCTTTCTGCCTGCGGATCCTCTTTAAGCTTGTGGCATTACACGAATTGGCAGCCAAGCCCCACCGCCAGGGTGAACTACTTTTAGCTTCGGCGCTCGCCCCTGACCTGCACGGCTTGGGTGGCCCTTCTGGCAGCATGCGCTGTTGCCGGTATAGCTCTCGGTGTCCTTACGCTTACTAAGCCCCCTCATGGCGCAATGATTGCAGAGGTATATCGAAGTTATCCGCTATTCATAAAATGTTTGAGAAAATTTTAACCCCGCACTTGCAAAATCTCTGCAAATCACTTATATCTCCAGCTCAGTACGGATTTATAAGGCGTCGATCAATAACTACAAATTTACTAGAGTTTACCTCTTTTATAATTGAAGGATTCCAAGGTAACGTTCAGACGGATGTAATTTACACCGATTTCAGTTAAGCATTCGACTCTGTAAACCATTCCCTTTTAGCACAAAAAACTTGACATTTTAGGGTTTCCGCCCAATCTTTTTGAAATGGATTTCCATTTCTACTCTTCAAAAACTCCTTGGCCTCACCTGTTCGGGTTGCTTCTGGAGTACCACAGGACAACCATGTAAGCCCCCTACTTTTTCACACTCTTTATTAGTGACCTGCCTTCAGTATTAACAAACTCTCGAGTACTCATGTATGCAGATGACGTTAAACTCTGTGTCCAGTATAAGGACATTTCATTTCACAATCGCTTGCAATCCGATCTCAATAACTTTCTGTAATGGTGTTGTGCAAATATGTTACACCTGAATGCGTCGAAATGTAAAGTAATGACATTTCATCGCTCCAGTCCCTTGTTGGCTCCTTTCACCCTCTGTGGTGGTTCTCCTGCGAGAATTACATTGGTTGATGATCTTGGTATTAAGCTAGACCCCAAGTTAAAGTTTTCTGGACAGATTTCTACCATGGTAAATAAAGCCATGAAAGAGCTTGGGCTTATACAGAAGTGGTCAAAGGAATTTGACAACCCCTATATAACGAAGACTCCCATCTTACCCTCGTAAAATGCTTTTAAAAAACATTCTATATTTACTTAATGCTTGGTAATTAAGCTCGGTGTGACTTTTATGCATCGACATGGACAGTCCTGACTTCGTGAGCCGCATAAATTTCCCTATTCAGATTATGTTTCCGCAACTCCTCGCAACCAGTTCGGAATAAAAATCTCGAAATAAAAAGCCAAGTGCTGCTGGTTCGACCGAGTCGGAATTCAATCAATTTTAATACTCTCCTTCTTTCAATTTCACTATTCACCTATTACATGCATGTTCTTCGTCTTTGTCTATCGATATTCACATATTACATGTATGTTCTATAGCACCAAACTTCTGTGAGCATGCCAAAATGCAACAATTCAATATCTTAATGCTACAAATTCATTTTACTTATATCCAAATACTAATTGCTCCCGGCCATAAGCCCTTTGCGCAAATTTGGCGTAAACATACTCCCGGCCTTGGAAGCTCCTTCCAACAATTTTACTCGGTGTCTTCAATCGGTAACGGGCAGATCTTGTGTATGTTGCGCTTGTACAATCCTGATTTGGTTTTGATGGTGACTACACGAACTATACCATCAGTGCCAGGATGAACTTGATGTACACGACCCAGAGCCCATTGTCCTGGGGGTATGTTGTCTTCTCCAATTAAGACCAAAATGCCTGGTTGAATGTTGTTGCATACCGAAGACCACTTGCTTCGCTCCTGCAACAACGTCAAATACTCCAGCGACCAGCGTCTCCAAAATGCATGGTGTACTGCGATGATTCTTTTCCATCGATTAGCAGCAGATAACTTTAAAATGTCTTCATCAAATGGCTCAGGCATGCAGTTCAATGGTCGACCAATTAAGAAATGACCCGGCGTCAATGCCTCGTAGTCATTACTGTCCGACGAAAGTGGGTGAAGCGGTCGTGAGTTCATCACTGCCTCTGCTTGTGCTATCGCCGTGACCAGTTCCTCGTAGTTAAGCGCTGTGCTATTGAAACTTCGCACCAACAATTGCTTCGCTACCTTTACCGCGCTCTCCCATAGTCCTCCAAAATGCGGCGATCGAGGTGGGATAAAAAATGGAACCGAGTTGGCTGCAGAACAGCTTCTGTCATTCCAGCTGATCTGCCTTCGCCGAAGCACCAACAAAAAATTGGTGGTTTGATCCCACGCCGAGCAAAAATGCGGCTATTGGTGCGTTGGTCTCAGGTCTGATACAAGCTCTAGATGGCAAGCCTTGCTCAAAAAGCACACAAAAACGCACAGATAAACCTTGATAGGCCGCCGTCCTCTTTGGTTGAAGTGTATCCATAGCGGTCCAGCGTAGTCGAGTCCAGTACGTTCAAAGGCCTTCACTCCTTGTTGCACTCGGCTTGTTGGTAAGGAACCCATAATTTGCGTAGCTAATATTGGACGTTGGCGAAAACATGCAATGCAACTCCTTATCGTGCTGCGAGCTAGTTTTCTAGCATTGATGACCCAAAAACGCTGTCGCACAAAAGCACATAACGCTTGTGCTCCGACATGCATGTTGCTTCGATGCGTATATTCAAACAATGATTTTACAACAATATGATTATTTGGTAAAAGCATGGGGTGTTTGGTGTCAAATGGTACATTGGCCCTAGACAGCCTGCCACCTACACGAATTATTTCTATACCCTCAGAATGGTCTAGAAACGGGTTAAGTGCTTGAATTTTTGAAGAACTTATAATTTTGCCATTGCGTAATTTTTCGATCTCAGTGTAAAACTTAAAGCTTGCAAATTGAATACTACATAATTCAAGCCACCTTTTAATTCGAGTGCGGTTAGCTCTTTAGCTCTAGTCGAATCAATCTTTTGTGCAATTTGACGCCACCGATAAACGAACCCAAATACTCTCGTTAGTTTTAAAAAATCCTTAGCATATTTGCTACCTCCTATTATGTCATCTATTTTAATCTTTGGACAGGCTAGCAGGCTAAATTTGTTGTTTCGTTGTTCGGGGAGCCCCTCTGGACCTTGCCATTCCCCAAGTGTCCACTGCTCATCAGGTAACTGCAAGAATTCTGGTCCTTGCCACCACAACGACGAAGCCTTTAGCTGACTTGTGCACAGCCATCGAGAAACGATATCTGCCGGATTTTGCTTTGATTCTATTTTGTACCACTCCTGTGCGTTTGACAGCTCTTGAATTATAGCTACTCTGTTGGCCACAAAGGTTGTCCAACGACTAGCATGCGATGCGATCCAACTCAAAACAATTGTCGAATCTGTAAAGTAACCGACCTTAGAAAATGATTCGGGTGTACACCTTTTGATTTTTTCCATAAGCTGCGCTAACAGTCTCGCACCTTCTAATTCTAATCTAGGTAGCGATACTACTCGAACAGGTGCAACCTTCGATTTGGCTGCCAACAAATTTGCTGAAATACCTCCATGCTTATCAATGACGCGAACATAAACCGCCGCTCCGTAAGCTCTACAAGAGGCATCTGCGAACCCATACAGCTCAACTCTGTCTGCCGATGCATGGACTGGCACTACAGCTCGTGGCAACGAACACTCATGAACAAGTTCCAATTCGCTTCTGTATTTCTGCCATTGTAGCGCATAGCTTGGTGGCAACTCCTCATCCCATTGCTGTTTCAGCAACCACAGTTCTTGTATGAAAATCTTTCCTAAAATCAAAAGGGGGCTTAGAAATCCCATTGGATCAAACAACTGTGCTAACTCTGATAACACGATACGCTTCGTAATGCTGTCCGAGTTACTTGCGACGTACGAAAATTTAAACTTATCAATCCTCGAAGCCCAAAATATTCCAAGCGTCTTTGCTGTATCTGTTACCTGTAGCTCTAACGGTTCTACTACGTCTGCACGATCTCCATCACAATAGCTGTTAGAACGCCACTTATGAAGCTCGAATCGCCCCAACTTTAACAACTCGGTAACTTCATGTTTTAATTCCTTTAGCTGCTCGTAAGAGCTCGCTCCAGCTAGCATATCATCCATGTAGAAGTTTTGCCTTACAGCTTCGCTAGCTAATGGGAATGATTCCCCAAATTGATCCGCTAAATAGTAAAGACATCTAACTGCTAGAAAAGGTGCTGAATTGGTTCCATAGGTAACCGTTTTAAGGCGTAGTACCTTAATTGGGTCAGTACTACAATTACGCCATAAAATGCACAAACTAATTGCAGTCACTTGGCTCAACTAATATTTGCCTATACATCTTAGAGATGTCAGCAGTCAATGCGAATCGATAGAACCGGAATCGAGTAAGGGTCTCGAACAAATCTGGTTGCAACGTTGCTCCTACCAGCATTGTATCGTTTAACGCAAGCCCATTGCTTGCTTTACACGATGCATCAAATACGACTCTCAACTTTGTCGTCAAACTTTCTGGGCGAATCACCGGATGATGGGGCATGATATATTTCACCTCGTGTATCTTATCAGCCGCTACCTCCTCTAAATGATCCAATTGTCTATACTCATCGATAAATTCTGCGTAAGCTCTCTTGAGCTCTGGATTCTTACTGAGCTTGCGTTCTAAGTTCAAAAACCTAGTCAAAGCGATATTATAGAATTCACCTAGCGACTTCTGTGGCTGTGCAAAAAGGCAAGCGAACTACTATACGATTATCGTCTGTTCGTTTCACTGTAGCCACGAACATCTCTTCACAAATCCTTTCCGATTCTGTTAATACTTTTCCGGGTCGCAACACTTCTTCGCATTGCCAGAACTGTTGCACCAAATTTTGCAACTGGTCAGCCTCCTGTTGCCTTGGACCATCAGGTTTATTCACAATCAACGCTACATTCTCGTCAGGAATACACTCGCCCACCACTATCCGACCTAACAACGATCTCTGTAGTACTGGCTTATTTAATCCCATTCTAATTTGACCAGCTACTATTAGCTGAAAGAACAAATTAACTCCAAGTAGCATATTTATTTCTTCTGCCGAATCAAATGAAGGATCTGCAAGTTTTACCTTCTTTGGAACTAGTGACTTTAAGACTCCTGTCGCTGTGGGATGATACCGTGTTATTTCTGGCAAAACACTAAACTTGCCTGCTGCAACAAAGTTTGTCACTCTGGACTTGAACGTTGTTTCAATCTCCCCGACAACCTCGGACTTTAAGTTTCCAATACCATTTAGTGAATACTGCACTTCGCTGACTGGAAGGTTTAGCTGCGACGCAAATCTGGCTGTCACAAAATTAATTTGACTACCTGCATCTAAAACACATCTGCATTTATAGAATCTACTATCTGCACCTTTAACCAGTACAATGGCAGTAGCTAAAAACTGGTTCCTCTATTTGTAAGAAGCGAACTTTGCAACGATGCCTGGCCATTGCCCAGAGCCCTTGTTGGATTTCCATTGGTTGCTTCCCTATGCAACAAGATATGATGTGGCTTATTACATATAGTGCACAATGGCGCCGTACATTCCTTGGTTCGATGCCGCTTGCTAAAACAACGAAAGCATAAACCATGTTTCTTAATTTCAAAATAACTTTGTAGAGGAGTCAGAGCAGCAAATTTCGGACACACCTTGACGCTATGCGAACCTGAGCAGCAGTGGCATGAAGTTCCACTTGAATCTGCGGCCGCCAAACTTGCCCTTTTTCCGCTGTTATTAGTCTTAACCATCCCTGGTTTTCTCACTTCTCGACCCGCTAGGTTAATGCCTCTGTTGACTATAAACAGCGAAAGCGCCTTCCATGATGGCAATTGAGAACAATCGAATTCGTTCTCCCATTTTTCCAGCGAGTCTTCATCCAACTTGCTTTGGACTAAGTGGAACAAAAGCGCGTCTAAGATTTCACTCCCACTGCCTAATGAGCGTAGAGCCTCCAACTGAGAGTTAACAGCATCAACTAATCCTCTTAGTGAATCTGAATTTGCATGTTTTAGCTTATTTATGCTAAAAAGCTCATGCACATGGGATTGAACAATAATGGACTTATTCTCAAATCGATTCTTAAGCAGCTGCAATGCCCTTCTGTAGTTTGCTGCAGACAGTTCCAAACACTCAATCGTACGCAAAGGGAATTGGGCCTAAACACGACCTTAAGTGTATAAATTTTGACAGTTCGTCAACCTCACCGTCCGATTCTATCAACGTTTCAAAAGTGTTGAACCAACTTGTCCACTCTGTAACCTTTCCACTAAATTCGGGCAACTTCAACTTAGGTAACTTCGAAGCACGCGAACTTCCCGACGAAACTGACAGCGTAGAATTAGCAGACGGACTTGCACCAAATGCCGCTTGACGGCCCCTTTGGGCTAACTGTGCCAGAATTTTAGCCTTTATTTCACAATATAAATTTTCAATTTCTTGTCTACTCTCAAATTCACGAACATCGTCACTATCATTCTCTATTTGTTGTTGGATGCTGCATAATTGCGTAAAAACTGATTCGACCAGACTCAATCGCGCTTCTAACTCTGATGCGACCATTGCTGCACAATTCTCCGAAATATATGCCTTGTTTCGATTTAATGAAGCCATCAAACTTTCTCGCGAAGCACTAAAGTCCGCATCTTTACCTTTTTTAGGAGCCATGTTGCTCGCACTATTATTAACCAATGTTAATACAACTGATTATAGCTGGTTGAGCTAGGTGTTACAATGCTCACACCCTCAATTAGCTTTCGAAATTAAATCAGTTAAACAATGCACTCAACGTGGTGCCAAAAATTTGAAGTCACTCAAGCGATCTTTCTCAAAAAAACCACGGACTCAAAAATGCACTCAAACGCAGTACCCAAATTGCTAACTGACTTCAATAATGCCCTCAACGTAGGGCTCGAAATTATTGAATCACTCAACAAAACGAACTTATGAGGATAAGCAATGCACAATATACCGGCTTAATATGTATGTGTATGTATTTCCTTTAAAAGTGTCATATACGCGTGAGCACAGCTGCTTCTTTTTTTTCTTTGCGTTTAACTACTTTTCGCCGCTGCGCTTGCACACGTCATTCCAAGATCAGTTCAAGGTTACGAACTCTATGCACTTTCCGAAATACGTACATACATATGTACATGCATGTGTGCGAGTGTCTTTTTTTTTTTTGTGGATATTGTATTTGTGTAAAACATTAACATAGAGAAGGAGTAATTTCCGACCATATAAAGTATATATATTCTTGATCAGCATCAATAGCCGAGTCGATATAGCCCTGTCTGTCCGTCCGTCTGTCTGTCTGTCCGTCTTGTTCGTCGCCCATTGCTCGAAGGCTAAAAGAGATAGAGCAACCAAATTTTTTTCCAGACTGATGTGTTCTCTCACTCCTAGAAAAAGTTTAAAAAATTCCGCCCCGCCCACTTCCGCCCCCACAAAGGGCGCACATCTGTGGCGTCCACAATTTTGAAAATAACAAAAACGAAAAATGCAGAATCATAGAGACAGCCCATATCTATCAGGGGCCCAAATCTGAATCGGATCGGATCATTAATATAGCCACAATAGAGGCAAATATACGAAAAAACTTCGCTCCATCCCTTTCGCACTCACACAAAAATCGACTAATTTTGGTTTTTGTATTTTGTGTCGCCTGGATCTCAAAGACTATAAGAGCTAGAGCAACCAAACTTTTGGCCAAGACTCCTGTGATACCAAACCTGAACAAGTGTATTTCAAAATTTCGCCCCGCCCCTTCCGCCTCCAAAAAAAGACGAAAATCCACAATTTTGAAGATAGAAAAAAACTAAAAATGCAGTATCATAGGAAATGATCGTATCTACCAGATTCCCGAATTTGGTTCAGATCGGATCATTATTGTAGCCACAATGATCAAATGAATTTTCAGCAGCGGGGGTTGCCCCCGCAACAAAATATACATTTTATTAGGGTTGATGGCAGCAGCGCTGCAGCGGCTGCTACTGATTCTCTCACACACACTCACGCTCAAACATGCTGCCTCGTGCAGTGTACGTGTGTTGTTGTGAGAACTGATGTAGATGATGTAGATGTAGATGTCGATGACAGATGTAGCAAAAAATGTAAAATGTAAAAAATGATAAAACATTTTTAAAATTCCACATAAATCACATGTGTGTGTACTGACTGAGTACGGGTATAAAAGTAGAGTCGCGTTCGAAGCGACTCCGTACGTTCTTTCTCGTTTATTTTCTTAAGTTCCGATTGAACTAAGTACACTCCCACTCACACTTGCATATACTTGAACCTCAATTATCTCGAGTTAGCCGCACGCTATATTAAGCACCAATGTGTGTTTAACACTTTTCACCAGACACACCAGCTTTATATGCCAATTTTTAATGTTTTATTATATTTTAATTACTATCGAATTGCAACATACATAGGGTGTGCCGCTATTTTGGCCTCACCAAGCTATATACTACTCACAGTCCGATTACAGAGCCGACACTGCAGCTTCCAATACGCTAGCAGCTCCAAGCCTCCGTATGTAATTAATCCAAAACGAATTAAGCTCCAACGATGAGCTTCAAATGGGACGTGAACTTTTTCCAAGAAGTCCCTGCTCGGGCGCCAAATGTTTCCGCAACTCCTCGCAACCAGTTCGGAATAAAAAATCTCGAAAAAAAAAGCCAAGTGCTGCTGGTTCGACCGAGTCGGAATTCAATCAATTTTAATACTCTCCTTCTTTCAATTTCACTATTCACCTATTACATGCATGTTCTTCGTCTTTGTCTATCGATATTCACATATTACATGTATGTTCTATAGCACCAAACTTCTGTGAGCATGCCAAAATGCAACAATTCAATATCTTAATGCTACAAATTCATTTTACTTATATCCAAATACTAATTGCTCCCGGCCATAAGCCCTTTGCGCAAATTTGGCGTAAACAGATTAATTAGTAATAATCTTTGGTAATTTCTAATTTTCCTCGCATATTAGTCAACCACCTATCTTTCCTCCATGCTCGCAATCGGTTCGGTATACACATCGCGCGTCATGCGGAAGCGCCCCTCGGTCGATTGGGCGGGAGGAGGGCTGCGAATCTGCCTGGGATCCTCGCGTAATAGGCTTCGGCTTGGTGACGCATAGGTCACTTGATGGTGCGGTCATTGCACATCAACGTCCTAAAATTATACCCGTACTCGAAAAGTAAAAGGGTATATTGTAGTTGTGGTAAATGTGTATGTGTTGAACACAAAAAAGGAACCGTTTCCGACACCATAAAGTATATATATTCTTGGTCAGCATCAATAGCCGAGTCTATTTCAGTATGTGTGTCTGTCCGTCCGTCTCTCTGTCCGTCTTGTTTGTCGCCCATTGCTCGGAGACAAAAAGAGCTAGCGCAACCCTATTTTCAAAATTTCACCCGCCCCCTTCCGACCACACAAAGGGCGCACATCTGTGGCATTCATAGAATAATAGAGAAAATCCACATTTATCAGAAATCTGGTTCGGATCGGATCATTAATATAGCCACAATGGAAACGAGAAAGGACGTGTTTTGTCGCTGTTAACGCGACACTACTTTTATACCCGTACTAAGTCTGTACACGTGACATGTGATTTTTCTTTAGGACGTTGATGTGCAATGACTGCACCATCAAATGGCCCATGCGACACCAAGCCGAAGCCTGTTACGCGCGGATCCCAGGCAGATACGCAGCCTGGAATTTTTAAATTTTTTACAATTTACATGGCCGTCAGCCACTCGGGTGATACAGGGGGAGTCACGGATGACGGGCTGACTCGCTATCATTGAACATTTCGGATGTTTCGATTTCGAAACCCGCGTTATCGCGGCTGGTAAGCGCCTCGCGACCGGGGAAACACCGTCAACCTCGGCAGGCGGCGGGTCTGCAAGCCAAGGAGGTAAGCCGTCCTACCAAGACAGGACAGCATGCCTGTCTTCATCTTGGCTAATGAGGATCCAGCTGTAACGGACCATGGACCATGGCCCTATACAATACCCCTACACATACACCCGTCAGCAAACTAAGATACACATACACCCACTAGCAGACTAAGATCCACTACCTAAGCAACCCAATTACCAATTACAATTAGGGTCAACCCGACCAAATGCACCGCTCAATTTCCGCAATGCTATTTCAGCAAAAGCGCGCCTAACAACTACAACTCGATCCAAAGAACCCCTTCCATACCACACTGCACTCAGCCCGACCCAAATCAATTTCCGCGATACTATTGCAGCAAAAAGCGCACCCCAAATCTCAGCCACTAGGTCAGCTGCAGAACCAGCAACACTCACCTACAATTCGATCCAAAGACCCACTCCCATACCACACTGCACTCAACCCGACCCAAATTAAGTTCCGCGATGCTATTTCAGCAAAAGCGTACCCCAAATCTCAGTCACCAGGTCAGCTGTAGCACCAGCGCAACTCACCAACGAAGAACCCCGCACCTCAAGGCAGAACTGCGGACTCAGCGGCCCCACACACCAGTGGCCGGCTTTAAATAGCGCGTGCCGTAGATCAATCGGGGCAGTTCACCCAACGTCGATTACACCGTTAGGCAGTTCACCCAACGTCGATCACACCGTTAGGCAGTTCACCCAACGTCGATCGCACCGTTGGGCAGTCTATCAGCCAACAGTACCGGCAGTTCAACAGACGTCAGCATCGACGCTCCATCGGTTCTTTCTCCCCCCGACACACCCACCAACACACTACACCACCAATTAATTATCAATAAAATATTCAAAACAGAACTCGATCGTCAGCGGTTTTCATTTCATGTACTAGCAGGGACCTTCTGGCAACTTTAAGGAAATTTAAAGAAAAACCTTAATACGTGGATTAAAGAGCTAATAACAAAACACACTAATCCAGTCGCGAGTGCCACCGTGAAAGTAACTTCGTCTACCGAAAACAGTGATCAAGTGCCCAAAAACACCACAGCAACAACACAAGCACCATAGAATCCCACGGAGAGAACTCAGGCAGCGAACTCCACACCGGAGAGAAAACCACCAATCCGGGCGTCAGCATCGGCTGGATCTACAAGCGCCGTCGAGGGGATCTGGAGGCCTTCGCCAAGGAATTTGGACTCAGCAGTGAAGGGACTGTCGACGAGATGCGTAGGAACTTTGCCATACTAGTCGCCGGAACACTCCCGCCGAGTAGTTGGCTTCGCCTGGCGTAACTTGAGCGACAATACGGTCGACTAGCCGGACGCCCGAAGTCCCCGCTGCCCACCACCCCGGGACCATCAGGCACGCAGAAGCAGGACCCAAAAGCCACCTTGCAAGTCCCAACCATCGCTGAGAACGAGCCCCGACCACCAGTCGTCACGTTCGCCAATTTTCCCAGGCCACCAACCACGGAAACTTGCCGCTCGCCCACGCATATAGTTGTGCCAGCGATCGACGCACACATAAACGGGCCCGACTAAAACCACATCGCACGCACAGCGGAACGCATCCGCGGATGGAGCCTCCAGTTCAGTGGAGAGAATGACCCAATGTCGTTTCTGGAACTACTCGAGGAACACGCGATCTCGTATGGAGTGGACACCAACCAGCTGCCTCGGACCATGACCAAATTACTCACAGACCGAGCTAGCCATTGGTACCGTACCGCCAAGAGTTTCTATCGTATTTCCTGCCAGCACGGTATTTCGTACAACTGGACGACCAGATCCCCGGGGCCGCAAGCAACCGGTGAGAGAACCGTTCAAAGATTACCTCATCAAGATACGGCTACTCATGCACTATGCCGGGTGTTGAAAATGTTATTGTTTAAAATTGAAATTATGAATATTGTTAACCGATAGTTTAGGGCAATAACTAACTATCGAGGTGTATATGATCACTAGAGAGAAAAAAAAAACATGAGAACACGCGGAATAAAAAGATATTGTTTGTTACAAATTTATAAAAGAAACATAAAATAAACGCGCAAATGCGCAACGAAATAGACGGAATAAAAATACAACAACATGGTCTTTCGAGCTGGAGAAGACATATAATATATTCCACAGGTACAACAACACCGGGTACGATCCGGTTAAACAGCTGTACAGAATCTACGACAACGCTTTGCCAGGAATCCAGCTATACGTGCGACGAGACGAATTGGAAAGCTTGTCACAGCTGACACGGCTAGCCTCAGAGTACGAAATCATTCACGACCGGGAGCACGAGATTACCCCCGCACCCATCCGAAGCGCACCAAGAGACACCAGGCCGGCAAGGCGCCCAGACCGAAGAGAAGGTGACTCCTACCGGACGCCAGTTCGGAGACCCCAGTGGGACTAAGCGGACACATCCCGGAGACAGCCGTCAAACGGGCCAGGACGTGGCCCATCGCATGATCACCACGCCCATTGCCAACCCACGCACAGCCTGTCGCCGGTGTAGTCAAGCTGGGCACGCCGCCTACGACTGCACCCACGCTCGATCCTATTCTGCTGGGAATGTGGAAAACGCGGCACTCGGACCATCGACTTCTGCCGCCAGGCAACGTCGGGAAACGAAACGCGTCTTCGACTGACACGGGATCAGCCGAAAACTACTCCTACCCAGAATCGCAACATGAACGACGGCCGGATAGTGGCGATGGTGACCATAGGAGGACAAACAACAGAGGCCACTATCGACACCGGGTTATCCCGAGGTTTCATCAGTGCCAACCTAGCCGGACAACTAGACAACAATTCCAACCTGCAAGATGCATGCAGAGAAGGTAAGTCCTACCGTACACCCTTTCGGAGACCCCATTGGGATTCAGCAGACACACCGCGCAGACAGTCATCGAATCAAACCAGCACAACGAACCAAGATGTCGCCCATCGAATGATCACCACTCCCATTGCCAACCCACGCGCAGCCTGTCGCCGATGTGGTCAAGCTGGACACGCCGCCTATGACTGCACCAACGCTTCGATCCTATTCTGCTGGGAATGTGGAAAGCGCGGCACTCGAACCGTCGACTGCTGCCGCCGAGCCACGTCGGGAAACGACACGCGTCCTCGACTGACCCGGGATCAGCCGAAAACGACGCCTCCCCAGACCCGCGACTAAGCCACCCACTACACATGAACGACGGCCGGATAGTGGCGATAGTGACAATAGGAGGACATACAACAGAGGCCACTATCGACACCGGGGCATCCCGAAGTTTCGTCAGTGCCAACCTAGCCGGACAACTAACAACAATTCCAACCTGCAAGATGCTTGCGTCCGCATACGCCAGGCTGACGTATCAGTCAGCGAGATCACACAAGTTCTACTGGCGCACATCAAGCTGGATCCACGAGAAATCCAAATACCACTCATGGTCCTGCCAAACATGTTGGAGCAAGTTATTGTCGGCATGGGCTTCCTATGTTCCATCGAAACGACGATCCAATGCGGCACAACGCTGCTAAAACTACGAGATCACCGCCCCACGCCAACGCCTCCGTCAGTTCTGACCAACCACGTCCAAGACACCGAGGCAAGAAACAAGAAACCTAAGCCAACCACAGCGAATACACGTCCTTGACCTACCACAAAAAAAACGGTACCCAAAACCGCAACGAAGAATATGACACCGAAACCAACCGAAACAAGCACCGGTAAACTGCAACAAGCAAACGGGAAAACGAATCCCACGGCCACTACGGAGCAGCCGCGTCCTAAGCCAACCACGGGGAACACACTTCCCAAACAAACCACAAAGATCTCACATAGGAGACAAGCACAAACGCACCTGGCGCTCGCCATAGCAAGCCCAGGACCAAAGCAAACTACGGGGCACACGCTCCCCGAACCCACCACGAGGATCTCACACACGAGACAAGCACCAACGAACTTGAACCCGGCGCTCGGCACAGGAAGCCCAGGTCCAAGTTCAGCCACAGCGCATGCACGCACCCGCCCCGCCACGGAGAAGGTGAACCCACGGACACCCGCAAAGGCGACAAAGCGGCCACCGACAGCCAACTCTAACCTGATCGTCGCCCACATAAGCAACGACCCATGTGAGATCGAACCCCCCAGCGCGATCGACACCACCGTCCTCCCAGAAGACCCAAGCCAGTCCACGGACCCCGAGAACACCGTTCCCTCTGAACACGATCCAGAACCGGTCTCCGAGCCTTGGCCGCCGGACAAAGCACCGCAGATCCAAGAATTTCTGGACACAGAACTTCCTAAGTTCAATAATCTCCACGGAACCTCCGACATCGCCGAGCACACCATCGTCATGAGGGATAATCGACCCATCAAGCAGCGGTACTACCCAAAGAACCCAGCCATGAAGCGGATCATCGACAAGCAAGTCGATCAATTGATCCAAGAAGGTCTCATCGAACCCTCACGAAGCCCACACAGCGCTCCCATCGTACTCGTACTTATAAAGAACGGCAAATGGCGCATGTGCGTGGACTACCGACAACTCAACACTCACTCCATTCCTGACGCGTACCCACTGCCCAGAATCAACTTCATAACCACCCTCGATTTAAAGAACGGATACTGGCAAATACCCATGGCCAACGGAAGTCGAGAAGCCACCGCCTTCACGGTCCCCGGCAGAGGTCTTTATCAATGGAAAGTGATGCCCTTCGGATTACATTCTGCCCAAGCAACATTTCAACGGGCACTCGATACCGTGATTGGTGCGGACATGGAACCCTACGCATTCGCATATCTGGACGACATTGTCGTCGTCGGACGAGACTTCGAGAACCACCGACACAACCTGGAGATAGTCCTGTCTCGCCTTCGGAAACGAACCTTTTCCGAACACGGAAAAGTGCACCTTTTCCAAAGCCGGATCAAATCTTAGACACGTGATAAGCGAAGAAGGTATCCACACGGACCCCGACAAGATTGCTGCCGTCAAGGAACTCAAGCCACCCACGAACCTGAAGGAACTACGGCAGTAAATCGGAATGGCATCCTGGTACCGAAGATTCGTGCCCAACTATGCGACAGTCGTCCAACCAATGTCTCAGCTATGTACTCAAGAAAGGACAAACATGGACATGGGCCGCCGAGCAAAAAGCATCCTTCGACCAGCTAAAGGACCTACTCACGACCGCTCCCGTACTCGCTTGTCCCGATTTCAACGTAAAGTTCTCACTGCAAACAGACGCAAGCAACCTCGGCATAGGCGCCATCCTCACGCAGGAAATCAAAGGAAAGGAACGCGTCATCGCATATGTCAGCCGACGCTTGAACCAGGCCGAAGGAAACTACTCCGCCACCGACAAGGAATGCCTGGCTGCCATTTGGGATTTCGGAAAACTACGATGTTACATAGAGGGATACCGGTTGGACGTTATAACAGACTATCTCGCGCTGAAGTGGTTGAATACTCTGGAGAGGCACTACAGAAGAGTAGCGAGATTGGCGCTCGCAGAAGAGCCTTTCGCCACACTATGCGCCGACTTCGTGGTGCCACTGCCCCGATGCAAACGAGGAAACACCATGCTACTGGTATTTTTCGACACCTTCTCGAAATGGACCGAACAAGTGTCACTTCAGAAAGCTACCACAGCTACCCTCGAGCTAGCTTTTCGGGAACGCATTCTAAGTCACTTCGATGTACCAAAACGAACGGGCCAATCGGACGGTGAAGACCATGATTGCACAATTCGTTGAGGACCACCAAAACAAGTGGTATGAGCTGATACCCGAGATTTCACTGGCAATCAACTCCAGCGTCTCCGAAACCACTGGTTTCAGCCCCGCATTCCTGCTACACGGGAGAGAACCTCGCTTACGTGGAGCACTGTACGACGAAGTCACACCAGGGACAGGAAGCCCCCCGGACACAGCCCACACTAAGGCAGACCGACTCAAAAAGAAGCGGAACAACTCAAAGACTCAGTCAAGAGCAATCCCGTCACTATAATCTCCGCCACCGACAATGGCGCCCCACGGTGGGCTAACTAGTACTGCTCCGCCAACATCACCTTATCAATGCAGTCGACGGCTTCGCTGCAAAATTAGCCCCAAAATGTGACGGACCATTCAAGGTCAAATGCTTTACCTCAGCCAATATCGTAAAGTTACAACACCCCGGCAGGCGAAAACAAAAAGTTGCGAACATCAACCGCCTAAAAGAATACCACGACACGTTGGACAGCGATTCCGCTGGTGAAGCAAACGACACCAAGGGTACTACTGATTCACTGCCGAATGCAAAGCTGCAGAAATTCACCGAAGCAACCAACGACCACCGCCTTTCACCCACCCGGTCGAAGGGGGGGGGGGGGGTATTGTAACGCACCATGGACCATGGCCCTATACAATACCCATCCACACAAAACACCAGCAAAACTCACCAACGACGCGACCCAAAACCCACTCTCGAAGAACCCCACACCCCAAGGCAGAACTGCGGACTCAGCGGCCCAAGGTGCCGGCTTTAAATAGCGTGTGCCGCTAGGCACCGTTCGGCAGTTCACCCAACGTCGATCAAACCGTTAGGCTGTTCACCCAACGTCGATCGCACCGTTGGGCAGTCTATCAGCCAACAGTACCGGCAGTTCAACAGACGTCAGCATCGACGCTCCATCGGTTCTATCTTCCCCCGACAGACTACACCACCATTATTAATAAAATATTCAAAAGAGAACTCGATCGTCAGCGGTTTTCATTTCGCTACTACAAACATTTCCCCTGCCGCAACCACCACCCGGTAACATAGCAAGAGCTCTTCTTTCGGTCTCACGGCCAACCCCCTCGCCAAAAAGTTCCAGCGAGCCTACCCCAGCCTGAGATAGGTCCTCACACAGCGTATTTGTCATCGCCGAAGGGGATGGAGCAGAGGCTTTGGGCCAGCGCAATCATCCCGGACTTCAAGCCAGCCAAAGCCGAAAGGGAGCAGCTAAGGCCCCGAACAAGTGGCAACGCCTGGCGGAAGACCACGCCACCCAGCCAGGCCAAGCCCAGCAAGCTAAGCGGGCGAAGACGCAGCTGCCCAACAGGTCTTTTGCGGAGGTGGCAAGGGGCAAAATCCTAATCGTCCTAGACAGGGGCACCAAGGATGGGAATGTCCCTCGCGACAAGTGGCACCTGGTGGAGGCAGAGCTCCAAGATCGCTTTCTGGAGCAACTTGCCGAGAACGGTGGACCTCCGCCCGAATGTGAGGACGCCGGGTGGCATCAGGGCACGGTGAAAACCATCGCTAGCCAAGATGCACTCTCGGCGGCCCTCTACATGATGGCGGTGGCGGCGCTCGAAGAGGTTTATCCGGTAGCCAAACTGGAGGTCGTACGCTGGGAAGACATCCGAAGTAGACCAAGGGCCCGAGCGTGGGTTTCGGTTAAACCTGCAGGTCTGCGATTGGAAGGAACCAAGGTCGAGGAGGTCGCAGGACAGAGGAGACAGATTATACTCGTCCTGAACGAGGAGTCGTTGGACTAGGAGCTCCAAGTCGGAGTCGGCAGGAGTAGTGGACTATGACTACCGTAAGATGACCATCTTCGATACCCTCGAGCAAATTGCGGACAGGCGATGCCAGCTGGCCATCACATGTTTAACTTCACGAGCGATCTGGCCAAATCGTTCGAAGAAACGCTCGGAAGAGCTAAACAGACTCAGCAGAGAACATTGCTCCGCCGTTACCCGAGCCATCACGGAGCACTGGCAGATCTGTACACACGCTGCAAGGCTGTCGATCCCTCACAACGACTTCTGTAGAAGTTGTAGGGACGAGGAGGAGTCGGTTTACCACTTTTTCTGTCTCTGCCCGGCCCTGGGAAACCGAAGACCACGGTTCCTTGGGGCCCCTTTCCTTACACACATTTCGGACCTCTCCGAAATCAATCCAGGAATTTTGTCCAAATACATCCAGGCCACAGGATGGGACTGCCCTTGGCTCGGCGCTAAGTTGCTCAACACGGCGAAATTTTGAAATAAATTTGAACTGAAGTGATATCACAGGATATCTGGACAAAAAGTTTGGTTGCTCCAGCTCTTATAGTCTCTGAGATCCAAGCGCTCATTTGTACGAAAGGGCAAAGTCGGCACGTTTGGGTGTGAGTGCGAGCGAGAGGGAATGATGTTTTCCGAAATGGTTTTCTCTATTGTGGCTATGCTAATGATCCGATCCGATTAAGATTTCGGCCACTGATATATATGGTCTTTCTCTAAGATTTTGCATATCTATAATATTGGACGCCACAGATTTGCGCCCTTTGTGTGGTCAGAAGGGGGCGTGGCAAAATTTTGGTTTTCTGGAAAAACAATTTCGTTGCTCTAGCTTTTATAATTTCTGTCAGTGAAGCAAGCAATATCACAGGTTATGAATCGGACAATCGGGATAATATTTGATTTTCTCTGAAACTTGGCACCTTGGTGGAACCGAGGGCAAACCGGTTGTTGGGTTGACTGTCAAGCTAAGCGAGAATGTGGCTAATAAGCGCCTTGTGTGCGGGGAACCCCCGGTCAAGCCCAGCAAACCAATCATGCGAAAACGCATCCTGCAAACATATTTTTGGTTAAAGTGGATCTGTTTGACGCATGGAAGGAATCGTTTCCGGCCCCATAAGGTATATACATATATTCTTGTATTCGGCGTTTCAACACGTTCCTTCTTGCTTGCTTTGATATTATAAACTTAACGCTCCGAAAACCCCAATATTTTATTCATATAAGAAATAAATGTAAAAACAATTGTTTTGATGATAATATTAAAAGGTAAAGTGATTATGAAAATTCTAAAACAAGTATCCGCTCAAATTGCTCTGTCACCGCTGAAATTTGTACGTGGAATTTTATTTCGCGCATTCCCATTCCACGCGCGATTTCTGATGTCCCCTGCTTACATAAAAATCTATAGGTTATATGATGTTTAGCCCGGCCCCTCGCGGGGCTCGCATACACCAGTGTGCTTTTGTGACGTCCGGAATAGGAGGGTGCATAACCTTCTACCGAGGATCGAGGTGTTTCTCTTGCGTTCTATGGTTGGCATCTTCCTTGCCCGTGAGAACACCGATGAGCTGCAGACAAGATGTTCCTGGAATATACAGCATTGGCCCGGTAGCTTAAAGAACAGCTTTATCTCAGGTTCTGTAAAGTTTATGCCCGCTTCTACTCCTCTTTTAATCTTTGAGCCGTCAGTGTAGATGTTAAGGTGCTGAGTCTAGTCCGTTTTTCCAGTCGTCGGGTTCCATGAATAAGATTATTTGGGGAATCAGGTTGTCATATACTGATCATGTTCAGATGCTCAGGGCATCGTCTCTGACTATGGTTTCGATTTCTTTTGCTGGGATTGACCCCAGCGCCCCCGCGATGCATTTGTTTATTGTGTGTCGTCATTTCCGTAGCCTGCCACCACACAAAGACTTTATAAAAGTCGGTTGGACCACCGAGATGTGGATCCAGTGCTTTGTGGCAGGTGAACGGCCCGATGTGCTGATAAGAATCTTCTAAGATTCATATAGCGTGATCTATTTCATTCATTCCACTACAGTGGGACCCCTCCTTTATTATAGAAGGGGTGCCCAAGCTCTAAGGTTCTCAGTCAACCTAGAGGGTTCTCTATCCATCCTTTTGGTGTAGGCATGCTTGTTGGTTGACAACCGACTTACAACATCATTCCTCATCCAGCAGCTTTTCTAGGGTTTTGATTAGAGATATTAGATTAGATTAGAGATTTGACTCAAAACTCGCTACTGAGTCAAAAACAGTCGGGCTTTCGAAAGAAACGAAGTTCTGTGTTAGGACCATTATTGTTTTCAATATATGTTAATGATCTACGTAGTGTCTTGTCCGAATGTGAAGTACATCTATATGCTGATGACGTGAAAATTTATGTTAGTAATTCCGTTAACGAAACAAATGTTTGTGTCAGTACGAGTAACAAGATGCTTTCCAT
Source organism: Drosophila bifasciata (assembly GCA_009664405.1). NCBI lineage: Eukaryota > Metazoa > Arthropoda > Insecta > Diptera > Drosophilidae > Drosophila > Drosophila bifasciata. Next base: position 22,527,966 of record CM019044.1, read on the forward strand.
AATAGAGAAATGGGCAAAAAGAGAATGGCCTGGTAATAAATCCAAAAAGTCAAAATGTTTGGTAATTGCTAAAAAAAGTATGTGCACAAACAATCTGGAGAAACTATACATTGACAATGCACCCATTTCCTATGAAGACCACGCAGTTAACCTGGGTATAACATTTAGTAACACACTATCATGGAGCAAACATATTTCAAAGGCAACAGGACGTACCTATGGACTGTTACGCCAACTGTCAGTGTCCGAAACATTCTTACCAGAAGATATAAGACTCCTCATTTCTAAAGTCATTCTTCTCCCGACTCTTTTTTATGGTGTTGAAATATTTGGACATAGTGACGCCCGCGACAAGCGCACACTGGTATTAGCCTTTAATTCAATTTTCCGATATGTGTTTAATTTAAGACGTTTTGACCATGTATCGCACTTGACAAATAAAATACTTGACCTTAACTTGACCACTTGGATAGATTTTAGAACTCTAGTATACTTTCATAAAATTGTAACGACTCAAGAACCAATTTACCTTCACAGCAAACTTAACCCTGCTACATCACAAAGAACTAACAACTATTTATGCCCTCGAGCTCATACTCGCTCGAAGAGGCAGTTCTTTGTCATTGCAATCCGCTTATGGAACAGTCTTCCCCATATCATTAAATCAATTAGGTGCGCAACTCAATTTCAAAATAAAATCAAAGAGCATTTAGGAAACCATTAAAAATAAACAAACAAAAAACAAAACAAAATTAAAAACGAGAAAGAACGTACGGAGTCGCTGTTGCCGCGACTCTACTTTTATACCCGTACTCAGTCAGCACACATATGATTTATGTGGAAATTTCAAATTTCTTATAAGTTTTTACATCTTACATTTGTTTGCTACATCAGTCATCTATATCTACTTCATCTACATCACTTCTCACAACAACACACGTACACTGCACGAGGCAGCATGTTTGAGCGTGAGTGTGCGTGCGAAAGAATCATTAGCGAAAATCATCCCAATAAATGACTTACGCCGCAAGGGGAAGGGAAGCTCGCAGCAGAAAATTCATTTGATCATTGTGGCTACAATAATGATCCGATCTGAACCAAATTCGGGAATCTGGTAGATATGGTCATTTTCTACGAAACTGCATTCTAGATTGGTTTTTTCTATCTTCAAAATTGTGGATTTTCGTCTTTTTGGGGGCGGAAGGGGCGGGGCGAAATTTTGAAATACACTTGTTCAGGTTTGGTATCACAGGAGTCTTGGCCAAAAGTTTGGTTGCTCCAGCTCTTATAGTCTCTGAGATCCAGGCTACACAAAATACAAAAACCAAATCGACTCGATTTTGTGTGAGTGCGAAAGGGAGGGAGCGAAGTTTTTGCGTATGGTTTTGTTCTATTGTGGCTATACTAATGATCCGATCCGATTCAGATTTGGGCCCCTGATAGATATAGGCTGTCTCTATGATTCTGCATTTTTAGTTTTTGTTATTTTTCAAAATTGTGGCCGCCACAAATGTGCGCCCTTTTGTGGGGGCGGAAGTGGGCGGGGCGAAATTTTGAAACACTTTTTCTATGAGTGAGATACCACATCAGACTGGGTAAAAGTTTGGTTGCTCTAGCTCTTATAGCCTTCGAGCAATGGGCGACAAACAAGACGGACGCACGGACAGACGGACGGACAGACAGGGCCATATCGACTCGGCTATTGATGCTGATCAAGAATATATATACTTTATATGGTCGGAAATTACTCCTTCTCTATGTTACACACATCCACTTTTACCAGAAATACAATATACCCTTTTACTCTTCGAGTACGGGTATAATAAACCAAAAAATATAAAAATAAAGAAGGAAAAATAAATAAACAAAAATATTTAAAAAAAATTAAAAAAAATAAACAAATAAAAATAACAAAAAAAAATGTTAATCTATAAGTATTTACTTTAAGTACATAATTTTTGTCAAAATGTTCATGTATAATTAATTATTAGCTTTTAGTAGATAACAGATCCAAAATGAACTCTATAAACTCACCGAGTGAACTCACTAACGCAATAAAAATAAGTTTATACTTGTAGCGCTAGGATAAAGCATTAAATAAATTAATTAACCCTCACCTTATTGGCCTATAATCCTTGAGGCTCATTTGGCTGCACTTTCTTTCCTTCGGTAGGAAGACAATCCGGGGTAAGGATATAGACTTTGCTTAGGCAATCTGGATATAGACCAATGGGGTACTCACGTCTTTCGCCACCTGAAGAATGGCTGGAAATATTCCGTCTTGTCCAGGTGCTATTAGACCCGCAAAAGAGTCTTTGGACCAGTGGATTTAAGGTGCATATGTCTTTTATTATCGGCACCTTGGTGTATCTTGGCAGGTGAGCTTCCATTAGTCCTGTTACCTTCTTGACTGCCCTCAGTCCATTGTCCGTCATTTCGCTTAAGCTGACGCTGTACGAGCATGATAGGTTGCTTTGATAGAAACTTCCGGAGCTCGCTGTTTCTGGGACTTATCGGTTTCGATATCGGAGCAGAAGTTTCTCCATGAATTTCACCATTTTATATACATAAGTGTATCTCATCGTTCGCCTGTTTGGGGGTTATATCATTGAAGCGATAGGTCCCGTTTAAGCCAGGGTGGCTTGGTCCTTTTTATACCCGTACTCGAAGAGTAAAAGGGTATATTGTATTTGTGGTAAAAGTGGAAGTGTGTAACATAGAGAAGAAATAATTTCCGACCCTATAAAGTATTATATTCTTGATCAGCATCAATAGCCGAGTCGATATAGCCCTGTCTGTCCGTCCGTCCGTCTGTCCGTCCGTCCATTGTCTGGTCCAAATTGTTTTTCCATACGGATCATTAGAAAATGTTTATAGCCAAGGGGCGCAATAGCCACAATTTTAAAAATAAAAATAAATACGCATAGAGAAAAAATCTATAAAGGGGCTTAAATTTGAATCGGATCGGATCATTTATAGCCACAATAGACAAAAAAACTCAAAAACACAAAATCGAAAATCGAGTCGATTTGGTTTTTTGTATTTTGTGTAGCCTGGATCTCAGAGACTATAAGAGCTAAAGCAACCAAACTTTCGGCCAAGACTCCTGTGATACCAGACCTGAACAAGTGTATTTCAAAATTTCGCCCCGCCCCCTTCCGACCACACAAAAGACGAAAATCCACAATTTTGAAGATAGAAAAAAACTAAAAATGCAGTATCATAGGAAATGATCATATCTACCCGATTCTCGAATTTGGTTCAGATCGGATCATTATTGTAGCCACAATGATCAAATGAATTTTCAGCAACGGGAATACCCCGCGCCGTTCAGTGTTTCCCCTCGCCCGATTGCTACGTAAGTCATTCATTGGAGTTGATTGTCGCAGCAGATTCTCTCACACACACACTCACGCTCAAACATGCTGCCTCGTGCAGTGTACGTGTGTTGTTGTGAGAACTGATGTAGATGATGTAGATGTTGATTTCGATGACAGATGTAGCAAAAATGTAAAATGTAAAACTGATAAAACATTTTAAAATTCCACATAAATCACTGAGTACGGGTATAAAAGTAGAGTCGCGTTCGAAGCGACTCATTACGTTCTTTCTCGTTTCTTTTTTAATTCATTATCTCGATTATTTAAACTATTTCTCACAAGTACATATATAACTTAACTAGTGTTTATAAAAATAATAGTCTATATTAAAATTAATTGATGGCCAAGATCATGTAGAGCCGTTGAAAGATACCTATTCCCTGCGGGACGGCCGCGAAGCATTGCTTCGCAGTGACAGTGGTTCCTCTTAGACTCTCTCTCTTCTAAGCCTCTGGCATCGTTGGAGCTCCTTCATCGCGAAGGCAGCAAAAGTATTTACTGCCGACCATACCGCGGCGTCTCCTAGCATCGCCTCCACCAGGCTGCTGGGTGTTAGCTGCCTTCCAGCGGATTGCCAAAGCACCCTCCCACTCTGCTCGAAGCGCCCGCAGACAAATAGGACGTGCTCCGCGTCCTCTATCACGCTGCCGCACCATCTGCAATTTGGCGACTACTAGTGCCCAAATCTACACAGGTAGTGGGCAAAGCATCCGTGTCCGCTCAGTTGCTGCGTGGTGTAGAACGTCACCACGCCTTCGCCCCTGCTAACCCAACTTCTCACGTCAGGTATGAGACAGTGGGTCCACCTGCCGTTTTCCGAGCTGTCCCAGCGACACTGCCAGACCCTGAGACTCTCCTCTCTAGCCTGCTCTTTCGCCATTTTCCGCTCGGTGCCTGCTCGGGTGGCCAATGCCACGTTCTTCTCCTCGACGACCAGGAGATCTATGGGAAGAACTCCTGCGATGACCAGCGCAGCGTCGTCCGACATGGTCCTAAACCCACAGCAGATCCGGAGTGCGCAGAGACGATGGGTGGACTTGACGCCCCTGGCGTAGCTGGCAACCTTTATGCCGTCCGCCCACACTGCGGCAGCGTAGGGGATGGCTGACCTGACAACGCTGGTCAGCAGCAGCCTTCTCTCCTGCTTAGGTCCACGTGTGTTAGGACCTGGAGAGGGCTCGGCACGTGTTTGCCGCTTTCTCCTGAACATAGCCTAAGTGCTCCCGGAAGCAGAGCCTGGTGTCGAGCATCACCCCGAGGTAGCGGTTGGCTCGCTTTGACGCTATCGTCTGGTCTCCAGGACTGCCTCCGTTTTGTGCGCCGCTAACTCCAGCCCCGCAGTCAGAAGCCAATCTGCTATCAGCTGTATGGCCGTGTTGCAGGCTACTTCCGCCTCATGCAGGTGTTGGGCCACCACTGAGAGTGCCACGTCGTCGGCATAGCAGGTTATATGGCAGCCGGCTTGAAGTGTAATCCGCATAACTCCATCATATGCCACGTTCCACAGTATAGGGCCCATCACCAAGCCTTTGGGAACTCCTGCCGAGATGGGGTGGGATTGAGCCCCACTCGCCGTGTCGTAGTTGAGGATCCTCTCCTCGAAATAGCTTGTAGGCATCGCCTGGGGGTATCTGGGGATGCCCTTCTGGCTCAGCGCGTCCGTTATGCACTCCCACTTTACAGAGTTGAAGGCATTCCTGATGTCCAGGGTGACAATCAGGCAGTACTCCTTCTTGCCACCCTTCCAGCGTGTTCCTTCTACGGCCTCGGATGCGATGCGGACCACCCTGCCCATGGCGTCCACCGTCGATACGCCTTTACGGAAGCCGAACTGGTTCTCCGAAATGCCTCCCGACTCTTCCAGCGCCCTCTCCAGCCTTGAGCAGATAATTTGCTCAAACGTCTTCCCCAATCCGTCGATCAGACATATGGGTCGATATGAGGAAGGGTCGTCTGGTGGCTTTCCGGGTTTTGGGATGAGCACTAGGTGCTGGGTCTTCCACTGCCTTGGGAAAACTCCTTCACGTAGGCATTGCGTGAACGCACGCGCAAACTCGTGCGGCTTAAACGAGCCACGTGTGGTGGCTGCAGCGCGTCGACTCCTTGCGTGTGGTTGCTGGTGCATGTAGGAAACAGCGTTTCGACGATAACCCGGAGTTGATCTGGGTCAGACGGCGCTTCTGCGTTACTGGCGTATAATCGCTTCGTCACCATCTTGTACGCTCTTCCCCATGGATCATGCTCGGCTGCGTCGCACAGCTGCAAGAAGCACTCCCGCTTACTCCTCTTGATGGCTGTCTTCAGCGTTTTCCTAGCCGCTCCATACGCTAAGTGTAAACCCGGCCAGTCATTGTCGCTCCGTCTGCGTTCTCTCTGATAACGCCTTCTGGCCAACAGGCAGGTGCGCCTCGCCTCGGCTATCTCGCCGCTCCACCAGTAGGTCGGCAGCTGCGTGCCCCCGAACTTCCTCCTTCGGGACATACTTGCGTCACATGCGAGAAGAAGCTGGTCTGATAGCTGGTTTGCCATCTGCTGCGCCGAGCCTTCCAAGGTCACACCGCCCATCGCCTCCAGAAAGTCTCGAATGCGAAGTGTATCCCCTTTGTAGGCTAGCCTCTGTGCAGTCCGGTTCTGTGTTCGTCCAGGTCCGCCGCCTATTGAGAACACCAGAGCCTCGTGGTCGCTGGCAGTGTACTGTTTACACAGACTCCATCTGGCCAAAGGGGAAAGGGAACTCGTGACGAACGTGAGGTCGATCACCGAGCCTGCGCCTCCTCGGTTGAACGTATTTGCCGTTCCTTGCTATGGCGACTAAAGCTTGGTGGGAGGTAGCAACTATATACCCAGAGACTCGCCAGTTTGGCCCGCACAAAGTGTCTAAACGCAACGCAGGATGTTGGCCGTATGCATGGTCTGCCACAGGACCAGATCGCTGCCTTCCCCGACGAGCTATCGACCCAACATTCGTCTGCAACGGAAGCACCATCCGCTTCTGTCCACTGTACTGAAACAATTCGCTGCGATGTGCCCCAGCTCTAGGCACTTGAAGCATTTCAGCGGTAAATTTCGCTCCCTTATCCTGCACACAGACAGGCCACCTTGATCTTCCCAACGGCCAGAATCTTTTTTGCCTCGATCGCAGAAAGGCTGATAATGGCGCGTTGCGTGCCACCATTCGCTGGACGCAAACTTTTTATGGCTGTTTCATCTAGCGTGGCGCCGAGTTGTTCCTGGATTGCCTGCTTCAGGACAATTCTGTCGACTTCTCCACCAGGCTCACCAGAGTAGAGCGAAGGTCCTCAACTTCCTCTACCCCTAAAGCGCTCTTCTCGCGGGTGGCACCGCTGAAGTCGAACGGGTTGACTGGGGCCTCCGCCGGGGCTGAGACCGTGAGCGTCGGCTCGTATGCCTCGTATGTAGGGATTCCTTTAGAGAGGATCCAGTCTGAAGGACTGGGTGTGTCCCTTTCTCCGCTGGCTGCTCTCTTGCCCATATGCCCCTGGGCGTTTGCCACTGCGGTGGGGAGCGCTGCAGGCTCGACCTCCTCTCAAAAGCCATCTTATCCTCCTCCTCCATACTTTCCGCTATGTGCGATCGGTTAGGGCTTTGAATTCAAGTAGCCCGCGAAGCTTGAATAATCGGTTCACCGGATCCACCAATCTGGCAACCTTGCGTGTGGCAACCTTGCGTCGATCAGCTGCTTTCCGATACCTCCGTTGTAATAGCACCTCTGCCGATCAGCTGTTCTGTAAAATCTCCAGCCGCTCGATCAGAAAATTGAGTGAAAATTGTTTTTATTTCCTCTCTACTAATACCCTCAAACGTGAAGGCGCCAAACCTCTTCTTCTCCTCCCCTTCAGAGTGGGGAGCGACTGTATCTGCCCCTGCAACTTTGGTGGGCGTCGGCGGGATCGGATACCATGCGCAGTACGTACCCTGGCGACAGTATTCTGTCCTTAACCACTTCCCTTTGTTTTTATCAGGCGGTGATAGGATTCGTTGCGTGGAAAACTCAGAGCTCGTCCACAACAGAGCCGCACTTTAAAGGGTTCGATTCACATTTTGTTGCTGTGAGAACTGATGAAGAAGTAGATGACAGATGCATCAAACAAATGTAAAATGTAAAAACTGATACAACATTTGAAGATTCCACATAAATCACATGTGTACTGACTGAGTACGGGTATAAAAGTAGAATCGCGCCTACAGCGACTCCGTACGTTCTTTCTCGTTTATTATCTCGACGAAGTACAGGTTAGTACGTGTCCATACATCATTGGATAGTGTTTAGGAAGCGTTTATAGAGATAGAAAGATAGAATAAGTTAGTACTCGGTATAAAGTTATGACGCCATTTGTTCTGCTTGCTTGCTGCTTTAAATTCGCACTTAAACTGAATGTCGTTATGGTCTAAGAGGGATGGTATTGTCAAGGACTCTCCACACTCTCTTCCAAAGTAGTCTTTCCCGTAACGAGAGTTATATCTGGTACGACTACAAGGTGAATCAAGGTGGGATGGGTGATACATCAAGGTTAGTTTATAATATGAAGACTAAGAGTATTTAACCTCTGCCGTTGATATCAGGGCTTCACGTTGTGGTGGGCAATGCTGTCCGTTCCAATGAAGAGTTGCTGGTCCTTTATGCTGGCTTTCATCACCACACTCATTTTGTCAACCTGTGGAGCTATGTCAACGGGCCCTTGCTACATGACATTGAAGAGCTCCGCCGACGCGACCTTGTTTTTATGGATATTGAACTGCAGCACCCTCAGTGTCATGAGTGGCCGGCTCAACTACGGTTTAAAGGATTAACTAACACTGTCTGGTCACCGTTCTCTTCCTCATTCGAGTCTTACAGCGCAAGACCCTGGGGGCCTCCAAAATTCCATCTAGACCTATGTTCTTCTCCACCTTATCTGCCTAAACGTGTGCGCGACCTTGTCCTCGGGCCGGCAAGTAGACGATATCTTCCCGAATTTCGGGTATAGCTGATCCTCTGCTTCCTTGCTAATTTTGAGGATTTTCCTGTGCGAACAGCGTTTCGACGAGCCGCGCCTGCTTCAACTTCCAGCGCGCTACCGTTCTCGACCATTCTCGTCGCTAGGGTCAATGAGTGCCATGATTAAGTGACGTTTGGACGACCCAAAGCTTTTCTGTCGATATTAATAATTAGGTTAATTTATACAATGTTGTTAGAAACACGGAGAACATGATGTTTTAAAAATCCAATAACTTTGTGGCAGTGTATTCACAATTTTTGAGTTATGATGTTATTTCGACGATTGTTTCGATATTCAAAATATCGAAAAAGAAACATCGATAGTAATTAAGCAGGTGATACCATCGATAGTGATTTCATAGTTTCACGTCTCCATTTCCACGATTTTGATTTATTTGTTTTGTTGAAATCGCTCTTATACCTTTTTCAACTGATCATGCATAATAATTATAAGCGAAAATATGACAGATTGAAACGAAGTATAAAATTGTATATACTGGTAAGGCGAATATGAATCATTATGTAGTTACGTTAAACCTTATAAATTTTTTATAATCATTATGGTAATTTGTTAGTTGAACGATTTCGAAACATGGATATTGTTTTAAGCTATATATAGTTTTTTAAATCATGGTACAAGTTAGCATAGTCTATTCTATTCAAAATGGCAGCTCATTTGAAGATAAATATGTACTATGTATGCATGTACGTTTCGGCCAAATACTGCATATTTACATATACATATGTACATATGTATTCATTGTGTAAGTGTCGGCAGACCATCAGTCTACAGTGCCGCACTTAAGTTGGAAAACGCTTAAGTTGGCACAGTTAGAAATTTTACCTTTAAGGAATATTTCTAGGCTTCTGGAGCATTTTCCAGAACCATTTTGATTTTTTATGCTTAAATTAAACATTTTTAAATTAAAACGCCCTTTTTTTTTTTTAAATTTCATATCATGCACTTAAAACTATTTATAATTTAGAAGAATATTAATTTTTTTTTGTGACCCAAAAGTCTTGGCACAGTTGCACTACTTATTTTATTAATTTTTAACTGACCCGATCTGGTCATAATATTTTATGAAATTTATAATGGGACTCCCCTTAAAACACATTCGTCTGATATTTCATTAAAAAATTGCAGTTTAAGTTAGTTATTATGCATTTTTCCTTAACGTTCTTAATATTATTTCAGAGGCGCAAAGAAACTAATGTAGCTCAGCGAAAGATTGTCCTTCACTTGCACAATGAAGGCAAATCTTATGGTACGACGATTTTTGAGACGATTTTTCCATCAGAAGCATTGTGCAGAGGTTTAAAGGAGCATCAAACAAGGAGGACGCACCCAGAGCACGACGAACAATGGCTTTAACTGACAGAGAACGCCAGCAGGTGATATGCAAAATAAAGGTGGACACCAAAATTTCGTCTTCCATGATTACCCATAAGGTCAAGGCTGAGCTTGGGACGGAAATCCACCCCATGACTGTAGGGAGAGCCGTGCTCCAAGCCAACTACCATTGTCGTGCTGCTAGACAAAAGCCGTTGATCTCGGAGGTCAATAAAAAAAAGCGTTTTGCCTATGCTAGAGGGCAGTTGAGCAAGTCAATCAATTCTGGGATCAGGTGCTCTTTTCGGAAGAAACCAAATTCAATATATTTCGATCCGAAGGCCGTCAACAAGTGTTAAGAAAACCGAAAACTGAATTTAAAAAACCTGGCGCCCACGCTGAAACACGGTCCTCCTTACAGTCATGGGGTAGATTTCTGTCCCAAGCTTAGGCTTTTTCTGTCAGTTAAAGCCTTGGTCGTGCGTTCTGGGTGCGTTGCCCAAGTTTGATTCTCCTTTAAACCTCTGTACAATGCTTCTGATGGAAAATCATCTCAGTTCCATAATGTTGTCTATTTCGCTATAAGATTTGCCTTCATTGTGCAAGTGAAGGACAATTTTTCGCTGAGCTACACTAGTTTCTTTGCACCTCTGAAATAATCCTAAAAAAGTTAGGGTAAAATGCAGAATAATTAGCTAAAACTGCAATTTTTTAATGAAATTTCCGACGTATGTGTTTTAGGGGAGTGCCATTATAAAATTGCATAAGAAATTATGACCAGATCGGGCTTAAGTTTAAAATAATTCAAACAAGTAGTGCAACTGTGCCAAGACTTTTGTGTCACGAAAAAGGTTAATTTTCTTCTAAATTATAAATAGTTTTAAGTGTATGATACGAAATAAAAAATAAACTATGCGTTTTAATTTTTAAATGTTTAATTTAAGCATAAAAAATAAAAACGGTTCTGGAAAATTCTCCAGAAGCCTAGAAATAGCCCTTAAAGTTAAAATTTCCAACTGTGCCAACATTTATGTGCGGCACTGTATAGGAAAAGATGTAAAAAAATGGAAAACAATAATTTTGATTTATGGATTTGTGTACATTTATTTACAATAGAGACGCAAAAGAAATCCCTACCGTAATCGGACACGAAAATATTACAGCGCTACCAGACTGTCATCATTATTATGTACGTCCCAGCAAGCAATATGAGCGTTTTCTGACTGTTTTCTGATCCTTTTTCTGAGCGTTTACAGTCATAAAGTGTGCAAAAAGAGTCCGGAAAGTGTTTTTTCCGTGAAAACGGTCGTACTTTAAGAGGTCAATTTCTGAGTCTAATATGACTCTTTTTTGATACAGAAATAAGTGCTTTCACCCTCCTAATCAAGCATTGAAAACGCACAGAAAATGCTCATAAAAAGTATCATTTTTAGGCACTTAAATCGCCACGAAAAAAGGTTAATTTCAGACGCTTATATGAGTACAGATTTATTGCAAAGAAGAGGCTAAAACAAAATTATTTTTTAATTAATAATTAATAATATATTTAGATTTGACTCAAAAAAACTAACAAAATGAGAAAAAAATGGGAACTTAAACAATTATTCTTAAATTGATACACGAAGAGATCGATCTCACACTCAGAGTCTTCGGAATGGTCATGGTTATCACTTGGTCCGTCATGATCAATATAATTTTGTTCCAAATTAAATCCGGAATATGATATGATATGATAGATGGCAAAGACTCATTAGGGCTTCGATTCTTGGGCATCAGCACATTCATTATTTTTTTGCACTCATTGGGGCTTGTTCCTTGGACACTCATTGTTTATAAAATGTAAAACTAACAACCACTCTTAAAAAACGTCTGAATTGCACGTGCGTATTGCAGGAACTGAAAAATTTGTGATTTGTCTACGTCTACGTCAGAATCTGTTATTTTCTGCACAGATTTGACTTACTTCAACTCAGAATATGCTCAGAAATAAGAGCGTTTTATGAGCCCGTGCTTAGATAGCACTGAAAGTGCTTCGAAAACGCTCCAATTTATGTGTTTATTCCAAAAACGCTCTTAAGCTGGGCTCTTTTCAGACACATAATTTGGAGCGCTCCTAACTTTGCTTGCTGGGATATGAATATGTGTGTTCGTGTACATACGTATGTATGCATACGTACATTTACAAGCATCGGAACAATTTTCACTGGGTGTAAATGGTTAAAACATTTTGTCCTGCCCAAATCTGTACCTTATCTATGTACAGTGCCGCACTTAAGTGTTGGCACAGTTGAAAATTTTAACTTTAAATGCTATTTCCATTTTTTTTATATGCTTCAATTCAAAATTTTTAAATTAAATTGTAAGTTAGAAGAAAATTAACCTTTTTCGTTAACCAAAAGTCTTGGCACAGTTTCACTTCTTATTTGATTTATTTTTAACTTAAGCCCGATCTGGTCATAATTTTGTGTGAAATTTATAATGGGACTGTGTTACGAAAAAGGTTAATTTTTTTCTAAATTATAAAATTTTTTAAGTTTTAGTTTATGATACGAAATTAAAAAATGTGTGCGTTTTAATTTAAAAATTTTTAATTTAAGAATATAAAAAAAAAATCTTTAAAATGATCCAGAAGCCTGGAAATAGCACATAAAAGTTAAAATTGATAAATTTGGCACTGTACATACATATATACAGTTGTGTTCAAAATAATAGTAGGGCCCCTCAACATATTTTCAAAACCATTTTTTAACACTTCCAGTCGGCCAAATGAAACAAATGATACATTTTTTGAATAGACTGTAGGCATTAGAAAACCGAAGGAGTTTTGTTACATTTGCTTTCCACTTTCTTGTTTCACTTGACTTTAGGCGAATACCCATGAAATCTGCTGTTCAATAAAATAGTGCTGGGATAAATTAATTTAAAAAAAAAGAAAAAATATAGAAATTAATTCAAAAGAGTCACAATCCGTAAGCTCAATTTATTTGTTATATATTATGATGAAAAACATATTTGAAAATAGCGGTACTTTTGATTTTGGAGCGTAAAAGAAATCATTGCTCGGTGCAGAAGAGGAGACATCCGAGTTAGACCAAAAACTAAAGGTTGGAGGTATACGGGAGTTGAAAAATAAGTTTTTTTCTGCTCATAATAATGTATTTAACTCAATTGACTACAAGAAGTATACTGAAACCCAATTTTTTATGTGAAAAACATATCTTTTGCATGGATGGTCGACGAAGGTTAAGGCCAACCCAACCTTCAGTATTGCTTATTTTAGACCAAGAAGTCCTGGAAACTTACGCGTTTCGGTCATAAAGCACATAGCCCTACGACTCAAGTGAGCAGAAACGCTTGTGGGCTTGTGGAAAAATACTTTTGACAGATGAGAGTTATATGGTAAGATAGACGCCAAAGAATATGTTTGGCATTCACAGAAATCCGATTTCCCCCCAAAATCTGTAAAAAAAAATAGCATTGGATATGCTGGTCTGAGCCCTATGGGGCCCAGCTCATATGAACTAGTACTTCATAGTCTGGATTTGGAGTACATATTTAACAATACTGAGTATGCAGATATACATTAAAATACATAACATTCATATTGCAATTAAAAAATACCTCTCAAAACCATCTATCAGCAGAGTTTTCATACAAGACACTTTTAAAAGCTTGCTATGAAACTTCTTCGGTTTTCTTATGTATATATTCCAATCTATTCAAAAAGGTATCATATGTATCATTTGGATGACTGGAAGTGTTAAAAAATGGGTTTGAAAATATGTTAAGGGGCTCTACTATTATTTTGAACACAGCTCTATAGGTAATTCTCATAACTGATGGGAGTATGGGTATAAAAGTAGTGTTGCGTTAATGGCGACTCAATACGTTCCTTTCGTTTTTTCGTAGTTTTAAAGCCGTCTTAAAGCTATAAATGTAGCTTCAATGGCTTTTAGTTTGATTTGTTACTTTAATATTCGAGTAAGTCTACGTAGTGGGTGGCACACATTTTTTCTTCTACCGAATGTGTGCGACCAACACCCGAATGGGAAATCATCCCCACAACATGATGTGTCCACCACCGTGCTTAACTGTTAAAATATAGTACTTTAGGTCGTGGGCAGTGTCCTTTGAGCTCCCTACATCATCAGATCAAAATAAATTGATCTTAATTTTGTCCGACCACAAAAAATGTTTAAATTTTGTACGCAATAAGTGGACCTTCGTCAAATTTACCATTTTGGAGAAATTTTGTTTGATACGGTACCTTTAAAGATAAATGGCCTGTTAGATCGTCTTTAATTATCCTATTTTTTTATAGTACGAGAGTAACCATGCCAGGCCAATGTAAGATCGCATTGTAAACGCATTTAATTTAAAACTAATTATTCTAGCCCAAAAAACATGAAGAACTCAAGTTTCATTTTTGTTTTCGATTTTCTAAAAAAAATAATAAAATACAATAAAAAATTTCATTGAACAGAAGATTTCATGGGTACAAAACTTCTTCGGTTTTCTAATGCTTTCATTACAGTCTATTTAAGAATGTATCGTTTTTACAATTTGGATGTCTGGAAATTTTTCAGAAAACTGTTTGAAAATGGCTAGGTGCCACACTACTATTTCATTAAATACCACTATATCTATATGTTTCCGTTTTCCAAACTGTATCTATATGTTTCCGTTTTACAAAATTGACTACATTTAATTTTTTTTAGGAAAATTCCTGCCTTACTGATGAAATTTGCCATCTGCAGTCTGAATTAGCTGCTACTCGATCACAAAGGATTTATCTAATTAAGCGTCTTATGTTCTACGAAGGTTTAGAAAAGGCCAATATAGTACGCAACTGCATTTCAAATGGAAACATCGAATCTAAGGAGAATTTTATAAGAGCTTTAAACAAAAATAAACCAAGTATTTTATATCCCAGTAAAATTGAGAAGGATTCTCAAAATGGTTCTACAGCACAAAACCAAATATCTTTTCCAATTCATTTAAATAATTTATTACTACATTCACTAGGCGATATATCAGGGAATTCAAATTTCCATAATGAGGGTTGGATTTATCCAGTTGGTTATGTGGCAACCCGAATTTATGCACATCCAAAAGATCCACATAAAAAGTGTGTATTCACTTGTAAAATTTTAAATAACGCTGGAGTTCCTCAATTTCAAATAATCCCTGATAATGACTTGGATGGTGTGTTTTTTGGAGAAAGCCCTAATATGTGTCATGCAGAACTGTTGAATAACATTCAGCGGTATGTTAATAAAAAGAGTAAAAAATACCATTTGATGTGCAAGGAGAATCCTTTTTTTTGGCTTGTCGAATCCAAAAATTCAATCCCTGTTAAGGCTAGACCCAGGATTTCAACATTGTTTTAATTTTTAAAGGATATAATAATATACAGAATCCAAAATCGTTAAATAATCCAGGATTATCATTTGAGGCTCTTCAAACATTTTTGACTTGAAACTTACAGTAATAATTTAAAAACAATTAATAAACTTTAATTTTGAAAAAAAGTTGTAAATTTAGGTGATTGTATTAGTATTTGGTGGATGAAAGAAACGGAAACATGAGTTAAGAAATGTTTAAAAGTCTGATCACACATTCTTCCCGTTAGTTGACTACCATTGCAATTGTGGGATTATGTAGGGAAAATTTTATGTAAATATTACCTTACTTAAATTTATGAATAGTCTAAACGACTTTGCTCCTACCTCCCATTTCACCTAGATTTATTTTCGACAATCGCCGCCAGCTAGACAAGAAAAAAGTGCAAAAGAATCGCGAAAACAATTCATGCGTGTGCGTGGCAGACAGTATTTACCCTAAACAACAAATTTTGTTTATACCCGTACTCGAAGAGAAGAGTGGTATATTGTATTTGTTGTACGAAAAATGGAGTATCGTAGAGAATACCATACCAGACCATATCTCCCAGATTGCCAAATACGGTTCAGCCACAACGATGAAATGAATTTTCAGCAGCTAGCCGACCACCCATCAGATTTGTTGTTGTGTGAAGTGATGTAGATGTAGAAGACAGATGCATGAAAAAATTAAAAAAATTATTAAATATTTTAATATTCCACATATGTATGAAATCACAGACTGAGTACGGGTATAAAAGTAGTGTCGCTAAAACAGCGACACAACACGTCCCTTCTCGTTTTTTTCTTATATTTTAGATATGTACTTATTATATATAGTATGTACATATAAAAGCCAGAAGCGAGCGTTTTTGACCACATTAAATATGCGAGCCCCGACCACTATTAATTCGTACGGCAAGCTGTTTTACCCATATGCAATGTTTAACATACGTATTTCCAATACCAATGTAGATAACACATGCACACTTATTTTTTTTCTGAAAGATCATTTTATTCTCTTAAGCTTAGAAAAAAAATTCTTTTGTACTTCAACAGCAACAATAATAACAAACATTGTTTTGAATGTTTTGCTTAACTGATATTAAAAATGTTACCACTAATTATACGTACGGTGCGCTTGCTTAGCTTAGAAAAGTTTAGCAACGATGGCACGTGGTAGGCCTATTTGCAACGTTTAGTTTAGTTGTTGATTATTATAAATCGGGGAACACTTTTGGTGAAATAGCCAAGAAATTAAATCTGGCTAAGTCGTCGGTTCAAGGCCTTATAAAAAATTTTAAGAAAAATGGCAATATAAAAAATAATGTCGCAAATAGAGGTCGAAAATGTGCAATAAAAGCTCGTGACAAAAGAGCCCTGGCCACAATTGTGAAGGCTGCTCGTCGCCAAAGCTTGAGAAACGTAGCCTCTAAATGGTCTGATCAAATCGGAAAAAGTGTGAAGCGTGAATGGACGCGCCTGCAGTTGCGAAATATTGGATATAAATTCTATAAAGTATGTATAGTGATTATCCATGTTACACACTCAATAGCTTAAAAGACTCTTAGGCCAAAGAAAAACCATTGCTTATGCTTCTGAAAGAAAGAAGAAGCGTTTACAATGTGCTCGGGAACGGATGTCTTGGACTCAAAGGCAACGGAACATCATCATATTTAGCGATGAATCTAAATTTGATGTGTGTGTCATCTGTAACAAAAGAGAAGCTTACCATAAAGACTGACTGAAAAGGACCGTTAAGTTCCCTGCAAGCATAATGGTGTGGGGTTGTATGTCTGCCAAAGGGGTAGGACAACTCCACTTTATTGAAGGAATAGTTAACGCAGAAAAATACGTTAAAATTTTAGATGAAAGTTTGATGCCATCAATACCAAAACTGGCTGACTGTGTTGAATACACTTTACAACAGGATGGAGCATCATCTCATACTGCCAAACGAACCAAGTCCTGGCTGCAGTACAAGGAAATTGAGGTCTTAGATTGGCCATCCAATAGTCCGGACCTAAGCCCAATCGAAAATATATGGGGAATAATGAAAGAAATTTAAAAAATGATCCTCAAAGAACCCTTCCTGACCTAAAAAGAAAACTTCAAGAGATGTGGGACTCTGTTTCAAAAGAACAATGCCAGGATTTATTAAAATCTATGCCAAAGCGTTTTAAATGTGTTGTAGAGGCCAAAGGGGATGTCACACAATATTAATATTAAAACGAGAACGAACGCTATTGCCGCGACTCTACTTTTATACCCGTATTCAGTCAGTACACATGTGATTTATGTGGAATTTTCAAATGTTTTATCAGTTTTTACATTTTACATTTTTTGCTGCATTGTCATCTACATCACTTCTCACATCATCTACATCACTTCTCACACGTACACTGCACGAGTCAGAATGTGTGAGCAGTGTGTGAGCGAGACAGAATCTGTAGCGACATGAAGCGACATCATCCCCATAAACGTCTTACTCAGTTTATCACTGTGGCTACAATAATGAACCGATCTAAACCAAATTCGGGAATCTGGTAGATATGATCATTCCCTACGATACTGCATTTTTCGTTCTTATCTATCTTCAAAAGTGTGGACTTTCATCTTTTGGGGGGCGGGAGTGGGCGTGGCAAAATTTTGAAATAAACTTGCACTGCAGCGATATCACAGGAGTCTAGGCAGAAAATTTGGTTGTTCTAGCTCTTATAGTCTCTGAGATCGAGGCGCTCATTTATATGAAAAACTAAAACGACTCGATTTTGTGTGAGTGCGAAGGAGAGGGAGCGAAGTTTTTTCGTATGTTTTTCTCTATTGTAGCTGATCCGATGATCCGATCCGATTCAGATTTGGGCCCCTGATAGATATGGTCTTCTGCATTTTTCGTTTTCTGCTATCTTCATAATTGTGGACGCCACAGATGTGCGCCCTTTGTGGGGGCGGAAGTGGGCGGGGCGAAATTTTGAAACATTTTTCTAGGAGTGAGATATAACATCAGTATGGAAAACAAATTTGGTTGCTCTATCTCTTTTAGCCTTTGAGCAATGGGCGACGAACAAGACGGACAGACGGACGGACAGACAGGGCTATATCGACTCGGCTATTGATGCTGATCAAGAATATATATACTTTATATGGTCGGAAATTACTCCTCTTCACACATCCACTTTTACCACAAATACAATATACCCTTTTACTCTTCGAGTACGGGTATAAAAACATTATATTTTTTAATCAAAAAGTTAATATTTAACGCACCGTACGTATAATTAGTGGCAATATTTTTTTCTTATCAGTTAAGCAAAACATTCCAAAAAATGTTTGTTATTATTTTTGTTGTTGAAGTACAACAAAACTTTTTTTTCTAAGCTTAAGAGAATAAAATGATCGTTCAGAAAAAACAAGTCCGCATGTGTTATCTACATTGCACAATGGTTCCGCCCATAGACCAAAATTAAAAAAATGCATGCGAAAACAAATTGACAAAAAGTAAACAAACTGTCTCTAAAATGTACAAGCTATGTAATTGCAAACCGGTTTTTCCTGGAAATCTAACGGGATTTTCTAAAAATAACATCAAAGATGTGAAGACGTGTTCATTTTCAAAGCGCCGATGCACGCAGTCGGAATTTTTCACAACTGAAGTGCACTTCGAACGGGTCTGTCGTTTAATTGACTTAACGAATTTAAGTAATTTTTAATTGTTTTCTAAATTGAAGGTATTTATTTTAAGGTATTAAATTTAAAAAAATAAACTTGTGTTGTAGTTATTTTAAAATTAATGGTTTAGTTTGACCTACTTTTTGTACATTTTTGTTTGTCTTTATTATGTGTACTTAATCACTTGCCCATGCCCCACTGCAAGAGGTAAAGAGAACGAAAGAAGCTCGGGCTGCTGCTGAGCCGAGTGCGAGCAATAGATAGAGAGAGAGAGAGAGCGCGGGAGAACAGCATAGATGCTGCAGCTGTAGTAGCGAAATGAGCATAAGCGTAATCATAAGCATAAGCAATTACAATATATACAATACAATTGAATAAGCAAACATATGTAGGTAGATTTACGTTAGGCTGCTCCACTAACTAACATAAAGTTTTTTATAACTAAACATCGGGCTGGGTAACCCGACAGTGTATGTGTGCTCACACAATTTTAAAGATAACAGAAATCGCTGGAAAAAAAAGCAGAAACATAGAAAAAAGCTCATATCTATCAGTGGCTTAAATCTAAATTGGATCGGATAATTAGTATAGACACAATGAAGAAAGCCATTTGGAGGAGCATCGTTCCCTCTCGCTCTCTATCACACTTATAAAACACCAACGCTTCTGCTTTGCCCATTCGTTCAGATGAGCACCTGGATTTCAGAGACTGTAAGAGCTAGAGAAATCAAACTTTCTGTCCAAACTCTTGTGAAACCACTTCAGTACAAGTTTATTTTGAAATTTCGCCACGCCGCCTGGATCGGATTGTCGGATTGTGAGTGTCAGATCCTTTCAAAAAGTCATTGGGAAGAACAAGGACTTTTGGCCCTTTCTAAACAATCGGGTGCAAAATACTTTGGAATTTCCGCTTTTATTGAGTAAAGTTTGTCCATTCTTTATAAAGTTGGATATCGCATAGAATATTCTATACAAAGGCCTTTTCGACATTCACTTTAACACGCGATAACACACGATTTCACTTGTAAATAATTGTAAATGTAAATAGTTGGAACGACATTAATGTCATTAATACATTAATCAATTAAATCAATAATAATTTAAATCAGTAATTAATTGAATCATTAATTAGTTAAATCATTGATTACACATATGTATTTTGACACGAACGGCAATTTAAATGATGTAATAATTTAACAATTTTTTTTATCTATAATTTAAAATCATAAAATCCATGTTATATAGTATATATACATATGTATTAATATTAATATGATGATTATTAATTTTGTTATACCTGTAATCGTAGAGTAAAAGGGTATATTGTAGTTGTGGTAAATGTTGTAACCTACAGAAGGAAGCGTTTCTCACCCCATAAAGTATATATATTCTTGATCAGCACCAATAGCCGAGTCGATATAGCCATGTTTGTGCGTCCGTCTTGTTGAGCGCCCAGTGCTTGGAGACTAAAAGAGCTAGAGCAAAGTAACTTTCTGTTCAAGTGTATTTCAAAATATCCGCCCCACCCCCTTAAACGACGAAAAACCACAATTTGAAGATAGAAATTAGAAAGAACGTACGGAGTCGCTTTGAACGCGACTCTGCTTTTATACCCGTACTCAGTCAGTACACATGTGATTTATGTGGAATTTTCAAATGTTTTATCAGTTTTTACATTATACATATTTTTGCTACATTGTCATCTACATCTACATCATCTGCAGCACTTCTCACATCATCTACATCACTTCTCACACGTACACTGCACGAGGCAGAATGTGTGAGCAGTGTGTGAGCGAGAGACAGAATCTGTAGCGACAATCATCCCCATAAATGACTTACTCATTTTATCACTGTGTCTACAATAATGAACCGATCTAAACCAAATTCGGGAATCTGGTAGATATGATCATTCCCAACGATACTGAATTTTTCGTTTTTATCTATCTTCAAAAAGTGTGGACTTTCATCTTTTGTGGTGGCGGAAGGGGGCGTGGCGAAATTTTGAAATACACTTGTCTTGGTTTTGGTATCACAGGAGTCTAGATAGAAAGTTTGGTTGCTCTAGCTCTATCTTTTATAGCCTCCGAGCAATGGGCGACAAACAAGACGGACAGACAGACAGGGCTATATCAACTCGGCTATTGATGCTGATTAAGAATATATATACTTTATAGGTTCGGAAATTATTCCTTCTCTATGTCACACACATCCACTTTTACCACAAATACAATATACCCTTTTACTCTTCGATTACGGGTATAAAAACATTATATTTTTAATCAAACAGTTAATATTTAACGCACCGTACGTATAATTAGAGGCAATATTTTTCTTATCAGTTAAGCAAAACATTCAAAAAAATGTTTGTTATTATTTTTGTTGTTGAAGTACAACAAAATTTTTTTTTTAAGCTTAAGAGAATAAAATGATCGTTCAGAAAAAAACAAGTTCGCATGTGTTATCTACATTGCACAGTGGTTCCGCGAAAAAAAATTGACAAAAAGTAAACAAACTGTCTCTAAAATGTCCAAGCTTTGTAAATGCAAACCGGTTTTTCCTGGAAATCTAACGATTTTCTAAAAATAGCATCAAAGATGTGAACAAACACGTTCATTTTTAAAGCGCTGCAGCACGCAGTCGGAATTTTTCACAACTGAAGCGCACTTCGAACAGGTCTGTCGTTTAATTGACTTAACGAATTTAAGTAATTAATGGATTTAAAAATTGAAGGTAATAATTTTAAGGTATTAAATTTAAAAAATAAAGTTGTGTTGTAGTTATTTTTAAAATTAATGGTTTAGTCGGACCTATTTTTGTACATTTTGTGTTTGTCTTTAAATGTGTACGCAAAGGTTTTAGTCGTGTCGTATATTTATCTGATTCTTAAGGTAATAAAAGAGTTAAAGGTAGTTGCGGATATTTGCGGAAGTTCGTGTAATCTTAAAGATTCTAACCCTCAGTCTTATTTTTTTTCAAGGGCAAATTTGCGCAACGGAGCGTCTAATTCGCCTTTTGTTGTCTTGAGTGTTTGTATTCGTCTTTCGTGTTTGTATACAATTTTCAATGACCATTTAATTAATTATATTTTCATTTTTTCCTTTAAATTTTCGATTTGGTTTTGAAAGGCAGTGTGTGTTTTTACGCTTACATATTTTCAATTTATGGTGTACAAAAAAGGGTACCAACGCAGAAAAATTAAGTGATTGCTGATGTACAACAAAATATTGAAAATAACGGCTACATATCTGAATTGTCAAAATTAAAAAATCTATTGGCTACATTTGCAAAAAAATTGTTGATTTTTGGACTCGTTACGATCGTAAAAAATCTACAGTTCTCCGATATCAATGTGATTGGCTGGATCAAAAGGAACCAATTTTCCTAAAATGCACAAATAATAATGAACAGCAAATGGTGGAAAGTGCACATCGTGGTCGCCCAAAACTTGATTTTGTGGAGTCTTCAGCGAGAACAAAACGACGGCGTATTCAGTTGACCGAAATAGACGAGTCCGCTGTTTCTGCTTTACGCAATGAGCATCAAAAGCAAAATTTGTTGCCAGCAGAACCCATCGAAGTTATTTCGCTTTTAATGGATACCTCTATGAAAAACACCAATATTTACTGATAAGAAACTTTGTAAACAGTAAAATGGTTTTGAATTTTTTCCCAGTTATCAAAGAGTTTTTTTTTTTTTAAATTTTGTATCGATTTTATTATGGGAGCTATAGGATATAGTCCGTTAGATTTGTCCCATTTTTATACCCGTACTAAAAGAGGTAAAGGGGTATGCGGATATTTTTGCTAAAAGTGGATCGTGTAACATAGAGAAAAGATTTCCGACCATATAAAAGTATATATTTTTCAAGCATCAAAATTTGCGATAACGGAGCGTCTGTCCGTCCGTTTGTTGTCCGTCCGTGTTTGTTTTCGAAATTTTCGTGTTTGTATAAAATAGATCAAAAACCAAATTTTTTTAATTATGATGTGTTTTCATTTTTAGAAAAAGTTTAAAATTTCCGCCCCGCCCACTTCCGTGTGTGTTTGGAAAGGGCGCATATGGCGTCCACAATTTTGAAAATAACAAAAACAAAAAATGCAGAATCAAGAGACAGAAAAATTATCAGGGGCCCATTGCTGAATCGGATCGGATCAAAAATATTGAAAATAACAAAAACATACGCAAAAATTGCTCCAGAGATTAAAAATCACACAAAATCGAGCAAATTTGGTTTTTGTATTTTTTTGTAGCCTGGATCTCAGAGACTATAAAATCTACAGTTCTCCTAATTTCAATGTGACTCCTGTGATATCAAACCTGAAAAAGTGTATTTCAAAATTTCGCCCCGCCCCTTCCGCCCCACCAAAAGACAAAAAATCCACAATTTTGAAACAGAAAATGGTAAAAATGCAGTATCGTAGAAAATGGTCCATATCCAAAATTCCCGATTTTGTTGGATCGGATCATTATTTCAGCCACAATGATCAAATGAATTTTCAGACGGCTGTCCCCTTCCAGTTGCGCCGTAAGTCATTTATTGGGGTTGATTGTCGCAGCAGTTTCTCTCTTTACACAACTGAGCTCAAACATGCTGCCTCAAAAGTGTACGTGTGTGTTGCCAGCAGAACTGATGTAGAGGATTTAGATTTTAGATGTCGATGACAGATGTAGACAAAAACCAAAATTAAAAACTGATAAAAACTTTTTAAAATTCCAGTAAAATACTGAGTACGGATATAGCCGTTAGAGTTTTCGAAGCGACTCCGTTTTTTGTTATGGGTTTAGAACATTTAGAACATTTTTTTTTATTTTTGTTAACGCTATGGCCATTGTTAGTATATTTGGCCTCTCTTCCATACAAGCGGATCCACTGTGCATTGGTATTAGAAATATCGTCTGTTAAACATTGCATATGGGTAAGAAAGCTTGCCGTACGAAATAATAGTGGTCGGGGCTCGTATAACACAGAAATCTCTAGAAATTTTGACGCGAGTGATTTATCAAATCAATCGAAAAATCCGTAAATGCCACTGTATTTCTAGAGATTTCATTTTTTGGACATTTTCTTCGGAGTTCACGTGCAAGAATGAGAATTGTAGCACAGAGTTGTAGTCTATTGGAAAGAATTTTGTGAACTGCTGGTCTTTGTTTATTTTATTGTTTTTTATTAGGGATCTGAGAAAAAAAGTTGTGTAACAAACTACTACTGAACAACAAAATTTAATATTTTTTTTTTAATATTAAAGAGAAATGCCAATTTCTGGCTTAGCCACAGATCATCTAAGAAGGAGGTATTTAAAAAAAACAGAGTAACATGTAGGATGCTTAGGTTGATATCAGACCGGTTGTCCACTTTTGATACCACGTTGCATCTTTGTTATACCCCTACTCGAAGAGTAAAAGGGTATATTGTTTTTGTGGTAAAATTAAGCGTTAAGCGTTTTTAATAGCTATTGCAAAAAGGTAGGTTTAAATGAAGAGCCGAGGATTTCAATTGGAAATACAATTTTATTAATTATATGAGGTAGCGGCAATACGCGTGTGTAGCTGGGGTATAAAAATGCACCGAAAGTTATGATAGTTACATCCAGACTGCTAGAGGGCAGGCGGACCGAATTGCCCGTGCCCCACTGCAAGAGGTAAAGAGAACGAAAAGAAGCTCGGGCTGCTGCTGAGCCGAGTGCGAGCAATAGATAGAGAGAGAGAGAGAGCGCGGGAGAACAGCATAGATGCTGCAGCTGTAGTAGCGAAATGAGCATAAGCGTAACCATAAGCATAAGCAATTACAATATATACAATACAATTGAATAAGCAAACATATGTAGGTAGATTTACGTTAGGCTGCTCCACTAACTAACATAAAGTTTTTTATAACTAAACATCGGGCTGGGTAACCCGACAGTGTATGTGTGCTCACACAATTTTAAAGATAACAGAAATCGCTGGAAAAAAAGCAGAAACATAGAAAAAGCTCATATCTATCAGTGGCTTAAATCTAAATTGGATCGGATAATTAGTATAGACACAATGAAGAAAGCCATTTGGAGGAGCATCGTTCCCTCTCGCTCTCTATCACACACCAACGCTTCTGCTTTGCCCATTCGTTCAGATGAGCACCTGGATTTCAGAGACTGTAAGAGCTAGAGAAATCAAACTTTCTGTCCAAACTCTTGTGAAACCACTTCAGTAAAAGTTTATTTTGAAATTTCGCCACGCCGCCTGGATCGGATTGTCGGATTGTGAGTGTCAGATCCTTTCAAAAAGTCATTGGGAAGAACAAGGACTTTTGGCCCTTTCTAAACAATCGGGTGCAAAATACTTTGGAATTTCCGCTTTTTTATTGAGTAAAGTTTGTCCATTCTTTATAAAGTTGGATATCGCATAGAATATTCTATACAAAGGCCTTTTCGACATTCACTTTAACACGCGATAACACACGATTTCACTTGTAAATAATTGTAAATGTAAATAGTTGGAACGACATTAATGTCATTAATACATTAATCAATTAAATCAATAATAATTTAAATCAGTAATTAATTGAATCATTAATTAGTTAAATCATTGATTACACATATGTATTTTGACACGAACGGCAATTTAAATTATGTAATAATTTAACAATTTTTTTATCTATAATTTAAAATCATAAAATGCATTGTTATATAGTATATATACATATGTATTAATATTAATATGATGATTATTAATTTTGTTATACCTGTAATCGTAGAGTAAAAGGGTATATTGTAGTTGTGGTAAATAGTGTGTAACCTACAGAAGGAAGCGTTTCTCACCCCATAAAAAGTATATATATTCTTGATCAGCACCAATAGCCGAGTCGATATAGCCATGTTTGTGCGTCCGTCTTGTTGAGCGCCCAGTGCTTGGAGACTAAAAGAGCTAGAGCAAAAGTAACTTTCTGTTCAAGTGTATTTCAAAATATCCGCCCCACCCCCTTAAACGACGAAAAACCACAATTTGAAGATAGAAATTAGAAAGAACGTACGGAGTCGCTTTGAACGCGACTCTACTTTTTTTATACCCGTACTCAGTCAGTACACATGTGATTTATGTGGAATTTTCAAATGTTTTATCAGTTTTTAAATTATACATATTTTTGCTACATTGTCATCTACATCTACATCATCTGCATCACTTCTCACATCATCTACATCACTTCTCACACGTACACTGCACGAGGCAGAATGTGTGAGCAGTGTGTGAGCGAGAGACAGAATCTGTAGCGACAATCATCCCCATAAATGACTTACTCATTTTATCACTGTGTCTACAATAATGAACCGATCTAAACCAAATTCGGGAATCTGGTAGATATGATCATTCCCAACGATACTGAATTTTTCGTTTTATCTATCTTCAAAAGTGTGGACTTTCATCTTTTGTGGTGGCGGAAGGGGGCGTGGCGAAATTTTGAAATACACTTGTCTTGGTTTGGTATCACAGGAGTCTAGATAGAATGTTTGGTTGCTCTAGCTCTATCTTTTATAGCCTCCGAGCAATGGGCGACAAACAAGACGGACAGAAAGACAGACAGACAGGGCTATTTCAACTCGGCTATTGATGCTGATTAAGAATATATATACTTTATAGGTTCGGAAATTATTCCTTCTCTATGTCACACACATCCACTTTTACCACAAATACAATATACCCTTTTACTCTTCGAGTACGGGTA
Source organism: Drosophila bifasciata (assembly GCA_009664405.1). Classification (NCBI taxonomy): domain Eukaryota; kingdom Metazoa; phylum Arthropoda; class Insecta; order Diptera; family Drosophilidae; genus Drosophila; species Drosophila bifasciata. Next base: position 22,554,430 of record CM019044.1, read on the forward strand.
TAAAAACATTATATTTTTAATCAAACAGTTAATATTTAACGCACCGTACGTATAATTAGAGGCAATATTTTTCTTATCAGTTAAGCAAAACATTCAAAAAAAAATGTTTGTTATTATTTTTTTGTTGTTGAAGTACAACAAAATTTTTTTTTTTTCTAAGCTTAAGAGAATAAAATGATCGTTCAGAAAAAATAAGTCCGCATGTGTTATCTACATTGCACAATGGTTCCGTCCATAGAAAAAATTGAAAGAACGTACGGAGTCGCAGGCTGACTCTACTTTTTTATACCCGTACTCAGTCTGTACACATGTGATTTATGTGGAATCTTCAAATGTTGTATCATTTTTTACATTTTACATTTTAATTTATTTGTGCATCTGTCATCTACATCTCATCAGTTTCACAACAACACACGTACACTGCACGAGACAGTCGTGGAATTTTTGACAAATGAAGCAGCAACCTCAAAACAGTATATTTTGTCGTTTTAATTGGGGCAGCTCGCTGCCGAATTTGATCATTGTGGCTACAATGGATTGAACCAAATTCGGGAATCTGGTAGATATGGTCATTTTTACCATACTCATTTTGGTTTTTTCTATCTTCGAAATTGTGGATTTTCGTCTATTGGGGGGGCGGGAGTTGGCGTGGCAAAATTTTGAAACAAACTTGCACTGAAGCGATATCACAGGAGTCTAGGACAGAAAATTTGGTTGTTCTAGCTCTTATAGTCTCTGAGAACAGGCGCTCATTTTACGAAAAATCAAATCGACTCAAAATCGAGGGATGGAGCGATTTTTTTGCATATGTTTTTGTCTATTTTATATTAATGATGGATCGATTCAGATTTGGGCCCCTATAATATGGTCTTTCTCTATGATTCTGCATTTTTCGTTTTCTGCTATCTTCAAAATTGTGAACACAGATGTCAAAATTTCGCCCCCGCCGCCCTTTTTGGGGGGGCGGAAGTGGGCGTGGCGGAATTTTTTAAACTTTTTCTAGGAGTGACAAAAGAACACATCAGTTAGGAAAAAAAAATTTGGTTCCGCTAGCTCTTATAGCCTCCGAGCAATGGGCGACAAACAAGACGTTCAGACGCAAAAAATTGAAAAAATATACCAAACTTTACTCTTAAAACGGGTATATTTAAAAAATGCATGCAAAACAAATTGACAAAAAGAAAACAAACTGGGATTTTCTAAAAATAACATCAAAGATGTGAACAAACACGTTTTCAAAGCGCCGCTGCACGCAGTCGGAATTTTTCACAACTGAAGTGCACTTCGAACAGGTCTGTCGTTTAATTGACTTAACGAATTTAAGTAATTTTTAATTGATTTCTAAATTGAAGGTATTTATTTTAAGGTATTAAATTTAAAAAATAAACTTGTGTTGTAGTTTTTTTAAAATTAATGGTTTAGTTTGACCTACTTTTTGTACATTTTGTGTTTGTCTTTATTATGTGTACTTAAGGTTTTAGTCGTGTCGTATATTTATCTGATTCTTAAGGTAATAAAAGAGTTAAAGGTAGTTGCGGATATTTGCGGAAGTTCGTGTAATCTTAAAGATTCTAACCCTCAGTCTTATTTTTTTCAAGGGCAAATTTGCGCAACGGAGCGTCTAATTCGCCTTTTGTTGTCTTGAGTGTTTGTATTCGTCTTTCGTGTTTGTATACAATTTTCAATGACCATTTAATTAATTATATTTTCATTTTTTCCTTTAAATTTTCGATTTGGTTTTGAAAGGCAGTGTGTGTTTACACGCTTACATATTTTCAATTTATGGTGTACAAAAAAGGGTACCAACGCAGAAAAATTAAGTGATTGCTGATGTACAACAAAAATATTGAAAATAACGGCTACATATCTGAATTGTCAGAGATTAAAAATCTATTGGCTACATTTGCAAAAAAAATTGTTGATTTTGGACTCGTTACGATCGTAAAAATCTACAGTTCTCCGATATCAATGTGATTGGCTGGATCAAAAGGAACCAATTTTCCTAAAATGCACAAATAATAATGAACAGCAAATGGTGGAAAGTGCACATCGTGGTCGCCCAAAAACTTGATTTTGTGGAGTCTTCAGCGAGAACAAAACGACGGCGTATAGCTCAGTTGACCGAAATAGACGAGTCCGCTGTTTCTGCTTTTTTACGCAATGAGCATCAAAAGCAAAATTTGTTGCCAGCAGAACCCATCGAAGTTATTTCGCTTTTAATGGATACCTCTATGACGAAACACCAATATTTACTGAAAAGAAACTTTGTAAACAGTAAAATATCCTTTGAATTTTTTCCCAGTTATCAAAGAGTTTTTAAATTTTGTATCGATTGTTCCTATGGGAGCTATAGGATATAGCCGTTCGATTTGTCCCATTTTTTACCCGTACTGTGTTTAGAAGGGTATTTTTTATTTTTGTTAAAAATTTCATCACGATATGGCCATTGTTAGTATTTTTGGCCGCTCTTCCATACAAGCGGATCCACTGTGCATTGGCCGAGTCGAAATATCGTCTGTTAAACATTGCATATGGGTAAAAAAAGTCTTGCCGTACGAATTAATAGTGGTCGGGCTAAAATAGTATAACACAGAAATCTTTTTTGACGCGAGTGATTTATCAAAAAAAATTGAAAAATCCGTAAATGCCGCTGTATTTCTAGAGATTTATCTTTGGCGACACTTTCTTCGGAGTTCACGTGCAAGAATGAGAATTGTAGAGACAGAGTTGTAGTCTATTGGGGCCCAAATTTTGTGAACTGCTGGTCTTTGTTTATTTTATTGTTTTTTATTAGGGATCAAAAACATAAAAAAAGTTGTGTAACAAACTACTACTGAACAACAAAATTTAATATTTTTTTAATATTAAAGAGAAATGCCAATTTCCGGCTATAAGACAGATCATCTAAGAAGGAGGCATCTAAAAAAAAAAAAAACAGAGTAACATGCAGGATGCTTAGGTTGATATCAGACCGGTTGTCCACTTTTGATACCACGTTGCATCTTTGTAAAAAATACCCGTATTTCGAAGAGTAAAAGGGTAAATTGTTGCAGTATGGTAAAATTAATGTTACCATTTTTAATAGCTATTGCAAAAAGGTAGGTTTAAATAAAGAGCCGAGGATTTCATTGGAAATACAATTTTATTAATTATATGAGGTTTCGGCAATACGCGTGTGTAGCTGGGGTATAAAAATGCACCGAAATTTATGATAGTTACATCCAGACTGCTAGAGGGCAGGCGGACCGAATTGCCCGTGCCCCACTGCAAGAGGTAAAGAGAACGAAAAGAAGCTCGGATGCTGCTCGATGACCGAGTGCGAGCAAAAGATAAAAGAGAGAAAAGCGCGGGAGAACATTTTAGATGCTGCAGCTGTAGTAGCGAAATGAGCATAAGCGTAACCATAAGCATAAGCAATACGTTCAATATATACAATACAATTGAATAAGCAAACATATGTTTTTAGATTTACGTTAAGGCTGCTCCACTAACTAACATGGCCTTTTTTATAACTAAACATCGGGCTGCATTAACCCGAGGTGTATGTGTGCTCACACAATTGCATAAAGATAACAGAAATCGCAGAAAAAAGCAGAAACATGGAAAAAGCTCATATCTATCAGTGGCTTAAATCTAAATTGGATCGGATAATTAGTATAGACAAAAATCCGTAAAGCCATTTGAGAAGCATCGTTCATTTTCTCGCTCTCTATCACAGTTCAACGCTTCTGCTTTGCCCATTCGTTCAGATGAGCACCTGGATTGGAGAGGATTTCTAAACAATCGGGTGCAAAATTATTTTGGAATTTCCGCTTTTTATTGAGAAAAAAAGTTTGTCCATTCTTTATAAAGTTGGATATCGCATAGAATATTCTATACAAAGGCCTTTTCGACATTCACTTTAACACGCGATAACACACGATTTCACTTGTAAATAATTGTAAATGTAAATAGTTGGAACGACATTAATGTCATTAATACATTAATCAATTAAATCAATAATAATTTAAATCAGTAATTAATTGAATCATTAATTAGTTAAATCATTGATTACACATATGTATTTTGACACGAACGGCAATTTAAATGATGTAATAATTTAACAATTTTTTTTATCTATAATTTAAAATCATAAAATGCATTGTTATATAGTATATATACATATGTATTAATATTAATTTTGTTATACCTGTAATCGTAGAGTAAAAGGGTATATTGTAGTTGTGGTAAATGTGTGTAACCTACAGAAGGAAGCGTTTCTCACCCCATAAAGTATATATATTCTTGATCAGCACCAATAGCCGAGTCGATATAGCCATGTTTGTGCGTCCGTCTTGTTGTAGAGCGCCCAGTGCTTGGAGACTAAAAGAGCTAGAGCAAACAAACTTTCTGTTCAAGTGTATTTCAAAATATCCGCCCCACCCCTTAAACGACGAAAAACCACAATTTGAAGATAGAAATTTTTAAAAAGCAACGTACGGAGTCGCTTTGAACGCGACTGTGTATTTTTATCACACAATTTCAGTCAGTACAGAAATGTGATTTATGTGGAATTTTCAAATGTTTTATCAGTTTTTTAAATTATACATATTTCGGATAATTGTCAGACACAATGACATCATCTGCATCACTTCTCACATCATCTACATCACTTCTCACTATACACTGCACCAGGCAGAATCTGTTTGAGCAGTTCGTTCAGAAGACAGAATCTGTAGCGACAATCATCCCCATAAATGACTTACTCATTTTATCACTTTGTGTACAATAATGAACCGATCTAAACCAAATTCGGGAATCTGGTATTTATGATCATTCCCAACGATACTGAATTTTTTCGTTTTTATCTATCTTCAAAAGTGTGGACTTTCATCTTTTTGTGGTGGCGGAAGGGGGGCGTGGCGAAATACTTTGAAATACACTTGTTATGGTTTGGTATCACAGGAGTCTAGATAGAATGTTTGGTTGCTCTAGCTCTATTCTTTTTATAGCCTTTCCGAGCACTTTGGGCGACAAACAAGACGGAAATAATTGTAAAGACAAATAGGGCTATTTCAAGCTCGGCTATTGATACTGATAAATCAATATATATAAATTATAGGTTTGAAATTATTAGTTCTCTATGTCACACACATCCATTTTGACCGAACGGAAATTTACAATATAACCCTTTAACTCTTTTTTTACTATAATTTAAAAACATAAAATATTTTTAATCAAACAGTTAATATTTAACGCACCGTACGTATAATTAGAGGCAATATTTTTCTTAAATCAGTTAAGCAAAACATTCAAAAAATGTTTGTTATTCTTTTTTTTGTTGTTGAAGTACAACAAAATGTTTTTCTAAGCTTGTTGAGAATAAAATGATCGTTCACTAAAAAACAAGTCCGTTCATGTGTATTTAAAATATTGCACAATGGTTCCGTCCATAGACCAAAACGAGAAAGAACGTACGGAGTCGCTTTGAACGCGACTCTACTTTTATACCCGTACTCAGTCTGTACACATGTGATTTATGTGGAATCTTCAAATGTTTTATCAGTTTTTTACATTTTACATTTTACATTTATTTGATACATTGTCATCTACATCTACATCAGTTCTGCACAACAACACACGTACACTGCACGAGACAGCGTGCGAGTGTGACAGAGAACACAGCAGCAACCCTCAAAATTAATGTATATTTTGTTATGGTTGTAGACAGGAGGTAGGGGGCATCTCGCTGCCGAAAATTCTTTTGATTTCATTGTGGCTACAATAATGATCCGATCGGAAAAACCAAATTCGGGAATCTGGTAGATATGGTCATTTTCAACCATACTGTATTTTTGGTTTTTTATATCTACTCGAAAAAAAGGGTATATTGTATTTTTAAAAGTGGATGTGCGTAACATAGGAAGGGGTAATTTCCGACCATAGAAAAGTATATATATTCTTGATCAGCATCAATAGCCGAGTCGATATAGCCCTGTCTGTCCGTCCGTCTGTCCGTCTGTCCGTTTGTTCGTCGCCCATTGCTCGAGGCAAAAAAGATAGACAACCAAAGACAGACAGACTGATGTGTTCTCTCAACTCCTAGAAAAAGTTTAAAATTTCCGAATATATCCGCCCCCAAAGGGGCGCATAATTATGGCGTCCACAATTTTGAAAATAACAAAAACTAAAAAATGCAGAATCATAGAGTACAGCCCAAATCTATCAGGGGCCCAAATCAAATCGGATCGGATCATTAATATACCGTACAATATAAAAACATACGCAAAAATTTCGCTCCATCCCTTTCGCACTCACACAAAATCGTTTAATTTTTTTTTTCGTATAAATACAGCGCCTCGTTCTCAGAGACTATAAGAGAATAAGAACAACCAGAAATTTTTGCCAACTCCGTGATATCGCTTAGTGCAAGTTTATTTCAAAATTTTGCCACGCCCATCCCGCCCCCAAAAATACGAAAATCCACAATTTTGAAGATACGAAAAAAAATAAAAATGCAGTATTGTAGAGAATGACCATATCTACCAGATTCCCGAATTTGGTTAAGATCGGATCATTATTGTAGCCACAATGATCAAATGGAATTTACAAAGCAATCCCCAGTTCTTGCAGCGTAAATTTTCATTTATTGGGGTTGCATTGTCATCTACATCTCTCATCACACACACTAACGCTCAAACATGCTGACTCGTGCGTGTACGTGTGTTGTTGAATCAGCAACAGCAATCAAAAATTAATGTAGATTTCGATGACAGATGTAGCAAAAATGTAAAATGTAAAAAATGATAATTCATTTTAAAATTCCACATAAATAATGATCGGATATAAAACCAAAGTCGGGGAATTGGTAGATATGGTCATTTTCGACCATACTGTATTTTTGGTTCGTTCTATCTTCGAAATTGTGGATTTTCGTCTATTGGGGGCGGGAGTGGGCGTGGCAAAATTTTGAAACAAACTTGCACTGAAGCGATATCACAGGAGTCTAGGCAGAAAATTTGGTTGTTCTAGCTCTTATAGTCTCTGAGAACGAGGCGCTCATTTGTACGGAAAAAATCAAATCGACTCGATTTTGTGTGAGTGCGAAAGGGATGGAGCGAAGTTTTTGCATATGTTTTTGTCTATTGTGGCTATATAAAATGATCCGATCCGATTCAGATTTGGGCCCCTGATAGATATGGTCTTTCTCTATGATTCTGCATTTTTCGTTTTCTGCTATCTTCAAAATTGTGGACGCCACAGATGTGCGCCCTTTGTGGGGGGCGGAAGTGGGCGTGGCGGAATTTTTAAATGTTTTTTTCTAGGAGTGAGAGAACACATCAGTTAGGAAAAAAATTTGGTTCCGCTATCTCTTATAGCCTCCGAGCAATGGGCGACAAACAAGACGGACAGACGGACAGACAGCAATTAGCACAAATACAATATACCCTTTTACTCTTCGAGTACGGGTATATTTAAAAAAATGCATGCAAAAACAAATTGACAAAAAGTAAACAAACTGGGATTTTCTAAAAATAACATCAAAGATGTGAGACGTGTTCATTTTCAAAGCGCCGCTGCACGCAGTCGGAATTTTTCACAACTGAAGTGCACTTCGAACAGGTCTGTCGTTTAATTGACTTAACGAATTTAAGTAATTTTTAATTGATTTCTAAATTGAAGGTATTTATTTTAAGGTATTAAATTTAAAAAATAAACTTGTGTTGTAGTTATTTTAAAATTAATGGTTTAGTTTGACCTACTTTTGTACATTTTGTGTTTGTCTTTATTATGTGTACTTAAGGTTTTAGTCGTGTCGTATATTTATCTGATTCTTAAGGTAATAAAAAGAGTTAAAGGTAGTTGCGGATATTTGCGGAAGTTCGTGTAATCTTAAAGATTCTAACCCTCAGTCTTTTTTTTCAAGGGCAAATTTGCGCAACGGAGCGTCTAATTCGCCTTTTGTTGTCTTGAGTGTTTGTATTCGTCTTTCGTGTTTGTATACAATTTTCAATGACCATTTAATTAATTATATTTTCATTTTTTCCTTTAAATTTTCGATTTGGTTTTGAAAGGCAGTGTGTGTTTACACGCTTACATATTTTCAATTTATGGTGTACAAAAAAGGGTACCAACGCAGAAAAATTAAGTGATTGCTGATGTACAACAAAATATTGAAAATAACGGCTACATATCTGAATTGTCAGAGATTAAAAATCTATTGGCTACATTTGCAAAAAAATTGTTGATTTTTTTGGACTCGTTACGATCGTAAAAAATCTACAGTTCTCCGATATCAATGTGATTGGCTGGATCAAAAGGAACCAATTTTCCTAAAATGCACAAATAATAATGAACAGCAAATGGTGGAAAGTGCACATCGTGGTCGCCCAAAACTTGATTTTGTGGAGTCTTCAGCGAGAACAAAACGACGGCGTATAGCTCAGTTGACCGAAATAGACGAGTCCGCTGTTTCTGCTTTTACGCAATGAGCATCAAAAGCAAAATTTGTTGCCAGCAGAACCCATCGAAGTTATTTCGCTTTTAATGGATACCTCTATGACGAAACACCAATATTTACTGAAAAGAAACTTTGTAAACAGTAAAATATCCTTTGAATTTTTTTCCCAGTTATCAAAAGAGTTTTTTTTTAAATTTTGTATCGATTGTTCCTATGGGAGCTATAGGATATAGCCGTTCGATTTGTCCCATTTTTTGTTATGTGTTTAGAACATTTTTTTTTTATTTTTGTTAAAAATTTCATCACGATATGGCCATTGTTAGTATTTTTGGCCGCTCTTCCATACAAGCGGATCCACTGTGCATTGGTATTAAAAATATCGTCTGTTAAACATTGCATATGGGTAAAAAGCTTGCCGTACGAATTAATAGTGGTCGGGGCTCGTATAACACAGAAATCTCGAGAAATTTTGACGCGAGTGATTTATCAAATGAATTGAAAAATCCGTAAATGCCGCTGTATTTCTAGAAGATTTAATTTTTAGACACTTTCTTCGGAGTTCACGTGCAAGAATGAGAATTGTAGCACAGAGTTGTAGTCTATTGGAAAGAATTTTGTGAACTGCTGGTCTTTGTTTATTTTATTGTTTTTTTTATTAGGGATCTGAGAAAAAAAGTTGTGTAACAAACTACTACTGAACAACAAAATTTAATATTTTTTTTAATATTAAAGAGAAATGCCAATTTCCGGCTTAGCCACAGATCATCTAAGAAGGAGGCATCTAAAAAAAACAGAGTAACATGCAGGATGCTTAGGTTGATATCAGACCGGTTGTCCACTTTTGATACCACGTTGCATCTTTGTTATACCCGTACTCGAAGAGTAAAAAGGGTAAATTGTTTTTGTGGTAAAATTAAGCGTTAAGCGTTTTTAATAACTATTGCAAAAAGGTAGGTTTAAATAAAGAGCCGAGGATTTCACTTGGAAATACAATTTTATTAATTATATGAGGTAGCGGCAATACGCGTGTGTAGCTGGGGTATAAAAATGCACCGAAAGTTATGATAGTTACATCCAGACTGCTAGAGGGCAGGCGGACCGAATTGCCCGTGCCCCACTGCAAGAGGTAAAGAGAACGAAAGAAGCTCGGGCTGCTGCTGAGCCGAGTGCGAGCAATAGATAGAGAGAGAGAGAGAGCGCGGGAGAACAGCATAGATGCTGCAGCTGTAGTAGCGAAATGAGCATAAGCGTAACCATAAGCATAAGCAATTACAATATATACAATACAATTGAATAAGCAAACATATGTAGGTAGATTTACGTTAGGCTGCTCCACTAACTAACATAAAGTTTTTATAACTAAACATCGGGCTGGGTAACCCGACAGTGTATGTGTGCTCACACAATTTTAAAGATAACAGAAATCGCAGAAAAAGCAGAAACATAGAAAAAGCTCATATCTATCAGTGGCTTAAATCTAAATTGGATCGGATAATTAGTATAGACACAATGAAGAAAGCCATTTGGAGAAGCATCGTTCCCTCTCGCTCTCTATCACACACCAACGCTTCTGCTTTGCCCATTCGTTCAGATGAGCACCTGGATTTCAGAGGATTTCTAAACAATCGGGTGCAAAATACTTTGGAATTTCCGCTTTTATTGAGTAAAGTTTGTCCATTCTTTATAAAGTTGGATATCGCATAGAATATTCTATACAAAGGCCTTTTCGACATTCACTTTAACACGCGATAACACACGATTTCACTTGTAAATAATTGTAAATGTAAATAGTTGGAACGACATTAATGTCATTAATACATTAATCAATTAAATCAATAATAATTTAAATCAGTAATTAATTGAATCATTAATTAGTTAAATCATTGATTACACATATGTATTTTGACACGAACGGCAATTTAAATGATGTAATAATTTAACAATTTTTTTATCTATAATTTAAAATCATAAAATGCATTGTTATATAGTATATATACATATGTATTAATATTAATATGATGATTATTAATTTTGTTATACCTGTAATCGTAGAGTAAAAGGGTATATTGTAGTTGTGGTAAATGTGTGTAACCTACAGAAGGAAGCGTTTCTCACCCCATAAAGTATATATATTCTTGATCAGCACCAATAGCCGAGTCGATATAGCCATGTTTGTGCGTCCGTCTTGTTGAGCGCCCAGTGCTTGGAGACTAAAGAGCTAGAGCAAAGTAACTTTCTGTTCAAGTGTATTTCAAAATATCCGCCCCACCCCCTTAAACGACGAAAAACCACAATTTGAAGATAGAAATTAGAAAGAACGTACGGAGTCGCTTTTGAACGCGACTCTACTTTTTTACCCGTACTCAGTCAGTACACATGTGATTTATGTGGAATTTTCAAATGTTTTTTCAGTTTTTACATTATACATATTTTTGCTACATTGTCATCTACATCTACATCATCTGCATCACTTCTCACATCATCTACATCACTTCTCACGTACACTGCACGAGGCAGAATGTTGAGCAGTGTGTGAGCGAGAAGACAGAATCTGTAGCGACAATCATCCCCATAAATGACTTACTCATTTTATCACTGTGTCTACAATAATGAACCGATCTAAACCAAATTCGGAAATCTGGTAGATATGATCATTCCCAACGATACTGAATTTTTCGTTTTTATCTATCTTCAAAAGTGTGGACTTTCATCTTTTGTGGTGGCGGAAGGGGGCGTGGCGAAATTTTGAAATACACTTGTCTTGGTTTTTGGTATCACAGGAGTCTAGATAGAAAGTTTGGTTGCTCTAGCTCTATCTTTTATAGCCTACGAGCAATGGGCGACAAACAAGACGGACAGACAGACAGACAGACAGGGCTATATCAACTCGGCTATCGATGCTGATTAAGAATATATATACTTTATAGGTTCGGAAATTATTCCTTCTCTATGTCACACACATCCACTTTTACCACAAATACAATATACCCTTTTACTCTTCGAGTACGGGTATAAAAACATTATATTTTTAATCAAACAGTTAATATTTAACGCACCGTACGTATAATTAGAGGCAATATTTTTCTTATCAGCTAAGCAAAACATTCAAAAAAAAAATGTTTGTTATTATTTTTGTTGTTGAAGTACAACAAAATTTTTTTTTTCTAAGCTTAAGAGAATAAAATGATCGTTCAGAAAAAAACAAGTCCGCATGTGTTATCTACATTGCACAATGGTTCCGTCCATAGACCAAAATTAAAAAAATGCATGCGAAAACAAATTGACAAAAAGTAAACAAACTGTCTAACGGGATTTTCTAAAAAATAACATCAAAGATGTGAGACGTGTTCATTTTCAAAGCGCCGCTGCACGCAGTCGGAATTTTTCACAACTGAAGTGCACTTCGAACAGGTCTGTCGTTTAATTGACTTAACGAATTTAAGTAATTTTTAATTGATTTCTAAATTGAAGGTATTTATTTTAAGGTATTAAATTTAAAAAAATTAACTTGTGTTGTAGTTATTTTAAAATTAATGGTTTAGTTTGACCTACTTTTTGTACATTTTGTGTTTGTCTTTATTATGTGTACTTAAGGTTTTAGTCGTGTCGTATATTTATCTGATTCTTAAGGTAATAAAAAGAGTTAAAGGTAGTTGCGGATATTTGCGGAAGTTCGTGTAATCTTAAAGATTCTAACCCTCAGTCTTATTTTTTTCAAGGGCAAATTTGCGCAACGGAGCGTCTAATTCGCCTTTTGTTGTCTTGAGTGTTTGTATTCGTCTTTCGTGTTTTGTATACAATTTTCAATGACCATTTAATTAATTATATTTTCATTTTTTTTTTCCTTTAAATTTTCGATTTGGTTTTGAAAGGCAGTGTGTGTTTACACGCTTACATATTTTCAATTTATGGTGTACAAAAAAGGGTACCAACGCAGAAAAATTAAGTGATTGCTGATGTACAACAAAATATTGAAAATAACGGCTACATATCTGAATTGTCAGAGATTAAAAAATCGATTGGCTACATTTGCAAAAAAATTGTTGATTTTTGGACTCGTTACGATCGTAAAAAATCTACAGTTCTCCGATATCAATGTGATTGGCTGGATCAAAAGGAACCAATTTTCCTAAAATGCACAAATAATAATGAACAGCAAATGGTGGAAAGTGCACATCGTGGTCGCCCAAAACTTGATTTTTGTGGAGTCTTCAGCGAGAACAAAACGACGGCGTATAGCTCAGTTGACCGAAATAGACGAGTCCGCTGTTTCTGCTTTTACGCAATGAGCATCAAAAGCAAAATTTGTTGCCAGCAGAACCCATCGAAGTTATCTCGCTTTTAATGGATACCTCTATGACGAAACACCAATATTTACTGAAAAGAAACTTTGTAAACAGTAAAATATCCTTTGAATTTTTTCCCAGTTATCAAAGAGTTTTTTAAATTTTGTATCGATTGTTCCTATGGGAGCTATAGGATATAGCCGTTCGATTTGTCCCATTTTTTTTTGTTATGTGTTTAGAACATTTTTTTTTATTTTTGTTAAAAATTTCATCACGATATGGCCATTGTTAGTATTTTTGGCCGCTCTTCCATACAAGCGGATCCACTGTGCATTGGTATTAGAAATATCGTCTGTTAAACATTGCATATGGGTAAAAAGCATGCCGTACGAATTAATAGTGGTCGGGGCTCGTATAACACAGAAATCTCTAGAAATTTTGACGCGAGAGATTTATCAAATCAATCGAAAAAATCCGTAAATGCCACTGTATTTCTAGAGATTTCATTTTTTGACACTTTCTCCGGAGTTCACGTGCAAGAATGAGAATTGTAGCACAGAGTTGTAGTCTATTGGAAAGAATTTTGTGAACTGCTGGTCTTTGTTTATTTTATTGTTTTTATTAGGGATCTGAGAAAAAAAAAGTAACAAACTACTACTGAACAACAAAATTTAATATTTTTTTTAATATTAAAGAGAAATGCCAATTTCCGGCTTAGCCACAGATCATCTAAGAAGGAGGCATCTAAAAAAAAAACAGAGTAACATGCAGGATGCTTAGGTTGATATCAGACCGGTTGTCCACTTTTGATACCCACGTTGCATCTTTGTTATACCCGTACTCGAAGAGTAAAAAGGGTAAATTGTTTTTGTGGTAAAATTAAGCGTTAAGCGTTTTTTAATAGCTATTGCAAAAAGGTAGGTTTAAATAAAGAGCCGAGGATTTCACTTGGAAATACAATTTTATTAATTATATGAGGTAGCGGCAATACGCGTGTGTAGCTGGGGTATAAAAATGCACCGAAAGTTATGATAGTTACATCCAGACTGCTAGAGGGCAGGCGGACCGAATTGCCCGTGCCCCACTGCAAGAGGTAAAGAGAAAAAAAAGAAGCTCGGGCTGCTGCTGAGCCGAGTGCGAGCAATAGATAGAGAGAGAGAGAGAGCGCGGGAGAACAGCATAGATGCTGCAGCTGTAGTAGCGAAATGAGCATAAGCGTAACCATAAGCATAAGCAATTACAATATATACAATACAATTGAATAAGCAAACATATGTAGGTAGATTTACGTCAGGCTGCTCCACTAACTAACATAAAGTTTTTATAACTAAACATCGGGCTGGGTAACCCGACAGTGTATGTGTGCTCACACAATTTTAAAGATAACAGAAATCGCAGAAAAAAGCAGAAACATAGAAAAAGCTCATATCTATCAGTGGCTTAAATCTAAATTGGATCGGATAATTAGTATAGACACAATGAAGAAAGCCATTTGGAGGAGCATCGTTCCCTCTCGCTCTCTATCACACACCAACGCTTCTGCTTTGCCCATTCGTTCAGATGAGCACCTGGATTTCAGAGGATTTCTAAACAATCGGGTGCAAAATACTTTGGAATTTCCGCTTTTTATTGAGTAAAGTTTGTCCATTCTTTTTAAAGTTGGATATCGCATAGAATATTCTATACAAAGGCCTTTTCGACATTCACTTTAACACGCGATAACACACGATTTCACTTGTAAAATAATTGTAAATGTAAATAGTTGGAACGACATTAATGTCATTAATACATTAATCAATTAAATCAATAATAATTTAAATCAGTAATTAATTGAATCATTATTAGTTAAATCATTGATTACACATATGTATTTTGACACGAACGGCAATTTAAATGATGTAATAATTTAACAATTTTTTTATCTATAATTTAAAATCATAAAATGCATTGTTTATATAGTATATATATGTATTAATATTAATATGATGATGATGAGGAATATGCTTTGGCGGCCTTCCTAGACATAGAGGGAGCCTTCAACAACGTCAGGATCGAGTCAATAACGGCCGCACTGACCAAGATTGGCACACACCCGACGGTAACCTTATGGCTGGACAGCGTTCTCAGGAGCAGAACGATCAGCGCTGGTCTCGGCACCTCCTCTTCAGGAAGACGGTCACACGAGGTACTCCGCAGGGGGGTTATATCCCTCTCCTGTGGAACTTAGTCCTCAACGACCTTCTTCTTCAGTTGGGGAGGAGCGGATACAAGGTTGTGGCCTATGCGGATGATCTAGTGATACTGGTAACGGGTAAGTTCCTACCTACAATCAGTGATCTTCTGGAATCTGCACTGGGAACGACCGCGAGCTGGGCACACCAAAACGGTCTGGGGGTTAACCCCAAAAGACAGAACTGGTGTTGTTCTCACGAAAATACAAGATACCAAACTTCAAACTACCAGCAATTGGTGGAACGACGCTTGAGTTATCGAAAGAAGCCAAGTATCTTGGTGTCATCCTAGACTCCAAACTCTCTTGGAAGAGAAACACGGAGGAAAGGAAGAAAAAAGGCAATGGCTGCTTTCTACATCTGTAGGAAGACCTTTGGACGGACATGGGGCTTACAACCGCACATCATCCATTGGATGTACACAGCGGTAATAAGACCCATTCTGACATATGAAAGCTTGGTGTGGTGGGAAGCGGCCAACACCAAATCCCACCTCGAGAACCTCCGGAATTCAGCGGACGGCATGCCTTGGAGTCACTGGATCCCTCAGATCCACCCCACAGGCTGCTCTGGACACCATGCTAAACCTGGAGCCCATAGACCTCCACCTTAAGTGCAAGGCTGAGACAAGTGCCGCGAGGCTTTTCAGCTGCGCGGTTCTTCAAACCATCGCCTTATGGCCACGCCACAATACTTCGTAAGGAGGAAAGTGGAACGGACGAACGGAGCGACTACTGTGTCTCGGAGTTTTTCATGGAAGAGGAATTTTAAAGGACACATACCGGAAAAGAGGAATGGACGCGTAACGCTGCTCTTGGGCAGAACGTGCTCTCCATCTTCACTGACGGGTCAAAAGACAGCCGAAGGGACAGGAGCAGGAATCTTCTCTGAAGAACTAGCAACCAACATATCCCTAAGACTACCAGACTGGTGCAGTGTATTTCAGGCGGAGATATACGCAGTATGGCAAGCGGCAAAGTTGATATACACCTTGGAGATACCTCAGAGGAACATAGCAATCTGTGTTGACAGCCAAGCTGCTATCAAAGCCCTGGTTTCCTGTAAAATCACGAGCAGACTCGTACGTGACACAGTGGACGCGCTAAACCAGATCGGAGCGCACTCAATCACACTCACGTGGGTCCCGGGTCACACCGACATCGCGGGCAACGAGAGTGCGGACGAGTGTGCCAGAAATGGATCGGCCAAACCACTGGCGGACGCAGTCAGCGATATACGGAGGCCTCTGCGAGACATCATCTCGCAGATGATGGGTCGAGCTAGAACGAGATCAGACAGACGGTGGAACGCAACACCCAACTGTGAGATCTCTCGCTCGCTCTGGCCCCACTATGACCCTAAACGCACTAAGACTCTCCTAGGTTTCAGGAAGAGTCAGATGCGAACACTGACAGGAGTTATAACGGGGCACTGTGTCATCGGCCACATGGCCACTAGGTACAGATTGCCCCATCATGACTTCTGCCGCAGCTGCGGGGACGAGGAGGAAATGAGAGAGCATCCAGCATCTTCTCTGTGGCTGTCCTGCACTCATGGAAAGGCGTCACCGAATACTCGGCAGCGCCTTTCACGAGGGCTTGGATAGCCTGGCAAACATGCCTTTGGAGAGGCTGATGCTCTTTTTGTTGAGGCCTCGGGATGGTTCACGAAATCTCCCTAGGCGACGGACGTAATCCCCATGACGAGTGTGGGCATCACAATGGGCAATTCTTGCCTCCGAGTGACCTCGACTTAGGTGGATCAGCCCTATAAACCTAACCTAACCTAATATGATGATTATTAATTTTGTTATACCTGTAATCGTAGAGTAAAAGGGTATATTGTAGTTGTGGTAAATGTGTGTAACCTACAGAAGGAAGCGTTTCTCACCCCATAAAGTATATATATTCTTGATCAGCACCAATAGCCGAGTCGATATAGCCATGTTTGTGCGTCCGTCTTGTTGAGCGCCCAGTGCTTGGAGACTAAAAAGAGCTAGAGCAAAGTAACTTTCTGTTCAAGTGTATTTCAAAATATCCGCCCCACCCCTTAAACGACGAAAAACCACAATTTGAAGATAGAAATTTAGAAAGAACGTACGGAGTCGCTTTGAACGCGACTCTACTTTTATACCCGTACTCAGTCAGTACACATGTGATTTATGTGGAATTTTCAAATGTTTTATCAGTTTTTACATTATACATATTTTTGCTACATTGTCATCTACATCTACATCATCTGCATCACTTCTCACATCATCTACATCACTTCTCACGTACACTGCACGAGGCAGAATGTGTGAGCAGTGTGTGAGCGAAGACAGAATCTGTAGCGACAATCATCCCCATAAATGACTTACTCATTTTATCACTGTGTCTACAATAATGAACCGATCTAAACCAAATTCGGAAATCTGGTAGATATGATCATTCCCAACGATACTGAATTTTTCGTTTTTATCTATCTTCAAAAGTGTGGACTTTCATCTTTTTTGTGGTGGCGGAAGGGGGCGTGGCGAAATTTTGAAATACACTTGTCTTGGTTTGGTATCACAGGAGTCTAGATAGAAAGTTTGGTTGCTCTAGCTCTATCTTTTATAGCCTACGAGCAATGGGCGACAAACAAGACGGACAGACAGACAGACAGACAGACAGGGCTATATCAACTCGGCTATCGATGCTGATTAAGAATATATATACTTTATAGGTTCGGAAATTATTCCTTCTCTATGTCACACACATCCACTTTTACCACAAATACAATATACCCTTTTACTCTTCGAGTACGGGTATAAAACATTATATTTTTAATCAAACAGTTAATATTTAACGCACCGTACGTATAATTAGAGGCAATATTTTTCTTATCAGCTAAGCAAAACATTCAAAAAAATGTTTGTTATTATTTTTGTTGTTGAAGTACAACAAAATTTTTTTTTTTCTAAGCTTAAGAGAATAAAATGATCGTTCAGAAAAAACAAGTCCGCATGTGTTATCTACATTGCACAATGGTTCCGTCCATAGACCAAAATTAAAAAATGCATGCGAAAACAAATTGACAAAAAGTAAAACAAACTGTCTAACGGGATTTTCTAAAAAAAATAACATCAAAAAGATGTGAAGACGTGTTCATTTTCAAAGCGCCGCTGCACGCAGTCGGAATTTTTTTCACAACTGAAGTGCACTTCGAACAGGTCTGTCGTTTAATTGACTTAACGAATTTAAGTAATTTTTTAATTGATTTCTAAATTGAAGGTATTTATTTTAAGGTATTAAATTTAAAAAATAAACTTGTGTTGTAGTTATTTTTAAAATTAATGGTTTAGTTTGACCTACTTTTTGTACATTTTGTGTTTGTCTTTATTATGTGTACTTAAGGTTTTAGTCGTGTCGTATATTTATCTGATTCTTAAGGTAATAAAGAGTTAAAAGGTAGTTGCGGATATTTGCGGAAGTTCGTGTAATCTTAAAGATTCTAACCCTCAGTCTTATTTTTTTCAAGGGCAAATTTGCGCAACGGAGCGTCTAATTCGCCTTTTTGTTGTCTTGAGTGTTTGTATTCGTCTTTCGTGTTTTGCATACAATTTTCAATGACCATTTAATTAATTATATTTTCATTTTTTCCTTTAAATTTTCGATTTGGTTTTGAAAGGCAGTGTGTGTTTACACGCTTACATATTGTAACGAACCGTTACATTTACACTCACCATATTATACCATATGTAATACTTTATAAGACCCAATACAGAACACAAAACACCATACCACATTTTGTAACAACACAAACACCATACATCTGACACTGTACAATTTCCACGTCCCACGCGCCGATCGATTTCTGCCGAATCGACACACGCGCCATAATTTCCACAAGAGTTACCCAACTCCAGTTTCCCCGAGTTACACAACTCCACGCAGGTCATTCCTCGGTACGACCGAGCCAATGACCACAACCTAGACTCAGCTCATTTCTCGGTGCATCCGAGGCAATGACCGTGTCGGTGGCACGCGCTGGAGAACCCGACACCAACCCAGCACCCAGACTTGCGGACTCAGCACTCGAGATCGGGCTTAAATAGCCCGAGCCCTCGATCAATCAGGGCAGTCCATCGCCTATCCTAAAACACGGCAGTCCATCGCCTATCATAAGCCAAAACGGCAGTCTAACAGCCAACGGTATTGGCAGTACATCGCCTATTTTAAACCGTGTCGGCAGGTCACCAATTCGCCAGTAACAACAATCGATCCGCCGCGATTCCCCATACACAAGACAATTATACGACAAAATAAATACATTAAAGAAAGTGAAATCAAAACAAAACCCAACAACGTGTCATCAATTCTTCGCCGAACCCTCAACGGAAATAAGGTAAACCCAACCAAATATTACCAAACACCAAAAACTCTGGTGTCAGCACTTTCCTCACCGAGCGCGACAAGGAACGGTGTTAACGTTCTTGTTCATCGCCAAGTGCGAATTACCTACACGGTAATTAGACCCTACGCCTGCTCCACTTTCGGTCTCACGGCCAAGCCTTTGTTTTGAAGTCCCAGCAATCTACAAAAATTCTTGTAGAGAACCCTGGACAGACTGAGCTTACCTCAGTCTGAAATAAGGTATCATTACAAGTGGCGCCCGAGCAGGGACTTTCGGAAACTTTAAAGAGATTTCAAAGCCAACCTTCTGGCAACTTTAAGGAAACTTAAAGAGAAACCTTAACACGAGGCTACGTGGATTAAAGACCCACGGCCATCGAGACAGAATATAAGAGCTAATCGTAGAAGTCCGGTAAAACAAATTCGCCACCCGAATCAAGTCGCGAGTGCCGGGAAAGTAAAACGCAGTGATCAAGTGAAAAGTGCCCAAAACAACACAACGAAAAATCACCATGGAAGCCTACGAAGACGACGCGAGCATTGATTTCCACACCAGCGAGCCAGTCGCCAATCCAGGCGTCAGCATCGGCTGGATCTACAAGCGCCGCCGAGATGAGCTGGAGGCCTTCGCCAAGGAATTCGAATTTGACACCGAAGGAACTGTTGAAGAGTTGCGCAAGAACTTTGCCATACTAGTCGCCGGACCACTCCCGCCGGGTGCCTGGACTCGCTTGGCAGAACTCGAGAGACAATACGCAAGACCAGCAGGACGCTCCAAGTCCCCGTTGCCCACTACTCCAGGACCAGCAGGCACCGGAAGATGGGACCCCAAAGCCAGCTTGCATGTCCCCGCAGCCCCAGAGCCCGCGCCGCGACCACCAGCGGTCACAGCCGCCGATCTTCCAAGGCCACCCACTATGGAAACCTCCCGTGCGCCCACACAGAGAATTATACCATCGATTGACGCACCCATAATCGGGCCCGACTATAACCACGTCGCACGCACGGCAGAACGCATCCGCGGATGGGGTATCCAGTTCAACGGAGAAGATGACCCACTATCGTTTCTGGAACTACTCGAGGAACGCGCCCGAGCCTACGGGTGGACACCAACCAACTGCCTCGGGCATGGCCGAACTACTCACCGACCGAGCCAGTCGCTGGCACCGTACCAGCCAACTACAGGGTAGTTCCTGGGCATATTTCCGCCAGGAGTTTCTGACGTATTTTCTGCCGCCAAGGTATTTCGAACAATTGGAGGACCAGATCCGAGGCCGCAAGCAAGCGGTGGGAGAACCATTCAAAGACTATCTCATCGAGATACGGCTACTCATGCACCATGCCGAGTACGACCTAGTTAAGGAACTCTATAGGATCTACGACAACGCCCTGCCAGGACTCCAACTATACGTGCGACGAGACGAACTGGAAAGTTTGTCACAGCTAACCCGATTAGCGGCAGAGTACGAGCTTATTCACGAGAGGAAACACGCAACGACTCCCGCACCCATGCGAATCCCACCAAGAGACACCAGGCCGGCAAGACACCCAGACCGCAGAGAAGGTGAGTCCTACCGTACCCCTTTCGGAGACCCCAGTGGGATTCAGCCGACACACCGCGCAGACAGTCATCGAATCAAAATAATGCAACGAACCACGACGTCGCCCATCGAATGGTCACCACTCCCATTTCCAACCCTCGCGCAGCCTGTCGCCGATGTGGTCAAGCTGGACACGCTGCCTACGACTGCACCAACGCTTCGATCCTATTCTGCTGGGAATGTGGAAAGCGCGGCACTCGAACCGTCGACTGCTGCCCGCCACGTCGGGGAAACGACACGCGTCCTCAACTGACCCGGGATCAGCCGAGAACGACGCCTCCCCAGACCCGCGACTAAGCAACCCACTACACGTGAACGACGGCCGAATAGTGGCGATAGTGACAATAGGAGGACAAACAACGGAGGCCACCATCGACACCGGGGCATCCCGAAGTTTCGTCAGCGACAACCTGGCCCGACAACTAAACAACAACTCCAACCTGCAAGATGCATGCGTCCGCATACGCCTGGCTGACGACTCAGTCAGAGATCACACAAGTTCTACTGGCGCACATCAAGCTGGATCAACGAGAGGCCCAAATCCCACTCCTGGTCCTCCCTAACATGCTGGAGCAAGTTATAGTCGGCATGGACTTCCTATGTGCCATCGAAACGACGATCCAATGCGGCACCACGCTGCTAAAGCTACAAGATCGCCACCTCACGCCAACGCCACCGTCAGTTCAATCCAACCATGTACAAATCACCGAACCCAGCACCAAGAAATCTAGGTCAACAGCGAACACACTTCCCCGACCTACCACAAAGAATACGGCCCCCAATATCACAACGAAGAATACGACACCGAAACCAACCACAGCGAACACACGTCCCCGACCTACCCCAAAGAAAGACGGCCCAATAATGCAACGAAGAATACGACACCGAAACCAACCACAGCGAAAGCGAAGAACCGGCCCACAACGGAAAACACGAATCCGAAGCAAGCACCGGTAAACTGCAACCAAGCAAACGGGAAAGCGAATCCCACGGCCACTACGGAGCACCCGCGTCCTAAGCCAAACCCGGGGAACACACATCCCAAACACACCACGAGGATCTCACACACGAGACAAGAATCAACACACTTGAACCAGGCGCTCGCCACAGGAAGCCCAGGATCAAAACAAACTACGGGGCACACGCACCCCGAACCCACCACAAGGATCTCACCCACGAGACAAACCCCAACGAACTGGAACCCGCTCGACACAGGAAG
The DNA here is from genome assembly GCA_009664405.1 of Drosophila bifasciata. Lineage (NCBI taxonomy): Eukaryota > Metazoa > Arthropoda > Insecta > Diptera > Drosophilidae > Drosophila > Drosophila bifasciata. Next base: position 22,576,583 of record CM019044.1, read on the forward strand.
CCCAGGTCCAAGTTCAGCCACCGCGCACCCATGCACCCTACCCTCAACGGAGAAGGTGAACCCACGGACACCCTCAGAGACGACAACCAGCCCCGAACAACGAAAACGGCAGCAACAGTGCAACAACCAAACCACGAGGGAAACAGCCACGCAAATCCCTTGCTGGTCGGGTCCAATCATCGAACTAATATCCACAGAACCTCTCCACTCGGAACCGGAATCTAGCTCGATGACCCCCGAAACACCGACCGCAGCCCTGTCGTACCCACGGCCGACGCCACACCGATTTTCGCCAACCCACTGGAGTACCTTCCGCGTACTGACGTGCCCACTAGCGCCATGCACCACGCCATGCCTAACACCACGTCCGAAATCTTCGTCGCCCAAACAAGTCGTTGCTGCGAACACAGAGTCGTCACTGAGACCCGCCTGGCCATACGTAGATCTGGAGACATTACCCCCAGATATACCGCCAGACCCACGAAGCTACGCCACTCACGGCCAATGCTACCCCGATCGTCGCCCACATAAGCGACTACCCACGTAGGATCGAACACCCCAGCGCGTTCGACACAACTATCCTCCCAGAAGACCCCTGCCAGCCCAAGGATCCTGACACCCCCTGATCTCACCGAACCCGATCCAGAACTGATCTCCGATCCCTGGCCGCCGGACATGGCGCCACAGATCCAAGAATTTCTGGACACAGAACTTCCAAAGTTCAATAATCTCCACGGGACCTCCAACATAGCCGAGCACACCATCGTCATGAGGGATAATCGACCCATCAAACAGAGGTACTACCCAAAGAACCCCGCCATGATGCGGATTATCGATGAGCAAGTCGACCAATTGATCCAAGAAGGTCTCATCGAACCCTCACGAAGCCCGCACAGCGCCCCCATCGTACTCGTACGTAAAAAGAACGGCAAATGGCGCATGTGCGTTGACTACCGACAACTCAACACTCACTCTATTCCTGACGCCTACCCACTGCCCAGAATCAACTACATCTTGGAGCGCCTACAGAACGCACGCTTCATAACCACCCTCGATCTAAAAAACGGATACTGGCAAATACCCATGGCCAACGGAAGCAGAGAAGCCACCGCCTTCACGGTCCCCGGCAGAGGTCTCTATCAATGGAAAGTGATGCCCTTCGGATTACATTCTGCACCAGCAACATTCCAACGGGCCCTTGATACCGTGATCGGAGCCGACATGGAACCCTACGCATTCGCCTATTTAGACGACATTGTCGTCGTCGGACGAGACTTCAAGGACCACCTACACAACCTGGCAATAGTCCTCTTTCGCCTTCGAAAAGCGAATCTGCGGATAAACGCGGAAAAGTGCACATTTTTCCAAAACCGGATCAAATATCTTGGTCACGTCATCAGCGAAGAAGGTATCCACACGGACCCCGACAAGATTGCCGCCGTCAAAGAACTCAAGCCACCCACGAACCTAAAAGAACTACGTCAGTGCATCGGAATGGCATCCTGGTACCGAAGATTTGTGCCAAACTTTGCTACAGTAGTCCAACCAATGTCTCAGCTCAGATCAACAAGCGGCCTTCGACCAACTAAAGGAACTACTCACGACCGCTCCTGTACTTGCTTGCCCCGATTTCAACGTCAAGTTCTCACTACAAACCGATGCGAGCAACCTCGGCATAGGCGCCGTACTCACGCAGGAGATCGAAGGAAAGGAACGCGTCATCGCCTATGTCAGCCGACGCTTGAACCAGGCCGAAGGAAACTACTCCGCTACAGACAAGGAATGCCTCGCCGTAATTTGGGCAATCCGAAAACTACGATGCTACCTAGAGGGATACCGGTTCGACGTTATAACAGACCATCTCGCGCTGAAATGGCTAAATACTCTGGAAAGCCCCTACGGAAGAATAGCGAGATGGGCGCTCGAACTCCAACAGTATCAGTACGACGTCCACTATAGACCAGGGAAACAAAACGTGGTTGCCGATGCCCTGTCCCGACAACCCTTGGAGACGCTAGCAAGAATCAAAGAGGACGCAACATCTTGCCCCTGGCTCACACGAAGGATTCAGCAAACCAAAGAAGAACCCGATAAATACCCCGACTACGTTTTCGAAAATGGAGAACTCTACAGACATCTGGGCCACGGAGCCGACGATCACGACCATGTCTGAGGAAGCAAACGACACCAGCGATCACAACGACCCCCTGACGACGGAAAACCACCAATAGAAACGCCAAAACACGTTGGCCAGAAACTTTGCCGACCCAGGGTAACCAAAGCGGCCAATTGCAACCCCACCCGGAAGAAAGGGGTGGGGGGTGTAACGAACCGTTACATTTACACTCACCATATTATACCATATGTAATACTTTATAAGACCCAATACAGAACACAAAACACCATACCACATTTTGTAACAACACAAACACCATACATCTGACACTGTACAATTTCCACGTCCCACGCGCCGATCGATTTCTGCCGAATCGACACACGCGCCATAATTTCCACAAGAGTTACCCAACTCCAGTTTCCCCGAGTTACACAACTCCACGCAGGTCATTCCTCGGTACGACCGAGCCAATGACCACAACCTAGACTCAGCTCATTTCTCGGTGCATCCGAGGCAATGACCGTGTCGGTGGCACGCGCTGGAGAACCCGACACCAACCCAGCACCCAGACTTGCGGACTCAGCACTCGAGATCGGGCTTAAATAGCCCGAGCCCTCGATCAATCAGGGCAGTCCATCGCCTATCCTAAAACACGGCAGTCCATCGCCTATCATAAGCCAAAACGGCAGTCTATCAGCCAACGGTATCGGCAGTACATCGCCTATTTTAAACCGTGTCGGCAGGTCACCAATTCGCCAGTAACAACAATCGATCCGCCGCGATTCCCCATACACAAGACAATTATACGACAAAATAAATACATTAAAGAAAGTGAAATCAAAACAAAACCCAACAACGTGTCATCAATTCTTCGCCGAACCCTCAACGGAAATAAGGTAAACCCAACCAAATATTACCAAACACCAAAAACTCTGGGTGTCAGCACTTTTTCCTCACCGAGCGCGACAAGGAACGGTGTTAACGTTCTTGTTCATCGCCAAGTGCGAATTACCTACACGGTAATTAGACCCTACGCCTGCTCCACTTTCGGTCTCACGGCCAAGCCTTTGTTTTTGAAGTCCCAGCAATCTACAAAAATTCTTGTAGAGAACCCTGGACAGACTGAGCTTACCTCAGTCTGAAATAAGGTATCATTACAATATTTTCAATTTATGGTGTACAAAAAAGGGTACCAACGCAGAAAAATTAAGAGAAGTGATTGCTGATGTACAACAAAATTTTGAAAATAACGGCTACATATCTGAATTGTCAGAGATTAAAAAATCTATTGGCTACATTTGCAAAAAAAAAATTGTTGATTTTTTGGACTCGTTACGATCGTAAAAATCTACAGTTCTCCGATATCAATGTGATTGGCTGGATCAAAAGGAACCAATTTTCCTAAAATGCACAAATAATAATGAACAGCAAATGGTGGTGCACGAAGTGCACATCGTGGTCCCAAAACTTGATTTTGTGGAGTCTTCAGCGAGAACAAAACGACGGCGTATAGCTCAGTTGACCGAAATAGACGAGTCCGCTGTTTCTGCTTTACGCAATGAGCATCAAAAGCAAAATTTGTTGCCAGCAGAACCCATCGAAGTTATTTCGCTTTTTAATGGATACCTCTATGACGAAACACGAATATTTACTGATAAGAAACTTTGTAAACAGTAAAATATCCTTTGAATTTTTTCCCAGTTATCAAAGAGTTTTTTTTTAATTTTGTATCGATTGCTCCTATGGGATCTATAGGATATAGCCGTTCGATTTGTCCCATTTTTTTGTTATGTGTTTAGACCATTTTTTTTTATTTTTGTTAAAAATTTCATCACGCTATGGCCATTGTTAGTATATTTGGCCTCTCTTCCATACAAGCGGATCCACTGTGCATTGGTATTAGAAATATCGTCTGTTAAACATTGCATATGGGTAAAAAAGCATGCCGTACGAATTAATAGTGGTCGGGGCTCGTATAACACAGAAATCTCTAGAAATTTTGACGCGAGAGATTTATCAAATCAATCGAAAAATCCGTAAATGCCACTGTATTTCTAGAGATTTCATTTTTTTGGACACTTTCTCCGGAGTTCACGTGCAAGAATGAGAATTGTAGCACAGAGTTGTAGTCTATTGGAAAGAATTTTGTGAACTGCTGGTCTTTGTTTATTTTATTGTTTTTTTTATTAGGGATCTGAGAAAAAAAAGTTGTGTAACAAACTACTACTGAACAACAAAATTTAATATTTTTTTTTAATATTAAAGAGAAATGCCAATTTCTGGCTTAGCCACAGATCATCTAAGAAGGAGGCAATTTAAAAAAAAACAGAGTAACATGTAGGATGCTTAGGTCGATATCAGACCGGTTGTCCACTTTTGATACCACGTTGCATCTTTGTTATACCCCTACTCGAAGAGTAAAAGGGTATATTGTTTTTGTGGTAAAATTAAGCGTTAAGCGTTTTTAATAGCTATTGCAAAAAGGTAGGTTTAAATAAAGAGCCGAGGATTTCAATTGGAAATACAATTTTATTAATTATATGAGGTAGCGGCAATACGCGTGTGTAGCTGGGGTATAAAAATGCACCGAAAGTTATGATAGTTACATCCAGACTGCTAGAGGGCAGGCGGACCGAATTGCCCGTGCCCCACTGCAAGAGGTAAAGAGAACGAAAGAAGCTCGGGCTGCTGCTGAGCCGAGTGCAAGCAATAGATAGAGTGAGAGAGAGAGAGAGCGCGGGAGAACAGCATAGATGCTGCAGCTGTAGTAGCGAAATGAGCATAAGCGTAACCATAAGCATAAGCAATTACAATATTTACAATACAATCGAATAAGCAAACATATGTAGGTAGATTTACGTTAGGCTGCTCCACTAACTAACATAAAGTTTTTATAACTAAACATCGGGCTGGGTAACCCGACAGTGTATGTGTGCTCACACAATTTTAAAGATAACAGAAATCGCAGAAAAAAGCAGAAACATAGAAAAAGCTCATATCTATCAGTGGCTTAAATCTAAATTGGATCGGATAATTAGTATAGACACAATGAAGAAAGCCATTTGGAGGAGCATCGTTCCCTCTCGCTCTCTATCACACACCAACGCTTCTGCTTTGCCCATTCGTTCAAATGAGCACCTGGATTTCAGAGACTGTAAGAGCTAGAGAAATCAAACTTTCTGTCCAAACTCTTGTGAAACCACTTCAGTACAAGTTTATTTCGAAATTTCGCCACGCCGCCTGGATCGGATTGTCGGATTGTGAGTGTCAGATCCTTTCAAAAAGTCATTGGGACTTTTGGGAAGTATATCGACTCGGCTATTGGTGCTGATCAAGAATATATATACTTCATAGGTTCGGAAATTATTCCTTCTCTATGTCACACACATCCACTTTTACCACAAATACAATATGCCCTTTTACTCTTCGAGTACGGGTATAAAAACATTATATTTTTAATCAAACAGTTAATATTTAACGCACCGTACGTATAATTAGAGGCAATATTTTTCTTATCAGTTAAGCAAAACATTCAAAAAAATGTTTGTTATTATTTTTGTTGTTGAAGTACAACAAAACTTTTTTTTTCTAAGCTTAAGAGAATAAAATGATCGTTCAGAAAAAAACAAGTCCGCATGTGTTATCTACATTGCACAATGGTTCCGTCCATCGACCAAAATTAAAAAAATGCATGCGAAAACAAATTGACAAAAAGTAAACAAACTGTCTAACGGGATTTTCTAAAAATAACATCAAAGATGTGAGACGTGTTCATTTTCAAAGCGCCGCTGCACGCAGTCGGAATTTTTCACAACTGAAGTGCACTTCGAACAGGTCTGTCGTTTAATTGACTTAACGAATTTAAGTAATTTTTAATTGATTTCTAAATTGAAGGTATTTATTTTAAGGTATTAAATTTAAAAAAATAAACTTGTGTTGTAGTTATTTTAAAATTAATGGTTTAGTTTGACCTACTTTTTTGTACATTTTGTGTTTGTCTTTATTATGTGTACTTAAGGTTTTAGTCGTGTCTTATATTTAACTGATTCTTAAGGTAATAAAAGAGTTAAAGGTAGTTGCGGATATTTGCGGAAGTTCGTGTAATCTTAAAGATTCTAACCCTCAGTCTTATTTTTTCAAGGGCAAATTTGCGCAACGGAGCCTCTAATTCGCCTTTTGTTGTCTTGAGTGTTTGTATTCGTCTTTCGTGTTTGTATACAATTTTCAATGACCATTTAATTAATTATATTTTCATTTTTTCTTTTAAATTTTCGATTTGGTTTTGAAAGGCGATTCGTATCAGGTTGTGTTTACACGCTTGAATATTTTCAATTTATGGTGTACAAAGAAGGGTACCAACGCAGAAAAATTAAGTGATTGCTGATGTACAACAAAATTTTGAAAATAACGGCTACATATCTGAATTGTCAGAGATTAGAAAATCTATTGGCTACATTTGCAAACAAATTGTTGATTTTTGGACTCGTTACGATCGTAAAAAATCTACAGTTCTCCGATATCAATGTGATTGGCTGGATCAAAAGGAACCAATTTTCCTAAAATGCACAAATAATAATGAACAGCAAATGGTGGAAAGTGCACATCGTGGTCGCCCAAAACTTGATTTTGTGGAGTCTTCAGCGAGAACAAAACGACGGCGTATAGCTCAGTTGACCGAAATAGACGAGTCCGCTGTTTCTGGCTTACGCAATGAGCATCAAAAGCAAAATTTGTTGCCAGCAGAACCAATCGAAGTTATTTCGCTTTTAATGGATACCTCTATGACGAAACACCAATATTTACTGAAAAGAAACTTTGTAAACAGTAAAATATCCTTTGAATTTTTTCCCAGTTATCAAAGAGTTTTTTTAAATTTTGTATCGATTGTTCCTATGGGAGCTATAGGATATAGCCGTTCGATTTGTCCCATTTTTTTTTGTTATGTGTTTAGAACATTTTTTTTATTTTTGTTAAAAATTTCATCACGCTATGGCCATTGTTAGTATTTTTGGCCGCTCTTCCATACAAGCGGATCCACTGTGCATTGGTATTAGAAATATCGTCTGTTAAACATTGCATATGGGTAAAAAAGCTTTAATTTTTTAGACACTTTCTTCGGAGTTCACGTGCAAGAATGAGAATTGTAGCACAGAGTTGTAGTGAATTGGAAAGAATTTTGTGAACTGCTGGTCTTTGTTTATTTTATTTTTTTTATTAGGGATCTGAGAAAACAGTTGTGTAACAAACTACTACTGAACAACAAAATTTAATATTTTTTTTAATATTAAAGAGAAATGCCAATTTCCGGCTTAGCCACAGATCATCTAAGAAGGAGGCAATTAAAAAAAAAAAAAAAAACAGAGTAACATGTAGGATGCTTAGGTTGATATCAGACCGGTTGTCCACTTTTTGATACCACGTTGCATCTTTGTTATACCCCTACTCGAAGAGTAAAAGGGTATATTGTTTTTGTGGTAAAATTAAGCGTTAAGCGTTTTTAATAGCTATTGCAAAAGGTAGGTTTAAATAAAGAGCCGAGGATTTCAATTGGAAATACAATTTTATTAATTATATGAGGTAGCGGCAATAAGCGTGTGTAGCTGGGGTATAAAAATGCACCGAAAGTTATGATAGTTACATCCAGACTGCTAGAGGGCAGGCGGACCGAATTGCCCGTGCCCCACTGCAAGAGGTAAAGAAAACGAAAGAAGCTCGGGCTGCTGCTGAGCCGAGTGCGAGCGATAGATAGAGAGAGAGAGAGAGCGCGGGAGAACAGCATCTATGCTGCAGCTGTAGTAGCGAAATGAGCATAAAGCGTAACCATAAGCATAAGCAATTACAATATTTACAATACAATCGAATAAGCAAACATATGTAGGTAGATTTACGTTAGGCTGCTCCACTAACTAACATAAAGTTTTTATAACTAAACATCGGGCTGGGTAACCCGACAGTGTATGTGTGCTCACACAATTTTAAAGATAACAGAAATCGCAGAAAAAAGCAGAAACATAGAAAAAGCTCATATCTATCAGTGGCTTAAATCTAAATTGGATCGGATAATTAGTATAGACACAATGAAGAAAGCCATTTGGAGAAGCATCGTTCCCTCTCGCTCTCTATCACACACCAACGCTTCTGCTTTGCCCATTCGTTCAGATGAGCACCTGGATTTCAGAGACTGTAAGAGCTAGAGAAATCAAACTTTCTGTCCAAACTCTTGTGAAACCACTTCAGTACAAGTTTATTTCGAAATTTCGCCACGCCGCCTGGATCGGATTGTCGGGTTGTGAGTGTCAGATCCTTTCAAAAAGTCATTGGGAAGAACAAGGACTTTTGGCCCTTTCTAAACAATCGGATGAAAAATACTTTGGAATTTCCGCTTTTATTGAGTAAAAGTTTGTCCATTTTTTTTTAAAGTTGGATAATATTAAATAATAATAATAATTAATAAAAAAATATAATAATAATAATTTAAATCAGTAATTAATTGAATCATTAATTAGTTAAATCATTGATTACACATATGTGTTTTGACACGAACGGCAATTTAAATTATGTAATAATTTTTACAATTTTTATCTATAATTTAAAATCATTAAATGCATTGTTATATAGTATATATACATATGTATTAATATTAATATGATGATTATTAATTTTGTTATACCTGTAATCGTAGAGTAAAAGGGTATATTTGTAGTTGCGGTAAAATGTGTAACCTACAGAAGGAAGCGTTTCTGACCCCATAAAGTATATATATTCTTGATCAGCACCAATAGCCGAGTCGATATAGCCATGTTTGTGCGTCCGTCTTGTTGAGCGCCCAGTGCTTGGAGACTAAAAGAGCTGGAGCAAAGTAACTTCCTGTTCAAGTGTATTTCAAAATATCCGCCCCACCCCCTTAAACGACGAAAGACCACAATTTGAAGATAGAAATTAGAAAGAACGTACGGAGTCGCTTTGAACGCGACTCTACTTTTTTACCCGTACTCAGTCAGTACACATGTGATTTATGTGGAATTTTCAAATGTTTTTGTCAGTTTTTACATTATACATATTTTGCTACATTTTTATCAACATCTACATCATCTACATCACTTCTCACACGTACACTGCACTAGGCAAAATGTGGGAGCAGTGTGTGAGCATCAAAAAGACGGAATCTGTAGCGACAATCATCTCCATAAATGACTTACTCATTTTATCACTGTGGCTACAATAATGATCCGAAAAACCAAATTCGGGAATCTGGTAGATATGATCATTCCCTACGATACTGATTTTTTTGTTTATCTATCTTCAAAAGTGTGGACTTTCATCTTTTGTGGAGGCGGAAGGGGGCGTGGCGAAATCGTGAAATACACTTGTCTTGGTTTGGTATCACAGGAGTCTAGATAGAAAGTTTGGTTGCTCTAGCTCTATCTTTTATAGCCTCCGAGCAATGGGCGACAAACAAGACGGACAGACAGACAGACAGACAGACAGGGCTATATCAACTCGGCTATTGATGCTGATCAAGATTATATATACTTTATAGGTTCGGAAATTATTCCTTCTCTATGTCACACACAACCACTTTTACTACAAATACAATATACCCTTTTACTCTTCGAGTACGGGTATAAAACATATTTTTAATCAAAAATTAATATTTAACGCACCGTACGTATAATTATTGGCAATATTTTTTTCTTATCAGTTAAGCAAAACATTCAAAAATGTTTGTTATTTTTTTGTTGTTGAAGTACAACAAAACTTTTTTTCTAAGCTTAAGAGAATAAAATGATCGTTCAGAAAAAAACAAGTCCGCATGTGTTATCTACATTGCACAATGGTTCCGCCCATAGAACAAAATTAAAAAAATGCATGCGAAAACAAATTGACAAAAAGTAAACAAACTGTCTCTAAAATGTACAAGCTTTGTAATTGCAAACCGGTTTTTCCTGGAAATCTAACGGGATTTTCTAAAAATAACATCAAAGATGTGAAGACGTGTTCATTTTCAAAGCGCCGATGCACATCAAAAGTCGGAATTTTTTCACAACTGAAGTGCACTTCGAACAGGTCTGTCGTTTTAATTGACTTAACGAATTTAAGTAATTTTTAATTGATTTCTAAATTGAAGGTATTTTATTTTAAAGTATTAAATTAAAAAATAAACTTTGTTGTAGTTATTTTTAAAATTAATGGTTTAGTTTGACCTACTTTTTGTACATTTTGTGTTTTTGTTTTTTATTATGTGTACTTAAGGTTTTAGTCGTGTCTTATATTTAACTGATTCTTAAGGTAATAAAAGAGTTAAAGGTAGTTGCGGATATTTGCGGAAGTTCGTGTTATCTTAAAGATTCGAACCCTCAGTATTATTTTTCAAGGGCAAATTTGCGCAACGGAGCCTCTAATTCGCCTTTTTGTTGTCTTGTGTGTTTGTATTCGTCTTTCGTGTTTGTATACAATTTTCAATGACCATTTAATTAATTATATTTTCATTTTTTATTTTTTAAATTTTCGATTTGGAAAAAAAGGCGATTCGTATCAGTGTGTGTTTACACGCTTACATATTTTCAATTTATGGTGTAGAAATGCCAATTACCAACGCAGGAAAATTAAGTGATTGCTGATGTACAACAAAATTTTGAAAAAAACGGCTACATATCTGGATTGTCAGAGATTGATAAAACCGGTTGTCTACATTTGCAAACCAAATTGTTCTTTTTTATACCCGTTACGAATCGTAAAAATCTGCAGTTCTCCGATATGTTTGTGATTGGCTGGATTAAAAGGAACCAATTTTTAAAATGCACAAATAGGTAATGAAAATAAATGGTGGAAATTGCACATTCGTGGTCGCCCAAAACTTAATTTTGTGGAGTCTTCAGCGAGAACAAAACGACGGCGTATAGCTGGGTTGATAAAAATAGACGAGTCCGATGTTACATCCAGACTGCAATGGGCATCAAAACCAAAATTTGTTGCCAGCAGAACCAATCGAAAGTTATTTCGGGCTTTTAATGGATACCTCTATGACGAAGATACCAATATTTACTGAAAAGAAACTTAGATGCTGCAGCTAAAAGTATCCTTTGAATTATAACCAGCATAATCAATTACAATTTTTTTAAATTTTGAATAAGCAAACATATGGGTAGATTTAGGTTAGGCTGTTCGATTTGTAACATAAAGTTTTTTTGTTATCGGGTGTTAAGAACAGTGTTTTTTCACACAATTTTTTGTTAAAGATTTCAAAAAAACGAAAGCAGAAACATAGTAAAAAGGCCATATCTATCCAGTGGCTTAAATCTAAATTGGATTGGATAATTAGTAATATCGTCTGTGAAACATTGCCATTTGGGAAAAATCGTTGCCGTACGCTCTCTATCACACACCAACGGGGCTCGTATTCGTTCAAATGAGCACCTGGATTTCAGTGATTTATCAAATGAATTGAAAACTTCCGTAAAAACTCTTGTGAAACCACTTCAGTTTAAGTTTTTTCGAAATTTCTTCGGATTGTCGGGTTGTGAGTTCAGATCCTTTCAAAAAGTCATTGGGAAGAACAAGGACTTTTGTTGCCCTTTCTAAGTCTATAAATCGGAATTTTGTGAATTGCTGGTCTTTTTATTTAAAAAGTTGTCCATTTTTTTTTAAAGTTGGATAATATTAAATAATAATAATAATTAATAAAAACTAATACTGAACAATAATAATTTAAATCAGTTTTTGAATCATTAATTAGTTAAATCATTGATTACACCGGCTTTTTGACACGATCATCTAATTTAAGGCATGTAATAAAACAATTTTTTATCATGCAAAATCATTAAATGGTTGTTATATAGTATATATACATATGTATTAATATTTGATATGATGATTATTAATTTTGTTATACCTGTAATCGTAGAGTAAAAAGGGTATATTGTAGTTTGGTAAATGGTGTAACCTTAAGCGTTTTACCCCATTTTTATATATATTCTTGCAGCACCAATAGCCGAGTCGATATAAGAGCCGTTTGTGCGTCCGTCTTGGAAAGCGCAATTTGCTTGGAGACTAAAAAGCTGGAGCAAAGTAGCTTCCTGTTCAAGTGTATTTCAAAATATCCGCCCACCCCTTAAACGACGAAAGACCACAATTTGAAGATAGAAGAGAGAAAGAACGGCGGAGTCGCTTTGAACGCGACTCTACTTTTTTACCCGTACTCAGCAGTACACATGTGATTTATGTGGAATTTTCAAATGTTTTTTTGCTTTTTACATTATACATATTTTTTGCTACATTTTTATCAACATCTACATCATCTACATCACTTCTCACACGTACAGCATAGGCAAAATGTGGCTGCAGTGTGTAGCGAAGACGGAATCTGTAGCGACAAATCTCCATAAATGACTTACTCATTTTATCACTGTGGCTACAATAATGATCCGATAAACCAAATTGAATCTGGTAGATATGATCAAACATATGAATTTTTTGTTTTATCTATCTTCAAAAGTGTGGACTTTCATCTTTTGTGGAGGCGGAAGGGGGCGTGGCGAAATCGTGAAAACACTTGTCTTGGTTTTTGGTATCACAGGAGTCTAGATAGAAAGTTTGGTTGCTCTAGCTCTAATTTTAGCCTCCGAGCAATGGGCGACAAACAAGACGGAGAGAAAGACAGAAAGATAGAACTTTTGGGGCTATATCAATCGGCTATTGATGCTGATCAAGATTATATATAAATAGGTTCGGAAATTATTCCTTCTATATGTCACACACAACCACTTTTACTACAAATACAATATACCCTTTTACTCTTCGAGTACGGGTATAAAAAACATTATATTTTTAATCAAAAAGTTAATATTTAACGCACCGTACGTATAATTAGTGGCAATATTTTTTCTTATCAGTTAAGCAAAACATTCAAAAAAATGTTTGTTATTATTTTTGTTGTTGAAGTACAACAAAACTTTTTTTTTCTAAGCTTAAGAGAATAAAATGATCGTTCAGAAAAAAACAAGTCCGCATGTGTTATCTACATTGCACAATGGTTCCGCCCATAGAATTCTAAAAATCAAAAAATGCATGCGAAAACAAATTGACAAAAAAGTAAACAAATTTGTCTCTAAAATGTACAAGCTTTATAATTGCAAACCGGTTTTCCTGGAAATCTAACGGGAGAATAAAAATAACATCAAAGATGTGAAGATTTGTTCATTTTCAAAGCGCCGCTGCACACACAGTCGGAATTTTTCACAACTGAAGTACGAACAGGTCTGTCGTTTAATTGACTTAACGAATTTAAAAAATTTTTAATTTTTTCAAATTGAAGGTATTATTTTTTAAGGTATTATAATTAGAAAAAAAATTTTTCTTGTTCAGTTATTTTAAAATTAATGGTTTAGTTTGACCTACTTTTTGTACATTTTTTGTTTGTCTTTTATACAACAAAACTTAAGGTTTTAGTCGTGTCTTATATAAAATGATTCTTAAGGTAAAAAAAAGTAAAAAAGGTAGTTGCGGATATTTGCAAAGTTCGTGTTATCTTAAAGATTCTAACCCTCAGTCTTATTTTTTTTTCAAGGGCAAATTTGCGCAACGGAGCCTCTAATTCGCCTTTTGTTGTCTTGAGTGTTTGTATTCGTCTTTCGTGTTTGTATACAATTTTCAATGACCATTTAATTAATTATATTTTCATTTTTTCTTTTAAATTTTCGATTTGGTTTTGAAAGGCGATTCGTATCAGTGTGTGTTTACACGCTTGAATATTTTCAATTTATGGTGTACAAAAAAGGGTACCAACGCAGAAAAATTAAGTGATTGCTGATGTACAACAAAATTTTGAAAATAACGGCTACATATCTGAATTGTCAGAGATTAGAAAATCTATTGGCTACATTTGCAAACAAATTGTTGATTTTGGACTCGTTACGATCGTAAAAATCTGCAGTTCTCCGATATCAATGTGATTGGCTGGATCAAAAGGAACCAATTTTCCTAAAATGCACAAATAATAATGAACAGCAAATGGTGGAAAGTGCACATCGTGGTCGCCCAAAACTTGATTTTGTGGAGTCTTCAGCGAGAACAAAACGACGGCGTATAGCTCAGTTGACCGAAATAGACGAGTCCGCTGTTTCTGGCTTACGCAATGAGCATCAAAAGCAAAATTTGTTGCCAGCAGAACCAATCGAAGTTATTTCGCTTTTAATGGATACCTCTATGACGAAACACCAATATTTACTGAAAAGAAACTTTGTAAACAGTAAAATATCCTTTGAATTTTTTCCCAGTTATCAAAGAGTTTTTTAAATTTTGTATCGATTGTTCCTATGGGAGCTATAGGATATAGCCGTTCGATTTGTCCCATTTTTTTGTTATGTGTTTAGAACATTTTTTTTATTTTTGTTAAAAATTTCATCACGATATGGCCATTGTTAGTATTTTTGGCCGCTCTTCCATACAAGCGGATCCACTGTGCATTGGTATTAGAAATATCGTCTGTTAAACATTGCATATGGGTAAAAAAGCTTTACGAATTAATAGTGGTCGGGGCTTATAACACAGAAATCTCGAGAAATTTTTTGACGCGAGTGATTTATCAAATGAATTGAAAAAATCCGTAAATGCCGCTGTATTTCTAGAGATTTAATTTTTTAGACACTTTCTTCGGAGTTCACGTGCAAGAATGAGAATTGTAGCACAGAGTTGTAGTCTATTGGAAAGAATTTTGTGAACTGCTGGTCTTTGTTTATTTTATTGTTTTTTATTAGGGATCTGAGAAAAAAAAAGTTGTGTAACAAACTACTACTGAACAACAAAATTTAATATTTTTTTAATATTAAAGAGAAATGCCAATTTCCGGCTTAACCACAGATCATCTAAGAAGGAGGCATCTAAAAAAAAAAAACAGAGTAACATGCAGGATGCTTAGGTTGATATCAGACCGGTTGTCCACTTTTGATACCACGTTGCATCTTTGTTATACCCGTACTCGAAGAGTAAAAGGGTAAATTGTTTTTGTGGTAAAATTAAGCGTTAAGCGTTTTTAATAGCTATTGCAAAAAGGTAGGTTTAAATAAAGAGCCGAGGATTTCACTTGGAAATACAATTTTATTAATTATATGAGGTAGCGGCAATACGCGTGTGTAGCTGGGGTATAAAAATGCACCGAAAGTTATGATAGTTACATCCAGACTGCTAGAGGGCAGGCGGACCGAATTGCCCGTGCCCCACTGCAAGAGGTAAAGAGAACGAAAAGAAGCTCGGGCTGCTGCTGAGCCGAGTGCGAGCAATAGATAGAGAGAGAGAGAGAGCGCGGGAGAACAGCATAGATGCTGCAGCTGTAGTAGCGAAATGAGCATAAGCGTAACCATAAGCATAAGCAATTACAATATACACAATACAATTGAATAAGCAAACATATGTAGGTAGATTTACGTTAGGCTGCTCCACTAACTAACATAAAGTTTTTATAACTAAACATCGGGCTGGGTAACCCGACAGTGTATGTGTGCTCACACAATTTTAAAGATAACAGAAATCGCAGAAAAAAGCAGAAACATAGAAAAAGCTCATATCTATCAGTGGCTTAAATCTAAATTGGATCGGATAATTAGTATAGACACAATGAAGAAAGCCATTTGGAGAAGCATCGTTCCCTCTCGCTCTCTATCACACACCAACGCTTCTGCTTTGCCCATTCGTTCAGATGAGCACCTGGATTTCAGAGACTGTAAGAGCTAGAGAAATCAAACTTTCTGTCCAAACTCTTGTGAAACCACTTCAGTACAAGTTTGTTTCGAAATTTCGCCACGCCGCCTGGATCGGATTGTCGGATTGTGAGTGTCAGATCCTTTCAAAAGTCATTGGGAAGAACAAGGACTTTTGGCCCTTTCTAAACAATCGGATGCAAAATACTTTGGAATTTCCGCTTTTATTGAGTAAAAGTTTGTCCATTTTTTTTTTAAAGTTGGATAATATTAAATAATAATAATAATTAATAAAAAAATAATAATAATAATAATAATTTAAATCAGTAATTAATTGAATTATTAATTAGTTAAATCATTGATTACACATATGTGTTTTGACACGAACGGCAATTTAAATTATGTAATAATGTTACAATTTTTTTATCTATAATTTAAAAATCATTAAATGCATTGTTATATAGTATATATACATATGTATTAATATTAATATGATGATTATTAATTTTGTTATACCTGTAATCGTAGAGTAAAAGGGTATATTGTAGTTGTGGTAAATGTGTGTAACCTACAGAAGGAAGCGTTTCTGACCCCATAAAGTATATATATTCTTGATCAGCACCAATAGCCGAGTCGATATAGCCATGTTTGTGCGTCCGTCTTGTTAAGCGCCCAGTGCTTGGAGACTAAAAGAGCTAGAGCAAAGTAACTTCCTGTTCAAGTGTATTTCAAAATATCCGCCCCACCCCTTAAACGACGAAAGACCACAATTTGAAGATAGAAATTAGAAAGAACGTACGGAGTCGCTTTGAACGCGACTCTACTTTTTTACCCGTACTCAGTCAGTACACATGTGATTTATGTGGAATTTTCAAATGTTTTTTTGTCAGTTTTTACATTATACATATTTTTGCTACATTTTTATCAACATCTACATCATCTACATCACTTCTCACACGTACACTGCACTAGGCAAAATGTGGGAGCAGTGTGTGAGCGAGAGACGGAATCTGTAGCGACAATCATCTCCATAAATGACTTACTCATTTTATCACTGTGGCTACAATAATGATCCGATCTAAACCAAATTCGGGAATCTGGTAGATATGATCATTCCCTACGATACTGAATTTTTGTTTTATCTATCTTCAAAAGTGTGGACTTTCATCTTTTTTGTGGAGGCGGAAGGGGCGTGGCGAAATCGTGAAATACACTTGTCTTGGTTTGGTATCACAGGAGTCTAGATAGAAAGTTTGGTTGCTCTAGCTCTATCTTTTATAGCCTCCGAGCAATGGGCGACAAACAAGACGGACAGACAGACAGGGCTATATCAACTCGGCTATTGATGCTGATCAAGATTATATATACTTTATAGGTTCGGAAATTATTCCTTCTCTATGTCACACACAACCACTTTTACTACAAATACAATATACCCTTTTACTCTTCGAGTACGGGTATAAAAACATTATATTTTTAATCAAAAAGTTAATATTTAACGCACCGTACGTATAATTAGTGGCAATATTTTTCTTATCAGTTAAGCAAAACATTCAAAAAAATGTTTGTTTTTATTTTTGTTGTTGAAGTACAACAAAACTTTTTTTTTTCTAAGAGAATAAAATGATCGTTCAGAAAAAAACAAGTCCGCATGTGTTATCTACATTGCACAATGGTTCCGCCCATAGAACAAAATTAAAAAAATGCATGCGAAAACAAATTGACAAAAAGTAAACAAACTGTCTCTAAAATGTACAAGCTTTGTAATTGCAAACCGGTTTTTCCTGGAAATCTAACGGGATTTTCTAAAAAAATAACATCAAAGATGTGAAGACGTGTTCATTTTCAAAGCGCCGCTGCACGCAGTCGGAATTTTTCACAACTGAAGTGCACTTCGAACAGGTCTGTCGTTTAATTGACTTAACGAATTTAAGTAATTTTTAATTGATTTCTAAATTGAAGGTATTTATTTTAAGGGTATTAAATTTAAAAAAATAAACTTGTGTTGTAGTTATTTTAAAATTAATGGTTTAGTTTGACCTACTTTTTGTACATTTTGTGTTTGTCTTTATTATGTGTACTTAAGGTTTTAGTCGTGTCTTATATTTAACTGATTCTTAAGGTAATAAAAGAGTTAAAGGTAGTTGCGGATATTTGCGGAAGTTCGTGTTATCTTAAAGATTCTAACCCTCAGTCTTATTTTTTCAAGGGCAAATTTGCGCAACGGAGCCTCTAATTCGCCTTTTGTTGTCTTGAGTGTTTGTATTCGTCTTTTCGTGTTTGTATACAATTTTCAATGACCATTTAATTAATTATATTTTCATTTTTTCTTTTAAATTTTCGATTTGGTTTGGAAAGGCGATTCGTATCAGTGTGTGTTTACACGCTTGAATATTTTCAATTTATGGTGTACAAAAAAAGGGTACCAACGCAGAAAAATTAAGTGATTGCTGATGTACAACAAAATTTTGAAAATAACGGCTACATATCTGAATTGTCAGAGATTAGAAAATCTATTGGCTACATTTGCAAACAAATTGTTGATTTTTGGACTCGTTACGATCGTAAAAAATCTGCAGTTCTCCGATATCAATGTGATTGGCTGGATCAAAAGGAACCAATTTTCCTAAAATGCACAAATAATAATGAACAGCAAATGGTGGAAAGTGAACATCGTGGTCGCCCAAAACTTGATTTTTTGGAGTCTTCAGCGAGAACAAAACGACGGCGTATAGCTCAGTTGACCGAAATAGACGAGTCCGCTGTTTCTGGCTTACGCAATGAGCATCAAAAGCAAAATTTGTTGCCAGCAGAACCAATCGAAGTTATTTCGCTTTTAATGGATACCTCTATGACGAAACACCAATATTTACTGAAAAGAAACTTTGTAAACAGTGTAACGAACCGTTTCTTTCCGGTCCGATCAGCAGAGCTGGCTCAGCGGCCGACGAGCTCGTTGCAACAAAATTTGTATATGTTGCCTCGCAGACAACAATGAAACACACAGATTGGATTTTGGGGGAAATGTACACTCTCTTTATTGGTATCTTATACCTAGGGCTCTTATGCGCTACTCTTATACTAGGCTACCTGCTGGGCCATCCGCTGGCCTTCCGCTGGCGACTTTGGCTCCGCCCTACCACCGCTTGGTCTCTTGGCTTAGTGTGGCTCCCGCGTGCTACGGCTGGGGGTTCTGACGCGGCGAACGCCTCGTCCGCCACTCACAGCTCCGCACACTCTGGGCTCACCCTTTTGCTGGTACTCACCCTAAGCGGTGAGTAATATCCTGCGTGCCACTCGTCTTTTGTATTTCAGCTCCTTGCTGAAATATCCCGTGAGTCTTCCACTTTCGTCGCACGATCACTCCGTTTCACTGCGGTTCCCGGCACTCGGTTGAATTCGCGCACTTTTTCGTTCACTGCTCCTCGGCGTAATGTCCCGCGCCGCTGTCGCCGGGTTTCTTTTTTTATACCCTCAGGCGACGCCGGCGCCCGTGTCGCTGCCTAGCAACAACGGGACAACCACGCGTTCCGTCGGTACTTTTCCATCGCGCCTCCGCGGGTTTCCACCGCTTTCTTAACGGGACCAAGCCGGTGGCGTGATCTCATGCCCGTATTTGGGCATGCGCTGGACCGCTGCCGGCCCGATCCCGCCGTCTCCTGAGCGGCGTGAGCGCCGCCGCTCCTGGGCGCTCCTCCATTTCCGGCGTGCTCTCACGGCCACCATTGGCCATGGGCTGGGCTGCCGCCCGCGCGTCCCGCCAACCACTCCTTGTTCTGGTCGGCTCTCTGGGCCGGCCGAATTCGCCGTGCTCTCTCCGGCTTAACCCTATACCGGCCCCCTGTGAGGAAATTCAATTCCTCACACTTCCCCCTCTTCACTAGAGGACAACTCCCCTCGTGTCCTCTTCCACCCGGCAACTGACCGCATTTAAAATTTGGTCCAGCTCCCGCCAGATTTGAACGTTGCGCGCGCGCGCCAACCAGTGCGTTCCGATCTGGCTCGCTCATCCGTCGATCGGTTCGCCGGCGCCGAACTGGCTCGCTCCCCAGTTGATCGGTTCCCTTCCGCCGAACTGGTTCGCTCACCCGTCGATCGGTTCTCCCAACCATCGATAGTCTCCGCCGATATATTTTTTCGGCACTACTTTGCGCATTATGTGCACGATAGGTGCACAAATAGATACGGCCGCCCCGTATCGGGCTGCCATACCCACCCATTCACGCCTTTTCCGGTTGCGGTACCTGTAGTACCCACGCCGGTCGTTTTTTTCCTTTTTTTTCTGTGTGTGCTGGTTTGTTTCTGTGTTTCCCTTTTTTTTCCATGGCCCGAATGCCATAACCGAGAGTGACCACCTCCCGCAGCCCGCGCCCTGTGAAATCCCCTGGTAAGTCTTTTTCATTGACTTCAATTTTATTTTCTTTATACCTATGTACATTTTTTCCTTAGCCTCTACCCTCGCCTACGCCTCCACCGACACCTCCACGTTGTTGGCGGACGCCGCCACCCGGTACCGCACTCCCTGCACCAGGACCAGACGCTTGACACGCCGGCCGATGCGGCGGGTGCCCTCCACTGCCCGGACGACCGCCTCTGGCCAGTCCGGCCTCGCCACCGACCGCCAGCGCCTCCTGCAGGCTCCTCCTCCTCCACTGACTGCTGCGTCTGCAACTGTGGCCGCCTCACACCTCGGCCCGGGGCTCAGGGCATGAGGCCTGGCGCAGCAGGCCCGGCCTCTCCGTCTTCGCCGCCGGCGTGGGCCATATCCACGGCCCCGCTCCAGCTCCTCCGCCGCCTGCTTCCATCGCCGTTGCCTCCGCGTCCATCGCCGTTGCCGCTGCCTCCGGTGCCGTCACCACCGCCGCCGTCGCTGCTCCCGGCTCCGTGGCCGCCGTCTCCGGTGCCTCCATCGCCGTGGCCTCTGGCACCTGCACCGGCTCCGTTGCCGCCTCCGTCGCTCGCCTCTGCCGCGGGTCCCTCGCGTTACTGCGCCTCGGGGGGTCCTCCTCCCACACTTTGGCCTCTGCTTCCGTGTCCGGGGGCGCCGGCCCCGATGCCCATGTGATGTGGATGGTCTGATGGTGCCACACCAGACCATCTCGGACCGCCGATATTGCACGCTTTGCGACACAAACGGCCCACACACCGCGCTCTCTGGCCCGCTCCATTGCGGCTGCTGCTCCGGACGGGAGTGGTTTGGTGGCTCCTCCTCCTGCCGTGGCTGCTCCTCCTGCCGTGGCTCCTGCTGCTGCGGGCTCGGCGGCTGCGGCCTCTGCTGCTGCGGGCTCTGCGGCTGCGGCCTCTGCTGCTGCGGGCTCTGCGGCTGCGGCCTCTGCTGCTGCGGGCTCTGTGGCTGCGGCCTCTGCTGCTGCGGGCTCTGCGGCTGCGGCCTCTGCTGCTGCAGGCTCTGCGGCTGCGGCTCTGCTGCTGCTGCTGGCTCTGCGGCTGCGGGCTCTGCGGCTGCGGGCTTTCCGGCTGTGGCCTCCGCTGCTGCGGGCGCTGCGGCTGCGGCCTCCGCTGCTGCTGGCTTTGCTGCTGCTGCTGGCTTTGCGGCTGCTGGCTTGGCTGCTGCTGGGGCTCCGACAGCCCTTGGCGCACCCGTATGAACTTTGGGGCCGGTGGTGCCTCCTCCTTGCTCCCCTCCTGCTCCTCGTCTCGCCGATCCCGCTGCTGCTGCGTCCGGCGCTGCCACAACACCTCGCCCCGTTGTTCACCCGCTTCTGTTTCCGCGGGCGCCATCGTCAGCATCGGCGTCGGCCTCTCGACCGGCGCCTCCCTCGGCCTCTCCTGCGGCGTCGACTGCCTCCCGTGGCTGCGGTCGGGGGTGCTGCTTGTCGCCGCCTGCGCTGCTCCGCCGCGAGCCGGTCCTCGCTCGCTCGTCTGCATTCGGATCAGCTCCCGCATCTCGGGGCTGGCTCCACAGCCACGAACACGAGGTCGCTGTCCTCGCTCGCGTCGTCCGACACCTCCGGGTCCCGCCGGCTCCGCGGCGATGCCCACGAGGACACCTCGCTCCCCTTACTACTCAGTAAGGGCGACGCCATGAGCTCCAATTCGGGGGACTCACTCCGCCGAGTCCACCGATCGCCACGCGAGAGCTCCGCCCGTCGCTGGCGGTGGTCCTCGGCCTGAGCTGCCCCCACGCAGTTGGCCTGCTCCTCCAGATATCTCCTGAGCAAAAGGTTCGCCATTTTTAGGTTAGTTTTTTTTTTTTTTTTTTTGGGTGGTCTCTTCAAATCTCAACTACGCTTCGGTGACGATCACGTGAGAATGATCGCCCACTCAAACCTCTGCTGCCGCCATACCCATGCCGCCTTTCTCACCGTTCGCTCGTACGCTACCTCCGCTCTTTTCCTCTGGTGGCTCTCGCGGGATCCCGTTGGTTTTTGGGCCTCTAGCTCTTCGCCGCATTAACCCTGCTAGGGATATCGGGGTTCTTTTCCCCCTCCCAGTTTTCCGGCCTCCATCATATATTTCATAAACATAAATTCTATTTTATTTATTATGTGTTTCTATTTTTTTTTTTACATCCTCGGCCACAAATAAATTGTATTTTATTTACTTATTTTTTTTTTTTATATATACCCTCGCCCAAAAATAAATTTTATTTTATTTATTTATTTGATTTTCTATTTTTATTTTTTTTAAATATATCCTCGGCCCTCGGCTTCCACCCTCCTTCCCGCCCTCTGGTCAACCCTCCCTCAGCCCAGGTAAGTGCTACGGATTCCTTTTTTTTAAATTGTCTCCTATTTCATATTTCTCCTGCTTTTCAGATCATCCTGTGTCCTCGCCCGCGGTGCCACTCGCCATGTGTGCCCGCGACTAACAGGTCCTCTCCTTCACGTCTTCGGTTCGGCTTCTGGCGTGACCTCTGCCTCGTGTAGCTACCTCGGACCCGAGGGTCGTCCGACTCCTCGCCCGTCAGTAGCACACGGGTAGGGGCAAATCTGCCCGGCCGAACCCGACGGTCGTAGGAGACTCGGATTTTTTGGGCCCCAGGACCAGGACATCTCCCTCTCCTTTCTCCCGCTCCGAGCACCCCGGACCAAGATCGGATCTTGAGAGGAAGGGTTGGTGGCCAACGCCTACGTAACCAGGTATGTCTTCTCTCTTTCCGTTCACACTATTTATATCTAATATGAATCCTCCTCTCTTCCTCAGATGATGACCTTCGAGGAATCATGCCGCGTCTCCAGTTCCTTTATTATTATTAGATTCTTCCTTTAAGTTCGTTTCCTTTTTTTTAGTTACGAAATTAGTTCGTTTCCTTTGTTTATAAGTTACAAAATTAGTTCGTTTCCCTTTTTTATAAGTTACAAAATTAGTTCGTTTCCTTTTTTTTGTGAGTTACAAAATTAGTTCGTTTCCTTTTTTTTTTGTTTTACCCCAATAAATTGTACATATGTAACTTTGCTACTTGTCTTATGATTTCCCCCGCCGGCTCAATGATACCGGATGTATGTAAACTTACTTCTGTCGCGGACACCTCCTCTGTTTGTGGCTTCAGATCACCGATGTGTACCGTCCGTGTATGCTTATCGCTGTCTCTCCTCAGCTTGCATATCACTGGTGACACGAAGTCGATGATCTGGTATGGTCCCGCATACCTTGGTGCCAATTTTGCCGCGAATCCTTCGGCCGCATTCGATAGGTGGTGCTGCTTGGCCCAAACCACCTCGCCAATCTTCGGCGTCCAGGGCCTCCTTCGCAAGTTGTAATACCTTGCTTGATCCTGGGCAGCCCTTTCTAAATTCCTTCTTACCAGCTGAAACAGCTCCCGCAGTTTGTTTGCGTTTTCGTCGGGGTGGTTGGCTCTTGTCCCGTGCCGAGCGTTTCCTCGTCGTACAAAGCCTTCGGCAGCCTGGGCTCCCGCTTCAGCGGACTATAAACGCCGGGGCGTATCCTGTCGATTCTGTGACCCCAGAGTTTACGGCCAGCATCATCTCCGGCCCAGCATCTCTGGTCTCCTTCGGTGAACTGCGCGATCATTGTCTTGACCGTCCGATTCGCGCGCTCCGTCGGGTTTTCCTGTGGCGTGTATGGAGCCGTGAACTGATGCCGTACTCCCATCTGCTCGAGAAACCTCTTAAACGCCCGGCTCGTGAATTGCACCCCGTTGTCGGTGATCATCACCTTGGGCACTCGAAACGGGCTAAAATGCGTTCCCTGAATGCCTTTATTAGTGCGTCCGTGGTGGCCTTTCTAAGTGGCACCAATTCGGTCCACTTTGAGAAGCGATCCACCAACACTAGCAGCATGGCGTTCCCATGCTTTTGAACGAGGCAATGGTCCGACGAAATCCGCGCACACTGTTGCCCAGGGTTCTTCCGGTACCTGGGTGAGCATTTTTCCGGCCGCCTGTAGTTGGCTGGGCTTGAACCGGAGGCACGTCTCACACTTTCGGACGTATGCCCTTACATCCCGGTGCATTCCTGGCCAATAGTATCGGGCGGCTATTCTCGTCATGGTCTTCCTGCCGCCTGCGTGACCCGCCTCCGGCGAGTCATGATTCTCCTTCATGACTCGTTCACGAAGGTCTTTGGGCACGCACAGCTTCCCACGCCACTACCTCTTCGTCGCCAGCTCTGTGTGGTATATGCCGGTACACCCCGCCAATTTCCTCCACGTAGTCTGGAATTTTTCCGGTTCCCTCCTCATTTTCTCCTTTAATTTTAATCCTTTAATTTTAATCCATCCGCACGGCCCTCCTGGACCCGCGGCGATATTCTCCTCTCCGTCCAGTCGCAAACACCGCTCCTCCATGGGCTGGCGAGATAGCGCATCGGTTACTATGTTGAGCTGTCCTTTCCTGTACGCTATCTCGAAGTCGTACTGCTGCAACTCCAATGCCCATCTGGCGATCCTTCCTGTCGGGCTTTCGATACTGTTCAACCACTTCAATGCCATGTGGTCGGTGACAACCTTGAAGTGGTATCCCTCCAGGTATGGCTTGAGCTTCCTCACGGCCCACACTATGGCCAAACATTCCTTCTCCGTGGCTGAATAATTCTTCTCCGCCCCGTTCAAGGTTCGGCTGGCGTAGGAAATTACCCTTTCTCCGTCTCTTGCGTAAGGATTTCCCCCAAACCATAGTCACTGGCATCCGTCTGCAGCACGAATTTCTTTTTGAGAAATCGGGGCACGCCAGCACGGGGTCTGCCACCAGCCTACTTTTTACGGCCTCAAATGCCTGCTGCTGCTCGGGCGCCCAGTGGTAAGGCGCTGAGTGGTTGCACCATCGTGGCAAACCCCGGCACGAAGCGCCGGTACCATGAGGCAACGCCCAAGTACTGGCGTAGTTCTTTCACGTTTGCTGGTGGCTTGAGTTCTGCAATTGCGGCCACCTTCTCTGGGTCGGTGCATATCCTTCTTCTGTCACCAAATGACCCAGATACCGCAACTCCCTTCGAAAGAACTGGCACTTCTCCACGTTCAGCCTCAAATTGGCCTGTTTTAACCGCCGGAATACCTCCTCTAGGTTTCGTTGATGCTCCTTGGTGACTTCGTCCTGATACGCGAAGGCGTGCGGCATCATTTGGACCGATCACCTGGTCCAGCGCCCTTTGAAATGTGGCTGACGCTGAGTGTAGGCCAAACGGCATCACCTTCCACTGGAACAGACAGTGGGATCTGCCAGTACCCGTCCTTCAGGTCCAAGCTGCTGATGAAGCGCGCTTCTCTCAACTGGTCCAGAATGTAGTCGATTCTCGGCATGGGATACGCGTCTTGATTGACTTCGAGTTAATTTGCCGAAAGTCAACGCACAACCTCCATTGCCCGGTCTTCTTCTTAACCATCACGATGGGGAGCTATACGGGCTTTTCGGGGGCTCACCCCTTCTCCAGTAGCTCGTCCACCTTCTGATTGATCTCAGCCTGCATCTTCGGGTTTTCGGGTAGTACCGCTGTTTAATCGGTACAGCATCACTCATCGTGATTGTATGCACCGCCACATGCGACACTCCCCTTTAACCTTTTGAATTCTTCTAATTCTTTGGCCAAAATTCTTTTGACTGACGCTTCCTCAGACCAACCACCACCCACGCCTTCTTCCGGAATGCCAGCCTCGACTGCTTCTGACTCTTCTGTGGTCTCCAGGATTGCCACCGATAGCCTTTCCTCCAACCGCTTATTTCGCCGACCTTTCGCGGGGATCACGACCCTGTGCCCCGCACAGGTCACCTCTGCTCCGACTGCGGTGATGAAGTTCCATCCAGGACCAGCGAATCGATGACTCCGGGTAGGACGAGAAGAGTCATCGGCACTTTCCGGTGTCCGAAGGCCAGCTCCACTTCGAGTTGGGTGGTTATAGCCTGACTGCGTCCGTCAGCCAGCCGCACTTGCTTCGAACCTCTCTCATTTGGCCCTCCGCACGAAGCTGCAATGCCAGCTCGTAGCTGACAAAGCTGCTTGTGGCCCCTGTGTCGACCGTGGCCTTCCATTCTTTTCCAGCGATCACCACCACGGCCGACAACTGGTCCTCCTCCGCGGTGAGTCGACCGATTAGTGTTCGGGCCTCATCCCCTGCGACCCCGGCACGGCCCTCCTCGGCGTGGGTCGCGGGGCGTTTCCCGCTTTCCGGCAGCACTGCCATGTGGCCACGCCAACCTTTCCGCACATCCAGCAGAATGTCGGTGGACGCCCTTGGCATGCCTGCGCCCAGTGCTCGTCGCTTCCCACACCGACGACATGCTTGGGAGGGATTCTTTACGAATCCCCTTCCACGATGGAATGCGTCTGGACGTCGGCCATTGGCCTTGACGACTTATTATCCTGCCGCACGCCGGGGTTCGGCTCATCCTGGCAGCGCCGACACACCTCCGCCGCGGTCGATTTTGTGAAAGGGTTGGCTGCCCTCGCTCTTCCCACTGGACTTTCCTTCTGGAATTCCGCGCGATCCTTTTCCAGGGCCTCGAATTCATCGGCCAGTGCCATCATGTGGTCCAGATCTCTGCATCCGTGTGGCCTGATGAAAATCCGCAAATCTGGCATGCTGTTGTCGCGGATGAGTTCCAGTTGCTCCTCTGGCGTGCATTTGAGGGGTCGCATGAGGGTCTGCATTTCCACCATGTAGTCCTTTTTGAACGGCTCTCCCCACTTCTGCTTCCTGTGGCGTACTTCCTGCAGCAGCTTTTCGAAATAGCCCCGTGGCAAAAAGTAGGCCTGAAAGCTGGCCGCGAAGGCATTCCATGTCTGCCACTTGCGGTTGTTTGCGATGAACCACATCAACGCCCTGCCCTTCAGTAGCTCTGGCATGGCCCTGGGGATTAGGTCTCGGTCCATGCCATACATATCGGCCGACCATTCTACCTGCTCCAAGAACTCCAATGGTTTCGCCGTCCCATCGAAACGAAACGACCATTCCCTCACCTGCTTTTGCCACGTTGGCATAGTTCAGGCGAGGCGGCCTCTCTGTCTGCGCTTCAGGCACCTCCCGTTCCTCCTCGGGTCGGTTCCTCCACGCCTCTCGGCCTGCCGGCGCCATCCCACTTGCCCGGCCTAGGCTCGCTGGCCGCGGTCTATTGGGCCCCGGCCTGAGCGAGTGGTTCATCGGGGATTGCCAAGCTCGCTATAAGTTCCTCTGGGAACTCGCCTGGCAACCTCCACACTGACGATGAGCCCGCGCCTGCCGGCAATGGCAGACGCTCGTACACCTCCGCCTTGTCTTCGGTTGGTGGCCCGGGTGAGGCTCTGCCTGCCCGCATCTCCCACACCTCCAACCTGGCGGCGTACTCTGGCTCCGCCCCGTGCTTCTCCACCCAATCTTTGAACACAGGCCGCATCTCGGCCACTTTTCCTTCCAACCTCACCCCGAATGCCAAGGCACACGGGATCAGCTCCTCCTTCCTCAGGGAGAGAATCCATTGTCGATTCCTCATCCTTACTTCTGTTTGTTGTTTCTTGTTTATTGCGAGGCCCCACGTTGGGCGCCAGTTGTAACGGACCGTTTCTATCCGGTCTGATCAGCAGAGCTGGCTCAGCGGCCGACGAGCTCGTTGCAACAAAATTTGTATATGTTGCCTCGCAGACAACAATGAAACACACAGATTGGATTTTGGGGGAAATGTACACTCTCTTTATTGGTATCTTATACCTAGGGCTCTTATGCGCTACTCTTATACTAGGCTACCTGCTGGGCCTCCGCTGGCCTTCCGCTGGCGACTTTGGCTCCGCCCTACCACCGCTTGGTCTCTTGGATTAGCGTGGCTCCCGCGTGCTACGGCTGGGGGTTCTGACGCGGCGAACGCCTCGTCCGCCACTCACAGCTCCGCACACTCTGGGCTCACCCTTTGCTGGTACTCACCCTAAGCGGTGAGTAATATCCTGCGTGCCACTCGTCTTTGTATTTCAGCTCCTTGCTGAAATATCCCGTGAGTCTTCCACTTTCGTCGCACGATCACTCCGTTTCACTGCGGTTCCCGGCACTCGGTTGAATTCGCGCACTTTTCTGTTCACTGCTCCTCGGCGTAATGTCCCGCGCCGCTGTCGCCGGGTTTCTTTTATACCCTCAGGCGACGCCGGCGCCCGTGTCGCTGCCCTAGCAACAACGGGACAACCACGCGTTCCGTCGGTACTTTTCCATCGCGCCTCCGCGGGTTTCCACCGCTTTCTTAACGGGACCAAGCCGGTGGCGTGATCTCATGCCCGTATTTGGGCATGCGCTGGACCGCTGCCGGCCCGATCCCGCCGTCTCCTGAGCGGCGTGAGCGCCGCTCCTGGGCGCTCCTCCATTCCCGGCGTGCTCTCACGGCCACCATTGGCCATGGGCTGGGCTACCGCCCGCGCGTCCCGCCAACCACTCCTTGTTCTGGTCGGCTCTCTGGGCCGGCCGAATTCGCCGTGCTCTCTCCGGCTTAACCCTATACCGGCCCCTGTGAGGAAATTCAATTCCTCACAACAGTAAAATATCCTTTGAATTTTTTCCCAGTTATCAAAGAGTTTTTTTAAATTTTGTATCGATTGTTCCTATGGGAGCTATAGGATATAGCCGTTAGATTTGTCCCATTTTTTGTTATGTGTTTAGAACATTTTTTTTTATTTTTGTTAAAAATTTCATCACGATATGGCCATTGTTAGTATTTTTTGGCCGCTCTTCCATACAAGCGGATCCACTGTGCATTGGTATTAGAAATATCGTCTGTTAAACATTGCATATGGGTAAAAAAAAAGCTTGCCGTACGAATTAATAGTGGTCGGGGCTCGTATAACACAGAAATCTCTAGAAATTTTGACGCGAGTGATTTATCAAATGAATCGAAAAATCCGTAAATGCCGCTGTATTTCTAGAGATTTAATTTTTTAGACACTTTCTTCGGAGTTCACGTGCAAGAATGAGAATTGTAGCACAGAGTTGTAGTGAATTGGAAAGAATTTTGTGAACTGCTGGTCTTTGTTTATTTTATTGTTTTTATTAGGGATCTGAGAAAAACAGTTGTGTAACAAACTACTACTGAACAACAAAATTTAATATTTTTTTTAATATTAAAGAGAAATGCCAATTTCTGGCTTAGCCACAGATCATCTAAGGAGGCAATTTAAAAAAAAACAGAGTAACATGTAGGATGCTTAGGTTGATATCAGACCGGTTGTCCACGTTGCATCTTTGTTATACCCGTACTCGAAGAGTAAAAGGGTAAATTGTTTTTTGTGGTAAAATTAAGCGTTAAGCGTTTTTAATAGCTATTGCAAAAGGTAGGTTTAAATAAAGAGCCGAGGATTTCAATTGGAAATACAATTTTATTAATTATATGAGGTAGCGGCAATAAGCGTGTGTAGCTGGGGTATAAAAATGCACCGAAAGTTATGATAGTTACATCCAGACTGCTAGAGGGCAGGCGGACCGAATTGCCCGTGCCCCACTGCAAGAGGTAAAGAAAACGAAAGAAGCTCGGGCTGCTGCTGAGCCGAGTGCGAGCGATAGATAGAGAGAGAGAGAGAGCGCGGGAGAACAGCATCTATGCTGCAGCTGTAGTAGCGAAATGAGCATAAGCGTAACCATAAGCATAAGCAATTACAATATTTACAATACAATCGAATAAGCAAACATATGTAGGTAGATTTACGTTAGGCTGCTCCACTAACTAACATAAAGTTTTTATAACTAAACATCGGGCTGGGTAACCCGACAGTGTATGTGTGCTCACACAATTTTAAAGATAACAGAAATCGCAGAAAAAAAGCAGAAACATAGAAAAAGCTCATATCTATCAGTGGCTTAAATCTAAATTGGATCGGATAATTAGTATAGACACAATGAAGAAAGCCATTTGGAGAAGCATCGTTCCCTCTCGCTCTCTATCACACACCAACGCTTCTGCTTTGCCCATTCGTTCAGATGAGCACCTGGATTTCAGAGACTGTAAGAGCTAGAGAAATCAAACTTTCTGTCCAAACTCTTGTGAAACCACTTCAGTACAAGTTTATTTCGAAATTTCGCCACGCCGCCTGGATCGGATTGTCGGGTTGTGAGTGTCAGATCCTTTCAAAAGTCATTGGGAAGAACAAGGACTTTTGGCCCTTTCTAAACAATCGGATGCAAAATACTTTGGAATTTCCGCTTTTATTGAGTAAAGTTTGTCCATTTTTTTTAAAGTTGGATAATATTAAATAATAATAATAATTAATAAAAAAAAATAATAATAATAATAATAATTTAAATAATAGTTAAATCATTGATTACACATATGTATTTTGACACGAACGGCAATTTAAATGATGTAATAATTTAACAATTTTTTTATCTATAATTTAAAATCATAAAATGCATTGTTATATAGTATATATACATGTGTTTTAATATTAATATGATGATTATTAATTTTGTTATACCTGTAATCGTAGAGTAAAAGGGTATATTGTAGTTGTGGTAAATGTGTGTAACCTACAGAAGGAAGCGTTTCTCACCCCATAAAGTATATATATCAAGACTCAGCACCAATAGCCGAGTCGATATAGCCATGTTTGTGCGTCCGTCTTGTTGAGCGCCCACTGCTTGGAGACTAAAAGAGCTAGAGCAAAAGTAACTTTCTGTTCAAGTGTATTTCAAAATATCCGCCCCACCCCTTAAACGACGAAAACCACAATTTGAAGATAGAAATTAGAAAGAACGTACGGAGTCGCTTTGAACGCGACTCTACTTTTATACCCGTACTCAGTCAGTACACATGTGATTTATGTGGAATTTTCAAATGTTTTATCAGTTTTACATTATACATATTTTTGCTACATTGTCATCTACATCTACATCATCTGCATCACTTTTCACATCATCTACATCACTTCTCACAAGTACACTGCACGAGGCAGAATGTGTGAGCAGTGTGTGAGCGAGAGACAGAATCTGTAGCGACAATCATCCCCATAAATGACTTACTCATTTTATCACTGTGTCTACAATAATGAACCGATCTAAAACCAAATTCGGGAATCTGGTAGATATGATCATTCCCAACGATACTGAATTTTTCGTTTTTATCTATCTTCAAAGTGTGGACTTTCATCTTTTGTGGTGGCGGAAGGGGGCGTGGCGAAATTTTGAAATACACTTGTCTTGGTTTGGTATCACAGGAGTCTAGATAGAAAGTTTGGTTGCTCTAGCTCTATCTTTTATAGCCTCCGAGCAATGGGCGACAAACAAGACGGACAGACAGACAGACAGGGCTATGTTAACTCGGCTATTGATGATGATTAAGAATATATATACTTTATAGGTTCGGAAATTATTCCTTCTCTATGTCACACACATCCACTTTTACCAGAAATACAATATACCCTTTTACTCTTCGAGTACGGGTATAGGTTAGGTTAGGTTAAGGCGGTAGCGGAGGGGAGAGGCCCCCGCTCACTTGGTCCAGTTAGTAGACCATTGTGATGCCGCATGGGCGCGAGCCCCTTCTCCTGGCCCCAGCCGTGGTGAGCAACAATTTAGTGCCGAGCTAAGGGCAGTCCCATCCGGTGGCTTGGATGTACTTGGACAGAGTCCCCGGTTTGATTTCGGAAAGGTCCGAAATATCTGTAGGGAAGGGGCCCCGAGGAACCGTAGTCTTCGGTTTCCCAGGGCCGGGCAGAGACAGAAGAAGTGATGAACCGACTCCTCCTCCTCCTCGTCCCTACAACTTCTGCAGAAGTCGTTGTGAGGGATCGACAGTCGTGCAGCATGTGTGCCGATCTGCCAGTGCCCCGTTATTGCTCGGGTGACGGCGGAGCAATGTGCTCTGCTTAGTCTATAAAGCTCTTCCGAGCGCTTTTTCGAACGATTTGGCCAAATCGCTCTTGAAGTTCTGCATGTGATGGTCAGCTGCCATCGCCTGTCAGCAATTTGCTCGAAAGCCTCGTGTGTTAATAGCCTGCACGTAGCTAGAGGCATTGCCACTTTGGTGCCTCTCCGGAAGGAGAGGTACAGTAGTGCCCCGCCTAGCTAGCTCGTCGGCGGCATCGTTCCCCGACAATGTCCCTATGTCCAGGGACCCATATTAGGGAGAGATCTAGCTGCTCTGCGGTCTCATTTAGAGACCTGCGACAGTCGTTTACGGTCGTTGAGTTCGACGAAATAGAGCCAAGAGCCTTTAGGGCCGCTTGGCTGTCGAGAAGACGCACACCGAGTGTCCGTCTAGAGATAGTTTGGAGACGATGGAAATGGCCTCCTTTATGGCTAAGACCTCTGCCTGGAACACGCTGCAGTGGTCCGGAAGTCTGAAGCAGAGACAGATGTTGAGCTCATCGCAGAAGACGCCCCCTCCCACGCGCGGCCGTCTAATTTTGAGCCATCAGTGTAGAAGTGGATCGCATTCGCAGGTCCAGGTTCGCCCCTCTCCCAGTCCTCCTGTGTGGGATGGATACCTGGAAAGGCGTCGAGAGGTAGTCACTTGGGATGCAGTAGTCTGTCCTCTCTGGAAGTTGCGGGAGTTTTATTAGTATTCCCGAATGGCCAACCGTGGTGGTTTTCCACAGATTGGATTCCCTCATTCTAAGGGCGGAGAGTGTTGCAACCTTTTTCCCCATAAGTTCTACTGGTAGAAGGTACAACATGGTATCGAGGGCTTGGGGTAGTGCGAAGTCCGCCAGTTATGCATAGCTCTGCCATGCGTTGGACTCTTGTGAGTTTGTCAAGACAAGTTTTCTTGTCAGGGCTGGCCACCAGACCACTACCCCGTAGATCAGGATTGGTCGTATGATGGCGGTGTATAGCCATCGGACTATGCACGGGGTCATGCCCCACTTTAGACCGATGGTTTTTCTGCAGGTGTAGAGGGCTACTGTGGCCTTCTTCACCCTGTCCTCTATACTCAGCTTCCAGTCGAGCTTCCTATCGAGGATGAGGCCAAGGTATTTGGCCTGGTTGCTGAAAAAGCGGCTCTCCGCATAGTTTCGGTGGGGTAAGTGTCGGAATCTTGTATTTCCTGGTGAATAGTACAAGTTCCGTCTTTGATGGGTTAGCACTTAGCCCACATTTGGCCGCCCATTCGGACAGTTTTGTTAGAGTGCTTGTCATGCACTCGCATAGGGTCTGTGGAAACTTCCCAGAGAATGCTATAGCGACGTCATCCGCATACGCCACCACGCGGCATCCGCCACCCTCTATCTCCCGCAGCAGTACATTCACTGCTACGTTCCATAGGAGGGGCGAGAGGACTCCGCCCTGCGGGGTGCCTCTGTTGACAAACCTGGTAGATGTTGACGTCCCCAGTGATGCCTCAACGGTCCTGCATTGCAGCATCTGATCGATGAGACTCACCGTCCGGGAGTCAACCCCCAGGTCAGTCAGTGCTCTCGTGATGGCGGACGGGATGATGTTATTGAAAGCCCTTCAATGTCAAGGAAGGCTACCAGGGTATACTCCTTGCAGCTGAGGGACGATTCGATGATCGATGTGATAGCGTGTAGGGCCGTTTCGGTGGATCTTCCCTCCGATAGGCATGTTGAGAATCAGAGATTTGATTCGGCGATATGGTCGCCCTGAGATGCAGACTTAAAAGCCGTTCCATAGCCTTCAGGAGGAAAGACGACAGGCTAATTGGTCTGAAATCTTTAGGGGCAGTGTGCGAGGGCTTGCCTGCCTTGGGTATGAAGACAACTTTGGCTCGAAGCCATGTCTTCGGGATTTGTCCGTGGGAGAAAAATCCCTCGTAAATCCGTTTGAGCCAATTTATGGCTCTTTGTGCGGCTTGGATCAGCTGATTTGTAGGGCTTGAAGCTTTTTATAGCCCAGGATATATTCTCCTGACTTAGCAGGTTCAGAATTGAGCCTGGGACGTTAGAGGGATGCGCTCCGTAGGTTGGCCTGTTCACAGCGCATCCCGGGAAATGTGTACTAAGAAGGAGGCTTAGCGACTCGGAACTGGATGTCGTCCAGGATTGGTCGGCCTTCCTCAAATACCCCAAAGTTGGGGGTTGATTTCGAGAGTACTTTGCGTAAGCGCGAGGCTTCGGAGTTACTCTCGATTTCGGTGCAGAACTGGCGCCACGACGCGCGTTTGGCTTTCCTGAGTTCTTTATTATAGGTCGACAGACTTGCCTTGTATTCGGTCCAGTTCTGTTCAACGTTAAGAGCTTTCGCTTTGTTAAAAGTCTCCGTGAGGATCGCCGGAGCTCTCCCAGCGTCGGAGTCCACCATGCCGGTTTCTTCCGACCTCTGGTTTTTCCGGGTGGGCAGGCTTTGTCTAGCGCTGCGTTGCAGGCGTCGGTAAAGACCTTTACCAGACGAGTCGTGGTCTCCCCTGAGAAATCCTCCCTAGGTGGTGTCTCAGGGGAGAGTTTGGCTAAGAAGGTCCACATAGCGAGTCAGTTTGTCCTCCGGAGGTTACGGAACTGGGCTGGTCTCGGTATGGTGAACGTAAAGACAGTTTCTACGTACCTGTGGTCCGAGAAGGAGTGTTCTTCAAGGACCCTCCAGGATACTATATTATCCTGCAGCGTATGAGAGGCCAGGACCTCCTTGCGATTCTTAATAATGAAGGTGGGGTCATCCCCACGGTTTAAGATGACCATCTGTGTGGTCAGTAAGTAATTAAAGGGACTCACCCCGTTCGTTCGTGTCGGTGCTTCCCCACTGACTGTGGTGAGCGTTGGCGTCGCATCCCACTAAAAGGCCGAAGTCCTTGGCCTCGCAGTCTGCGACGAGCGCCCTCAAGGGCGCGTGTGGAGGCGGGTCTGGCTGGTCGTGACCCATATACGCCGAGCAGATGCGGAGTGAGCGCTCCTGGCCTTCGAGGCTCACCGCCGTGTGGTCTTCATTGCTGAAATTTGAGAGCAAAAATAAGTGCAGTTCTCTTTTTGCAAGAATGCAGGTGCGTATTTTACCTGGGGAGTCAGCTAAGTAAAAAGCTTATAGTCAGAGTCCTCAAACCGGAGACCCTGTTTCCAAGGATCCAGGGTTCCTAAATGAGGGACTATGTCGGCCCCACCCTTGGCTGGGTGGAGCAGTAAGGCAGCGCATGCTGCCTTACAATGGTGGAGGTTTATCTGCACGAGTGTCAGGGGACATTCCTGAGACACGCCTCCACCACTGTCGTGTCGACGTCGCTGTCCGGGGAGTCGTCGTCCTCCCCGACGTCGATGCGTCCGAGACCTCTGGCCAGGTCGCTCGCGTCGGACTCGTAGCGATCTAGGATATCGTCTGATATCATAGACGCCACGTCCGACGCCTCGGGTTGGCTCCCCGCTTCCGGGACTTCAAACTCGAGATCTGGCTGGACCTCGGCTTGCTTTCCCTTCGAGTCGTTTTTGTAGGGGACTATGGTCACCTTACGGTAACCATAGTCCACCACTCCAGACGACTCTCCAAGGAGCGCTAGCGACTCCTCGTTCAGGACGAGGATAATCTGTCGCCTCTGTCCTGCGACCTCCTCGACCTTGGCCACCTTCCAATCGGCTGTAGGAAGGTGGGGGTTGAGAACCTGCAGAACCTTGAGAATCTTCTCAGGTTCTGCAGGTTTGACCGACACCCACGCTCGGGCCCTCGGTCTGTTTGGGACGTCTTCCCATCGTACGGCCTCCAGTTTGGCTCCCGGATACACTTCCTTGAGCGCCGCCACCGCCTTCATGTATAGGGCCGCCGAGCGCGCATCTTGGCAGGCGATGGCTTTCACCATGCCCCTGATGCCACCCGGCGTCCTCACATTTGGGCGGGGGTCCACCGTTCTCGGAAAGTTCCTCCAGGAAGCGGTCCTGGAGCTCCGCGTCCACCAGGTGCCACTTGTCACGGGGACATTACCGTCCTTGGCGCCCCTATCCAGGACGCCAACTAGGGTTTTGCCCCTCGCCACCTCTGCAAAAGACCTGTTGGTCAGGTGCGTCTTCACCCGCTTGGCTTGCTGGGCTTGGCCTGGCTGTGTGGCGTTGTCCTCCGCCGAGCGTTACCGCTTGTTGGGGGCTTGGCTACTCCCTTTCCGGATTTGGCTGGTTGGAAGTTTGGGATTATTGAGCTGGCCCACAGCCTCTGCTCCATCCCCTTCGCCGATGCCACATACCCGGATCGTCGTTGGCCAGTATAAAGGCAGCGCGCCTCCTGTCCTGGTAGGACGGCTTACCTGCCTGGCTTGCAGACCCGCCGCCTGCCGAGGTTGCCGTGGTTTCCCCGGTCGCGAGGCGCTTACCAGCCGCGATAACGCTCTGCTTAGCAGCAACCCCGGTGACCGGTTTGGCCCCGGTGCCCCTCGACGTGGATGGGCCCGATTGGCTTATCGCAGCCCTCCCCGCAGCGGATTCTGCTGGAAGACGGTGGACCGACTCAGTCTCCTTCCCCGTCTTCTTTGGACCTGGTTTCCCAGGCATTGATGTAGAGGGATGGTCTTGTCCCTCCTCCGGTACTTTCAGAGGAGTACCGAGCTCCTTTGCGGTGTTGTTTTTAATCTTTAAATGGATTGGCATATTTTGGTCCCACGAGTAGTCGGGAAGGGGTTAGTCAGCCGAGGCATAGCCCGCGTGCCCCGGGAAGCCTGATTTAAACTGGAGGTCGGCAGGTATCCAGAGTTCGCATACTAACGACCGAGCACCCCCTCGGCCACGCATCCATCAGCGCATGCTGTTCCACCTAGCATTGGGGTAATTTGCACTGAGAGTTTTCTTCTCTCCGCCCGACTACCATTAGCCAGCATCCTTGGCAGAGACCTGACCGTACCAAGGACCTGTTACCAGCCGCCCTCACGAGGAGAGTATAGTCGCACTTCCACTGGTGTGTACAGTTACGGCGGGTGATGGACCGCCCGCGATTCCACTGCATCCTAAGCTGGAGCGTGGCAGCATCGGGTTGGGGCAAGCCCCGGCCCCATGCAACCCCGCCCCCGCCCGGAGTACAGTGATCGCGGGTCGGACCATTACCCGTGATTCCCCCTGTATCACCCGAGTGGCTGACGGCCAGTACGGGTATAAAAACATTATATTTTTAATCAAACAGTTAATATTTAACGCACCGTACGTATAATTAGTGGCAATATTTTTCTTATCAGTTAAGCAAAACATTCAAAAAAATGTTTGTTATTATTTTTGTTGTTGAAGTACAACAAAACTTTTTTCTAAGCTTAAGAGAATAAAATGATCGTTCAGAAAAAACAAGTCCGCATGTGTTATCACATTGCACAATGGTTCCGTCCATAGACCAAAATTAAAAAAATGCATGCGAAAACAAATTGACAAAAAGTAAACAAACTGTCTCTAAAATGTACAAGCTTTGTAATTGCAAAACCGGTTTTTCCTGGAAATCTAACGGGATTTTCTAAAAATAACATCAAAGATGTGAAGACGTGTTCATTTTCAAAGCGCCGCTGCACGCAGTCGGAATTTTTCACAACTGAAGTGTACTTCGAACAGGTCTGTCGTTTAATTGACTTAACGAATTTAAGTAATTTTAATTGATTTCTAAATTGAAGGTATTTATATTAAGGTATTAAATTTAAAAAATAATCTTGTGTTGTAGTTATTTTAAAATTAATGGTTTAGTTTGACCTACTTTTTGTACATTTTGTGTTTGTC
The DNA here is from genome assembly GCA_009664405.1 of Drosophila bifasciata. Taxonomy (NCBI): domain Eukaryota; kingdom Metazoa; phylum Arthropoda; class Insecta; order Diptera; family Drosophilidae; genus Drosophila; species Drosophila bifasciata. The sequence continues at coordinate 22,614,364 of CM019044.1, forward strand.
TTTATTATTATGTGTACTTAAGGTTTTAGTCGTGTCTTATATTTAACTGATTCTTAAGGTAATAAAAAAGAGTAAAAAGGTGGTTGCGGATATTTGCGGAAGTTCGTGTTATCTTAAAGATTCTAACCCTCAGTCTTATTTTTTCAAGGGCAAATTTGCGCAACGGAGCCTCTAATTCGCCTTTTGTTGTCTTGAGTGTTTGTATTCGTCGTATTCGTGTTTGTATACAATTTTCAATGACCATTTAATTAATTATATTTTCATTTTTCTTTTAAATTTTCGATTTGGTTTGGAAAGGTGTGTGTTTACACGCTTGAATATTTTCAATTTATGGTGTACAAAAAAGGGTACCAACGCAGAAAAATTAAGTGATTGCTGATGTACAACAAAATTTTGAAAATAACGGCTACATATCTGAATTGTCAGAGATTAGAAAATCTATTGGCTACATTTGCAAACAAATTGTTGATTTTTGGACTCGTTACGATCGTAAAAAATCTGCAGTTCTCCGATATCAATGTGATTGGCTGGATCAAAAGGAACCAATTTTCCTAAAATGCACAAATAATAATGAACAGCAAATGGCCCAAAACTTGATTTTGTGGAGTCTTCAGCGAGAACAAAACGACGGCGTATAGCTCAGTTGACCGAAATAGACGAGTCCGCTGTTTCTGGCTTACGCAATGAGCATCAAAAGCAAAATTTGTTGCCAGCAGAACCAATCGAAGTTATTTCGCTTTTAATGGATACCTCTATGACGAAACACCAATATTTACTGAAAAGAAACTTTGTAAACAGTCAAATATCCTTTGAATTTTTTCCCAGTTATCAAAGAGTTTTTTTAAATTTTGTATCGATTGTTCCTATGGGAGCTATAGGATATAGCCGTTCGATTTGTCCCATTTTTTTGTTATGTGTTTAGATTTTTTTTTTTTTTTTTATTTTTGTTAAAAATTGTAGTTGTAGTGAATTGGAAAGAATTTTGTGAACTGCTGGTCTTTGTTTATTTTATTGTTTTTTATTAGGGATCTGAGAAAAACAGTTGTGTAACAAACTACTACTGAACAACAAAATTTAATATTTTTTAATATTAAAGAGTGTTTGTAGGAGGGTGGATATCCCGGCAGTATTCCCAGTAAAACGATCGGGCGTCAATTTAATACAGCTTGTATTTATTTCGCGTAAAACGGGGTTCACAAGTGGGGCTGGTGTTGGGTGTTGCGGCTGAGTTCGTCTGTGTAGAGCGAATGACAGGTCAAGCTAGGCCTACGGCTAGAGCCCATGGTGAAGAGCCGAGAGTCGACCGCGCTCAAGAGCGCGAGAGCGAACAGCACAAGAGAGCGCGCGAGCTAACAGCGCTGCTGCCCTCAACATCCTCCCTCTCCTTGCAGGACTGCAATATCCCATCCTACGGGAGCGTGCAGGCCCCGGACACAATCCATCCACAGACCGTGCTTTGGGCCACTGGAAGGCCGTCTCCTCGCGCGAGGAACCCGGGTTGGATAACCTTCGGGTAGACGTCTGCTCCCAACACGAGAGAGATGGTAGACTTCCGATGGAATTGCTCGTTGGCAAGGCGGATGTCGTCGAAGTTGGCCCGAGTCGCCTCGCTCAAGGGTCGCAGCGGTGTGCGGACGCGCAAACGGGGTTCCATCTTTGGGACCACGTCCAATTGAACCTCGCCTGTCCTGGCGCGGATGATGGCGGTGGCGACCTTCTCAGCGCCGATTCGAGTGCTGGGCAACTTCAGGTCGGTGGCCAAGGCAGCGTCAATGCAGCTCACCGGCGTGCACGGGTCGATGAGCGCCGTCACCTCATGGGTCTTTTTCCCCATGTGCACGACCACCTGGGCCGTCGGGAGAAAGTTGATGCTCCGGTGCTGGAGCAGCGTGTCGACCGATAGCGCCGGATTTCCCACGATGGGGCTGCGATCAGCTCGGGGCACTGGAGCGGTAGACGGACCCGGAGCCGCCGCTGACGACTCTGAGCGGGCTCGACGGCTGGCGGACCCTGCCTTTGCGCGTCTGGTGGGAATCCGGGGCGGCGAGCGGCTCGGGACACAGGAGCTGGAAACGCAACTCGCACCGGACCTGGGGACTCCGAGCGAGCTGGACGCTGGGACGGTCGCATGTGAAGCAAAGTGTGGTGGCTTTTGTGGCACACCTTGCACCGGCCGCCAGTTCGGCAATCCTTGCCGGAGTGCTGATGAGCCAGGCAATTCTGGCAATACCTTTTCGCCAACACAGCTCGGAGCCTCTTGGCCGCGCTCAGCTTGTGGAAGCTGCGGCAGTCCCGTAGCGGATGGCTTCCGGAACAGACTCGGCAGCTGTAGGATGCCTTCGTTCGTGCTCGTCTGCTCCCTGAGGTGTGGGTGTCCCGGGGTTGTGAAGCCATCTTGATCTGGAGGCAAAAAAAAACAGCTGTTATGGAAAAGAAGAAGCGGAGACGCATTAGTTTGTGATAGGAACAGGTGACAGGCACTCTCGCAGTACAGTTGGCTGAACGCACGAGGGCGTTCTGGAGACGAAAAACAACAACAGAAACGGGGATGAAACAGTGGACGAGGACAGGCCCTTTTTCAACGGACTCAGGCACAGGAACGCTTCCGTTACTGTTGTGCGGGACGAGGGAGCTCCCCCGGAAGGAGAACGACTTTAGCGACCGGGCGTTTCAGCACCCCCCTTGTTGTCGGCGCCGGGATACACGGACTGTACTCTCCCGAGCCGCCAGTCGTTGGAAGGCAGGTTATCTTCCTTTATGATAACCAAATCGCCGATCTGAAGATTTGGCATATCCGTCTGCCACTTGTTGCGTTTGTGGAGTTCGTTGAGGTACTCATCCTTTCATCTCTGGCAGAACTGCTGGTTGAGGGCCTTTAAATGCTGCCACCGATTAATCATCGACTGGAGGTTCCCCTTTATTTCGGGCTCTGCGGTCGCCATTAACGGTTCTCCGATAAGGAAGTGCCGGAGTGAGTGCCAGCAACTCCGTCGGACTTTCGGACATCGGTGAAATTGGCCTGGAATTAAGGCACGCTTCAATCTTAGCGAGGAGCGTCGAGAGCTCCTCAAACGAGTAGCCGTGGATTTGTAAAAGAGTGTTTTGAAACTCTTTACACCGGCTTCCCACAGGCCTCCCATGTGTGGAGCTCCTGGCGGGATGAACCGCCACGCAATTCGCTGGTGGAAATATGCTTCAGTGACCGAATCCTGGAATGCCGCTAGAAAGTCTCGAGAAAGTATAGTTTCGGCTCCCACGAAAGTTTGCCATTGTCGGAATGAATACGCTGCGGACAGCCTCGTCGAGCAACGAAACGAGCGAAAGCTGCCAGAAACTTCTCGGTGGTCAGGTCGGAAGTGGCCTCCAAGTGAATGGCGTGGAAAAGCAGACAAATACGCACACATAACCCTTGGTGATTAGGCACGCTCTCCCGGTATAGTTCCTTATATCGAAAGGACCGGCGTAGTCAATACCGGTATGGGTAAATGGTCTGGAGAAAGAAGCTCGGTCTGTTGGGAGATCACCCATTAGTTGGGTCTGTAGCTTCTTTTGTGGATGATGCATATTTTTTTGTGAATTCACCACCCCTTCATCAGGTTGATTGCGGAATCCAATTTTGCCGCGGATGAGGCGAGTCATCAATTGACTACCGCCATGGAGAGTTAACACTGCGTAAAATGCGGCAGGCGAGACAGGCGGCAACTGTAGGAAAGGATGATTGGATGACGCTCGTCATACTTCAAATCTTGTGACATTGCATGATCCGGAAGGATCTCATGATCCCATGTCGGTTCTAGAGAGGGGTTCAGGTTCAGGATAGAGCTTGAACTTGGCACGGGACGTTTACCACCAGGCAGTAAAAATTCTTGGGGAAGTCCCGGCGCTGAGCTAGGATAAGAGTCTGCTGGTTAATTTCCCCACTAGTGAGGTGGCCCCTGCGTGCGGGTGTTTCCTTCCGGCAACACTGAATAAAACGGAGCACATACGGCACTCGAAGAGCAAATTCAAGTTGGCTTGGGGAGGGCCGGCAGCAAAATGGACCACGGCCCGCTGCTCTGGAGTCATAGGTGGAGCTTCGTTGGCTTGAGGTGGGCCACCGTTCCCGTGGGTCCAAGCTGGTCCATGCCACCAGAGGTGGTTACCCACCAGTTCTGGTAACGATACGCCCCGACTCGCTAAGTCAGCGGGGTTATGTTCGACCGAACATGAGCCCAATTCGTGGAGTCGGTAGTCTAAGCTATCTTGGTTACTCGATTGGCCACAAAGGTAGTCCAGTGGCACGCTGGCTTGCTCAACCAGGCCAGCACAATAGTCGAATCGGTCCAGTAGTAGCATTGAGGATCTTTTGTTGGCATGATTGGCAGGATAGCCGTCGCCATTTCGGAAAGGAGCACTGCACCGCACAGCTCTAACCGAGGAAGTGAGACAGTTTTCACGGGAGCAACTCGTGTTTTTGCTGATAGCAGATGCACCGTGATATGATGGCCACACTCGACGCGCACGTAGATCGCTGCACCGTACGCCTTTTCGGAGGCATCGCAGAAACCGTGATGTTCGACCTTTACCGATGGCTGGGCACAAATCCATCTTGGAATTCGGATTTCGGGAGTGCAGCGTAACCTGCAGAAAGTCCAGCCAGCGCTGGTACAACGCACTTGGCAGAGGTTCGTCCCATCCTAATTCTTGCAACCAGATTTCCTGCATGAAAATCTTGGACCGGACGATGAATGGGGCTAGCCACCCCGCGGGGTCAAACAGCTTCGCAATCTGAGAGAGAACTTCTCGCTTGGTAAAGGATGACTCGAGCGTGAACACGGGAGGAACAAAGAAGAACTCGTCTGACGTCGCCTTCCAGCGAACTCCGAGGGTCTTTGCCGTGCTCTCGGCATCGATTTCCAGAAAATCGGTGTGCAGGAGGTGGTCATTTGGAAGACCGTCCAAAATCTCCTTTTATTGGACGTCCATTTACGCAGTGGAAAACCTGCGGAGCTGAGGGCGGCTTGCAATTCGTGAATGGCCAGCTGAGCTTCCTTGACGGAGTCTGCTCCGGCTAGGACGTCGTCGACGTACATGAATTGCCGCACAATGTGACTTTCCCTTGGAAATCGCGACTGGATGTCGTCGGCAAGCTGTTGCGGGACCCGTATGGCTAAAAAAAAACGGAGCGCAATTGACTCCAAAAGTCACGGTTTTCAGCTCGTAATCCCGAATCTAACCCGCCTGGTTCCGGAATAAGATTCGCTGAAAGGGGTGTGCGTCGGATGTACCCAAATCTGGCGATACATCTTTGTAATGTCGGCGTTGAAGATGTATCGGAAATAGCGCCACTTCAGGATTTGGATGGTTAAATCGGATTGAGGACCGGACCAGCATGAAGCAGATCGTTCAAGCTCGTACCGTTCGCAGAAGGGCTGGACGCGTTGAATACCACGCGGACTTTCGTAGTAGTGCTCTCCGGTTTGATTACCGCATGGTGCGGGAGATAATAATTGGCGGAATCATTATTGACGAAACCTCTGTCATATGGTCGAGATCTAAATATTCACGGATCACAGAGTTATACTGCTCGTGAAATGGAACGTTTCTCTTTAGCCGATTCTCATTTCGGAGAAACTGAGCTAGAACAATGGACCTTGAATGCCCCAGGCCTGACCCACAATGAGCGGGGTCACGAAACGGCAGTGTTACCACGTACTTCCCGCTTGACGTTCTTGACGTGGTTCGAACAAAATGGCTTTCGCAAAAGGAGTCCGACTCTCCTACTACCTTGATAGGTAGATCCTCCACCTCCCAAAACTTTGTGAGAAGTTTGTCTAACGGAGCGTCGCGGACGTGGGGAAATTCGAGTGGAGAAGGATGCAATCTGGTCAGGAACAGCACTTGGCAATGGACCGGTAAGCACCCACCCAAAGATAGTTTCCTGTCCGAGGAGGGAGCCACAGATGTCGGTCTGTGAGCCGCTTAACAATACGGACGGAAGGAGATCGGCTCCGATCAGAACGTCTATCTGTGGGCTCTCATAAAATGTAGGGTCTGCTAATGGCAGGTTCGGCAAGTCTCGCAGCGCGTTCTGCGGGATCGGATATGACGGAAGATTGCCGGCGATCTCTGGCAGGACGTAGGCCGTGGCGTTTAACTGTACGCTCGGCGTAACCAGGGGAGCGAATGGAAAAATCACAGAGCTTCTTGGACTGAGCTGCTACAGTATGATTAAGGCCTGAAACTTGGGCTTGAATAAGGCGGAATGGTAGTTGAATGATATTAAAGAGACGTTCCGTAATGAACGTTGCCTCGGAGCCCGAGTCGACAGAGCGCGGGCACGGAAATTTGTCCCTCGGTGGCAAATGTTGATCATTGCAGTGCCGAGAAGCACCGCTCTTGTTCCCGAGGAAAAATAGTTCTGAACGTTGGCTGGAGCGACGGAGGAACCAGACTCCTCCGCGGTCGCGGAAGTCAATTCGCTGGGAGCTGAAGTACCCCGATGCAGAAGCGTGTGGTGGCGGGCTCCACGAAAGTGAAGCAACAGTGGTCGCTTTGGCATTCCGGAGCTGGTGCCCTCTCGCGAAACAGTTCAAGCACAGCTGCCTTTTTAATGCAACTGGCCCGCGCATCCACGGTCATCTGTAGGAAGTGCGGACAGAGTCGGATCGGATGGTTCTCTTTAGAGCAGAGATCACACGTTCTTCTCTTTGGACTCACTTGTGTCTGGAAGGAGTGAAACTTCCTGGGCACGGGACTCCCCTGAGACCGGAATGGGTTGGAGTTGCTTCCGGAGGGCTGCGAATTCAGGGTACCTTTGGACAGTGGTGGGTTCGTATGGCCTTTGGAAGTGGACGGTCGCTCTCCATGGCCTCTAGCGTCAAATAGCGCTGAGTGAGGAAGGCGTCGATTTCCGCCCATGGAGGAACCTCTTTTCTTGTCGGTGACGGATGCTTCCCACAGGGACCGGGTCAACTTCGGCAACTTGGAGGCACAGATAGTTACAAGGAGGCTATCCCAGTTGTCCGTGCAGACTTTGGAGTGAGCAAGAGCGGTGAGGACCCCTTGCATCGTGCTTTGATGCTCTTTCAAAGCTCGGCTGGTCTCGGACTCGACGCGAGGCAGAAAAGAGCAGAATATTGATCTGGTTGGTCACCAGGAGCCGATTGTTTTCATATCGGTTTCGGAGGGCCGACCATGCCGACTCGAACCCATCGTTTGTGAGCGGGGACTTTTCGACTATGGCCTTCGGATCGCCACTTGTCTTAGCGGTGAGATGATATAGCTTCTCTACCGGAGACAGCCTAGAATTGTTGATATAAATTGCCGTAAATAAATCTCGGAAAGTAGGCCAACGGACGTAATCTCCTGTGAAGACCTCGATGTCGCAGGGGGGCAGTCGACAGCCGCCCTGGTAAGTCTGCGGTGCAGACGGATGGACTGATGTTTGTGCCAGCTGAGTATTGAGATTAGCGAGGCACTGTTCAAATACCCCATAACACTCGCCGTACTTATCTCGGATGTCCTCTTGGACCCTTGGATCCTCGTCAACCATCACTGCGGAGCACGCTTTGTACTCCGCCTCGACATCCGCCCACATACTCAGAATTTGTACTCGGCGAACCTCGGAAAGAGATGCGGATGGAGCGGCAGTGATGCGCGCTTCCAAATGAGCCAAACGGCCGATGGCGGCGGCTAATCTTTGCTCGTGCCGTAGTGGTGGCGGATTGAGCCATTTTAATAACGGGTCTCGAGCTGATGGGATTGAAAACGGAAGAGCTGGTGAGATCGTCTTGGATCCGAGCTGGCACCTTGAGAGTGATGGGAGACGGGAAGAGAACCGATTTGGTCCTGGCAGCAGGGCTGCTACTGGCTGCTCTGGGAGTGACTGGCGACTTGATCCTCTGAGTGGGGGTAGTTCCTGAGGCGGAAGAGGCGCGTAGCCGACGTGGAGAGGTCGCAGCCAGAAACCCTTTGTTGTCCTTTTTGTCACCCGTTGGCATACTACGTACGCCCACGCGCAGAGTGTGGCTGCGAAGTCTGAAGCTGAAGTCGGATTGACGGAAGGAAAAAAAAAAAACTTAGGCTGGGCAGGGCACCACAACAGAAGGCAATAACTTCCGTAAATACGCAAAAAAGAGAAACCCACTGCTGGGTGAATGGAAACGAAAAAGGCCTCGCTCTGTGTTGACAACAATTTTCAATACCGACTCGGATTATTTGGGGTCGCTCTGGATCGAGGTTCCCAAACAATGAGTGGATCAATTGATACACGCCGAGGAGAGGAACGGCGCTTCTCCGTTTACCATTTGACGGACTTGTGCAGTGGGCAAATAAAATTTTTCTCGGAAGGATTGCGTACGAAATTATTATCTTTTCTTGTTCAGTTGCGGCGGCTGTAGAGCCGAAAGGAATCACAAGCACGAGGAATGGGCCCAAAAAACTAATTGCCACTGGATATGAAATAACAAAAAAAAATTATTCCTTGTACAGTCGGCTTTTAATTGAAGCGGAACCAACGTAACACTTTGTATTTTTGGATAATTCGGCGGCTTGAATTTATTCGTTTTATTTGTCGGTGTTCGTGATACCGATAGTTGTCCTTACACGTTGTCACCTCTAGTTCGAACATATACATAGACAGACAATTCCAACAAATTGGCACGAAAAAAATGCGAAATAGCTATGGAAATGCGCTGTGCCTGGGTTGAGGATAATTTATTACGGAATTGGAGATAATATTATATCTTGTGGCGACCAAAGGTGTTGCTGGAACGCGTAAACTGTTCGGAATCGCAGAATTTATTGTTAAATGTATGTGGATATGCGCGGAATGTATGTGTGGAATACGGTATTTAAATACGGAGAAATGTGGTATTTTCTTGTATGTGCGTAGGGTTATTTTAGGTACATATATACTAGTTGGCAATATAAATATATTGCGGCCAACTATGGAAATAAATGTATATATGTATGGAAATAAATGTGGATATGTGTATATGTACGAAATAAAACACTTTAATTTTATTATGTTTGCACTCGGAGTGTGCCGATGTATTTATATATGTGTGTAATGCATGTAGCGATGTATGTAATTATGTGTCTGTAATTATGTCGCTGCGGGTCCGCTCTTGCGACTTTGAATGCACATATGCTGCACTGCACTGGGGTGCACCTGGATATAGGTGTTTTTATTTTATTTAATTAATTTAATTAAACACACTGCACGCACAAACAAACACAAAAAAACGGAATCGGAAAAAACTACCGTAGCACTGGTAGTGGTAGATAAAAAGAAGTTGAGAGCAGCCGTAATCGCCAAGAATATGGCGCTGGCGAAAGAGGATGGAACTCAAAAAGAAGATATGTATATAAGAATATATATACATATATAACGGAACGCGGACTTGCGGGGAATAAACCCAATCGGGGAGACGAAGTCGTACTTATCTTGGGAAGTAGCGATGTAATCCACCGATGCTTGCAGGTTGACTCCTCCTTATAGGGAAGGCGAAGATCCGGCTCGAAGGACCAATGTTTGTAGGAGGGTGGATATCCCGGCAGTATTCCCAGTAAAACGATCGGGCGTCAATTTAATACGGCTTGTATTTATTTCGCGAAAAAAACGGGGTTCACAAGTGGGGCTGGTTTTGGGTGTTGCGGCTGAGTTCGTCTGTGTAGAGCGAATGACAGGTCGTTTAGGCCTACGGCTAGAGCCCATGGTGAAGAGCCGACCGCGCGCTCAAGAGCGCGAGAGCGAACAGCACAAGAAAAAGCGCGCGAGCTAACAGCGCGCTGTTACAAAATTTAACAGCGCTGCTGCCCCTCAACAAAGAGAAATGCCAATTTCCGGCTTAGCCACAGATCATCTAAGAAGGAGGCATCTAAAAAAAAACAGAGTAACATGCAGGATGCTTAGGTTGATATCAGACCGGTTGTCCACTTTTTGATACCACGTTGCATCTTTTGTTATACCCGTACTCGAAGAGTAAAAGGGTAAATTGTTTTTGTGGTAAAATTAAGAGTTAAGCGTTTTTAATAGCTATTGCAAAAAGGTAGGTTTAGATAAAGAGCCGAGGATTACACTTGGAAATACAATTTTATTAATTATATGAGGTAGCGGCAATACGCGTGTGTAGCTGGGGTATAAAAAAATGCACCGAAAGTTATGATAGTTACATCCAGACTGCTAGAGGGCAGGCGGACCGAATTGCCCGTGCCCCACTGCAAGAGGTAAAGAAAACGAAAGAAGCTCGGGCTGCTGCTGAGCCGAGTGCGAGCGATAGATAGAGAGAGAGAGAGAGAGCGCGGGAGAACAGCATCTATGCTGCAGCTGTAGTAGCGAAATGAGCATAAGCGTAACCATAAGCATAAGCAATTACAATATTTACAATACAATCGAATAAGCAAACATATGTAGGTAGATTTACGTTAGGCTGCTGTCATAACTAACATAAAGTTTTATAACTAAACATCGGGCTGGGTAACCCGACAGTGTATGTGTGCTCACACAATTTTAAAGATAACAGAAATCGCAGAAAAAAGCAGAAACATAGAAAAAGCTCATATCTATCAGTGGCTTAAATCTAAATTGGATCGGATAATTAGTATAGACACAATGAAGAAAGCCATTTGGAGGAGCATCGTTCCCTCTCGCTCTCTATCACACACCAACGCTTCTGCTTTGCCCATTCGTTCAGATGAGCACCTGGATTTCAGAGACTGTAAGAGCTAGAGAAATCAAACTTTCTGTCCAAACTCTTGTGAAACCACTTCAGTACAAGTTTATTTCGAAATTTCGCCACGCCGCCTGGATCGGATTGTCGGATTGTAAGTGTCAGATCCTTTCAAAAAAGTCATTGGGAAGAACAAGGACTTTTGGCCCTTTCTAAACAATCGGATGCAAAATACTTTGGAATTTCCGCTTTTATTGAGTAAAGTTTGTCCATTTTTTTAAAAGTTGGATAATATTAAATAATAATAATAATTAATAAAAAAATAATAATAATAATAATAATTTAAATCAGTAATTAATTGAATCATTAATTAGTTAAATCATTGATTACACATATGTGTTTTGACACGAACGGCAATTTAAATTATGTAATAATTTTACAATTTTTTTATCTATAATTTAAAATCATTAAATGCATTGTTATATAGTATATATACATATGTATTAATATTAATATGATGATTATTAATTTTGTTATACCTGTAATCGTAGAGTAAAAGGGTATATTGTAGTTGTGGTAAATGTGTAACCTACAGAAGGAAGCGTTTCTGACTCCATAAAGTATATATATTCTTGATCAGCACCAATAGCCGAGTCGATATAGCCATGTTTGTACGTCCGTCTTGTTGAGCGCCCAGTGCTTGGAGACTAAAAAGAGCTAGAGCAAAGTAACTTCCTGTTCAAGTGTATTTCAAAAAATATCCGCCCCACCCCTTAAACGACGAAAGACCACAATTTGAAGATAGAAATTAGAAAGAACGTACGGAGTCGCTTTGAACGCGACTCTACTTTTTTACCCGTACTCAGTCAGTACACATGTGATTTTATGTGGAATTTTCAAATGTTTTTTGTCAGTTTTTACATTATACATATTTTTTTACATTTTTATCAACATCTACATCATCAAATCACTTCTCACACGTACACTGCACTAGGCAAAATGTGGGAGCAGTGTGTGAGCGAGAGACGGAATCTGTAGCGACAATCATCTCCATAAATGACTTACTCATTTTATCACTGTGGCTACAATAATGATCCGATCTAAACCAAATTCGGGAATCTGGTAGATATGATCATTCCCTACGATACTGAATTTTTTGTTTTTATCTATCTTCAAAAGTGTGGACTTTCATCTTTTGTGGAGGCGGAAGGGGGCGTGGCGAAATCGTGAAATACACTTGTCTTGGTTTGGTATCACAGGAGTCTAGATAGAAAGTTTGGTTGCTCTAGCTTTATCTTTTATAGGCTCCGAGCAATGGGCGACAAACAAGACGGACAGACAGACAGACAGGGCTATATCAACTCGGCTATTGATGCTGATCAAGATTATATATACTTTATAGGTTCGAAATTATTCCTTCTCTATGTCACACACAACCACTTTTACTACAAATACAATATACCCTTTTACTCTTCGAGTTCGGGTATAAAAACATTATATTTTTAATCAAAAAGTTAATATTTAACGCACTGTACGTATAATTAGTGGCAATATTTTTTCTTATCAGTTAAGCAAAACATTCCAAAAATGTTTGTTATTATTTTTTTGTTGTTGAAGTACAACAAAACTTTTTTTTCTAAGCTTAAGAGAATAAAATGATCGTTTAGAAAAAAACAAGTTCGCATGTGTTATCTTCATTGCACAGTGGTTCCGCCCATAGGCCAAAATTAAAATATGCATGCGAAAAAAACTGTCTCTTAAATGTCCAAGCTTTGTAATTGCAAACCGGTTTTTCCTGGAAATCTAACGAATTTCTAAAAATAGCATCAATGATATGAACACGTGTTCATTTTTAAAGCGCCGCAGCACGCAGTCGGAATTTTTCACAACTGAAGCGCACTTCTAACAGGTCTGTTGTTTAATTGACTTAACGAATTTAAGTAATTTTTAATGGATTTCAAAATTGAAGGTATTTATTTTAAGATATTAAATTTTAAAAAAGTAACTTGTGTTGTAGTTATTTTAAAATTAATGGTTTAGTTTGACCTACTTTTTGTACATTTTGTGTTTGTCTTTATTATGTGTACTTTTAGTCGTGTCGTATATTTAACTGATTCTTAGGGTAACAAAAAATTAAAAGGTAGTTGCGGATATTTGCGGAAGTTCCAAAAAAAAGATTATAAACCCTCAGTCTTTTTATTCAATGGCAAATTTGCGCAACGGAGCCTCTAATTCGCCTTTTGTTGTCTTGAGTGTTTGTATTCGTCTTTCGTGTTTGTATACAATTTTCAATGACCATTTAATTAATTATATTTTCATTTTTTCTTTTAAATTTTCGATTTGGTTTGAAAGCGATTCGTATCAGTGTGTGTTTACACGCTTACATATTTTCAATTTATGGTGTACAAAAAAAAAAGGGTACCAACGCAGAAAAATTAAGAGAAGTGATTGCTGATGTACAACAAAATATTGAAAATGACGGCTACATATCTGAATTGTCAGAGATTAGAAAATCTATTGGCTACATTTGCAAACAAATTGTTGATTTTGGACTCGTTACGATCGTAAAAATCTGCAGTTCTCCGATATCAATGTGATTGGCTGGATCAAAAAAGAAACCAATTTTCCTAAAATGCAAATAATAATGAACAGCAAATGGTGGAAAGTGCACATCGTGGTCGCCCAAAAACTTGATTTTGTGGAGTCTTCAGCGAGAACAAAACGACGGCGTATAAGCTCAGTTGACCGAAATAGACGAGTCCGCTGTTTCTGCTTTACGCAATGAGCATCAAAAGCAAAAATTTGTTGCCAGCAGAATCCATCGAAGCTATTTCGCTTTTAATGGATACCTCTATGACGAAACACCAATATTTACTGATAAGAAACTTTGTAAACAGTAAAATATCCTTTGAATTTTTTCCCAGTTATCAAAGAGTTTATTTTTAATTTTGTATCGATTGTTCCTATGGGAGCTATAGGATATAGCCGTTCGATTTGTCCCATTTTATTGTTATGTGTTTAGAACATTTTTTTTATTTTTGTTAAAAATTTCATCACGCTATGGCCATTGTTAGTATTTTTGGCCGCTCTTCCATACAAGCGGATCCACTGTGCATTGGTATTAGAAATATCGTCTGTTAAACATTGCATATGGGTAAAAAAGCTTGCCGTACGAATTAATAGTGGTCGGGGCTCGTATAACACAGAAATCTCTAGAAATTTTGACGCGAGTGATTTATCAAATCAATCGAAAAATCCGTAAATGCCACTGTATTTCTAGAGATTTCATTTTTAGACACTTTCTTTCGGAGTTCACGTGCAAGAATGAGAATTGTAGCACAGAGTTGAAGTCTATTGGAAAGAATTTTGTGAACTGCTGGTGTTTGTTTATTTTATTGTTTTTATTAGGGATCTGAGAAAACAGTTGTGTAACAAACTACTACTGAACAACAAAATTTAATATTTTTTAATATTAAAGAGAAATGCCAATTGCCGGCTTTAGCCACAGATCATCTAAGAAGGAGGCAATTACAAAAAAAACAGAGTAACATGCAGGATGCTTAGGTTGTTATCAGACCGGTTGTCCACTTTATACCACGTTGAGTAAAAAGGGTATATTGTTTTTGTGGTAAAAGTGTATGTTTGCTCACACAATTTTAAAGATAACAGAACTCGCAGAAAAAAAACAGAAACATAGATAAAGCTCATATCTATCAGTGGCTTAAATCTGAATTGGATCGGATAATTAGTATAGACACAATGAAGAAACCCATTTGGAGAAGCATCACACACCAACGCTTCTGCTTTTGCCCATTCGTTCAAAATGAGCACCTGGATCTCAGAGACTGTAAGAGCTAAGAGCAACCAAACTTTCTGTCCAAACTCTTGTGAAACCACTTCAGTACAAGTTTATTTCGAAATTTCGCCACGACGCCTGGATCGGATTGTCGGATTGTGAGTGTCAGATCCTTTCAAAAAGTCATTGGGAAGGACAAGGACTTTTGGCCCTTTCTAAACAATTGGGTGCAAAATACTTTGGAATTTCCGCTTTTTTTATTGAGGAAAGTTTGTCCATTCATTTTTTAAAGTTTGATATCGCATAGAATATTCTAGACAAAGGCCTTTTCGACATTCAATTTAACACGCGAAAACACGATTTCAATTTGTAAATAATAATAAATGTAAATAGTTGAAACGACATTAATGTCATTAATACATTAATCAATTAAATCAATAATAATTTAAATCAGTAATTAATTGAATCATTAATTAGTTAAATCATTGATTACACATATGTATTTTGATACGAACGGCAATTTAAATGATGTAATAATTTAACAATTTTTTTTATCTATAATTTAAAAATCATAAAATCCATGTTATATAGTGTATATATACATATGTATAATATTAATATGATGATTATTAATTTTGTTATACCTGTAATCGTAGAGTAAAAGGGTATATTGTAGTTGTGGTAAATGTGTAACCTACAGAAGGAAGCGTTTCTGACCCCATAAAGTATATATATATTCTTGAACAGCACCAATAGCCGAGTCGATATAGCCATGTTTGTGTGTCCGTCTTGTTGAGCGCCCAGTGCTTGGAGACTAAAAGAGCTAGAGCAAAGTAACTTGTGGACAAAAGACCACAATTTGAAGATAGAAATGAGAAAGAACGTACGGAGTCGCTTTTGAACGCGACTCTACTTTTTTATACCCGTACTCAGTCAGTACACATGTGATTTATGTGGAATTTTCAAATGTTTTATCAGTTTTACATTTTACATATTTTGGCTACATTGTCATCTACATCACTTTTCACAACAACACACGGACACCGTAATGAACACCGCTGAGAGTGAGAGTGTGAGTGCGTGTGAGAGAATCAGTAGCGAATATCATCCCCATAAATGACTTTTTCGTCGCATGGGGGCGGATCAAGGGAAAATCGCTGCTGAAAAATTGATTTGATCATTGTGGCTACGATACTGCATTTTCTTTTTTTCTATCTTCAAAAATGTGGACTTTCATCATTTGTGGTGGCGGAAGGAGGCGGGGCGAAATTTTTGAAATACACTTGTTCAGGTTTGGTATCACAGGAGTGTGGACAGAAAAGTTTGGTTGTTCTAGCTCTTATAGTTTTGAGATCCAGGCGATTACTAAAAACCAAAAACCAAAGACTCGTTTTTGTTAGTGCGAAAGAGAGGGATGAAGTTTTTTCGTATGTTTTTCTATTGTGGCTATATTCATATCCGATCCGATTCAGAGTTGGGCCCCTGATAGATTTTTCTTTCTCTATGATTCTGCATTTTTAGTTTTCTGTTGGTTTTAAAGTTGTGGACGCCACAGATGTGCGCCCTTTGTGGGGGCGGAAGTGGGCAGGGGGCAACATTTTTAAACACTTTTCTTTGGAAGTGGGATATCACATCAGACTGGAAAAATTGGATTAGTCTAGCTCTAATAGCCTTCGAGCAAATGAGTGAAAACAAGATGGACGGACAGACGGATTGGACGAACATGGCTACTATCGAAAAAAACGGATGCTAAAAAGTAATATATACTTTATGGGGTCGGCGCCTCCTTCTGTAAATTTACAAGGAGGCTTTTCCAGAAATACAATATACCCTTAAAAATTTTCAAAGATGGTAAACAAACACGTTGATTTTCAAAGCGAGAGGTCGTTTGAGCTGCGAAGGTGAACATCGTAATGGGCGTCGAAATGAGATGATAATGGATTGTCGGATTGTAAGTGTCAGATAAGGTTCAAATTTAAATTGGGAAGAACAAGGACTTTTCGTTTTTTTTAAACAATCGGATGCAAAATACTTTGGAATTTCTGCTTTTATTGGTTTGTTTGTCCTTCTTTTTTTAAAAGTTTAAAATGTTAATATAAATTGCCGTAAAAAAATAATAAGGTAATAATAATAAAAAGGTAAAATTATTTGCGGAAGTTCGTTAAATCATTGGGCAGTCATATGTGTTTTGACACGAACTTTTCAAGGGCAAATTATGTAATAATTTTGTGCCATTTTTATCTATAATTTAAAATCATTAAATGCATTGTTATATAGTATATATACATATGTATTAATATTAATATGATGATTTAATTTTAATTATATTTGTAATCGTCCTTACCATATATTGTAGTTGAAAGGCATGTGTAAACCCTCGAATCCCGTTACATACTCCATAAAAGTATATATATTCAAAAAAGGGTACCAACGCAGAAAATAGCCGAGTGATATACAAACAATGTTTGAACGTCCGTCTACATTGCGGCGGCTAATCTGTCAGAGATTAAAAATAGTATTTGGCTAGAGCAAAAAAACTTGATTTTCGAGTGTATTTGAAAAAATATCCGCTCCCATCAAATGGTAAACGACCAAAAGAACCACAATTTGAAGATAGAAACGGGAAAGAACGAACAGCGCTTTGGTGGAAAGTGCACACCGGGGTCAGTCCCAAAACTTGATTTATGTGAATTTTCAAAAGTTTTTGAGAGTTTTAAATATATATATTTTTGCTACATTTTTATCAACCAGAAACATCATCTACATCACCCTTCTCACACGTACCTGCACCAGGCAAAATGTGGGAGCAGTGTGTGAGCAAAAATTTGTTGCCAGCAGAAAATCATCTCCATAAATGCTTCTGCATTTATCATGGATACCCAATAATGACGCAAAAACAAAATATTTACTGATAGGTGAATGGTAAACAGGAAAAGGCCTCGCTCTTTTTTTTTTTTATCAAATTTTCAATACCGACTTTTGTATCGATTTGGAGGGGGAGCTCTGGATCGAAAGGTTGAAATACATTTGTCTCCATTTTTTATACCCCGCCGAAGAGTAAAAGGGTATATTGTATTTTTGACTAAAAGTGGAGTGGGCAAATATATTTTTTCTCGTAATTTGCGACCATATAAATTATTATCTTTCTTGTTCATCAATAGCCGAGTCGAGGCGAAAAGGAATCCCGTCTGTCACACGAGGAATGTCCGTCCCAAAAACTCTGTTTGCCGCTGGATATGAAACAAAAAAATAAAATAGATACAGAACCAAATTGGAAGCGGAACTGATGTAACACTTTGTATTTTGGAAAATTCGGCGGCTCGAATTTATTCGTTTCCGCCCCCACAAAAGGGCGATAGTATCCTTGTGGCGTCCTCTAGTTCGGAAAATAACAAAAACAGAAAATTCCAACAAATCATAGAGACAGCCCATATCTATGGAAATGCAAATCTGCCTGGGTTTGAGGATAATTTATTAGTGGACAATATTAAATCTTGTAGCGACAAAAGATTATTTGCTGGAACCCTTTCGTAAACACACAAAAATCGAGTCGATTTGTTTTTAAATGTACGGTGAATATGCATCTGTGTGGAATACGGTATTTAAAGCAACCAGGCTTTTGGCCAAGATTTTCTTGATATTACTTGTAGGGTTATTTTAGGTCAAAAATTTCGCCCCGCCCCTATACGCCCCAATAAAGCAACAAAAATATAAATTTTATATGTATAGAAAAAAATATTGAATAAATGTGTATATCTACCAGAAAATAATTTTGGTTTAATCGGATTCACATTGCACTCCAGGTGTGCCGATGTATTTTCTAGCTATGTATTGCTGTCCCCTTCCAGTGTAGCGATGTATGTATTTATGTGTCTGTGATTGTCGCAGCAGATTACTTCACACGACTTTAGATACTCACGCTCAAACCATGCCGCCACCTGGATATACGTGTTTTTATGAGATTTAATTAATTTAATTAAACACGATGACAGATGTAAAAAAACACAAAAACGAATAAAAAAATTTTATTTTTCCACATAAATTTGGTTTTGAAAGGCGATTCGTAGAGCCATGTAAAGCTCCAAGAATATATTTGGCGAAAGAAGGATGGAACTCAAAAAATTAAGATATGTATGGCCTGATGTATATACAATATTTTGAAAAATGACGGCTACATATCTGAATAAAAGGAGATTGTGGATTGGTACGTCGAAACTTATCGTCTGATTTTGATGCTTGCATACGATCGTAAAAAGTTGCAGTTCACGAATTATATCAGTGTGAAGATCCGGATCAGAAATTTACCAATTTTCCTAAAATGCACAAATAATATCAAACAGTAAATGGTAAAAAATGGGCGTCGTGGTCGCCCAAACTTGATTTTGGAGTTTAGAGAAAAAACGACGGCGTTGAAATTTTGACCGAAATAGACGAGTCCGCTGTTTGTAGCTTTACGCAATGAGCATGAAAAAGCAAAATTTGTTGCTGCTGCAGAATCCTTAAGTTATTTCGCTTTTAATGGATACCTCGATGACGAAACACCAATATTTACTGATAAACTCGAGCTAAACAAGTAAAATATCTGAATTTTCCCAGTTAACAAAGAGAATTTGCCAATTTTTGTAGCCACAGATCATCTAAGAAGCTATAGGATATAAGCCGTTCAGATTAACATCCCAGGGATGCTTAGGTTGATATCAGACCATTTTTTTTATTTTTTTTGATACCACGTTGTATTGCATTTTGTATTTTTGGCCGCTCTTCGAAGAGTAAAAGGGTACTGTTTTTTGGTATTGGTAAAATTATCGTCTGTTAAACGTTTTTGCATATGGGTAAAAAGCTAGGTTTAGATAAATGAATAGTGGTCCGGGGCTCGTATAAATAGAAATTTTTTGAAATTTTATGAGTGATTTTATCAAATCGGCAAAATCCGTAAATGTAGCTGTATTTATAAAAAATGCACCGAAAGTTATGATCGGGTTACGCATCCAGATTTGCTTGAAGGCAGGCGGACCGGAATTGCCCGTGCCCCACTGCATTGTTTTTTATTAAAGAAACGAAAGAAGCTCGGGCTGCTGCTGAAGTGCGAGCATAGATAGAGATAGAGAGAGAGAGAGCGCGGGAGAACAGCATCTATGCTGCAGCTGTAGTAGCGAAATGAGCATAAAGCAACCATAAGCATAGGCAATTACAATATATACAATACAATTGAATAAGCAAACATATGTAGGTAGATTTACGTTAGGCTGCTCCACTTTTTAACACCAAAGCAAAGTTTTTATAACTAAACATCGGGCTGGGTAAAAGTGTATGTTTGCTTTCACACAATTTTTAAAAAAGATAACACAAATCGCAGAAAAAACAGAGAAACATAGATAAAGCTCATATCTATCAGTGGCTTAAAATCTAAATTGGATCGGATAATTAGTATAGACACAATGAAGAAACCCATTTTGGAGAATTCCCTCTCGCATCACACACCAACGCTTCTACTGCCCATTCGTTCAAATGAGCACCTGGATCTCAGAGACTGTAAGAGCTAGAGCAACCAAACTTTCTGTCCAAACTCTTACGGCCAGAAACCACTTCAGTACAAGTTTATTTCCCGAAATTTCGCCACGACGCCTGGATCGGATTGTCAGTTGTGAGTGTCAGATCCTTTCAAAAGTCATTGGGAAGGACAAGGACTTTTGGCCCTTCTAAAACAATTGGGTGCAAAATACTTTTGGAATTTCCGCTTTTATTGAGTAAATTTCATCCATTCTCTTTTTAAGTTTGATATCATAGAATATTTAGACAAAGGCCTTTTCGACATTCACAATTTTTAACACGCGAAACCACGATTTCACTTGTAAATAATTGTAAATGTAAATAGTTGGAACGACATAAATGTCATTAATACATTAATCAATTAAATCAATATGCCAATTTAAATCAGTAATTAATTGAATGCATTAGTGGACGTTAAATCATTGATTACACATATGTATTTTGATACGAACGGCAATTTAAATGATGTAATAATTTAACAATTTTTTTTATCTATAATTTTAAAATATAAAATCCATGTTATATAGTATATATACATATGTATTAATATTAATATGATGATTATTAATTTTTGTTATACCTGTAATCGTAAGAGTGGGTATATTGTAGTTGTGGTAAATGTGTGTAACCTACAGAAGGAAGCGTTTCTGACCCCAAAAGTATATATATTGTTCTTGAACGGCACCAATAGCCGAGTCGATATAGGCCATGTTTGTGTGTCCGTCTTGTTGAGCGCCCAGTGCTTGAGACTAAAGAGCTGAAACAAACCGTAACTTGTGGACAAAAGACCACAATTTGAAGATAGAAATGAGAAAGAACGTACGGAGTCGCTTTGAACGCGACTCTACTTTTATACCCGTACTCAGTCAGTACACATGCTTGATTTATGTGGAATTTTCTAAATGTTTTTATCAGTTTTTACATTTACATATTTTGGCTACATTGTCATCTACATCACTTTTCACAACAACACACGGACACTGCACGAGACAGGCAGCGTGAGAGCGTGAGTGTGAGAAGAAATCAGTAGCGAATATCATCCCCGCATAAATGACTTTCGTCGCATGGGGGCAGTCAGGGAAAAAATCGCTGCTGAAAATTGATTTGATTCATTGTGGCTACGATACTGCATTTTCTTTTTTATCTTCAAAAATGTGGACTTTTCATCATTTGTGGTAAAAAGAGGCGGGGCGAAATTTTTGAAATACACTTGTTCAGGTTTGGTATCACAGGAGTGTGGACAGAAAGTTTGGTTTGCTCTAGCTCTTATAGTTTTTGGAGATCCAGGCGGCACAAAAACCAAAAACCCAAATCGACTCGTTTTTGTGTTAGTGCGAAAGAGAGGGAGTGGGAAGTTTTTCGTATGTTTTTCTCTATTGTATATATTAATAATCCGATCCGATTCAGATTTGGGCCCCTGATGGCGGGGCTGCCCCTCTATGATTCTGCATTTTTAGTTTTTTGTTATTTTCAAATTGTGGATTTTTCAGATGTGCGCCCCTTTGTGGGGGCGGAAGTAGGGGCGGAATTTTTAAACTTTTTCTAGGAGTGAGAGAACACATCAGTCGCAAAAAAAAATTTGAATTTGTTTCTATCTCTTTTTAGCCTTCGAGCACTGGGCGACGAACAAGACGGACAGACGGACGGACAGAGACAGGGCTATATCGACTCGGCTATTGATGCTGATCAAGAATATATATACTTTTATATGCCCTGAAATTACTCCTTCTCTATATTTACACACATCCACTTTACCACAAATACAATATACCTATTACTCTTCGAGTACGGGTATAAAAAACATCGTTCACACCTCTGGCCTTCAATGTCTAAAATTAATGAATTAAAATTTGAATTGCTACCTCACGCCCTTATTCGACAGACTTAGCTCCCTCTGATTATATCTTATTTCCAAACTTGAAAAAATGGCTCGGAGGAAAAAGATTAGTCAACAATGAAGAGGATGAGGTTCTCAATATAAAAAAGGTATCGAAGCTATTGAACATCGCTGGGAAAAGTGTATCGACCTAAAAGGATCCTATGTTGACAAAAAAAATATATATACATAAACATTTTTGTGTTTTAGTAGATAGGTCGTCTATTTCTGGGACGGCCATATAAACAAAACTTAAATGCATACATAATAAATCTGTTTGGCAATGGATATTATTAAGAAAACTCTTTTCAATTGGGAGCCACTGTACCACTATGCAACTGAAATAAAAACGTTGCCATCAAACCCGTTTTATTCTGATACACTCTAAACGTTGATACTGAATTAAGGTTTTTTGTACGGTTCAGTTTTAAAATTTTCAGTTTCAGTGGCTGTCACAGATGGATAGTCTTTTGAAAGGTAGGCGTAAAATGGGACGGACAGACATGACTGTACCAAAAATCTACACGAATCTAATATGCCCTTATAACAAAGGTCGGCAGCTTCCTATGACCATCCTGCAGTTCCTGTAGTGGGCGATTACAAATGTCAACAATGTCATCTAGGAATTGACGCGCGCAAAACCGAATTATTTTTTCGCTTTTTTCGTTTCTGGGAGTGCTGTAACAGATATCGATTCTGCTAATCATGCGCGTATTTCATTATTAGAGTGAAAATTGTGCACTAGAAATGAATATCTGCTGTTGTGATACTGTCCGAAATAAATAGATACCTAGCGTAGAACACTTGTTCTAAAACACAGAGGAGGCTATATATTTTATTGTATTCTCTAAAATATTCATGTAATGAAAAACCGACCCAAAACCTATAATGCATTTTTGTTAAAAATATAAGAGGATTCTTTTGAAAACTTAAACTTTTATAAAACAAAAAAGTTACTTATTGTTATTGTCCACATTATCCATCTGCTTCTGTGCAAGGATGACTCGTACTGCAGGCAGTACATCTGATGAATTCTGATGCTGGACTGCCACTGTGTATAACAGTGGATGGTCACCAATACAATTCTCCATTTGTGCTGCAGTCTATTCACACCCACCGATCCCTACCCTATACTCGTTGAGTACCGGATATGAACCCGGCTGCACTAATTTTTTATGGATTATTTCAATTTTCAACGGTACGTATGAATGTATTTTGCGTGTGCAAAAATTGCAAAAGCCGTCATTTGAACTAGGCTGGGTTCGCCAAGGACCCGACACCCTAGGCCGGTTTCGGCATTTTGTAATACCGCATGGATCATATCCTCTTCCTTGTGAGGCACTATGTCAGGCCATGTTTGCCGGGCTATCCGACATTGTGGCGATTTTTGCCATCTATTGACTATTATAAGCTTAAAAGTGATATTTTATTATACGAATGTTTTATTATAAAAGGCAGCTCAGGCTTCCTGATTTACTTATGACCTCCGCCTGAAAGATACTGCAGCTGCGAGCCATCCGTCACGCGAGCTTTGCGGTCATAAGGTCGCAGTTCACAATTTGAAGACAGAAAACGAGAAAGAACGTACGGAGTCGCTGTGAACGCGACTTTACTTTCATACTCGTACTCAGTCAGTACACATGTGATTTATATTGGAATTTTTCAGGTTGTCATACTAACGTACCCAGTCTGTAAACTGCCTTTCGATTTAACCACCGATGCCTCAGCAAGCGGCATTGGAGCGGTGTTCTCCCAAAATGGCAGAACAATACCAATGGTTTCGCGCACCAAAAGATTGCGAGCTAAACTACGCGACAAACGAGGGTTGCTTGTAGCCATCGTGTTGGCCATAGGGAAACTACAGAACTACTTATACGGTACTAAGGAGATAAGACACTTCACCGATCACCAGCCCCTGACCTTCGCCGTGTCCGAGAAAAACACAAACGCTAAAATTCTTTATTCTTTAAACCAGGGAAGGAAAACTACGTCACCGGCGCCTTATCCCGACAAAACATTGATAACTTACAGGAAGAGCCACAGTCAGACGCGGCACAGCAAGCTCTCACTGTCACACAGTGGAGACCACTGATAAGCCTCTAAAATTTTCGTGAAACCAGATAGTTCTGGAAGAAGCAAGCCAGCCGCTTCGGCGGAACTTTATTATCTTCGGCGGAAAAACCGGCCACATAATTTATAAAAATAACAAAGACTCCCTGATCGAATCAGTAAAAGAGGTGGCTCTAACCACCCTCTAACATGACCTAGTGCTGAGGTTTCCGGCAACCAAATTCTGGCATTTCGTGAACGACATCACAGATGCAAGCGAGCAAGTGGAAATAATCACATCAATCATGCGCATAGCGCTGCACAGGAGAATGTGAAGCAGATCCTCCGGGAAAACTATTTCCCGAAAATGACGAAACTTGCTAATGAGGTGGTCATAAACAGTAAAGTATACCAAAGCAAAAGTACTATAATAGACACCCAAGAAAACAGGAGCTAGGAGTGACCCCAATTCCGTCGTATGCAGGAGAAATGCTACACATCGACATTTTCTCTACAGATAAAAAAACTTTTTTGACCTGCATTGACAATTTCTCAAAATTTGCCATTGTGCAGCCCAGCTTCTAGGGCAATAGTAGAAGTGCAAGCCTCCATCTTGCAATTGATGAACTTCTAACCGAATGGACAACGAAGCCGCCTTCAGCTTCGAGACAATTACCTCTTTGTTAAAAAACAAATACGGAGTTGATGTAGTCAAATCACCTCCTCTTCATAGTAGCTCAACGAGCAGTTAGAGAGGTTCCACAAGCACCTTGGCAGGATTGCAAGATGCCAAAGATCGAAAACAAAATCGACAAAACAGTCGAACTAATCATGCGTGCCGCGGTAGAATACAACAAAGCGTTACATTCGGTCATAGACGAGATGCCGGTAGAGGCAGTTCATGCCAACAACGAAGATTTTAAGTTGGCAATTAAAGACAAAATCGACAAGGCACAAAAGGCCAATCTCAGTAGGATTACCCCTGTAGACGAAACAGAGTCTTTGAGTAGGTGGAAAAGTAGGCGAAATTTTGGGAAATAAAAGCTAACCCGTTGCACACGGAAGAACTTGTGCAGGTAGATCTGGGGAACATCTGTTCTCATTAGGGGGAGGGTAGTCCATAAGAACAATTTGAGATAATCTAAGCAAGAATTGCTACAAATCTAGTTATCGCTCCCCACTGGTTGCCCGCGATACTCCTCGTACTCCTTTGCCACAACAAATGCGCGGATTACCGACTTTTCCCAGCCGAACTATATCCCCGTACTGGACGGAGATGTGTTGGTATGGGAACAAAAAAGCTGGGTGAGGCACTCGACAAATCTGACCGTAAAATGTCCCGAGTTATTTCCCTGGTCGCATATGCGAAAAGCTGTTGGAAGTAGATATAGAACACGCACAGAACATATTGTCCGCTCTAATGATACACCATAGAATGGCAAGAAGCCTTGACTTCTTGGGAACAGCACTCCTGATGCAACAGACCTCGAAAGAATCAAATTAACAGAAGCTCAGTTTATAGAGTCAAAGAATAGGCAGGCAGTGATCAACACAGAAGTCACCGCTCACCTATACGAAAAATTACTAGCAAGAAATAGGATGCTTATCTCAGAAATCCAGAACTTGATGCTGACTATCACACTTGCTAAGTCAAACATAATAAGTCCTATAATTTTTGACCATAACGACCTAAAAACTATTTTTGACGAACAGATCACAGAGGTCCCCATAGTTAGTCTAATGGGAGTATCAGACATAAGAATTCTCAATCTAATATTTTTTATCCATATCTTAGTTAAACCTAGGATTAAAAGAAGCTGTAAGAAAATCCTCATTTTTCCCGTGGCTCACAATAACACTGTGCTACAACTACAGGACAACCTTGTCGCGGAATGCGAAGAAGGGGTCTTAGTTGTAACCATTCTGCAAGAACAGCACACAGCACTTGCGCCCGCGAAGTACACGCCGGAGGCGCAGCCTCATGCCGCACGCAACCGAGCCACCTGGCGCCCGTGCCTAGGTTTTTCTTGTTTTTTTTGTATTAGCAGTCTGTTTTCAATACCCGTACTTGAAGAGTAAAATTGTATATTGTATTTGTGGTATTTGCTGTCTGTCCGTCTGTCCGTCTTGTATGTCGCCCATCGCTCGGAGACTATAAGAGCTATAGTAACCAAATTTGTTTTCCAGACTGATGTGATATCTCACTCCTATAAAAATGTTTTCAAACTTTTGTTTCACCTCCACAAAGGGGTGCACATCTAAAGGCGTCCACAATTTTGAAGATAACAAAAATCGAAAAATGCAGACTCATAGAAAAAGGTCATATCTATCAGAGGCCCCAATCTGAATCGGATCGGATCATTATTATAGCCACAATAGAGAATACCATTTCATAAAACATCGTTCCGTCTCGCTCGGACTTTAAGAGCTAGAGCAACCAAACTTTTTGTCCATACTCCATACACTTCAGTGCAATTTTATTTCAAAATTTCGCTACGCCCCTCCCGCCACAACAAAAAAGAAGATCCACAATTTTGAAGATAGAAAAAAAACGAAAAATTCAGTATCGTAGAGAATAACCATATCTACCAGATTGCCTTGTTCAGATCGGATCGTTATTATAGCCACAATGATGAAAATAATTTTCAGCAGCTAGCCACCAAACTTTCAGCCGTGCAGTGTTGTTGTGAGAAGTGATGTAGACGACAAATGCAGGAAATATGTAAAATGTTAAAATGATAAAATATTTTAAAGTTTCACATAAATCACATGTGTACTGACCGAGTACGGGTACAAAAGTAGTGTCGCGTTAACAGCACAACACGTCCTTTCGCGTTTTATATAAAACTGTCCATCGTGGACAATCATTAATTTGGTTAATAGACTTTACAGTGATTGATTTGCTTTTGATGTGCTAAGGTGGCAGTATCCAGCTAGTCCCTGCAGAGATCAGAGGATGGGTCCTGAGAGCCTCCTGGTCTGTTCACTGTTATTCAGTAAGTTGATCGCCAAATTGTTGGGGGTGGTCATGTAGCCTTTGCATGTACTGCTTGCTGCTTCTCTTAATTTCGTCTTCCACCCAAGGAAATCTGAGGACTTAATGAATAGTGGCGTTATCGTGCAGAAGGTGAGCGCAGGTGGCGGTGCGGAGAGCTCTGATCTCGAATGCCTGGATAATGTGGACATTAGTCTTACAAGCGGTGCCCAGTTGCACAGTTGGAGACCATATGTCCAGATTGGCCTGATGATCGCCTTGTATAAGAGCAACTTTGACGACGTGGGCAGCTTCGATTTTCTACCCATCAGCCAGTAGAATGCTTTTGCGCGGTCTTCTGTTTGGCGGCGCTTCTTCAGCATGTGCGGTCTCCACGTTACCCTCCTGTCAAGAGTGATGCCAAGGTATTTAGGAGTGACTACCTCTGGAATTGTAACGTCGTTAAGGCTAACTGGAGGGCGGTTGCCGCGGCGGATGGAGAAGGTGCTGGCGGTGGACTTATCGCCTTTGACGGTGATATTCCACTTTTTTGTGCCACGAGTTAAGAAGTTAGATTTGCTCTTGCATTAACTGGGAGGCCTCTGCTGGGGGTGTATGCTACGGTAGAAAGGCCGTGTCATCGGCATAAGTGGCTGCCATTATGTTGGGGTTCGATAGTACCGGGAGGTCGGCCGTGTATGTATTGTACATAAGCGGACCGAGGACGCTTGCTTGGAGGACACCAGCGCGAAAGGAAAGAGAGATTGGTTGATGAGCGACCCGGAAGTATTTAAATGGTGAGGAAAAACCATGCGAAGCCCGGAAGTGCAGAAGAGATACCAGCCGTATCTCCAGGCCGAAAGTAGTAATTTGGGTCGCAGAGGGCTCGGAGAAGGCACGCAAGAGGAGGCGACGCGGGGCCCGAAGACGTTGATGGGACTGCTGGATACAGGGACATCAGTAAGGCTGCTGGGAAGACTTGGATTACAGTAAGTCGAGGAACTTAAGCATAAGCTTCAAGACGCGCAAACCTTCTCGGTACAAAATGCCGGGGGCCCACCTCATCAGGTTCTGGGCCATGCAACGGCAGAAATGACCTATGAAGGCCAGAAGCAAATCATGGAGTTCTTACTGTGTCCGTCCTTCTTGCGAAAGTTTGATTAAGCTTCCAAATAGTTGGCCGAGAACGAGAGGAGGAATTAGAGGAAATTGAGGCTGAAGAGGAGTACAGCAGCGGAACCTGACGATTTATATCAGTTATCCCAGTTTGGCAGATAGAGCTGGAGCCCGAGAGTCGGACGTACACGGCATTTACGATACCAGGGAGGCTACAGAAGCTACAGGCGATCACGCAAATACCGATGCTATCAAAGGTGAGACAATTCCGGAGATTTTCGGATTTTTCATCCGAAATTTTTCGGCCTCTCAGCTCTTCTCACAGACTGCCTGAAATTTATGCTGTCAACTGAAGCAGGTGAATCGTTCTAGATATTACAAAAAACACATATCAGCTCTCCCGTACTGCACCAGCCGGACTTTAAACGGCATTTTTGTATCCAGTGCGATGAAAGCCACTTGGTGATCGGAGAAGTTCTCTTCCAGAAGGATGATGAAGGAGCAGAGCACCCAAAAAGCATTTTTCTCGTCAAAACTAATACGCGTACAACTCAACTACAGCGTGCCGGAGATGGAGTATTTGGCAGTATTGCGGGTAATGGAGAACTTCCGGGCGAACGTTGAGCTGATGCCATTGACAGTCATTACAGACCACTCGAGCTTGCTTCGGGTGTAAGGGAACAGAGGCATCCAAAAAATGCCTGGGAAATTGCCGGGCGGCTCCTTTGGGCGACTTCAGGTCGATGTGGGTGAGGCAAAGGGCAGAGATTCTCAAAAAAATACCTGGGCAGTCGCCGAGCGGCACCTCTGGGAAGATACTGGTCGACGAGGAGTTGGGAAACAGATGCCTTTAGAGAATTCGTGGGTAGTCGCCGGGCGGCACCTTTGGCAGCGACTGGTCTAGGGCAGGGGAGAACAGCACAGATACGCAAAGAGTGCCTGGGCAATCGCCGGGCGGCACATTCAACTACAGGTCAGCGCGGGTGGGAAAAAGGGCAGAGATCCACAAAGCGTGCCTGGGCAATCGCTGGGCGCCAGCGTTGGGCAGCTACTGGACTAGAGAAAGGGGGGAGACGGGCAAAGACCCTGCACACTGCGCGATTGATTGCTTCCAATAGATTTTTATTTTATTCTTACACTTGGGTCATAGCCTGCCTAACCGCACCGCTCAGCAACCCTCTTCCCTCAACAACCTTCAGCAACTCAAAGCGGTGAGACTCGCTTACCCTTCTTTCTTCTTTGTTGCCGTGTCGGTCTTTTCCGTCCTACACGTTGCGGTTTTCCGCTGACACGTCTGTCTCGCGCTGGACTCGCGATCTGCAACCGCGTTGCTCATCTCTTAGTTATCTCTATCTCTCGTTCTGCTCTCTCTCGGCTTGGCGATGATATTCTCGGTTGCTGCTGTTGCTATAGTTTCATTTGCTCCCTCTCGGCTCGGCCTGGCGATGATATTCTCTTCTGCTGCTCTTGCTGTGGTTTCCATTAATATTGACGGCTGAGCTTTTGTTCTCTTCGTCGGCGATGGTATTTTAGGCTGAGCCTTAGCTCTCTCAGTCCGCGGGCTTTTGAGCTGAGCCTTCCCCTAACGACGCGATATTAATGATGACCAGGCTTATTGGCCGTATGAAAATCAAAGATGGAAAAAATGTTGGGGAGCGTCCGCTCCTACACACGCCCTGATCAACTGTGACGGTGACAGCGTGGCGTTATTTTAATACTGCTGAGGAGGTCTTAAGATAAGTGCCTGCCTGACTTATCAGGAATCGAAATTCTAGCCTCCCCAATCTTGAGCGATGCTTCTGAGAAGGTTGATTCATTGGAAGTGAATCAATCCCATAAGGGGATACATACGTATAGAATACATACGTACATCCTACATACGTAGGAGTATCAGCGCTCCGAAACCTGGTCACCACTCTCGCATTCGCAAGTTTTATATCTACCATTGTTTTTGGGATGCCCGCTGGGTGTTCTCCTATCCTGAAGATTTTCTGCATTCGCGTAGCCTTGTCGTGTGTGGATTCTGCTTCGTGTCCCATTCCTGGAATTACCTCGTCGTAAAGCGATCCTGACAATCGTGTTTCCTACCTAGCACGAAGAATGCTGGAATGTGTAGCGCCAGTTCTTTGAACTGTGATGTGGTGATGATGACAAGGATCGCGGAGATATGGGTAGTCTGGCCTGTCCTACGAAATGGAATTCGCCGTTAACCAGTTGGGGCGTCGGCCAATGGTTTTAGCGTGTGGTCCATTCGAGTGCAGTGGTCAGGGTCGTCAGGCTCGAACAATGAAGCCATGGCCCGATACATTCATTAGGGCAAAAAATACACTACATCCATAAACCTAAGAACAGCGATAGACTTAGTTCAAGCTAGAACAGTTGTACCGACTCTCGCAATGGTCAACTCGACCCACATACAGTAATAAAATAATTACAAACAACCCACTGACCCACCGTCAGATCGTCGTCAAAATCCAACCCACATCGATTTCCGAAATCGGTAAAAGTTCCTAACCACAAACCCACTGACCCAAAACTTATTCCCACACGTCAACCCAATTATCAACGAGGAGGGACGTATTGTGTCGCTGTTAGCGCCACACTACTTTTTATACCCGTACTCAGTCAGCACTCATGGCTTGCCGAAATTTTGAAACACACTTGTACTGAAGTGGTATCACAGGAGTCTGTACAGAAAGTTTGGTTGCTCTAGCTCTTATAGTCTCTGAGATCCAGGCGTTCATCTGTACGTACGGGCAAAGTCGACACGTCGGTGTGTGAGTGCGAGCGAGAGGGAATGATGTTTCTCGAAATGGTTTTCGCTATTGTGCTTATACTAATAATCCGATCCGATTCAAGTTCGAGCTAGATAGGCACTTTCTCTATGATTCTGCATTTTTAGTTTTCTGTTATCTTTAAAATTGTGGACGCCACAGATGTGCGCATTTTGTGGGGCGGAAGTGGGCGGGGCAGTTTTAAGACGGAACTTGCGGACTCAGCAGCCCCACACACCAGGTGCCGGCTTTAAATAGCGCGAACCTCCGATCAATCGGGGCAGGCCATCAGCCGACCATCAAACAGAATAACGGCCGTCAGCCCCCGCTAAGAGGAAAAGACGGACTGAGCCTACCTCAGCTTGAGAGGACCTACACAGTATTATGGCCCTGGTAGAATCCAGCGGTGTCGCAGCCGCCTCTGCTGAAGTTTTGAGGTTCAAAGTTGGACTGGGGTGTGGATGAATTGGCCCAAAGAGTACCCAGTGGTGTCGAAGTTGTCTTCGCCGTAGTCCCTTCCCGTAGTTGCTTCTGTTCGTGGCCAGCTTTAAGTTGACGGCACAAGGACTGGACCTGGGTGCATCCAGCGGTCGTCTCCGTCGAGTTTCCGTCGTTCCCGGCCCGTATGGTCAGCATCAGTCGATTGACTGGATACGGCGGCGACCGCACTCCGAGCAGAGTAATATTCGTCGATTCCTGCATGTGCAGGAATCCAGTGTACATCCAGTGTACGTCCATCAGCCTGTCTCCATCCTGAGTCGTCACGGGGTTAGCTGTCTCGGCAATTCGGGAGGATCCTATCACGTCGAATGCGATTCTCTGCGGGGCCCATGATAAGTAACCCTCTTACTCACGGCGGTGAGACTCCCTTTCTCTTCTTTCTGCTTCATTGCAGAGTGGCTCTTTTCCATCATACACGTGGGGGGTGGGCGCCTGATCTAACTCTGTGGCACAAGTTAGGTTGCGGTTTTCCGCAGACACGTCTTTCTCGCTCTGGAACTTTCAAAACGACTCCTCGAGCTGCTTCTTAGCTCGCGATCTGCAACCGCGTTGCCGTCTGAAAAGAGAGACAAGACAGAGAAAGCTATACAGAAGTTGTTTGGTTTTGTTTTGTGTACTCTTCGCTGCCTTGCGCATCTGTGAATTGCGATGTTGTAAAATATGTTAAATTGAAGAAAAAACAAATGTTATTCATAGTTGCTTTTTTTGTATTCTTTAGGAACACAAATTAAGCGATTATAATTGGGGCGACAAATTTTGCACGCTTGCGGAATTTTTATGTAGAACGTCG
The DNA here is from genome assembly GCA_009664405.1 of Drosophila bifasciata. NCBI lineage: Eukaryota > Metazoa > Arthropoda > Insecta > Diptera > Drosophilidae > Drosophila > Drosophila bifasciata. The sequence continues at coordinate 22,646,445 of CM019044.1, forward strand.
GAGTTCACGCACATCCATTCAAATTATAATTGGTCCAATGAAGACAGTTGTCGCTATTGTCAAGCCTATAAATTTAAAGGTGAAGCAGATGGGATGTGCTGTGCGAGTGGTAAAGTGCCTGAATTTGGGTGCCCACCTCAACCATTGGGCACATTACTTAATGGATTAACACCTGAGTCGAATCATTTTTTGAACAATATACGAAAGTATAATTCGAGTTATCATATTACATCTTTTGGCGCCACAAATATCATAAGAAACAACTTCAAGCCAACATTCAAGGTAATTAAATAGTTTTGTTTATGCGAATACAACGTTCTATCGTATATCTTATTCAGATTCAAGGTAAAATGTACCATCGAGCTGGCTCTTTGTTACCTTTCGACAACGCAGACCACCAATTTTTTGCAATTATGTTTTATCCGGAACGCGTAAGACGAAGCTGATCTTCGGTGTGCCATTATTACCAACACGCGGAGAAAAATTATTTTCGATTTGCAAAATATGTTCTATGAGCACAACGAATTGGTTCAATTAATCAAAACGCTTGATCGAATGCCATCTGACGATTATAAAATTGTTATTCGAGCTGATAAAACACCGGTTGGCCAACATGCAAGGCGTTTCAATGCAAAAACTGTTGACGAAGTGGCAATAGCCATAGTTGGTGACCAATTTTATAATCGTGATATTGTGCTTCATCGTAGAAATCAAGTTACCGTGTATCCGAGACTCATCGCTGTTATCATGCACTACAATATCCGATTTTGTTATGGAGCGGCCAAGATGTCTATCATTTCAACAGTAAAATGGTAAATTTATGAATAATTTATGATTGATTTCTATTTTAATCGAAATTGAATTGAATTCACTTGTAGGTCGAGAAGGAACAAAGAAAGTTAGTGCTATGAATTATTATGCATACAGGCTGCAGATACGGCACAATCAAGACAACCACATATTGAAGTGTACAGCAGTACGATATGATTTCGGCAGAAATTCCAGATAGGACAATGGATCCTGAATTGTTTGAAGTGGTCACCAAAAATATGATTCACGGTCCATGTGGTGTGTTGAATTTGAACTCGCCATGTATGGTTAAAGGAATATGCTCCAAACAATTTTCCGATACAGTGACATGCAACGATGGATATCCCGAATATAGGACATCGACCAACTGAAGATAATGGCCAATCGGTAAGTTTGAGAGTTCAAAATTAAGATTTGGAAATTGATAATCTTTAGGTTGTGCCCTATTCCCCGTTATTATCAAAGATTTATAAAGCGCACATTGTGACGACTCACAATTTTATAGTTTATAAGTAGGTATAATTGGTAGATTTAAGTATTGATCAGGGACAGTTTGAAGTTTATAATTTTTTTATAGTTTATAAGTAGTTATAATTGGTAGATCTAAGTATTGAGCATTTTGAAGTTTATAATTTTGATTATTATTAAATAAGTAGGGTAAATTCTGAAGCTGTAATTTAAGTTCGAGACCCACGGTAGCTAGCAAAAGCAGAGCGATCCAGAAAGCAGAGCAAAGCAGAGCGACCCAGAGAGCAGAGAGCAGAGCAGAGCGACCCAGAGAGCAGAGCAGCAGAGCAGAGCAGAGCGACCCAGAGAGCAGAGCAGAGCAAAGCGACCCAGAGAGCAGAGCAGCAAAGCAGAGCGATCTAGAAAGCAGAGGACCGCAAGCAGAACCCGAGAGAGCGACGACGAGAGCCGAGAACCCCAAGCAGAACAAGGAATAACGGGATAACCGAAGACGCGACCCAGAGAGCAAAAGAGAGCAAGGGCGCCGGCCGCAGCCCGAGAGCGGCCAACCGAACGAAAGCCACGGGCGTGGGCAGCAACGGCAGCAGCGGCAGCGCAGCGCGGACAAGGGGCCGCAGCTAAGGGCTCGCGATCGCCAGGCAGAGCTCGACTCAGGGAGTTAGTTTTTGGCAACGAGAAAAGCCAGTCGCGATCCCAAGTCAGTGGGCCGGAACATCAAGACCGCAACGAGGACAAGGCGCCGGGCGAGGAGACAACTTGACAACGATCTGCGCTAGAAGATCGGGTAAGCGAGGCTGCGAGATGCATCCCCTTTTCTAGGCTGAGTCTGGTGCGAATAGGTAGGGACGTAGGGAACGTAAATTTATCCACTAAGCTAGGAAAAGACAAGAACAAGGAAAGAAATAAAAGGAATAGAGCTAAACAATGTGTTCGAGTGTATTGGTGTAAAAGTTAACCCTTGCCCCCTCCCAAAGTGCAAGACGGTAAGTGTGGTCGCCCACCGTTGGAGGCTCCGCGAGGCTGGTCGCAGGTCCTTACCGCGCCAGACCGCGGGCCCCAAACGGCGCGTGCCTGTCTCCGGAATGGGTGCTGCCTAGGTACTACCAGGGGCACTCGGGTCGGAGCAGACAGGGGCGGCTACACTGCCAGAAGGCGCCTCCGCCAACCACCGTTGGAGGCTCCGCGAGGCTGGTCGCAGGTCCTTACCGCGCCAGACCGCGGGCTCCCAGACGGCGCGTGCCTGCCTCCGGAACGGGTGCTGCCTAGGCACTACCAGGGGCACTCGAGTCGGAGCAGACAGGGGCGGCTACCCTGCCAGAAGGCGCCTCCGCCAATCACCGGATGACCGGTGTCGATCAGGTTCCCCTTGTCGCCCCACACGCCCACCTTTCCACACACGGCGTCTCCATTTCCGCGATCTCGGGTCCCGGCACTTTACAAATTTCTTTGTAAGGTGGCCTGGAGAGGCTGAGCTTACCTCAGCCTTCGAAAAGACTACCTTACAGATGGCGCCCGAGCAGGGACTCCGGGATTGTTTGCAGTAGATTTGCTAGATTTTTTTTCGGAGCGCGGCGCTGAATTAGTGTAAAGAGCTAGAGTGTGGAGAGGTGTGGGTATTTCAGGGAGAAGTTCAGTAGTGGGGATTCTGCAGGAGTACGCGCATAACGGCAGTAAGCCGTTATCCGACAGGGCGTCAGCATAGCGTGGCCGCGCGGTGCTCATATGTATGTACATACTTATGTACGTATATACGCGTGCTCATAGCGTGAGACGGCTGAGAGAAAAAAAATAACGCCGTTAGGTTTTCGGCTTTTGCTTACTACGCAGCGACACGCGCTGGCTCGGGCATTTGCACACAGGGGTGGAGGAGGTGCGTTTCATTTGTCTGTGAAATATCTTTTGTTGGTTTCCCGGAACATAGGCAGGTCTGCACGCACACAAGTGCACTTCCCAAACGCCTTACTGGGGCACCCGAAAACGCACGAGTACAGTTTTAAAGTAATTGGCCAGGGTTTTATTTTTGCCCGCGTTTCGGCACTATTGAAAAACTGCCCAGTTTTACGGAAACTGGGGCACCCAAACGCAGACGTGCACAGTTTTAAATTCATTGGGCAAGGTTTTTGTTTTGTACGAGTTTCGGCACTTTTGCCAATTTCGCAGTTTTTTTCGGACACTGGGCACCCAAAGTCACACGTGAACAGTTGGAAAATCATTGGTCAAGGTTTTGTTTGTTTCCGGTTTACACGCTGATGCCGACATGAACGGGAAAATGCCCAGTTTTCAAGGAACTTATACGTGCTAGGGCGAGGCATGCGGGAGTGAGTATACACGAGGTTCTCAGGTTCTACAGAGCATACAGAGTACACATTTCGGAGCTACGAGGAGCAGAGAGATCGAGCAGAAAAAGGGTTTTTTTTTGGGTTATCGCATCTACGAAGGTCGGAAGAGAGAGAGGCGGGCCACGCAGCGCTCGTGAACTCTCGGTCACGATCGTTCGGCCGCACATGAATTCCCCATAAATAGAGCTGGCAGAGCATCGACGAGGACAGTCGACCCAGAGTCATCAAGCATGTGCACTGCTAATCCTAATCATAAAAAGTCTTGCCAAGTGAAAAAAAAAAGGACGATAGGGGTATACAACAAGGACCTCGCACCAGATACTAGAATCAAGGACACCCCACAGGGTAACACTAGGATACAACAAGGATACTAGGAACAAGGACATCGAACAGGATTGGACTGAGAATACACCAAGGCTATAAGCAACAAGGACATCGAACAGGATTGGACTGGGATACACCAAGGATACATTGCACAGGCATTGCACAGGACACCACTGGCATACAACAAGGATACTAGGAACAAGGACATCGAACAGGATTGGACTGAGAATACACCAAGGCTAGAAGCAACAAGGACATCGAACAGGATTGGACTGGGAATACACCAAGGATACATCGCACAGGCATTGCTCGGGACACAACTGGCACACAACAAGGATACCAGCGGCACAGAAATCAAGGCAACGGACCCAGGACACAGGAGCAGGCTTCATATAGCATCATGGTGGGAGTAGCGTGGATCTCGTACCGGCGCAAGGCGGAGCTGGAGGCGTTCGCTAAGGAATTCGGATTGGAACAAGAAGGCACCGTGGAGGAACTCCGAGGCCGCATGTCTGCCTTTGTGAATCGTGAGGGACACTCGGCTATCATCCAGGCCCGCTTAGAGGAACTTGAAGACGCCTTTGGACGAGCACGGACTCCCGACCCCAAGCCAGAAACCCAGCCGCGATCGCGGAGCCTGTCCCCTACTACGAGTGGAAATGGAACCCAAGCGAAGGAAATCCCACAAGGAGAACCAGCCGGACCGGGTATGCATTACCTAAGCATACCGGTGCCTGGACAGCAGCAGCGCGTGTCACGAACCAACGAGAGGGCGATGCTAACAAATCCACGCGACGGCTCTGGAGCTCGGGGAGTGGAGCGCATGCAACGCTGGGGAGTCACTTTTGACGGCGCCAGCGATCCCTTGCGATTCATCGAGCGTTTGAGGAAAGAGCCGTCTCACACCGAGTCGACACCCGAAGTTTGGCCCAAGGAGTGCCGGAACTGTTAAAAGGTACTGCCGAGGACTGGTTCCGCACGAGTCATCTACAGGTAGAGCCATGGAACGTGTTTCGCCGGGAATTTTTGGATTTCTTCCTACCCCCGCGTTACTTTCAGAGACTGGAGGATGAGATCAGGATGCGCTACCAGAGGAAAACGAGGGATACAAGCAGTATCTAGTGGACATTCGCCTAATGATGAACCGCGCTGGTTACTCGGAAGCCCAGGAACTGGAGCGGGTGTATGAGAATCTGCTGCCCGAGTACCAGTGAGACGCATGGACTTCCGCACTTTCAAACAGCTAACGCAACTGGTGATAAACTTTGAAGTCACCCGGGAACGCGAGCATCAACGTCAATCCAGAACCAGGACAGGACCAGCAGCGGCGCCAAAACGGGGAACCGGCGCAACGAGCCCCAAACCCGGCTCACAGTGGACAACTTCGAGTGCAACAGCGGTTCCTAAAGAGGGGAAAGGATCCAGGAACGATAGGCAATACCAGCAACGAGCAACCAGTGGACACGCGTAATGCGTGCCGGAACTGCGTGGAGTACCCGGACACTTTGCCAGAGAATGCCGTGGAACTCGGACACTCTTCTGCTGGAACTGTGGAAGACGAGGAGTGAGGACCATCGACTGCTGCCAGGCCAAGGAGACGGGAAACGCCCAGCGCCCCTCATCAAACCCAGGACAGATGAGAGAGCAGACGAGCGAGTCCTGGGACTAGCGGGTGTCATCCGTCCGCGAGATGGCAGGCTTGCCGCCGAGGCAAGCATCGAGGCTGAGGTAATGATAGCGACGCTGGACACGGGGGCCACGCGGAGTTTCCTCAGCGAGCAGAAGGCACGACTCATCGAGACCCCGGCTAACGGACGAAAAGTGAGGACGACAATAGCTTTGGCAAATGGGACAAGGATGGAACTAACACGGGCAATTCAAGCAGAGGTACGACTCGGACAAGCACGGGCTAGCATCCTGATGCTGGTCCTGCCAACGGCTCTCGACGACGTGCTACTCGGTTTGGATTTCTTTGCCGCCATAGATGCCAAGCTGCAGGTAGGAGGATTGCTCATCCCCTTGAGCAGAGCCAAGCTCAGAACTACAGAGGGTCGTCGACACCCAAGGACAAGACAGGACGACGCCTGCATCCGCGAGGCGGTCGTCACATCACCGGCAAGGACAAGACAGGACGACGCCTGCATCCGCGAGGCGGTCGTCACATCACCAGCAAGGACAAGACAGGACGACGCCTGCATCCGCGGGGCGGTCGTCACATCACCGGCAAGGACAAGACAGGACGACGCCTGCATCCGCGAGGCGGTCGTCACATCACCGGCAAGGACAAGACAGGACGACGCCTGCATCCGCGAGGCGGTCGTCACCTTGGCAGTGAGAATGAGGATAACACAGGACGACGCCTGCATCCGCGAGGTGGTCGTCACATCAGCATGGAGGACCAGGATTCAAGATGACCCCGGCACCTGCAACCGCGAGGTGACCGGCGGACCATCATCAACGACGAGGACAACATTGGGACGACGCCTGCATCCGCGAGGCGGTCGTCACATCAGCATGGAGGACCAGGATTCAAGATGACCCCGGCACCTGCAACCGCGAGGTGACCGGCGGACCATCATCAACGACGAGGACAACACAGGACGACGCCTGCATCCGCGAGGCGGTCGCCACATCAGCATGGAGGACCAGGATTCAAGATGACCCCGGCACCTGCAACCGCGAGGTGACCGGCGGACCATCATCAACAACGAGGACAACACAGGACGACGCCTGCATCCGCGAGGCGGTCGTCACATCAGCATTGAGGACCAGCATTCAAGACGAGCCCGGCACCTGCAACCGCGAGGTGACCGGCGGACCATCATCGACAACGAGGACAAACCAGGCGACGCCGGCATCCGCGAGGCGGTCGTCCCATCAGCAGAGACAACAATTGTTCAAGATGACCCCGGCACAGAACGAGACAGAAGGTGGGGAGGCGCTCTTGGCCCCGCACGACTAAAAGCTACCCAACGGAACCCGTTTCGCAGCAGGTCAGAAGACTTACCAGTACCCCTTGGGGTACTGGCCAGCATAGCAGACGCAACGTTAGCGGGAGGAGGTGCACAGCCCGACGACGGAGCAGCGATGGGACCAGAGGCCCAACCAGCTGTCACAAACCAGCTCGGTCCAAGCTCAGCAGAACCGATAGCATCATGGGTACAGGAATTCCTGGAGGAAGAATTGGCGAAATTCGACGGCATGACCGGCGTGTCCGACATCGCCGAGCACGTGATAGTGATGCGCGACGATCGCCCGATCAAACAGCGATACTATCCACGGAATCCAGCCATGCAAGGGATAATTCACGCGCAAGTAGACGAGTTACTACGGGATGGATGCATCGAGCCCTCCAAAAGCCCACACAGTGCCCCTATTGTGTTGGTAGGCAAGAAGACTGGAGAAACCCGCATGTGTGTGGACTTTCGTCAACTCAATGCACGATCGGTACCGGACGCATACCCCCTGCCGAGGATAAATTCAATCTTGAGACATTGCGGAACGCTAAGTATATTAGCACATTGGACTTGAAAAGCGGGTATTGGCAGATACCCATGGCCAAGGCAAGCCGTGAATGCACCGCGTTCACAGTACCAGGACGAGGTCTTTTCCAATGGCGGGTCATGCCATTTGGACTCCACTCGGCACCCGCAACATTCCAGTGGGCACTCGACAGCGTCATCGGGGCAGATATGGAACCCCACGCGTTCGCATATCTCGATGACATCATCATCATTGGATCAACATTGGAGGAACACGTCAGGAATCTCAGAGAAGTGTTGAGGCGCTTACGACAAGCTAACCTCAGGCTTAACCGGAAGAAGTGCCTCTTCTTCCAGCGCAGGTTGGTGTACCTAGGGTCGTCGTTAGCAAGGAAGGAATTCACACCGATCCCGAGAAGATCGCCGCGGTACAGAATCTCGCAGCTCCAACCAGTGCACGAGAACTACGCCGATGCCTGGGTCTCGCCTCCTGGTACAGACGATTCGTCCCGAACTTTGCAGCCGTGGTACAACCGATGTCACAACTACTTCGGAAAGGCAAGAAATGGACGTGGGAAGCACCACAGCAGCAAAGCGTTCGCACAACAAAAGGAACTACTGACCGAGGCGCCAGTGCTCGCGTGTCCGGAGTTTACCAGTAAGTTCTCTTTACAGACTGACGCCAGCGATTACGGACTAGGAGGAGTACTAACCCAGCCGAGTGCCGACGGCGAGAGGGTCATTGCATATGTGAGCCGGAGACTTTCGAGGGCCGAGGAGAATTACTCCGCCACCGAGAAGGAATGCTTAGCAATCGTCTGGGCCATCAGGAAGCTGCGTTGCTACTTGGAAGGATACAGGTTCGACGTCGTGACGGACCACTTGGCCCTCAAGTGGCTCAACACGATCGAAAATCCCACGGGACGAATCGCACGATGGGCCCTAGAACTCCAACAGTTCCAGTTCGACATACACTACCGGAAAGGGCGACAGAACGTTGTCGCAGACGCCTTGTCACGGCAGCCGCTCGAGGCCCCTACAGACAATCATCGAGGAGCGGAACACATGCGCATGGATACGACGACGCACACAGGAGACACTGGAGCGACCAGAGAAGTACCCCGACTATACCCTGGAGAACGGACAATTGTACAGGAACATAGGACGACGGCCCCTGGAGGAAGATGGCGTACCATGGAAGCTGTGCGTCGGCAAGGAACAACGGCAGCGTGTGCTGCAAGAATGCCACGACCAACCAAGCGCGGGACATCTGGGAATACGCAAGACAACAACAAGGGTATGTCAAAGGTATTATTGGCCTGGAATCTTCAGAGACGTCGCCCGCTACGTAAGGAAATGTGCTGTATGCCAAAAGTTCAAGTCGCAACAAGCTAAGCCAGCCGGGAAGATGCTAACACGACAGGCAAGCGAGCCTTTCGCTACCATTTGCGCCGACTTCGTTGGACCACTGCCGAGATCCAAACAAGGTAACACAGTGTTACTCGTCTTCTTAGATATGTTTTCCAAATGGGTGGAGCTGATACCTCTCTGCGCCGTGCCACTGCAACCTACTTGGAGAAAGCTTTTCGCTACAGGATCCTCAGCCGATTTGGGATACCCCGGAAGTTCATCTGCGACAACGGGACCCAATTTACCAGTCGTTCCTGTAAGGCGTTTTGCAAGCGGGCAGGTATGACACTGGAGTATACTGCGCCATACAATCCACAGCAGAACCCGACGGAGAGAGCGAACCGGACCATCAAGACCATGATCGCACAGTACATCGAGGGACCACATAGTACATGGGACGCCCTGCTGCCGGAGATCTCATTGGCAATCAACAGCAGCGTGTCCGACACAACGGGATTCAGTCCGGCGTTCCTGGTCCAAGGACGAGAGCCGAGACTACCAGGAGCATTGTACGAGGAAGTCACGCCAGGATCCGGAATAGTCGCTACCGATCCCGAAACCAGGGCGAAACAGCTATGCGAAGTTTTCCAGACGGCGAGGACAACACACAGCGCGCATTGGCGGAACAAGGCCGCCACTACAACCTACGACGACGCGATTGGAGACCAACCATTGGCAGCTTGGTGTTAGTGAAGCAACACGTACTATCGAAAGCCAACGACGGATTCGCCGCCAAGCTAGCCCCACGGTACGAGGGCCCGTATAAGGTAACCAAGTTCATTTCACCCAACATAGCCAGAGTTCGCCACACGGAGACCGGACACCGGCGCACCGCCGCGGTAGCCGACCTGAAAGCCTTCCAGCAACACGACGACGAGGAACAGCCAGACAGCGAAGACGGCGAGCACCCGCTCGACCGCAACACAGACGACCAGCCAGGACTAGCAAGTAAATTTCGGGCCGCTCACAAAGCGGATTAGTATAAGACATTGTATAACATCAGTAGTAGTATTACGTCAGGGTAGTTCCAAGTTTCAAACATCGCACCAGACTATTGTCCTGTAGAGCATAGTCTGTCCATAGGCACAGGGGTATAACTTCGTTTATATCCCACAGCACTGAGCACGACCATGGACGACGAGGAGATCGAGGAGCCGAGGCGACAGTGGGCGGAAGAACGCCGAAACGACTGGGGCTGGGTCCCCAGTACCAGCGCCGGTTCGAGGGGTTCGAAGAGTTCCAGGACGAGGGGAAACGAGGCCGAACCCGCCCGGGGATGTTCGACGACACCAGCACGGAGCTGTTCCCCAGCACAGAGAGCGCCATGTTCCGATCCCTGCACCCGGAACCCGATTCGTGGCTGCAGCCGGAGAACGGAGAGAGGGAGGAAAGTGTGGCCCGGGTGGCCATCATCAGCGACGAGGTAGGGGTGTCGACCTCACAAACAGCAGAAACACCGACTGCTCCATCCGCTCCACTATCGCCAACCCACGACACCGACGAGCTAGACTTGTCGTTTGGCAGCAGCGACATCCAGACGCTGTTAGGACCGGAAGTGGACGTCAAAGCCCTCACGGCGGAGCTGCTAAAGGAAGAGGAGAAGTGGGTCGAGGCCCCGGCCGAATGGCGGGCGAATACCCCACGCCGACTCATTCCCCAGAGCCTCGTGGAGATGGTCCGTAGCAGCCAACAACAGGGGACCTGGCGGCGACGTTTCACCCTGGGTGGCCGGAGAACACCTTCAAGGTCACCATCACCCCGTCCGGCGGCGTCACCGTCAATATCACCCGGGAAGAAAGGGGGGTGTGACGACTCACAATTTTATAGTTTATAAGTAGGTATAATTGGTAGATTTAAGTATTGATCAGGGACAGTTTGAAGTTTATAATTTTTATAGTTTATAAGTAGTTATAATTGGTAGATCTAAGTATTGAGCATTATGAAGTTTATAATTTTGATTATTATTAAATAAGTAGGGTAAATTCTGAAGCTGTAATTTAAGTTCGAGACCCACGGTAGCTAGCAAAGCAGAGCGATCCAGAAAGCAGAGCAAAGCAGAGCGACCCAGAGAGAGCAGAGACCCAGAGAGCAGAGCAGCAGAGCAGAGCAGAGCGACCCAGAGAGCAGAGCAGCAGAGCAGAGCAGAGCGACCCAGAGAGCAGAGCAGCAAAGCAGAGCGATCTAGAAAGCAGAGGACCGCAAGCAGAACCGAGAGAGAGCGACGACGAGAGCCGAGAACCCCAAGCAGAACAAGGAATAACGGGATAACCGAAGACGCGACCCAGAGAGCGAAATAGAGCAAGCGGCGCCGGCCGCAGCCCGAGAGCGGCCAACCGAACGAAAGCCACGGGCGTGGGCAGCAACGGCAGCAGCGGCAGCGCAGCGCGGACAAGGGCCGCAGCTAAGGGCTCGCGATCGCCAGGCAGAGCTCGACTCAGGGAGTTAGTTTTTGGCAACGAGAAAAGCCAGTCGCGATCCCAAGTCAGTGGGCCGGAACATCAAGACCGCAACGAGGACAAGGCGCCGGGCGAGGAGACAACTTGACAACGATCTGCGCTAGAAGATCGGGTAAGCGAGGCTGCGAGATGCATCCCCTTTTCTAGGCTGAGTCTGGTGCGAATAGGTAGGGACGTAGGGAACGTAAATTTATCCACTAAGCTAGGAAAAGACAAGAACAAGGAAAGAAATAAAAGGAATAGAGCTAAACAATGTGTTCGGAGTGTATTGGTGTAAAAGTTAACCCTTTCCCCTCCCAAAGTGCAAGACGGTAAGTGTGGTCGCCCACCGTTGGAGGCTCCGCGAGGCTGGTCGCAGGTCCTTACCGCGCCAGACCGCGGGCCCCAAACGGCGCGTGCCTGTCTCCGGAATGGGTGCTGCCTAGGTACTACCAGGGGCACTCGGGTCGGAGCAGACAGGGGCGGCTACACTGCCAGAAGGCGCCTCCGCCAACCACCGTTGGAGGCTCCGCGAGGCTGGTCGCAGGTCCTTACCGCGCCAGACCGCGGGCTCCCAGACGGCGCGTGCCTGCCTCCAGAACGGGTGCTGCCTAGGCACTACCAGGGGCACTCGAGTCGGAGCAGACAGGGGCGGCTACCCTGCCAGAAGGCGCCTCCGCCAATCACCGGATGACCGGTGTCGATCAGGTTCCCCTTGTCGCCCCACACGCCCACCTTTCCACACACGGCGTCTCCATTTCCGCGATCTCGGGTCCCGGCACTTTACAAATTTCTTTGTAAGGTGGCCCTGGAGAGGCTGAGCTTACCTCAGCCTTCGAAAAAAGACTACCTTACAGATGGCGCCCGAGCAGGGACTCCGGGATTGTTTGCAGTAGATTTGCTAGATTTTTCGGAGCGCGGCGCTGAATTAGTGTAAAGAGCTAGAGTGTGGAGAGGTGTGGGTATTTCAGGGAGAAGTTCAGTAGTGGGGGATTCTGCAGGAGTACGCGCATAACGGCAGTAAGCCGTTATCCGACAGGGCGTCAGCATAGCGTGGCCGCGCGGTGCTCATATGTATGTACATACTTATGTACGTATATACGCGTGCTCATAGCGTGAGGCGGCTGAGAGAAAAAAAATAACGCCGTTAGGTTTTCGGCTTTTACTTACTACGCAGCGACACGCGCTGGCTCGGGCATTTGCACACAGGGGGGTGGGGAGGTGCGTTTCATTTGTCTGTGAAATATCTTTTGTTGGTTTCCCGGAACATAGGCAGGTCTGCACGCACACAAGTGCACTTCCCAAACGCCTTACTGGGGCACCCGAAAACGCACGAGCACAGTTTTAAAGTAATTGGCCAGGGTTTTATTTTTGCCCGCGTTTCGGCACTATTGAAAAACTGCCCAGTTTTACGGAAACTGGGGCACCCAAACGCAGACGTGCACAGTTTTAAATTCATTGGGCAAGGTTTTTGTTTTGTACGAGTTTCGGCACTTTTGCCAATTTCGCAGTTTTTCGGACACTGGGCACCCAAAGTCACACGTGAACAGTTGGAAAATCATTGGTCAAGGTTTTGTTTGTTTCCGGTTTACACGCTGATGCCGACATGAACGGGAAAATGCCCAGTTTTCAAGGAACTTATACGTGCTAGGGCGAGGCATGCGGGAGTGAGCATACACGAGGTTCTCAGGTTCTACAGAGCATACAGAGTACACATTTCGGAGCTACGAGGAGCAGAGAGATCGAGCAGAAAAAGGGGTTTTTTTTTTGGGTTATCGCATCTACGAAGGTCGGAAGAAGAGAGGCGGGCCACGCAGCGCTCGTGAACTCTCGGTCACGATCGTTCGGCCGCACATGAATTCCCCATAAATAGAGCTGGCAGAGCATCGACGAGGACAGTCGACCCAGAGTCATCAAGCATGTGCACTGCTAATCCTAATCATAAAGTCTTGCCAAGTGAAAAAAAAGGACGATAGGGGTATACAACAAGGACCTCGCACCAGATACTAGAATCAAGGACACCCCACAGGGTAACACTAGGATACAACAAGGATACTAGGAACAAGGACATCGAACAGGATTGGACTGAGAATACACCAAGGCTATAAGCAACAAGGACATCGAACAGGATTGGACTGGGATACACCAAGGATACATTGCACAGGCATTGCACAGGACACCACTGGCATACAACAAGGATACTAGGAACAAGGACATCGAACAGGATTGGACTGAGAATACACCAAGGCTAGAAGCAACAAGGACATCGAACAGGATTGGACTGGGAATACACCAAGGATACATCGCACAGGCATTGCTCGGGACACAACTGGCACACAACAAGGATACCAGCGGCACAGAAATCAAGGCAACGGACCCAGGACACAGGAGCAGGCTTCATATAGCATCATGGTGGGAGTAGCGTGGATCTCGTACCGGCGCAAGACGGAGCTGGAGGCGTTCGCTAAGGAATTCGGATTGGAACAAGAAGGCACCGTGGAGGAACTCCGAGGCCGCATGTCTGCCTTTGTGAGTCGTGAGGGACACTCGGCTATCATCCAGGCCCGCTTAGAGGAACTTGAAGACGCCTTTGGACGAGCACGGACTCCCCGACCCCAAGCCAGAAACCCAGCCGCGTTCGCGGAGCCTGTCGCCTACTACGAGTGGAAATGGAACCCAAGCGAAGGAAATCCCACAAGGAGAACCAACCGGACCGGGTATGCATTACCTAAGCATACCGGTGCCTGGACAGCAGCAGCGCGTGTCACGAACCAACGAGAGGGCGATGCTAACAAATCCACGCGACGGCTCTGGAGCTCGGGGAGTGGAGCGCATGCAACGCTGGGGAGTCACTTTTGACGGCGCCAGCGATCCCTTGCGATTCATCGAGCGTTTGGAGGAAAGAGCCGTCTCACACCGAGTCGACACCCGAAGTTTGGCCCAAGGAGTGCCGGAACTGTTAAAAGGTACTGCCGAGGACTGGTTCCGCACGAGTCATCTACAGGGAGAGCCATGGAACGTGTTTCGCCGGGAATTTTGGATTTCTTCCTACCCCGCGTTACTTCCAGAGACTGGAGGATGAGATCAGGATGCGCTACCAGAGGGAAAACGAGGGATACAAGCAGTATCTAGTGGACATTCGCCTAATGATGAACCGCGCTGGTTACTCGGAAGCCCAGGAACTGGAGCGGGTGTATGAGAATCTGCTGCCCGAGTACCAGTGAGACGCATGGACTTCCGCACTTTCAAACAGCTAACGCAACTGGTGATAAACTTTGAAGTCACCCGGGAACGCGAGCATCAACGTCAATCCAGAACCAGGACAGGACCAGCAGCGGCGCCAAAACGGGGAACCGGCGCAACGAGCCCCCAAACCCGGCTCACAGTGGACAACTTCGAGTGCAACAGCGGTTCCTAAAGAGGGAAAGGATCCAGGAACGATAGGCAATACCAGCAACGAGCAACCAGTGGACACGCGTAATGCGTGCCGGAACTGCGGAGTACCCGGACACTTTGCCAGAGAATGCCGTGGAACTCGGACACTCTTCTGCTGGAACTGTGGAAGAGACGAGGAGTGAGGACCATCGACTGCTGCCAGGCCAAGGAGACGGAAACGCCCAGCGCCCCTCATCAAACCCAGGACAGATGAGAGAGCAGACGAGCGAGTCCTGGGACTAGCGGGTGTCATCCGTCCGCGAGATGGCAGGCTTGCCGCCGAGGCAAGCATCGAGGCTGAGGTAATGATAGCGACGCTGGACACGGGGGCCACGCGGAGTTTCCTCAGCGAGCAGAAGGCACGACTCATCGAGACCCCGGCTAACGGACGAAAAGTGAGGACGACAATAGCTTTGGCAAATGGGACAAGGATGGAACTAACACGGGCAATTCAATCAGAGGTACGACTCGGACAAGCACGGGCTAGCATCCTGATGCTGGTCCTGCCAACGGCTCTCGACGACATGACGATTTCTTTGCCGCCTACTGCGGTTTGGATTTCATTTGCCGCCATAGAACTACAGAGGGTCGTCGACCAAGACAAGCAGGACGACGCCTGCATCCGCGAGGCGGTCGTCGTCACATCACCGGCAAGGACAAGACAGGACGACGCCTGCATCCGCGAGGAACATCACCAGCAAGGGACAGGACGACGCCTGCATCCGCGGGCGGTCGTCACATCACCGGCAAGGACAAGACAGGACGACGCCTGCATCCGCGAGGCGGTCGTCACATCACCAGCAAGGACAAGACAGGACGACGCCTGCATCGGGGCGGTCGTCACATCACCGGCAAGGACAAGACAGGACGACGGCATCCGCGAGGCGGTCGTCACATCACCGGCAAGGACAAGACAGGACGACGCCTGCATCCGCGAGGCGGTCGTCACATCACCGGCAAGGACAAGACAGGACGACGCCTGCATCCGCGAGGCGGTCGTCACCTTGGAGGAGAATGAGGATAACAGGACGACGCCTGCATCCGCGAGGTGGTCGTCACATCAGCATGGAGGACCAGGATTCAAGATGACCCCGGCACCTGCAACCGCGAGGTGACCGGCGGACCATCATCAACGACGAGGACAACACAGGACGACGCCTGCATCCGCGAGGCGGTCGTCACATCAGCATGGAGGACCAGGATTCAAGATGACCCCGGCACCTGCAACCGCGAGGTGACCGGCGGACCATCATCAACGACGAGGACAACACAGGACGACGCCTGCATCCGCGAGGCGGTCGCCACATCAGCATGGAGGACCAGGATTCAAGATGACCCCGGCACCTGCAACCGCGAGGTGACCGGTGGACCATCATCAACAACGAGAACAACACAGGACGACGCCTGCATCCGCGAGGCGGTCGTCACATCAGCATTGAGGACCAGCATTCAAGACGAGCCCGGCACCTGCAACCGCGAGGTGACCGGCGGACCATCATCGACAACGAGGACAAACCAGGACGACGCCGGCATCCGCGAGGCGGTCGTCCCATCAGCAGAGACAACAATTGTTCAAGATGACCCCGGCACAGAACGAGACAGAAGGTGGGGAGGCGCTCTTGGCCCCGCACGACTAAAAGCTACCCAACGGAACCCGTTTCGCAGCAGGTCAGAAGACTTACCAGTACCCCTTGGGGTACTGGCCAGCATAGCAGACGCAACGTTAGCGGGAGGAGGTGCACAGCCCGACGACGGAGCAGCGATGGGACCAGAGGCCCAACCAGCTGTCACAAACCAGCTCGGTCCAAGCTCAGCAGAACCGATAGCATCATGGGTACAGGAATTCCTGGAGGAAGAATTGGCGAAATTCGACGGCATGACCGGCGTGTCCGACATCGCCGAGCACGTGATAGTGATGCGCGACGATCGCCCGATCAAACAGCGATACTATCCACGGAATCCAGCCATGCAAGGGATAATTCACGCGCAAGTAGACGAGTTACTACGGGATGGATGCATCGAGCCCTCCAAAAGCCCACACAGTGCCCCTATTGTGTTGGTAGGCAAGAAGACTGGAGAAACCCGCATGTGTGTGGACTTTCGTCAACTCAATGCACGATCGGTACCGGACGCATACCCCCTGCCGAGGATAAATTCAATCTTGGAGAGATTGCGGAACGCTAAGTATATTAGCACATTGGACTTGAAAAGCGGGTATTGGCAGATACCCATGGCCAAGGCAAGCCGTGAATGCACCGCGTTCACAGTACCAGGACGAGGTATTTTCCAATGGCGGGTCATGCCATTTGGACTCCACTCGGCACCCGCAACATTCCAGTGGGCACTCGACAGCGTCATCGGGGCAGATATGGAACCCCACGCGTTCGCATATCTCGATGACATCATCATCATTGGATCAACATTGGAGGAACACGTCAGGAATCTCAGAGAAGTGTTGAGGCGCTTACGACAAGCTAACCTCAGGCCTTACCTAGGGCACGTCGTTAGCAAGGAAGGAATTCACACCGATCCCGAGAAGATCGCCGCGGTACAGAATCTCGCAGCTCCAACCAGTGCACGAGAACTACGCCGATGCCTGGGTCTCGCCTCCTGGTACAGACGATTCGTCCCGAACTTTGCAGCCGTGGTACAACCGATGTCACAACTACTTCGGAAAGGCAAGAAATGGACGTGGGAAGCACCACAGCAGCAAGCGTTCGCACAACAAAAGGAACTACTGACCGAGGCGCCAGTGCTCGCGTGTCCGGAGTTTACCAGTAAGTTCTCTTTACAGACTGACGCCAGCGATTACGGACTAGGAGGAGTACTAACCCAGCCGAGTGCCGACGGCGAGAGGGTCATTGCATATGTGAGCCGGAGACTTTCGAGGGCCGAGGAGAATTACTCCGCCACCGAGAAGGAATGCTTAGCAATCGTCTGGGCCATCAGGAAGCTGCGTTGCTACTTGGAAGGATACAGGTTCGACGTCGTGACGGACCACTTGGCCCTCAAGTGGCTCAACACGATCGAAAATCCCACGGGACGAATCGCACGATGGGCCCTAGAACTCCGACATACACTACCGGAAAGGGCGACAGAACGTTGTCGCAGACGCCTTGTCACGGCAGCCGCTCGAGGCCCTACAGACAATCATCGAGGAGCGGAACACATGCGCATGGATACGACGACGCACACAGGAGACACTGGAGCGACCAGAGAAGTACCCCGACTATACCCTGGAGAACGGACAATTGTACAGGAACATAGGACGACGGCCCCTGGAGGAAGATGGCGTACCATGGAAGCTGTGCGTCGGCAAGGAACAACGGCAGCGTGTGCTGCAAGAATGCCACGACCAACCAAGCGCGGGACATCTGGGAATACGCAAGACAACAACAAGGGTATGTCAAAGGTATTATTGGCCTGGAATCTTCAGAGACGTCGCCCGCTACGTAAGGAAATGTGCTGTATGCCAAAAGTTCAAGTCGCAACAAGCTAAGCCAGCCGGGAAGATGCTAACACGACAGGCAAGCGAGCCTTTCGCTACCATTTGCGCCGACTTCGTTGGACCACTGCCGAGATCCAAACAAGGTAACACAGTGTTACTCTTCTTAGATATGTTTTCCAAATGGGTGGAGCTGATACCTCTGCGCCGTGCCACTGCAACCTACTTGGAGAAAGCTTTTCGCTACAGGATCCTCAGCCGATTTGGGATACCCCGGAAGTTCATCTGCGACAACGGGACCCAATTTACCAGTCGTTCCTGTAAGGCGTTTTGCAAGCGGGCAGGTATGACACTGGAGTATACTGCGCCATACAATCCACAGCAGAACCCGACGGAGAGAGCGAACCGGACCATCAAGACCATGATCGCACAGTACATCGAGGGACCACATAGTACATGGGACGCCCTGCTGCCGGAGATCTCATTGGCAATCAACAGCAGCGTGTCCGACACAACGGGATTCAGTCCGGCGTTCCTGGTCCAAGGACGAGAGCCGAGACTACCAGGAGCATTGTACGAGGAAGTCACGCCAGGATCCGGAATAGTCGCTACCGATCCCGAAACCAGGGCGAAACAGCTATGCGAAGTTTTCCAGACGGCGAGGGACAACACACAGCGCGCATTGGCGGAACAAGGCCGCCACTACAACCTACGACGACGCGATTGGAGACCAACCATTGGCAGCTTGGTGTTAGTGAAGCAACACGTACTATCGAAAGCCAACGACGGATTCGCCGCCAAGCTAGCCCCACGGTACGAGGGCCCGTATAAGGTAACCAAGTTCATTTCACCCAACATAGCCAGAGTTCGCCACACGGAGACCGGACACCGGCGCACCGCCGCGGTAGCCGACCTGAAAGCCTTCCAGCAACACGACGACGAGGAACAGCCAGACAGCGAAGACGGCGAGCACCCGCTCGACCGCAACACAGACGACCAGCCAGGACTAGCAAGTAAATTTCGGGCCGCTCACAAAGCGGATTAGTATAAGACATTGTATAACATCAGTAGTAGTATTACGTCAGGGTAGTTCCAAGTTTCAAACATCGCACCAGACTATTGTCCTGTAGAGCATAGTCTGTCCATAGGCACAGGGGTATAACTTCGTTTATATCCCACAGCACTGAGCACGACCATGGACGACGAGGAGATCGAGGAGCCGAGGCGACAGTGGGCGGAAGAACGCCGAAACGACTGGGGCTGGGTCCCCCAGTACCAGCGCCGGTTCGAGGGGTTCGAAGAGTTCCAGGACGATGGAAACGAGGCCGAACCCGGCCGGGGGATGTTCGACGACACCAGCACGGAGCTGTTCCCCAGCACAGAGAGCGCCATGTTCCGATCCCTGCACCCGGAACCCGATTCGTGGCTGCAGCCGGAGAACGGAGAGAGGGAGGAAAGTGTGGCCCGGGTGGCCATCATCAGCGACGAGGTAGGGGTGTCGACCTCACAAACAGCAGAAACACCGACTGCTCCATCCGCTCCACTATCGCCAACCCACGACACCGACGAGCTAGACTTGTCGTTTGGCAGCAGCGACATCCAGACGCTGTTAGGACCGGAAGTGGACGTCAAAGCCCTCACGGCGGAGCTGCTAAAGGAAGAGGAGAAGTGGGTCGAGGCCCCGGCCGAATGGCGGGCGAATACCCCACGCCGACTCATTCCCCAGAGCCTCGTGGAGATGGTCCGTAGCAGCCAACAACAGGGGACCTGGCGGCGACGTTTCACCCTGGAGTGGCCGGAGAACACCTTCAAGGTCACCATCACCCCGTCCGGCGGCGTCACCGTCCAATATCACCCGGGAAGAAAGGGGGGTGTGACGACTCACAATTTTTATAGTTTATAAGTAGGTATAATTGGTAGATTTAAGTATTGATCAGGGACAGTTTGAAGTTTATAATTTTTATAGTTTATAAGTAGTTATAATTGGTAGATCTAAGTATTGAGCATTATGAAGTTTATAATTTTGATTATTATTAAATAAGTAGGGTAAATTCTGAAGCTGTAATTTAAGTTCGAGACCCACGGTAGCTAGCAAAGCAGAGCGATCCAGAAAGCAGAGCAAAAGCAGAGCGACCCAGAGAGCAGAGAGCAGAGCAGAGCAGAGCGACCCAGAGAGCAGAGCAGCAGAGCAGAGCAGAGCGACCCAGAGAGCAGAGCAGCAGAGCAGAGCAGAGCGACCCAGAGAGCAGAGCAGCAAAGCAGAGCGATCTAGAAAGCAGAGGACCGCAAGCAGAACCGAGAGAGCGACGACGAGGAATAAGCAGAACAAGGAATAACGGGATAACCGAAGACGCGACCCAGAGAGCGAAAATAGAGCAAAGGGCGCCGGCCGCAGCCCGAGAGCGGCCAACCGAACGAAAGCCACGGGCGTGGGCAGCAACGGCAGCAGCGGCAGCGCAGCGCGGACAAGGGCCGCAGCTAAGGGCTCGCGATCGCCAGGCAGAGCTCGACTCAGGGAGTTAGTTTTTGGCAACGAGAAAAGCCAGTCGCGATCCCAAGTCAGTGGGCCGGAACATCAAGACCGCAACGAGGACAAGGCGCCGGGCGAGGAGACAACTTGACAACGATCTGCGCTAGAAGATCGGGTAAGCGAGGCTGCGAGATGCATCCCCTTTTCTAGGCTGAGTCTGGTGCGAATAGGTAGGGACGTAGGGAACGTAAATTTATCCACTAAGCTAGGAAAAGACAAGAACAAGGAAAGAAATAAAAGGAATAGAGCTAAACAATGTGTTCGAGTGTATTGGTGTAAAAGTTAACCCTTTCCCCCTCCCAAAGTGCAAGACGGTAAGTGTGGTCGCCCAGGCTCCCGTTCGCAGGTCCTTACCGCTCCGCGAGGCTGGTCGCAGCTGCCTAGGTACTACCACTCGGGCGCCAGACCGCGGGCCCCAAACGGCGCGTGCCTGCCAGACCCGGGAACGGCGCGTGCCTGCCTCCAGAATGGGTGCTGCCTAGGTACTACCAGGGGCACTCGGGTCGGAGCAGACAGGGGCGGCTACACTGCCAGAAGGCGCCTCCGCCAACCACCGTTGGAGGCTCCGCGAGGCTGGTCGCAGGTCCTTACCGCGCCAGACCGCGGGCTCCCCAGACGGCGCGTGCCTGCCTCCAGAACGGGTGCTGCCTAGGCACTACCAGGGGCACTCGAGTCGGAGCAGACAGGGGCGGCTACCCTGCCAGAAGGCGCCTCCGCCAATCACCGGATGACCGGTGTCGATCAGGTTCCCCTTGTCGCCCCACACGCCCACCTTTCCACACACGGCGTCTCCATTTCCGCGATCTCGGGTCCCGGCACTTTACAAATTTCTTTGTAAGGTGGCCCTGGAGAGGCTGAGCTTACCTCAGCCTTCGAAAAGACTACCTTACAACATAAACGTAGAGGTCTGCAATTCAGTTCAATCTATAATATACATTTGAAAGTACATCCACAAAGGAAGAGATATGGCTGTTTTTGGAGCAGTTCCAATGAAGCAGTATGTCGCATATTATCATTTCCGATACATGATAGGCATCTAAGTGTAGTTCATTTAGCTGTTCATCTTGAAAACGGTCAACGCGTTTTTTTCACACCCGGAAATGCCATGCGAAGAGCTGCGCAACCACCAGCAACAGCTGCATTTTTTGCGTTGTGTCAAGCAGATGATTTTGCGAAAACATTGCTTTACGCTGAAGCACCCGAATATTATACGTGAAATAATTCGTTAAAAGTTGTTCAAAGGCGAAGACGCGGAGAAGCCGCTTATGGTCAGCCAAAATTGTTTCACTCAGATTCGATAGGACGAATTTACATAGTTCATTCTAATTATAAATCCTAATTTTATTTGCGATTGTTGATAATAAATGTTCGTGGACCAACATCATTTGAATCTTTGCGAACTGTTGATGAAGAATTGTGTGGGACGAATCGCCAAGCATGCGAACGATTAGATGCCGGAAATTTACAACGAAGCATTGATCGCTTTTGAAGACCTTTGCTTGATAATGGCAAGCGAAGAATTAGCTCAATTAGGTATTTTCAACAAAGAACTGGAGCGTGAACTACAGTATGATCGTGCCGAGCTTAATGCGTTTGTGCGAAACAATGAGCCAAGGTTAAATATCAATCAAAGAACGGTTTACGACCAAATATTGCATTACTGTTCTTGGATGAAATCGATGCTGTTGATAAAATTAATGCGTGTTTGAAAACATCTCATTTGTGGCACTCTGTGAAAACACTTGTAACGAACCGTTTCTTTCCGGTCTGATCAGCAAGGCTGGCTCAGCGGCCGACGAGCTCGTTGCAACGAAATTTATATGTTGCCTCGCAGACAACAAGGAAACGCATAGATTGGTTTTGGGGAAATATATAATCACTCTTTATTGGTATCTTACGAATACGGATCTTTCGCGCTAATCTTATAATATGCTACCTGCTGGGCCTCCGCTGGCGACTTTGTCTTCGCACTACCACCGCTTGGTTCCTCGGCTTATCGTGGCTCCCGCGTGCTACGGCTGGGGGTTCTGACGTGACAACCGCCTCGTCCGCCTCTCACAGCTCCGCACACTCTGGGCTCACCCTTTGCTGTTACTCACCCTAAGCGGTGAGTAGTATCCTGCGTGCCACTCGTCTTTATGTTTCAGCTCCTTGCTGAAATGCTCCTTGATTTATCCACTCGCGTCGCACGATCACTCACTGCGTTTCACGTCACTCGGTTAGATTCGCGCACTTATCCGCTTACTGCTTCTCGGCGTAATATCCCGCGCCGCTGTCGCCGGGCTTCCTTTATACCCTGAGGCGACGCCGGCGCCCGTGTCGCTGCCTAGCAACAACGGGACAACCACGCGTTCCGTCGGTACTTTTCCATCGCGCCTCCGCGGGTTTCCACCGCTTTCTTAACGGGACCAAGCCGGTGGCGTGATCTCATGCCCATATTTGGACATGCGCTGGACCGCTGCCGGCTCGATCCCGCCGTCTCCTGAGCGGCGTGGGCGCCGCTCCGTGAGCGCTCCTCCATTCCCGGCCTCGGCGCTAGGCGTGCTCTCACGGCCACCATTGGCCATGGGCTGGGCTACCGCCCGTGCGTCCCGCCGACCACTCTTCGTTTTGGTCGGCTCCCTGGCCCGGCCGAATTCGTCGTGCTCTCTCCGGCTTAACCCTATATCGGCCCCTGTGAGGAAATTCAATTCCTCACACTTCCCCCTCTCATCACTAGACGACCACTCCCCTCGTGTCCTCTTCCAGCCACCCACCAAACTGACCGCATTTAAATTCGGTCCAGCTGCCGCCCGATTTGACCGTTGCGCGCGCGCGCCAACCTGTGCGCTCCGATCTGGCTCGCTCATCTGTCAATCGGTTCGCCGGAGCCGAACTGGCTCGCTCCCCAGTTGATCGGTTCACTCCCGCTGAACTGGTTCGCTCACCCGTCGATCGGTTCTCCCGACCATCGATAGTCTCCGCCGATATATTCTCGGTACTACTTTGCGCATTATGTGCACGATAGGTGCACCCATGCGCACAATAGGTAGGGCTGCCCCGGATCGGGCTGCCAGACCTACCAATTCACGCCTCTTCCGGTTGCGGTACTTCTAGTACCCACGCCGGTCGTGTTTTTTCTTATCTTTTTTTTTGTGTGTTTTTGTTCTTCTCCATGGCCCGAACACTATACCCGCGAGTGACCCCCCTCACAGCCCGCGCCCAGCGAAGTCCCCACGTAAGTATTATATTTCATTAATTTTTTTTCATTTTTTTCATACATGTCTTCCTCCTTAGTACCTACCCCTCCACCGACACCTCCACGCTGCTGCCGGACGCCGCCACCCGGTAGCGCACCCCCTGCACCCGGACCAGTCGCTTGACCCGCCGGCCGATGCGGCGAGTGCTTTCCACCGCCCGGACGACCGCTTCTGGCCAGTCCGACCTCGCCACCGACCGCCAGCGTGTCCCTTCAGGCTCCTCCTCTTTCACCGACCGCTGCCTCTGCAGATGTGGCCTCACCTCGGCCCGGGGCTCAGGGCATGAGGCCTGGCGCAGCAGGCCCGGCCTCTCCATCTTCGCCGCCGGCGTGGGCCATATCCACGGCCCCCGCTCCAGCTCCTCCGCGCCGCGTCCATCGCCGTTGCCGCCGCGTCCATCGGCGTTGCCGCCGCCTCCTGTGCCGTCACCACCGCCGCCGTCGCTGCCTCCGGCTCCGTGGCCGCCGTCTCCTGCGCCAGCACTGCCGAGGCCACCGTCTCCACCGCCGTTGTCGCCGCCTCCGGCTCCGTGGCCGCCGTCTCCTGCGACACCATCGCCGTGGCCATCGTCGCCACCGCCGTTGTCGCAGTCTCCGTCTCCGTGGCCGTCGTCGCGCTTGGTGTCGTCGTCACCTCCGGCACCTGCGTTGGCTCTGTCGCCGTCTCCCTCGCTCCCGCTCGCCTTTGCCGCGGGTCCCGCGAGTTGCTTCGCCTCGGTGGTTCCTCCTCCCACACCTTGGCCTCCTCTTCCGTGACCGGGGGCGCCGGCCTCGATGCCCACGTGATGTGGATGGTCTGGTGGTGCCACACCAGACCATCTCGGACCGCCGTGTGCACACTTTGGGACACGAATGGCCCACACACCGCGCTCTCTGGACCGCTCCACTGCGGCCGCTGCTCCGGACGGGAGGCCGGAGGCTCCTCCCGCTGCCTTGGTCGTTCCTCCTGCCGTGGCTCCTGCTGCTGCGGGCTCTGCTACTGCGGCCTCTGCTGCTGCGGGCTTTGCGGCTGCGGTCGCTACCCTCCTGCTCCTCGGGCTTCTTCCGGGCCTTCTCCTCCTCCTCAGCCGCCAGCTGGCGCAAATAAGCCGCATGAGCTTCGCGCATGAGCTTCTCCTCCGCCGCCTTCCGGGCCTCCTCGTCGCGCCTCCGCTGCTCCGCTCCGCGTCGCGCCACCTCCTCGTCACGCCGGCGCCGCTCCGCCTCGCGTCGTGCCTCATCCTCGTCTCGCCGGTCACGCGGTTGCTGCGTCCGGCGCTGCCACAATTCCTCGCCCTGTGGTTCCGATGCTTCCGATGCGGCGTCGACTGCCTCCGTGGCTGCGGTAGGGGTGCTGCTTGGCGTCGACTGCGCTGCTCCGCCGCGAGCCGGTCCTCCTCGCTCGTCTGCATGCGGATCAGCTCCCGCATCTCGGGAGCCGGCGCCACGGCCACGAACACCAGGTCGCTGTCGTCGCTCACGTCGTCGGACACCTCCGGGTCCCGCCGGCTCCGCGGCGATGGCCACGAGGACACCTCGCTCTCCTTACTGCTTGGTAAAGGCGATGCCATCAGCTCCAACTCGGGGGAGTACCCATGCCGTACCCATTCTCACTGTTCCCTCGTACGGTACCTTCGCTCTTTTCCTCCGGGGCTCTCGCGGGATCCCGTTGGTTTTCGGGCCTCCACCTCTTCGCCGCGTTAACCCCCCTAGGGATATCGGGGTTATTTTCCCCCATCCAGTTTTTCGGCCTTCCTCCTATACTTTATAAAATACATTTTATTTTATTTATTTTTTATATCCTCTGCCATTAATAAATTTTTTTAATTTATTTATTTATTTTTTTTATTTTTATTTTGTTTATATGTATACATTTTTTTTATATATAGCCTCGGCCCTCAGCGTCCACCCTCCTTCCCGCCCTCTGGTCAACCCCCCCTCAGCCCAGGTAAGTGCTACGGATTCCTTTTTTTTTTTTTAAATTGTCAATTATTTCATATTTCTCCTGCTTTTCAGATCATCCTGTGTCCTTGCCCGCGGTGCCACTCGCCATGTGTACCCGCGACTTACAGGTCCTCCAACCTTTCGCCCGGCTGCACCATGGCGACCGGCCCCGGCTGGTCCCCTCCTTCACGTCTTCGGTTCGGCTTCTGGCGTGACCTCTGCCTCGTGCAGCTACCTCGGACCCGAGGGTCGTCCGACTCCTCTCCCGTCAGTAGCGCACGGGTAGGGGCCGTCTGCCCGGCCGAACCCGACGGTCGTAGGTGACTCGGATCCTTGGGCCCCAGGACCAGGACATCTCCCCCTCCTATTATCCCGCTCCGAGCACCCCCCGGACCAAGATCGGATCTCGAGAGGAAGGGTTGGTAGCCAACGCCTACGTGACCAGGTACGTTTTCTCTATTTCCGCTCGAACTATTTATATCTCATATAATCCTCCTCTCTTCCTCAGGAATCATGCCGCTTCTCCAGTTTTTTTTATTATTAGGTTTCCTTTTTGATTTTGTCCGTTTTCTTTTATTTGAGCCGTAAGCTTCTCTGCCCCAATATGTATATCTCTATATATAATGTACCATTGTATATTTATTTTTATAACTTTGCCTTCTCTTTTCCTTTATCACAATAAATTGAATGTATGTAAATTTGCTACTGTCCTTTTTTTTCCCGCTGGCTCCGGCCCTTGATGGCGTCCTGCGTGACCCCAATTTGGAGCCGGCGCTCATGCCCACCTTCCGTAACATATCTTACTAATTCCCTTCGGAATCATCATTGTGATCTTCGTCTTCGCGACGACAGATCGGCACACCTGCTCTTCCTCGGCCTGGGTGTAGTTGTGCGTCCTCTTTTCACCTTCAACCATCACTTAGACACCTCCTCTGTTTGTGGCTTCAGATCACCGATGTGAACAGTCCGTGTATGCTTATCGCTGTGTCTCCTCAGCTTGCATATCACCGATGACACGAAGTCGATGATCTGGTATGGTCCCGCATACCTTGGTGCCAATTTTGCCGCGAATCCTTCGGCCGCGTTCGATAGGTGGTGCTGCTTGGCCCAAACCACCTCGCCAATCTTCGGCGTCCAGGGTCTCCTTCGCAAGTTGTAATACCTTGCTTGATCCTGTGCAGCCCTTTTTAAATTCCTCCTTACCAGCTGAAACAGCTCCCGCAGTTTGTTTGCGTTTTCGTCGGGGGCTGTTGGCTCTTGCCCCGTGCCGAGTTTCCTCGTCATACAAAGCCCTCGGCTGTCTGGGCTCCCTTCCTTGGACTATAAACGCCAGGGCGTATCCCGTCGATTCTGTGACCCATGAGTTTACGGCCAGCTTAAATTCCGGCCAATTCTCGTCCCAGCATCTCTGGTCTCCTTCGGTGAACTGCGCGATCATTGTCTTTACCGTCCGATTCGCGCGCTCCGTCGGGTTTTCCTGTGGTGTGTATGGTGCCGTGAACTGATGCCGCATTCACCGAATTCACCCGGCTCGTAAATTGCACCCCGTTGTCGGTGATCATCACCTTGGGCACTCCGAAACGGGCTAAAATGCGTTCCCTGAACGCCTTTATTAATGCCTCCGTGGTGGCCTTTCTAAGTGGCACCAATTCGGTCCACTTCGAGAAGCGATCCACCAACACTAGCAGCATGGCGTTCCCATGCTTTGACCGAGGCAGTGGTCCGACGAAATTCGCGCACACTGTTGCCCATGGTTCTTCCGGTACCTCTGTAAGCATCTTTCCGGCCGCCTGTAGTTGACTAGGCTTGAACCGGAGGCACGTCTCACACTTTCGGACGTATGCCCTTACATCCCGGTGCATTCCTGGCAATAGTATCGGGCGGCTATCCTTGTCATGGTCTTCCTGCGGCCTGCGTGACCCGCCTCCGGCGAGTCATGATTCTCCTTCATGACTCGTTCCCGAAGGTCTTTGGGCACGCACTGCTTCCACGCCGCTACCTCTTCGTCGCCAGCTCTGTGCGGAATATGCTGGTACACCCCGCCAATTTCCTCCACGTAGTCCGGGAATTTTTCCGGTTCCCTCCTCATTTTCTCCTTTAATTTTATTATCCATCCGCGCGGCCCTCCTGGACCCGCGGCGATATTCTCCTATTCGTCCACTCGCAAACACCGCTCCTCCATGGGCTGGCGAGATAGCGCATCGGCCACGATGGCCCTTTCCTCTACGCTTTCTCGAAGTCGTACTGCTGCAACTCAATGCCCATCTGGCGATCCTTCCTGTCGGGCTTTCGATACTGTTCAACCACTTCAATGCCATGTGGTCGGTGACAACCTTGAAGTGGTATCCCTCCAGGTATGGCTTGAGCTTCCTCACGGCCCACACTATGGCCAAACATTCCTTCTCCGTGGCTGAATAATTCTTCTCCGCCCCGTTCAAGGTTCGGCTGGCGTAGGAAATTACCCTTTCTCCGTCTCTTGCGTAAGGATTTCCCCAAACCATAGTCACTGGCATCCGTCTGCAGCACGAATTTCTTTGAGAAATCGGGGCACGCCAGCACGGGGTCTGCCACCAGCCTACTTTTTACGGCCTCAAATGCCTGCTGCTGCTCGGGCGCCCACTCCCACTTCGCCTTTTTCTTTAGTAAGGCGCTGAGTGGTTGCACCATCGTGGCAAACCCCGGCACGAAGCGCCGGTACCACGAGGCAACGCCCAAGTACTGGCGCAGTTCTTTCACGTTTGCTGGTGGCTTGAGCTCCGCAATTGCGGCCACCTTCTCTGGGTCGGTGCATATCCCTTCTTCTGTCACCAAATGACCCAGATACCGCAACTCCCTTCGAAAGAACTGGCACTTCTCCACGTTCAGCCTCAAATTGGCCTGTTTTAACCGCCGGAATACCTCCTCTAGGTTTCGTTGATGCTCCTTCTTGGTGCGGCCAATTACTATAATGTCGTCCTGATACGCGAAGGCGTGCGGCATCATCTCTGGACCGATCACCTTGTCCAGCGGCCTTTGAAACGTGGCTGGCGCTGAGTGTGGGCATAACGGCTTCACCTTCCACTGGAACAGACCCTTGCCTGTCACCGTGAACGCTGTGTATTTCCGTCTGTCTGTTTCCAGTGGGAAACTGCCAGTACCCGTGCTTCAGGTCCAAGCTGCTGATGAAACGCGCTTCTCTCAGCTGGTCCAGAATGTAGTCGATTCGCGGCATGGGGTATGCGTCCTTGATTGACTTCGAGTTAATTTGCCGAAAGTCAACGCGCAACTTCCACTGCCCGGTCTTCTTTTTAACCATCACAATGGGGGAGCTATACGGGCTCTTCGAGGGCTCGATACACCCCTTCTCCAGTAGCTCGTCCACCTTCTGGTTGATCTCAGCCTGCATCTTCGGGTTTTCGGGTAGTACCGCTGTTTAATCGGTACAGCATCACTCATCGTGATTGTATGCACCGCCACATGCGACACTCCCTTTAACCTTTTGAATTCTTCTAATTCTTTGGCCAAGAATTCCTTGACCGACTCTTCCTCAGACCAACCACCACCCACGCCTTCTTCCGGAATGCCAGCCTCGCCTGCTTCTGACTCCTTTGTGGTCTCTAGGATTGCCACCGATAGCCTTTCCTCCAAACGCCCATTTCGCCGACCTTTCGCAGGGATCACGACCCTGTGCCCCGCACAGATCACCTCTGCTCCAACTGCGGTGATGAAGTTCCATCCCAGGACCAGCGAATCGATGACTCTGGGTAAGACGAGAAGAGTCATCGGCACTCTCCGGTGTCCGAAGGCCAGCTCCATTCTTTTCCAAAATCACCACCACGGCCGACAACTGGTCCTCCTCCGCGGTGAGTCCACCGATTAGTTTTCGGGCCTCACCCCCTGCGACCCCGGCACGGCCCTCCTCGGCGTGGGTCGCGGGGCGGTTCCCGCTTTTCGCAGCACTGCCATGTGGCCACGCCAACTTTTCTGCACATCCAGCAGAAAGTTAGCGGACGCCCTTGGCATGCCTGCGCCCAGTGCTCGTCGCGCCCACACCGACGACACTCTTGGGAGGGATTCTTGACGAATCCCCCTTCCACATTAGAATGCGTTATGCCGTCGGGCATTGGCTCTGCCGTTTTATATTCCGCCTGCCGAGCGCCACGGTTCGGCTCATCTTGGCAGCGCCGACACACCTCTGCCGCGGTCGTTTTCGTGAAAAGGTTGGCCGCCCTCGCCTGTCCCACTGGACTTTCCCTCTGGAACTCCACTCGATCCTTTTCCAGTGCCTCGAACTCATCGGCTAGGGTCATCATGTGGTCCAGGTCTCTGCATCTGTGCGGCCTGATAAAAATCCGCAAATCTGGCATGCTGTTCTCGCGGATGAGTTCCAGCTGCTCCTCTGGCGTGCATTTCAGGGGTCGCATGAGGGTCTGCATCTCCACCATGTAGTCCTTGAAAGGCTCTCCCCACTTCTGCTTCCTGTGATGGACTTCCTGCAGCAGCTTCTCGGAATACCCCCGGGGCAAGAAGTAGGCCTGAAAGCTGGCCGCGAAGGCATTCCACGTCTGCCACCGGCGAATGTTCGCGATGAAACACATCAAAGCCCTGCCCTGCAGTAGCTCTGGCATGGCCATGGGGATTAGGTCTCGGTCCATACCATACATGTCTGTCAGGCGAGGCGGCCTCGAAAATTGCAGTATCGTAGAGAATGATCATATCTACCAGACTGTTGAATATGGTTCAGATTGGATCATTATTGTAGCCACAATGATGAAATTAATTTTCAGCAGCTAGCCGACCACCCTTCAGTAGAGAAGAAGAAGATAAGCAATGGCCTGATCATTGTCTGCCGACGAATTAAGAAATTAAGAAATTACAGCGGACGTTCTACGCTTACTGTCTACGAAGCTGTAAAAGTGTTTGGGGTCTTGAAAAAGGTCCTGCATCGTGATAGGAAATTTGTATAGCATTGCGCGTTTAGAATTGTGAAATTTGACCGAGCTTTTGCATATCGAGAGAGAGAAGAAGGAGAGCCAACTTCTTAAAATTAGGTAAAATGTATTGGTTTTATTTTTTTAGGACCGGATAGCTCTTTGGTAAACAAAAGGAGCTTCTCAGATCTAATCGGACAACAAAACGGGACGCAAGAATCAAAAAGTGTGTCAAGTACATTGTAAAAAATGCGTGTGCCTTTCAAAACGTCAATGCACAAGTACAGAGCGGACAAATCAAAATCCCTAATCAGGCTATTAAGCTTCGTAAGCTCGGCCTTACCAACGCAGCGGACACGGTCAGATAGCCTACACGATCGATTCGAAAGGAGGATGGTAGGAGTCTTCAGGTATGGTGAGCGGAAGAGCTCGGGTTAACAACGCTATGGTCGGATCCGAGACAAAGCACAGATCGAGCAATCGACCTAAGGAATTTTTAACATGGTTGACTTGAGACAGGGACAGGTCTAGCAAGCCGTCATTAAAGTCATGACGGAAAAAGGTTATTAGACTCGTTTACCGAAGACCAAACAGTACCTGGTAAATTGAAATCCCCCAGGACTATCATATGGTCTTTATCTAATAGCGAGGAAGAAACAGTTTATATAGCGGACAGTTGCTGCTTGTATATAGAGATATCACAATAAGGTGGTATGTACGAGCAAGTAATGAATTCCAGGTATTGTTGAACCTGAAATATGAAATGTTTCGACGTGAAGTTAGAGCCCACTGCAATGAGGACCCATCCTCCACGTCGAGACGAATGGTAATTTGTAAGTATTGCGTACCCACCTGCCAAAACTTCGGAACTAAGAATGTCCGGCTTTAACCAGGTTTCAGAAAAAACTAAAATGTGAGATTCTCCAGATAAAAAGTGCTGAGTTTTCTACGTAAGCCTCTATTCTGGTAACTAACAAAAATAGAGGAAGCTAGTTTTTTGGATGGGGTGAAGTAGAGCGGGAAGATGATGATGGAACATTGGCCTGATTACTGGGGAGAATTATGGGGGCCTATTCTTCTTCTTAGCCTTATACTCTTTCACAACAAAGTTCTCCGGCCAAAAATTGGCACGCCAAATGGTGTAGAAATGAGATGTTAAGCTATCTCCCTGGCATTAGAGAAAATACATTTTTCCACCTTTAAGCCATCGGCTTTTATTTAGCTTTGGATAAGAGCAGTTACATCATTAGATGTGTGGTCAGGGGCACGCCAGGGAGACAAAAATTTGCTTAGGTGGGAGAAAAATTTGGCGCTTAGGTGGGACACCCGCCAGAGGTTTTGGCAGCACAGGTCCGATACCTGTACATCAACTGGCGGGTTCAAAATGGGTGGGATAGTTACGGAGTTGGGTGGGGACTCTACGGACACGGACGCTACAGTCGATTTTGGCTGCATGTTCTCCGAGGTAACAGCGATCGTTGCCCTTGGAGTACCAAGCGAAATCAACTGTTGCCCTAAGTGGTCGGAATAAGTTTTTTGGTTGCCTGCGCCGTAGTTGACTTCTTGCGCCGCGGAGACTCAGCTAGCAACTGTAAACTGCTGAACTGAGTATCCATGGCCAAGAGCCGATCATATTGCTTCTGAAAGCCTACTATCAGCCTCATTAACGAGTGCATGGCGTCTTCAAAAGCATGGCATTCCTGACATCACATTTTCAAAATTCAATATGGCGGGTCCAATATGGCCTATAAAACTATAGAAAAAGCCTGATTTGCTCAGTACTCGGTGGTATTTGGGGTCACTAATTGCGAATATAATGCAATAATTCAGTCATTAAAAATGAACTTACAGTTGGATGCGTTGGAATTTGTTTATAACATTTTGTGGTAAAAGTGGATATGTGTAACATAGAGAAGGAATAATTTCCGACCCCATAAAGTATATATATTCTTGATCACCATCAATAGCCGAGTCGATATAGCCATGTCTTTCCGTCCGTATGTCTGTCCGTCTTGTTTGTCGCCCATTGATCGGAGGCTATTCGAGCTAGAGCAATCAAATCTTATTTCCAGACTGATGTGATATCTCACTCCTAGAAAAGTGTTTCCAAAGTTCGCCCCGCGCACTTCCGCCCCCACAAAGGCGCACATCTGTGGCGTCCACAATTTTGAAGATAGCAGAAAACGAAAAATGCAGAATCATAGAGAAAACCCATATCTATTAGGAGCCCGAAACTGAATCGGATCGGAACTCTATTATAGCCACAATACAGAAAACCGTATAGAAAAACATCGTTCCCTCTCGCTCGCACTCACACAAAAACGAGTCGATTTGGTTTTTCTTATTTTGTGCCGCCTGGATCTCAGAGACTATAAGAGCAAGAGCAACCAAACTTTCTGTCCAGACTCCAGTGATACCAAACCAAGACAAGTGCATTTCAAAATTTCGCCACGACCCCTTCCGCCCTCCTAAAAAATGAAAGATAGGAAAAAACGAAAAATTCAGTATCGTAGAGAATGATCATATCTACCAGACTGTTGAATATGGTTCAGATCGGATCATTATTGTAGCCACAATGATGAAATTAATTTTCAGCAGCTAGCCGACCACCCTTCAGTAGAGAAGAAGAAGATCAGCAATGGCCTGATCATTGTCTGCCGACGAATTAAGAAATTATAGCGAGAATTGATATGCGGACGTTCTACGCTTACTGTCTACGAAGCTGTAAAAGTGTTTGGGGTCTTGAAAAAGGTCCTGCATCGTGATAGGAAATTTGTATAGCATTGCGCGTTTAGAATTGTGAAATTTGACCGAGCTTTTGCATATCGAGAGAGAAGAAGGAGAGCCAACTTCTTAAAATTAGGTAAAATGTATTGGTTTTATTTTTTTAGGACCGGATAGCTCTTTGGTAAACAAAAGGAGCTTCTCAGATCTAATCGGACAACAAAACGGGACGCAAGAATCAAAAAGTGCAGAGCGGACCAATCAAAATCCCTAATCAGGCTATTAAGCTTCGTAAGCTCGGCCTTACCAACGCAGCGGACACGGTCAGATAGCCTACACGATCGATTCGAAAGGAGGATGGTAGGAGTCTTCAGGTATGGTGAGCGGAAGAGCTCGGGTTAACAACGCTATGGTCGGATCCGAGACAAAGCACAGATCGAGCAATCGACCTTAGGAATTTTTAACATGGTTGAATTGAGACAGGGACATATCTTAGAATTCTGAGAACAAGATGACAAACCAGACGGCCAGACGGACAGACAGACGGATATATATACTTAATGGGGTCAGAAACACATTCTTCTCTGCGTTACACACATCCACTCTTACCACAAATACAATGTACCCTTTTTCTCTTCGAGTAATAAATACACCTAATGCCGCTTTTAAAGCGACACTACTTTTATATCCGTACTCAGTCAGTATACATGTGATTTACATACATATTTGGAATTTTAATCGATAAAGAACGTACGGAGTCGCTGTGAACGCGACTCTACTTTTATACCCGACTCAGTCAGTACACATGTGATTTATGTGGAATTTTCAAATGCTTTATCAGTTTTTACATTTTATATTTTTTTGCTACATCTGTCATATACATGAACATCATCTACATCACTTCTCACAACAACACACGTACACTGCTCGAGGCAGAATGTGTGAGCAGTGTGAACGGGAGAGAGAATCTGTAGCTACTATCATCCCCATAAATGACTTACGCTGTAAATGGGCGCTGCTGAAAATGTTTTTTTTATTGTTGCTATATTCGGCAATCTGGTTGATATGGTCTTTCTTTACGATACTGCACATTTCTTTTTTTTATCTTCAAAATTATGGACTTTCGTTTTTCGCGGGGTCGGGAGGGGAGGTGGCGAAATTTTGAAATCAACTTGCACTGAAGTGGTATCACGGGAGCTTGCACAGAAAGTTTGGTTGCTCTAGCTCTTTTAGTCACGTTTTTGTGTGAGTGCGAGCGAGAGGGAACCATGTTTTTCGAAATGTTTTTCTCTATTGTAGCTATAATAATGATCCGAGCCAATTCAGATTCGGGCCCCTGATAGATATGGTCTTTCTCTATGATTCTGCATTTTTCGTTATCTGATATCTTCAAAATTGTGGATGTCACAGGTGTTCGCTCTTTGTGGGGGCAGAAATGGCGGTGCAAAATTTTGAAGCACTTCTCTAGGAGTGAAATATCACATCAGTCTGGAAATAAAAATTGATTGACTCGGCTATTGATGCTGATCAAGAATATATATACTTTATATACTTTATATACCCGTACTCAGTAGGTATCTTTGATCTATGTGGAATTTTCAAATGCTTTATCAATTTTTTACATTTTTTTGCTGCAACTGTTATCTACATCTACATTCCCCTAGGCGAACTACCTTCTTGCCGCGATGAGGGGGGCTTAGTAAGCGTAAGGACTCCGAGAGCTATACCGGCGGCAGCACATGCTGCCAGAAGGGCCACCCAAGCCGGGCAGGTCAAGGGCGAGCGCCGATGCCAAAAGTAGTTTACCCTGGCGGTAGGGTTAAAACGCGTCGTTCAATGGGAATGTCCGTTAACGCAACAAAAGTTACGGTGCAGAGAGTCGGAGACCCAGTACCGGCGGTGATTGGGGGTGCGAGCGCAGGCCCCCCGGCGTAGACATCCTGCGACTGCAGGAACCCCGAGTTGGCAGTGGAGAGCTTGGCTGCCAGCTCGTGTAATGCCACAAGCGAATGGAGGATCCGCAGGCAGAAAGGGACGATTGAGGATCTGGAACGGGGAACCAGCGACGGAAGCTTCGTCTTCACTGGCCCCTCAGTGTCGGAGGTAGAGTTGGCCAAGGCCTTCTCGCCTTGGACAGAGCGAGGAGCTGCCGAGGGCGGAGCCGCAAGTCACGGCTCCCACCATCCAGGTCGACTCGAGTCCACTACCTGGGACGGAGGATGAGGCTCAAACCCGACGCAAGCGGCTTTCGGGATACAGGGCATCGGTGAAATACCGATGGGGGCATCGAGCCCCCCGAAACGCTGACCGCGAGGGAAAGGAGCCTTAGGAAGAAGCACGAGCAGAACGTGCGGAGGTACGAGCGGCTGAACGGAGTCGCTCCTGCCAACGGAAACCAGACCCCCAAGCGTACACGCGACGGTGGCAGAGGACCCCAAGCCGTCGTCTTCACCGTCAGCAGCAGCTGGCACGAAGACGATGTTGGACCAACCCTCAACGTCATCGTCTGCGAACTCGCGAGGGAGAAAAGGGGAAGAAGGCATCCGGGAAGCAGAGGGGAAGAACCTCACCTCAACCGCAGAACACGGCAAGCGCCAAGGGACCACCAACGCCCTCTGTACAGAAGGCAACGGTGGAACCGACTGGCCGAGAGCCAAGGTTCGAGCGGCAGAGAACGGATGACTCCATACGAGCTTCCGAGCCGAAGAAGGCGAAACCAGAGGACATTCTGGCCAGCCTAGGAGTACCGCCTGAGCTGCAGACAGCTATTATTGACCGAAGCCACCCGGAAGGGAAGATATCGGACGCTAATTGGCTGAAGGCAGAATCGGAGATCCTGACCGCCATAAAGGATGCCATTGTTCGCGCAGACAACCCGTTTGTTTGCGAGTTAAAGGGCATCAAGTGGTATAAAGGGAGCCAAAGCAGTGGCCTGTGGTAACGCAGAAACTCTTGAGTTTCTCAAAACCACGGTCCAAGGTTTTGGTGAACTTTGGCCAGGAGCGACTCTCTGCGTGGTCCCCATCGATGAGATTCCCAGGAGAATGATTATGAAGGTGTCGATTCCTCCCCAATCAAGGCGGATGAAGACACACTTGTCCTGATCAAGGCTCAGAACCGGATCCTGGGAACGTCGGACTGGACCATCACACGGGCGATAGCGCGAGACAAGGGGAACGGTAAGGAACTCTGGATCAGTATTGGTCAAGAAAGCCTGGCCAAACTCCTTGAAAAGAACTGCCGCATATCTTTTGGTATGGACACACTGGCGGTAGTAGTACCGCGACACCCCAGGTCCGCTGAACAGCATGAAGGTGGTGCAGATTAATCTGCATCACTCAAGTGTACCATCGGCGGACCTGCTGCGGTTTATGGACGAGAAGGCGGTAGACGTGGCCCTCATCCAAGAGCCCTGGACCGTTAAGGGGGGTTCGGGGACTGAACGGTCGCGGATACCGCCTTCTCATCCCGTGGGTAAGCCAGAACCTGTATCGTGGTAAGAAGCGAGCTTAATGTTCTGTTTTTCTTGCAGATACAGCACTCCGGACCTAACGGTGGCACTATGTGAGAGGAAGGACGGGAAATGGGTCTCGACATCGTCCTAGGCTGTGACGCGAATGCCCACCACTCCCTTTGGGGAAGCACGGGCACAAATTCCAGAGGAGAGTCACTGTTCGAGTACATTCTGTCCACAAATCTTATTGTGTGCAACCGGGGAGACCACCCCACCTTCCGCAACAAGAACCGTGCAGAGGTTAGCCTCGGACAGTGACTCCCTAACCATTGATGATTGGCATGTGTCCGGTGAGTGCTCCTTCTCGGACCACTACAGGATAGTGTTCAGCATCAAATGGAACAGAGAAAGGCCCAAGGCCTACCGCAATCCCATGCGAACAGACTGGAGCCGCTTCTCCGCAACCGTATAGAAGACACTACCCTCCCCACCGGAAGGGAACATCCTTCAAACGGAAGCACTAGAGGAAGCGGCTCAGAATGTCACTAAAGCCCTACAGGGGGCCTTCCTTGAATCTTGCCCGATCAGCCGACCTCCAAAGGTCCAATCGCAATCCGTGGTGGACGCGGGAGCTGAGCGAAGTCAGGAGGGAGTCAAGGAGGCTCTTCAACAGGGCAAAAGTGGCAAACACACAGGAAAGCTGGGACGAATATCGTCGCAGCTTTAACACCTACAGGAACACCTGTAGGAAGGCGAAAAGGGAATCTTGGGCTGCCTTCTGCGATGCCATAGATGACCACCACCGAGGCTTCAAGGCTTCGACGGGTGCTATCAAAGGCGCCAACCACACCTGGACTGCTCCGCAACCAGGATGGTGTCTTTGCAGAAAACAGTCAAGAATCTCTAGAGCTCCTCATGAGCACCCACTTCCGGGATGCTCAGATGTTACCGGTGACGAATCCAACGACATCAACGACACTGAGCCATACCAGGGAGAGGACACTGAGGATCTCATACGTGACATTATGGCACCAGACAAGATTATCTGGGCCATTCAATCTTTCGGCCCCTACAAGTCACCGGGGCCGGATGATATACGACCAGCCATGTTGCAGGCAGCTTGCCTGCCCCTGCTACCATGGCTGAAGAAAATCTTCGAAGGATATCTCCGAATTGGGTACGTTCCCCAAGAATGGAGAGAGGTGAGAGTGGTCTTCATCCCCAAAGCCGGGAAGATAAACCACATCTCTCCCAAGGACTACAGACCCACATCAGTCTATCCTCATTTTTGCTGAAAACGATGGAAAGGCTGATCGATCTACACATAAGGACCAAACTCGACAGACAAGTGTTCAGCGGAGCTCTCAGCACGCCTACCTCAAAAGGTAGATCAGTTGAGACCGCACTACACGAAGTTGTGGGGAGTATCGAAAAGACTCTCAGCCATAAGGAATATCTTTGCCGGCATTCCTAGACATAGAGGGACCGGAGGTGACAACGTGAACGGATCGAGTCAATAACGGCCGCACTGACCAAGATTGGCACACACCCGACGGTAACCTTATGGCTGGACAGCGTTCTCAGGAGGAAAAAGATCAGCGCTGATCTGGGCACCTCCTCTTCAAGGAAGACGGTCACACGAGGTACTCCGCAGGGGGGGGTTATATCCCCTCTCCTGTGGAACTTAGTCCTCAACGACCTTCTTCTTCAGTTGGGGAGGAGCGGATACAAGGTTGTGGCCTATGCGGATGATCTAGTGATACTGGTAACGGGTAAGTTCCTACCTACAATCAGTGATCTTCTGGAATCTGCACTGGGAACGACCGCGAGCTGGGCACACCAAAACGGTCTGGGGTGAACCCCCAAAAGACAGAACTGGTGTTGTTCTCACGAAAATACAAGATACCAAACTTCAAACGACCAGCAATTGGTGGAACGACGCTTGAGTTATCGAAAGAAGCCAAGTATCTTGGTGTCATCCTAGACTCAAACTCTCTTGGAAGAGAAACTCGGAGGAAAGGAAGAAAAAGGCAATGGCTGCTTTCTACATCTGTAGGAAGACCTTTGGGCGGACATGGGGCTTACAACCGCACATCATCCATTGGATGTATACAGCGGTAATAAGGCCCATTCTGACA
Organism: Drosophila bifasciata; assembly: GCA_009664405.1. Classification (NCBI taxonomy): domain Eukaryota; kingdom Metazoa; phylum Arthropoda; class Insecta; order Diptera; family Drosophilidae; genus Drosophila; species Drosophila bifasciata. The sequence goes on from CM019044.1 coordinate 22,685,510, forward strand.
TACGGAAGCTTGGTGTGGTGGGAAGCGGCCAACACCAAATCCCACCTCGAGAACCTCCGGAAAGTTCAGCGGACGGCATGCCTTGGAGTCACTGGATCCCTCAGATCCACCCCACAGGCAGCTCTGGACACCATGCTTAACCCGGAGCCCATAGACCTCCACCTTAAGTGCAAGGCTGAGACAAGTGCCGCGAGGCTTTCAGCCGCGCGGTTCTTCAAGCCATCGCCTTATGGCCACGCCACAATACTTCGTAAGGAGGAAAGTGGAACGAGCGAACGGAGCGACTACTGTGTCTCGGAGTTTTCATGGAAGAGATCTTTTAAAGGACACATACCGGAAAGAGAGGAATGGACGCGTAACGCTGCTCTTGGGCAGAACGTGCTCTCCATCTTCACTGACGGGTCAAAAGACAGTCGAAGGGACAGGAGCTGGAATCTTCTCTGAAGAACTAGCAACCAACATATCCCTAAGACTACCAGACTGGTGCAGTGTTTTTCAGGCGGAGATATACGCAGTATGGCAAGCGGAAAAGTTGATATACACCTTGGAGATACCTCAGAGGAACATAGCAATCTGTGTTGACAGCCAAGCTGCTATCAAAGCCCTGGTTTCCTGTAAAATCACGAGCAGACTCGTACGTGACACGGTGGATGCGCTACACAAGATCAGAGCGCACTCAATCACACTCACGTGGGTCCCGGGTCACATCGACATCGCGGGCAACGAAAGTGCGGACGAGTGTGCCAGAAATGGATCGGCTAAGCCACTGGCGGACGCAGTCAGCGAAATACGGAGGACGCTGCGAGACATCATCTCGCAGATGACGGGTCGAGCTAGAACGAGATCAGACAGACGGTGGAACACAACACCCAACTGTGAGATCTCACGCTCGCTCTGGCCACACTATGACCCTAAACGTACTAAGACCCTGCTTGGTTTCAGGAAGAGTCAGGTGCGAACACTGACGGGAAATATAACGGGGCACTGTGTCATCGGCCACATGCCCACAAGGTACAGATTGCCCCACCATGACTTTTGCCGCAGTTGCAGGGACGAGGAGGAAATAGAGAACATCCAGCATCTTCTCTGTGGCTGTCCTGCACTCATGGAAAGGCGTTACCGAATACTCGGCAGCGCCTTTCACGAGGACTTGATAGCCTGGCAAACATGCCTTCAGAGAGGCTGATGCTCTTTGTTGAGGCCTCAGGATGGTTCACGCAACCTTCCTAGGCACCGGACGTAATCCCAGGACGAGTGTGGGCATCACAATGGGCAATTCCTGCCTCCGAGTGAACCTAAACCTAACCTAAACCTATCTACATCTATATTAGTTTTCACAACAACACAAGTATACTGCACGAGGCAGAGTGTGTGAGCAGTGTGTGAGCGAGAAAGAGAATCAGTATCTGCTATCAACTCTAAATGATTATTTTGTTACGGGTGGTGGGGGGTATCGCTGTTGAAAATGAACTTTATCATAGGGTGGCCAAACGGACCTTGCCCATTTTTTGCATTTCGTGGGAACAGAATGGAAGCGAAAAACAACAAAACAAGCAAAAATGAGTATGAGTATAAATGAGTAAATGAGCAATCCCAAAGAGGAAAAGGCCTGGCCTAACCCGCATCACAGCAAGAAAATCCTGATCGATGGCAAGTGCTGGGGCGAACCCTAAGGGGTCCCATCCCGGTTCTGGGATGGGTGGCGAATCGATTCACAAAACCGATGCCTTGGCAGAGCGGCTATGCAATCCTGCCGTTGCTCTGTCTGCTGGTAAGGTTGCAAGGGGCGCAAGCCAAAAAATACACTTATGCCGAAAGACGGAGTGCTGGCAACATCTTCCGTATGGAGAGCACCACGATGACGTCCAGCCCATCGGACTAGTGTCTGAAGAAAATTGAGTGAGCTTCAAGGGTGCTCACCAACTTCGGCAAGGAGGCGCCCGCAGGAGACTCCGGGGACCGCACCCAAAACGCTCCAGGGCGCTGCCAAACATTTTGTTTGCTCAGATTACCAAGGAAAGGATGCTACTCGGTGTCCTGGACAACGGCAGTGCGGACGGCAAAATTCCGAGGAGCCAGTGGAAGTGGGTGGAAGCGGCACTGACCGACCGCTGCTTCGAGCTGCTGGAGTCGGGGCCCGGCCTAGCACCCGTCAAAATTATTGCCTGCGAAGACGCTCGAATCGTTCACCTATGTAAAGCAGCGCATGTCGGCAAGGTCCACCCAGGGGCGAAGCTAGTCGCTGTAAACTGGAGCGAAGTTCCCAGTAGACCAAGGACGAGAGTGTAGGTGCCGGCCTCCTTCAAGGAGCCGAAACGCATCCTAAAAATGTTGCAAAGATGCAACCCACTCCTTCCTTCCTCGGACTGGAAGGCAGTGAAGGTTAAGACAACGACTCCTCAACAAGGAGTCGCTAGCCCCGATCGAGGCAGCGAGAGGCCAGCTGAACTTCGGCTTCAGCTCAGTCACCACAAAGGTGTACAAGTCGGATGCAGCGGACAAGACGCGTCGTGTCGACAACCCAGTCGGGCAGGACGCTGCCTTGGAGATCGAAGCACCTGATGCCAGCTGGAGCCGGAACAGGACGGCTATTCCTCTGACACGATACTCATATGGTTGAGACTTCGAGGCCATGTGTCGAGAGGACGACGACATCGTCGACGACACCGACCCCGACGTTACAGTGGTGGAGAAGAATGATAATGACCCTACAGGTTCTACAAATCAATCTCCACCACTGTAAAGCAGCAGCAGCTGCCCTAATACTCCGCTTGGATGCAACCGGAGCAGACGAAGTCCTAATCCAGTAGCTGTAGTATGCAACGCTGAGTCGCTTTTGAGCTGGTGGGAGGTGAAGCGCTTCAGCGGGGCACGCGCTTGTTCCGGTCTTATTTCAGTCGGGCGATGGGGTGGGGAAAAGGGAAGGAGCCGCTGGGCCATCCGCTCATATAGGTACAAAAATAAATTAAAATCGCGTGCGATGAGCAAGTCGGGTTATTCAACAACAAAAGAACGAAAAAAAAAGAAAAACTCAGCTTCCGAATTTCTTAGCTGGTGGCGGCAGATGTAAACGCGACCACTAATGCCATTCCTTCCATGATCGCTATAATACGAAACCAGTTTTACAGCGATACCAAAAAAAATCTATGTCCCCAAGCCTACGAATATTTTCCCCACGACGCATGACCCCCTATATTTAGGCGCAACTGGCAGGGATTCATATGTAAGTTTATAGCAAAGTTTATTTAATTAAACAAAGCAAATCCTAAAGCTACAATCTTCATATTAATTTCGCAAATAACCACTTCCGTGGTTCTTTAAAACTTGTTCACACTAGGAGAGCGTCAAATCACAGACCGATCGGTGTAACAGAAAATTCGAAAGACAATTATTCTGGGGGTCGAGCCGTTTAAATGGGATCGGAAATGCTAAAACCTGGTTCTAAAATCTGCGTTTGACAATCGTCATTTGAGAAAATTTTGCCCACACAGCTGTTCTGAAAGCTGCGCTTTACGTTCCCCAAAATTATGCAGTGTAATTCTGCCAGCAGAATTGGCCCCAAATTATCGCATGCGATTTTAGTGGACATACTTCATTTTTTCCGATGCAACTACAAGCGCCACTACAGAGCCTTGGGTAGAAGGAGACAAGGTCTGTGGATTGGCGACGAAGAGTACAAGCTAATCGTTGCTCAAAACGAAGGTAAAATTCGCACCCTGTATTCTCGCTAGAAAGCACCTAAACTTCTTTCTGCTCCACAACTAAAGCAACGGCGACAACACAGTTATCCAAGAGCTGCAAGGGACACACCTGAGGCTGGTTTCGTCCTACATGGCGCACGAGGAAAGGGATCCTCCAGGAGAACTGATACGCGCGCTAACCAGCGACAGAGAAAGTTCGGACATAGGCCTTTTAATAGACTGCGAGGTCAACGCTCACCACACACAATGGGAGAGCTCGGACACAAATGCGACGGGTGAGTCACTATTTAGCTTTATCCTTAACTCTAATATAGTAATTTGTAATCGGGGTAACGACCCCACATTCATTAAAAATAACCTAAAGGATGTCATTGACCATCACAAAATGTCAGACTTATTCGAGAGCTAGAAAGTCCTAGAGGACCATTCCTTCTCTGGCCATAGGTACATCGACACAAAACTGAGCCCCGAGTGCCCAAAACCAATTGAATACATCAATCCCAGGAAAACCAACTGGGATAGATATAGTAAAAAATTGGAGGAACTGCTCCCCATTATGGCACCACTGTGCCCGGACACTTAAGGTGACTTAAAACGTCTAGTGGACACATTTACGAAAGCATGTAACAAGTCCTTCACGGCAACATGCCCCGCAACAAAACCGAGAGGGAAAAAGAAACCCCCATGGTGGTCAAATATATAGATAGATATAGATATCCTACGTAGGAGAAGCAGGGCTCTCTTTAACAGAGCCAAAATCGCCAAAGGGGAAGAACACTGGTAAGACTACAAACATAGTGTGGCCCTCTAAAAAAAAAAACAAGAAAAGCAAAAAGAGCATCGGGACAAAAATTTTGCACAGAAATAGAGGAAACATCAGAAGCAGCAAGGCTGCGTAAGATCCTCTGAAAAACTACCCCCTAGGTCGGATACCTTCAGCGTAACGATGGTACGTGGACTAGCTCCAGTGAGGAGTCCCTACACATCTTCCTAGACACTCACTTCCCCGGGTGGACAACCATTGAGCCGACCTACTCACCTATTGAAGGCTCGGTCCCCTCGATGGCACGCATTCTTTCGAAACGGGATATCAGCTGGGCTGTACACAGGCTTAACCCGTATAAATCACCAGCCCCTGACATGATTATCCCAGCCCAATTACAAAAGGTAGGAAACATGGCAACCAACTGGTTTCAAAGTATATTTTCGAAGATACTCACAGTAGGGAAAATTCCGCACGCATGGCATAAGGCCATGAGATTGTCTTTATTCCCGGGAGAAAAGCGGGAAAAGCCTCTCCACCGCATAAGACTTCAGACCAATCAGTCTATCGTCCTTTCTCCTCAAGACATTTGAGAGACTAGTCGGTCTACATCCAAGGACTACGATAAATCCAAAGATGCTGTCAGACGCACAACATTCCTACAGGAAAGGTAAATCCACAAAAACGGCACTTCACGACGTAATCACTTTGGTGGAAAAATCAATTCATTCAAAGGAATATTACCCCCTCGGCGAAATACCATCTTGCCTCAATGAGAAGGGCCACCCAAGCCGGGCAGGTCAAGGGCGAGCTCTGAAGCTTAAAGTAGTTCACCCTGGCGGTAGGGCTAAAACGCATCCGTTATGGGGAAATTTCCGATAACGATTTTTCAGTTAAGGTGCAGAGAGTCGAAGACCCAGTTCCGGCGGTGATTGGGGGTGCGAGCGCAGGCGCCCCGGCGTCGATATCCTGTGACTGCAGGAAACCCGATATGGCAGTGGAGAGCTTGGCTGCCAAATCGTGGAATGCCACAAGCGAAAGGAGGATCCACAGGCAGAGAGGGACGATTGAGGACCTGGAACCGGGAACCAGCGACGGAAGCTTCGCCTTCACTGGCCCCTCAGTGTCGGAGGCAGAGTTGGCCAAGGCATTCTCTTGCCTTGGACACAGCGAGGAGCTGCCGAGGGCGGAGCCGCAAGTCACGGCTCCCCACCATCCAGGTCGACTCGAGTCCACTACCTGGGACGGAGGAGGAGGCTCAGACCCGACGCAAACGGATTTCGGGATACAGGGCATCGGTAAAATTGCTTCGTGGTATAAGCCAAAGACCCCCCGAAACGCTGACCGCGAAGGAAAGGAGCCTAAGGAAGAAGCACGAACAGAACGTGCGGAGGTACGAGCGGCTGAACGACGGTGGCAGAGTACCCCAAGCCGTCGTCTTCACCGTCAACAGCAGCTGGCACGAAGACGATGGTGGACCAACCCTCAACGTCATCGTCTGCGAACTCGCGAAGGGGAAAGAAAGGGGAAGAAGGTACCCGGAAAGCAGAGGGAGAAGACCAAACATCAGCCGCAGAACACGGCAGGCGCCAAGGTACCACCAACGCCCTCTGTACAGAAGGCAACGGTGGAACCGACTGGTCGAAGCCAAGGTTCAAGCGGCAGAGGACGGATGACTCCATACGAGCTTCCGAGCCGAAGAAAGCGAGACCAGAGGACATTCTGGCCAGCCTAGGAGCACCGCCTGAGCTGCAGACAGCCATTATCGACCGAAGCCACCCGGAAGGGAAGATATCGGACGCTAATTGGCTGAAGGCAGAATCGGAGATCCTGACCGCCATGAAGGATGCCATTGTTCGCGCAGACAACCCGTTTGTTTGCGAGTTCAAGGGCATCAAGTGGTATAAGGGAGCCAAAGCAGTGGCCTGTGGTAACGCAGAAACTCTTGAGTTTCTCAAAACCACGGTCCAAGGTTTTGGTGAACTTTGGCCAGGAGCGGCTCTCTGCGTGGTCCCCATCGATGAGATTCCCAGGAGAATGATTATGAAGGTGTCGATTCCTCCCCCAATCGAGGCGGATGAAGACACACTTGTCCTGATCAAGGCTCAGAACCGGATCCTTGGAACGTCGGACTGGACCATCACACGGGCGATAGCGCGAGACAAGGGGAACGGTAAGGAACTCTGGATCAGTATTGGTCAAGAAAGCCTGGCCAAACTCCTTGAAAAGAACTGCCGCATATCTTTTGGTATGGGCACACTGGCGGTAGTAGTACCGCGACACCCCAGGTCCGCTGAACAGCATGAAGGTGGTGCAGATTAATCTGCATCACTCAAGTCTACCATCGGCGGACCTGCTGTTTTATGGACGAGAAGGCGGTAGACGTGGCCCTCGTCCAAGAGCCCTGGACCGTTAGGGGGGGGGGTTCGGAGACTGAACGGTCGCGGATACCGCCTTCTCACCCCGCGGGTAAGCCAAGAACCTGTATCGTGGTAAGAAGCGAGCTTAATGTTCTGTTTTCTTGCAGGTACAGCACTCCGGACCTAACGGTAGCACTATGTGAGAGGAAGGACGGGAAGAACCTATACATACCTGGCCTCGGCATACCTGCCGTACGAGGAAGAGGACCCAACCTCGGGTGGGGCCCTAATCCACCAAGCGCGGAAAGAGGGTCTCGAAATCGTCCTAGGTTGCGACGCGAATGCCCACCACTCCCTTTGGGGAAGCACGGGCACAAATTCCAGAGGAGAGTCACCGTTCGAGTACATTCTATCCACAAATCTTGTTGTGTGCAACCGGGGAGACCACCCCACCTTCCGCAACAAGAACCGTGCAGAGGTTATTGATATAACACTTGCCTCGGACAGTGACTCCCCTAACCATTGATGATTGGCATGTGTCCGGTCAGTGCTCCTTCTCGGACCACTACAGGATAGTGTTCAGCATCAAATGGAACAGAGAAAGGCCCAAGGCCTACCGCAATCCCAAGCGGACAGACTGGAGCCGCTTTTCCGCAACCGTAAAAGAAGGCACTACCCTCCCCACCGGAAGGGAACATCCTTCAAACGGAAGCACTAGAGGAAGCGGCTCAGAATGTCACTAAAAAGCCCCTACAGGGGGCCTTCCTTGAATCTTGCCCGATCAGCCGACCTCCAAAGTCCAATTGCAATCCGTGGTGGACGCGGGAGCTGAGCGAAGTCAGGAGGGAGTCAAGGAGGCTCTTCAACAGAGTGGCAAACACACAGGAAAGCTGGGACGAATATCGTCGCAGTTTCAACACCTACAGGAACACCTGTAGGAAGGCGAAAAGGGAGTCTTGGGCTGCCTTCTGCGATGCCATAGATGGTATCCCCGAGGCCTCAAGGCTTCGACGGGTGCTATCAAAGGCGCCAACCGCACCTGGACTGCTCCGCAACCAGGACGGTGCCTTCGAAGAAAAAAACAGGGGGTTATATCCCTCTCCTGTGGAACTTAGTCCTCAACGACCTTCTTCTTCAGTTGGGGAGGAGCTGATATAGGTTCGTGGCCTATACGGACGATCTAGTGATACTGGTAACGGGTAAGTTCCTAACTTCAATCAGTTATCTTCTGGAATCTGCACTGGGAACGACCGCGAGCTGGGCACACCAAAACGGTCTGGGGGTCAACCAAAAGACAGAACTGGTGTTGTTCTCACGAAAATACAAGATACCAAACTTCAAACGACCAGCAATTGGTGGAACGACGCTTGAGTTATCGAAAGAAGCCAAGTATCTTGGTGTCATCCTAGACTCCAAACTCTCTTGGAAGAGAAACTCGGAGGAAAGGAAGAAAAAGGCAATGGCTGCTTTCTACATCTGTAGGATGCTTTGGGATGGGATCACCTTATGTAATTTCATCATGCCCCGCAGCCTACGGGTGGGATCACCTTGAAAATTATTTCATCACGGGGCAGCGCAGTCGCCGCGGCGCGCCGTTTTTGCGTTTCTTCATTCTCACCCTCTTGCGCAGAAAGCGGACGAACAACGTGCACGAGCATCGCTGCATCGCTCTGCGGAGCGAAGAGAGAGAAGTACAAGCAATAGCTGTGTATGTTTTTGCTTTGCATTTCTACCTGCGCTCGACAGATCAGTCGCGAGCAAAAATCAATGAGTGAATTGCAGTAACAATTTTGCAAACTTTGCTCTTATTACCTGCGAGTTTTCTACATGAACATACTTACAAGGCAGCGGAATAGCTCCTTGGAGGTTAATGTTTGCTTGTATATTTCTATGAGCACAAGACCCACCAGTAAGATAATTGGGATAATTGTTTAAAGAGAAGAGTTCCCACTTAGTGTTTTATGTCTCGTCCACTCACCGGAGTGTAACAGAGTGAGAATAATTGCAATGCTCAAAACCGCGAGAGTCTCCTACTAGCGATGAGTAGTCTCCCCCCATTAGCATGTGCTCTCGAAATTCCTGTGGCTACCTGCAGCGTACTCTACGCTGCTCAATCAATAAGTTGTGGTGGGTGTGCCACTGAAAATGATTTCCCGCATCTTCAATATTCATTTTTTAATATTTCGACTCATATTTCGCAATGGCCCGTCAAAAGGCAGCCAGACCGAATAAATGAAAACAACAAATTATATGTATATAAAAAGAAATATTAATCACAATTCTTTGGAGGATGCTGTGGCTGGTGCTCCTGCTGGCTGCTGCTGTTGGGCTCCTGCTGCTGCTGCTCCTGCTGCTGCTGATGCGGCTCTTGCCGCAATAATTTCAATTTACGCAGCAATGTGACAGGCGGCAACAACAAGAGCAAACAAATAGCAAGGCAGATGAAAGGCAAAAGCACAGACACAAACACACGCAAACACACAGATGCACAGCAGCCATTCACACAGATACAAATACAGATAAAGACTGCAGGCAGAAAGAAAAAGAGAAAGAGGGAGATCGGTAGTGAGAGAGAGAGAGAGAGATGCGAAAGTAGTGTCCGCATTGCATATGCAACATGTTCGACTGCTTGCAACGGACACGCCTTCTCATTCGCATTTCTCCCCTTTGCTTTCCCCTGTGTCCATGCTGCAGCATCCTCACCCCAGCCCAATCCTCGTCCTGGGGGCACCTCCTGCTCCTTCTTGGCACTTGTCGCTGCTATTGAGATAAGGAAATTTATTGGCTGCGCATGTTCTTTGTGACAGATTTCGATTTATGCCTTTTATGCCACGAGTGTATCTGTATCTGTGTGTGTGTGCAGCTTTTTTCCACTTTGCTTTATTTAAATTTTCTTTGTCTCTGCATTTACCGCAGGCATTTCTGATCCCACACATACTCACACCCATGCATCCATGTCGCATGCCACACACACACACCACCCAATTTGTTTAACTTTAAGTGCATGCTTACCTTTAATTCTGCAAGGGGTGCGGTGCAGTGCGGTGCGGAGATGTGGCAGACAGACGTTGCAAGTACAAGTAGCAGTGAGCTGAGCTCTGGCTGCAATTGAATATTGGCAAATTAAAACATGTTTCAAAGGGGGATACAAGCCCGACCAAAAGCATCGACTGGGGAATGCTCTTTCTGCGGCAATAGAAAGCCTCCCAGTCGTGCGGTATTTTATGGAATATTTTACCACATATAAATATCAAATATCGATGTACTTATCGATATACTCTTCATGGTATTTTTGGGGTATTTTCAGGGTATTTTCATGGTATTCATCGTACAAATAAGTTGATCCTCGGCTGAATGGTAATAAAATGCAAGTAAAAGGCAAAGGCGAAATGAAATAAAAATGCTAGCAAAGGACCGGGATAAAGACTAAGAACAAGCAACAGGGAAAGCCAGAAAGAGATAACCAGAGCGGTAAGAAAGAGTGAGAGAGAAGCACGAAGACAGTGAGAGAGAATCAATGAGTTGTGCATGTGGTTAATGTCCATTTGGTTGCCTTTTGCCCAGCGCCACAGCCAGAGCCGGAGCCGGAATCAGACAAACGGCTTCGAACATCTGCACTTCGATTTGCACTTCTTTTGCTGCAGGATATCTGACTCTGGCTGCTGCCACTGCTGCTCCTACTCCGGCTGCCACTGCTGCTTGTGTTGCTCCTGCTGCTCATGATGCTGCTGCTGCTGCTTGTTGCCTCAAAATCCCATTTAATGCTGCAATCAGCTTTGCTTTTTGAGCCTGCTGCTACTTTACACTGTCTGAGCTGATGCTGCTGCTGCTACTGATGCTGCTGCTCCTGCTTGGCTTTATGTTAATCATACGCCCTGTGGCACACTGCTGCCGCTGTTGCATGCCACCCCTTTCGACATTTTTTATGACCGCCTCAAAGGCGGGCGCATCATAAAAATCATTTTTTTTTTTCCTTATCGACGGCGATCGTAGGAGGGCGGTTGAAATCGAAGGACGATCCAGATACGTGCCACAAACTTGCACAATTAACGCTCTTTGTTTCCTTCTTGTGCTTGTGTTGCATTAATAAGAAACTGCCAAAAAAAAAGTTGCTTTTGGGGCCAATTAAAACCTAGAGAGAGCAAAACGAAACGAATGGGAACGAAACGAACGAGAGAGAACACCATAAGAATTGCCTCAATTAAATTGAAAGCTTTTTAAGCGTTTCTACTTTTACTTTTATATATGTTCTTCTTCGATAAAGAGAGGTGAGAGTGCGGTGAGAGAGAGAGAGAGAGAGAGAGAGAGAGGAGTTTCCCTCAAAAGAAACTCAAAGTTTTCGTCTTCTCCGTTTTGCGTTCATATTTATGCTCTGTTTAATTGCTGTAAGAAATTATTTTAATTGTATCCAAAAGGCAGGTCGTGATGGGACTGGGACTCAACGGAAAATAAATGTACGAGTATTTTCACCAAAAAATAGCAAAACGGAAAAGGAAAATTATTCAAATGTCTATCTGTCGGCTCTGTCTCTCTCTCTCTCTGTCTCTGCCATCTTTTTCCATCTCTTTTCGTCCGTCAAAGGTAGACTGTAATTTTCTTATTTTCATATTTTTCTTCTGCACGATTGCAGGTTATTAATTAGCATTGCAAGTTTAATTGGGACTCGGGACCCGGCGACACTTTCGAAAGACCAAGACCAAGTCCACTTTCCACTTTCTACTGGGGCCTGGGCCTGTGTTTACTTATGCCGTTTGACTTTCCCTTTTTGCCGGGGCCACACAGAAAAAAACTTGCACTTAGTCCTGGGCACTTTTCTTGAAGGCTGCACACGTCAGCCAGGCAGGCAGGCAGGCAGCAGGCAGGCAGTCGGCATTCAGCAGGCAAAAGTTTTGTGTTTGTCATAAACGAACCAAACGAAACGAAACGCTGGGCAAAAGTTAAAACAAAAAAAAAAAACAAATAAGAAAAACAAGACGAATGGAAAAGTAATGAAAAGTCAGCCCAAGCAAACGAAAGGCAGCTACTAGAAAAATCAGAGAAATCAAAGAGACCGAAGGGGCAGATACTCCTCGTTAAGGTTTATGGATGCTGGGGAAATTCACTTTTTACAGATAACATTTCTGGATAATAAAATAAATACCAGCAGAAAAATACTGTTTAAAAATACTAGAATATACTACGGAAATACCAGAAAATACTAGATAAATACCAAACGAACTCCCATCCCCTATATGCTAGATCAAATTAGAAAAATTAATTATATACTAGAAAAATACTAGACCATTGGATGAAAATAACAGAGATATACCAGAAAAGATACCAGCAATTCCATGAAGGTACAAAATTAATCAAATGCCAAAATACAGGTGCATTATATGAATGCGGCTGTTAATAATGATATAATGAGCAATGATCCAATTATTCATTTCATTCGAAATACATTGAAATACTCCTGTTACCCTCCCCACTTTGAAGGGTAGAACCAAAAGCAACAGCAAAAGGTCGAAGCTGGAAAAGCAGTGGCTTTCCCTGGCAACTGAAAAAGAAACGCAATTACAAACACAAGTCAAGTTTTTTACTAGGCCGAAGATAAAGAAACTGACACAGAGAGGAATGGTTGAGAGATGCTGCAATATAGAGCGAGAGTGGGAAAGAGAAAGAGTGAGAGAGTAGAGCGAATGTAAAAAGGGATCAAAGTTGCTTTTGACTGGTCGTAATTTAATTAAAGACCAATCCCTTTGTCATTCCCCTTTGCCGCCATCCCAATTTGCCTGCTATCCTGCTGACCAAGTGACTAAACTCTGGCCATTTGCTTGATTCCTTTCCTTCCTTCCATTTGTCTCGTCGCGTCTCGTCTCGTCTTACAGTTTCAATTTCAATTTTGCAGTCATCAAGTGGGACTGTTTACTGTTTTGTAGTCGTTCTCTCGTCCCCTCTCTCTGCTGTTGTCGCTTGTCTCTGTATTTCCGTTTTGGGTTATTCCCCAATCCGCAATAAGTGGCCTACTGTCCTTCTGTCTTTGGGCGGACATGGGGCTTACAACCGCACATCATCCATTGGATGTATACAGCGGTAATAAGGCCCATTCTGACATACGGACACTTGGTGTGGTGGGAAGCGGCCAACACCAAATCCCACCTCGAGAACCTCCGGAAAGTTCAGCGGACGGCATGCCTTGGAGTCACTGGATCCCTCAGATCCACCCCACAGGCAGCTCTGGACACCATGCTAAACCCGGAGCCCATAGACCTCCACCTTAAGTGCAAGGCAGAGACAAGTGCCGCGAGGCTTTCAGCCGCGCGGTTCTTCAAGCCATCGCCTTATGGCCACGCCACAATACTTCGTAAGGAGGAAAGTGGAACGAGCGAACGGAGCGACTATGTGTCTCGGAGTTTTCATGGAAGAGAAATTTTAAATACACATATCGGACACATACCGGAAAGAGAGGAATGGACGCGTAACGCTGCTCTTGGGCAGAACGTGCTCTCCATCTTCACTGACGGGTCAAAGACAGTCGAAGGGACAGGAGCTGGAATCTTCTCTGAAGAACTAGCAGCCAACATATCCCTGAGGCTACCAGACTGGTGCAGTGTATTTCAAGCGGAGATATACGCAGTGTGGCAAGCGGCAAAGTTGGTAAGTACTTTGGAGATACCTCCGAGGAACATAGCTATCTGCGTTGACAGTCAAGCTGCTATCAAAGCCCTGGTTTCCTGCAAGATCACGAGCAGACTCGTACGTGATACGGTGGACGCGCTAAACCGGATCAGGGCGCACTCAATCACACTCACGTGGGTCCCGGGTCACACCGACATCGCGGGCAATTAGAGTGCGGACGAGTGTGCCAGAAATGGATCGGCTAAGCCACTGGCGGGCGCAGTCAGCGAAACACGGAGGACGCTGCGAGACATCATCTCGCAGATGATGGGTCGAGCTAGAACGAGATCAGACAGACGGTGGAACACAACACCCAAGTGTGAGATCTCACGCTCGCTCTGGCCCCACTATGACCCTAAACGCACTAAGACTCTCCTAGGTTTCAGGAAGAGTCAGGTGCGAACACTGACGGGAGTTATAACGGGGCACTGTGTCATCGGCCACATGCCCACAAGGTACAGATTGCCCCACCATGACTTCTGCCGCAGTTGCAGGGACGAGGAGGAAATAGAGAGCATCCAGCATCTTCCATGTGGCTGTCCAGCACTCATGGAAAGGCGTCACCGAATACTCGGCAGCGCCTTCACGAGGAAGTCCTCCAAGTGGATAGCCTGGCAAACATGCTTCTAGAGAGGCTGATGCTCTTTATTGAGGCCTCGGGATGGTTCACGAAACCTCCCTAGGCACCGGACGTAATCCCATGACGAGTGTGGGCATCACAATGGGCAATTCTTGCCTCCGAGTGACCTTTACTTCGGTGGAGCAGCCCTTTAAATATAACCTAACCTAAAAGGAATATTCCCTACTTGCCTTTCTCGATATCGATGGAGCCTTCAATAACGTTATACCAAGAGCTATCACGGAAGGTCTGACGAGCCCAGGGGTGAACGATCGCTTGACGACGCTTATCGATCAATTGCTCATATGCAGGACGGTGGCGTCGTCGATGGGATCGTCCATTCAGTCAAGGTATGCCAACAGAGGCACACCGCAGGGTGGGGAATGGGGGCTGTAAAGTGGTGGCATACGCTGATGACTTTACTATAATCTTCTCGGGAAAATTCCCTGAAACACTCTGCGACCTAATGTCAGCAAAGCTCGCAAAACTGTCAGATGGGACAAAATCGCGCGGACTGGGAGTAACTTGTACTATTTTTACGTAAATACAAGATTCCACCCCTCAACCGCCCAATGCTTAACGAATGCAGGCTATCCTTCAGCGATACTGCCAGTTACCTGGGGTTGGCAGCTGCCTCCGAGCAACTAAATTTAAGGCTTTCCTTCAGGCTTCCGGATCACTGCAGTGTCTTCCAAGCGGAAGTCACAGAAATCTGTGAAGCTCTGATTTACATCCAAAACATCTACAGTGATAGCCAAGCAGCGATCAAATCAATGAAGGTAACTGCATAGCAGATGAACTGGCCAGAGCTGGCCCTACTACCTCCTTTATTTACGACAAGGAGAATATATGTATGCCTATGGCCACCTACCTGCAAGCTCATCATAAAAGAGGAATTCATTCGACTAGACGACAGTCGGTGGCAAAACACACCACGATGTCGCATCACGCGACAAACGTGGCCAACTATAAACAAGAAGCGCACCACTCAGCTATGTAAGCTCAGCAGAAAAAGGTGCAGCACTGTCATTCGAATCCTCACGGGACACTGGCAAGTAGGAACCCATGCAAGAAGGATGAAAGCCCTATAGAATGATTACTGCCGCAACTGCAGAGATGAGGAAGAGTAAGAAGCAGTGGAGCACCTCTTCTGTTCTTGCCCGGCTCTCAGTAGAAGAAGGCTTCAGCACTTGGGCTCGCCCTTTTTATTAGACATATTAATGATGTCCAATATTTGTCCCAGAAAGAAAGCGAACTTCATAAGCACAGCCGGATGGGATAATTCTGAGACAAGAAGTCTCACATGGCAGAGAAGGGTCTCAGATTCAATGATATCACAACGGGCCGTAGCCGGGCCATGTGTGTCGGGCTCATGAGCCACGTTATCCTAACCTAACCTAAACTAAGGTGGCCAAATGTCTGGTCCAAAATTTATGTGAAGAGAAATTTTTATTAAAACAGACAAAGCTCTTCGTTAGTCATCATCGTTATTGACTGCTTGGATAGATTTAATAAATTTTTTATGTAATTTTCCACTGTTTTCCACTGTTTCAGACACAAGTTTAAAGTAGAACTAAGATCCGAAATTTTACCTCGATTTTATACCTTCTAATTTTATAATTTTCGAACGATTAGACAATTCATTAAATTCAAGACGTGGTCGACCTAGTATTAATTTTAACAAGAAAATCAGACTTTATTTCTTTCAATCCTAAGGAGGCAGCATCCTAACATGCTAGGATCACAGTTTAAATATTTTGGATGTTAAGATTATATTTATATAAAATTAAATTAACATTGGAATCTATACTATCAGTTCGAAAAATTTTTTACAGAATTTATTTGTTAATTTAACCATTTTTTAAAAATAGTTGATTAAAAAATATAACAGTAAAATTGTCGAAAACAAGCAACCAGTCGGCTTGGTAGTTCTAAAGCAAGTGATATTCGCTTTGCTGAAGCAAAGAGCGTGGTGTATTTTGGCCATTTTATTCGAAAGCGTTCAATAGGAATGAAAAAACGAGAAAGAACGTACGGAGTCGCTGTGAACGCGACTCTACTTTTATACCCATACTTAGTCAGTACTGATGTGATTTATGTGGAATTGTAAAATGTTTTATCAGTTTTTTCATTTTACACTTTGCTACATCTGTCATCTACATCTACATCACTTGTGACAAAAACACACGTACACTGCACGAGGCAGAGCGTGGAAGCGTGAGTGTTGGTTGCGTGGTTGCTCTAGCTCTTATAGTCTCTAAAATCCAGGCGACACAAAATACAAAAAACCAAATCGACTAGTTTTTGTGTGAGTGCGAAAGAGAGGGAGCGAAGTTTTTTCGTACCTTTTTCTCTATTGTGGCTATATTAATAATCCGATCCGGATTTTCAGATTTGGGCCCCTGATAGATATGGTCTTTCTCTATGATTCTGCATTTTTCGTTTCCTGTTATCTTTGAAATTGTGGACGCCACAGATGTGCACCCTTTTTGGGGGCGGAAGTGGGCGGGGCGAAGTTTTCAAATCATTTTTCTAGGAGTACGATATAACATCAGTCTGGAAAAAAAATTTGGATGCTCCATCTCTTATAGCCTTCGAGCAATGGGCGACAAACAAGACGGACGGACAGGCAGACGGACATTTACCACAAATACAATATACCCTTTTACTCTTCGAGTAAAAAAAAAAGCATAAAAATGCAGTATCGTAAAAAATGATCAGATATACCAGATTGCCGAATCTGGTTTAGATCGGATCATTATTGTAGCCACAATGATGAAATGAATTTTCAGCAGCTAGCCGCCAACCTCTACCCTGCAGTGTTGTTGTGAGAAGTGATGAAGATGACAAATGTAGGAAAAAATTTAAAATGTAATAAATGAAAAAATATTTAAAAATTCCACATAAATCACATGTGTACTGACTGAGTACGGATATAAAAGTAGAGTCGTTAACAGCGACTCCGTACGTTCTTTCTCGTTTTTATACCCGTACTCGAAGAGTAAAAGGGTATATTGTATTTGTGGATGTGTGTAACATAGAGAAGCAATAATTTCCGACCCTATAAAGTATATATATTTTTAATCAGCATCAATAGCCGAGTCGATATAGCCCTGTCTGTCCATCCGTCTGTCCGTCCGTCTGTCTGTCCGTCTTGTTTGTCGCCCATTGCTCGGAGGCTATAAGAGACTGATGTGTGCTATAACTCCTAGAAAAAAGTTTAAAAATTTCGCCCCGCCCACTTCCGCTCCCAAATAAGGGCGCACATCTGTGGCGTCCACAATTTTGAAGATAACAGATGTAATGATACCTATTTCAGACTGAGGTAAGCTCAGTCTGTCCAGGGTTCTCTACAAGAAATTTTTGTAGTATTGCTGGAACTTTAGGGTAGGGCTTGGCCGTGAGACCGAAAGTGGAGCGGGCGTGGAGTCTTGTTACCGTGTACGTGCTTTGGGCGATCGCACTTGGCGATGAAAGGAAAAACGCTGACACCCGAGTTTTGGTGTATGCGGGAATATGGCTTTTGTGTCACCTGATGTGTTTGTGTTCGCGCTTCGGCGAAGAAATGATGACACTTCGTGAGTTTTGGTTTTTGATATTATTTAACTGGCTTTTATTTGTGTTCTGTGTCTTTTCTTGTGTCGTGTAGTGGTTTCGTATATAGTGTTCTCGCGGAGGTGACGCGACTTAGAATAGGCGATGGACTGCCGTGTTTTAGGATAGGCGATGGACTGCCGTGTTTTAGGATAGGCGATGGACTGCCCTGATTGATCGAGGGCTCGGGCTATTTAAGCCCGATCTCGAGTGCTGAGTCCGCAAGTCTGGGTGCCGGGTGGGTGTCGAGTTTCTCCGGCGCGTGCCTCGGTTGCACCGAGAAATGAGCTGAGTCTAGATTTGGCACTTTGGTCATTGACTCGGTTGCACCGAGAAATGACCTGTGTGGAGTTGTGTAACTCGGGGGGAGGGGAGACTGTGGCGCGTGTGTCGATTCTGCATGAATCGATCGGCGCGTGTGACTTGGAAATTTACAGAGTAAAGGTGTACTGTGTTTGTGTTGTTTGTGTATCGATATATGTATGACAAAGTAACTTAGTGCTATCAGTGTGAATATCTATATGAATGTAACGGTTCGTTACACCCTTTTTTCTTCCGGGTGGAGTTACAAGTGGCCACTGTCGTTATCGTTGCGTTGCGGGCGTAGGGCCCGCGGGATCCTTCCGACGTGTTTTGGCGTCTCTATTGGTGGTTCTCCGTCGTCAGGGGTCGTTGTGATCGCTGGGGTCGTTTGCTTCCTCAGCCATGGTCGTGATCGTCGGCTCCGTGGCCCAGATGTCTGTAGAGTTCTCCATTTTTCGAAAACGTAGTCGGGGTATTTATCGGGTTCTTCTTTGGTTTGCTGAATCCTTCGTGTGAGCCAGGGGCAAGATGTTGCGTCCTCTTTGATTCTTGCTAGCGTCTCCAAGGGTTGTCGGGACAGGGCATCGGCAACCACGTTTTGTTTCCCTGCTCTATAGTGGACGTCGTACTGATACTGTTGGAGTTCGAGCGCCCATCTCGCTATTCTTCCGTAGGGGCTTTCCAGAGTATTTAGCCATTTCAGCGCGAGATGGTCTGTTATAACGTCGAACCGGTATCCCTCTAGGTAGCATCGTAGTTTTCGGATTGCCCAAATGACGGCGAGGCATTCCTTGTCTGTGGCGGAGTAGTTTCCTTCGGCCTGGTTCAGGCGTCGGCTGACATAGGCGATGACGCGTTCCTTTCCTTCGATCTCTTGCGTGAGTACGGCGCCTATGCCGAGGTTACTCGCATCGGTTTGTAGTGAGAACTTGACGTTGAAATCGGGGCAAGCAAGTACAGGAGCGGTCGTGAGTAGTTCCTTTAGTTGGTCGAAGGCCGCTTGTTGATCTGCGGTCCACGCCCATGTTTGTCCTTTCTTGAGTAGCTGGGACATTGGTTGGACTACTGTAGCAAAGTTTGGCACGAATCTTCGGTACCAGGATGCCATTCCGATGCACTGACGTAGTTCTTTTTAGGTTCGTGGGTGGCTTGAGTTCTTTGACGGCAGCAATCTTGTCGGGATCTGTGTGGATACCTTCTTCGCTGATGACGTGACCAAGATATTTGATCCGGTTTTGGAAAAATGTGCACTTTTCCGCGTTTATCCGCAGGTTCGCTTTTCGAAGGCGAGAGAGGACTATTGCCAGGTTGTGTAGGTGGTCCTTGAAGTCTCGTCCGACGACGACAATGTCGTCTAAATATGCGAATGCGTAGGGTTCCATGTCGGCTCCGATCACGGTATCAAGGGCCCGTTGGAATGTTGCTGGTGCAGAGTGTAATCCGAAGGGCATCACTTTCCATTGATAGAGACCTCTGCCGGGGACCGTGACGGCGGTGGCTTCTCTGCTTCCGTTGGCCATGGGTATTTGCCAGTATCCGTTTTTTAGATCGAGGGTGGTTATGAAGCGTGCGTTCTGTAGGCGCTCAAGATGTAGTTGATTCTGGGCAGTGGGTATGCGTCAGGAATAGAGTGAGTGTTGAGTTGTCGGTAGTCAACGCACATGCGCCATTGCCGTTTTTTACGTACGAGTACGATTGGGGCGCTGTGCAGGCTTCGTGAGGGTTCGATGAGACCTTCTTGGATCAATTGGTCGACTTGCTCATCGATGATCCGCATCATGGCGGGGTTCTTTGGGTAGTACCTCTGTTTGATGGGTCGATTTTCCCTCATGACGATGGTGTGCTCGGCTATGTTGGAGGTCCCGTGGAGATTATTGAACTTTGGAAGTTCTGTGTCCAGAAATTCTTGGATCTGTGGCGCTATGTCCGGCGGCCAGGGATCGGAAATCAGTTCTGGATCGGGTTCGGTGAGATCGGGGGTGTCGAAGTCCTGTGGCTGGCCTGGGTCTTCTGGGAGGATGGTTGTGTCGAACGCGCTGGGGTGTTCGATCCTACGTGGGTAGTCGCTTATGTGGGCGACGATCGGAGTAGCGTTGGCCGAGTGGCGTAGCTTCGTGGGGCTGGCGGTATATCTGGGGGTAATGTCTCCAGATCTACGTATGGCCAGGCGGGTCTCAGTGACGATTCTGTTTTCGCAGCAACGACTTGTTTGGGCGACGAAGATTTCGGACGTGGTGCTAGGCATGGCGTGGTGCATGGCGCTAGTGGGCACGTCAGTACGCGGAAGGTACTCCAGTGGGTTGGCGAAAATCGGTGTGGCGTCGGCCGTGGGTACGACAGGGCTGCGGTCGGTGTTTCGGGGGTCATCGGGATAGATTCTGGTTCCGAGTGGAGGTTCTGTGGATATTAGTTCGATGATTAGACCCGACCAGCAAAGGGATTTGCGTGGCTGTTTCCCTCGTGGTTTGGTTGTTGCACTGTTGCTGCCGTTTTCGTTGTTCGGGGCTGGTTGTCATCTCTGAGGGTGTCCGTGGGTTCACCTTCTCCATTGAGGGTAGGGTGCATGGGTGCGCGGTGGCTGAACTTGGACCTGGGCTTCCTGTGTCGAGCGGGTTCCAGTTCGTTGGGGTTTGTCTCGTGTGTGAGATCCTTGTGGTAGGTTCGGGGTGCGTGTGCCCCGTAGTTTTTACGTACGAGTACGATTGGGGCGCTGTGCAGGCTTCGTGAGGGTTCGATGAGACCTTCTTGGATCAATTGGTCGACTTGCTCATCGATGATCCGCATCATGGCGGGGTTTCTTTGGGTAGTACCTCTGTTTGATGGGTCGATTTTCCCTCATGACGATGGTGTGCTCGGCTATGTTGGAGGTCCCGTGGAGATTATTGAACTTTGGAAGTTCTGTGTCCAGAAATTCTTGGATCTGTGGCGCTATGTCCGGCGGCCAGGGATCGGAAATCAGTTCTGGATCGGGTTCGGTGAGATCGGGGGTGTCGAAGTCCTGTGGCTGGCCTGGGTCTTCTGGGAGGATGGTTGTGTCGAACGCGCTGGGGTGTTCGATCCTACGTGGGTAGTCGCTTATGTGGGCGACGATCGGAGTAGCGTTGGCCGAGAGTGGCGTAGCTTCGTGGGGCTGGCGGTATATCTGGGGGTAATGTCTCCAGATCTACGTATGGCCAGGCGGGTCTCAGTGACGATTCTGTTTTCGCAGCAACGACTTGTTTGGGCGACGAAGATTTCGGACGTGGTGCTAGGCATGGCGTGGTGCATGGCGCTAGTGGGCACGTCAGTACGCGGAAGGTACTCCAGTGGGTTGGCGAAAATCGGTGTGGCGTCGGCCGTGGGTACGACAGGGCTGCGGTCGGTGTTTCGGGGGGTCATCGGGATAGATTCTGGTTCCGAGTGGAGAGGTTCTGTGGATATTAGTTCGATGATTGGACCCGACCAGCAAGGGATTTGCGTGGCTGTTTCCCTCGTGGTTTGGTTGTTGCACTGTTGCTGCCGTTTTCGTTGTTCGGGGCTGGTTGTCATCTCTGAGGGTGTCCGTGGGTTCACCTTCTCCATTGAGGGTAGGGTGCATGGGTGCGCGGTGGCTGAACTTGGACCTGGGCTTCCTGTGTCGAGCGGGTTCCAGTTCGTTGGGGTTTGTCTCGTGTGTGAGATCCTTGTGGTAGGTTCGGGGTGCGTGTGCCCCGTAGTTTGTTTTGATCCTGGGCTTCCTGTGGCGAGCGCCTGGTTCAAGTGTGTTGATTCTTGTCTCGTGTGTGAGATCCTCGTGGTGTGTTTGGGATGTGTGTTCCTGGGTTTGGTTTAGGACGCGGGTGATCCGTAGTGGCCGTGGGATTCGTTTTCCCGTTTGCTTGGTTGCAGTTTACCGGTGCTTGCTTCGGATTCGTGTTTTCCGTTGTGGGCCGGTTCTTCGCTTTCGTTGTGGTTGGTTTCGGTGTCGTATTCTTCGTTGCATTATTGGGTGCCGTCTTCTTTGGGGTAGGTCGGGGACGTGTGTTCGCTGTGGTTGGTTTCGGTGTCGTATTCTTCGTTGTGATATTGGGGCCGTATTCTTTGTGGTAGGTCGGGGAAGTGTGTTCGCTGTTGACCTAGATTTCTTGGTGCTGGGTTCGGTGACTTGTACGTGGTTGGATTGAACTGACGGTGGCGTTGGCGTGAGGTGGCGATCTTGTAGCTTTAGCAGCGTGGTGCCGCATTGGATCGTCGTTTCGATGGCACATAGGAAGTCCATGCCGACTATAACTTGCTCCAGCATGTTTGGTAGGACCAGGAGTGGGATTTGGGCCTCTCGTTGATCCAGCTTGATGTGCGCCAGTAGAACTTGTGTGATCTCTCTGACTGAGCCGTCAGCCAGGCGTATGCGGACGCATGCATCTTGCAGGTTGGAGTTGTTGTTTAGTTGTCGGGCCAGGTTGTCGCTGACGAAAGTTCGGGATGCCCCGGTGTCGATGGTGGCCTCCGTTGTTTGTCCTTCTATTGTCACTATCGCCACTATTCGGCCGTCGTTCACGTGTAGTGGGTTGCTTAGTCGCGGGTCTGGGGAGGCGTCGTTCTCGGCTGATCCCGGGTCAGTTGAGGACGCGTGTCGTTTCCCGACGTGGCTCGGCGGCAGCAGTCGACGGTTCGAGTGCCGCGCTTTCCACATTCCCAGCAGAATAGGATCGAAGCGTTGGTGCAGTCGTAGGCGGCGTGTCCAGCTTGACCACATCGGCGACAGGCTGCGCGTGGGTTGGCAATGGGGGTGGTGATCATTCGATGGGCGATGTCGTGGTTCGTTGCATTATTTTGATTCGATGACTGTCTGCGCGGTGTGTCGGCTGAATCCCAATGGGGTCTCCGAAAGGGGGTACGGTAGGACTCACCTTCTCTGCGGTCTGGTTGTCTTGCCGGCCTGGTGTCTCGTGATGGGATTCGCATGGGTGCGGGGAGTCGTTGCGTGTTTCCTCTCGTGAATAAGCTCGTACTCTGCCGCTAATCGGGTTAGCTGTGACAAACTTTCCAGTTCGTCTCGTCGCACGTACAGTTGGAGTCCTGGCAGGGCGTTGTCGTAGATCCTATAGAGTTCCTTAACTAGTTCGTACTCGGCATGGTGCATGAGTAGCCGTATCTCGATGAGATAGGCTTTGAATGGTTCTCCCGCCGCTTGCTTGCGGCCTCGGATCTGGTCCTCAATTGTTCGAAATACCTTGGCGGCAGAAAATACGTCAGAAACTGCTGGCGGAAATATGCCCAGGAACTACCCTGTAGTTGGCTGGTACGGTGCCAGCGACTGGCTCGGTCGGTGAGTAGTTCGGCCATGCTCCGAGGCAGTTGGTTGGTGTCCACTCCGTAGGCGCGTGCGCGTTCCTCGAGTAGTTCAGAAACGATAGTGGGTCATCTTCTCCGTTGAACTGGATGCCCCATCCGCGGATGCGTTCCGCCGTGCGTGCGACGTGGTTATAGTCGGGCCCGATTATGGGTGCGTCAATCGACGGTATAATTCTCTGTGTGGGCGCACGGGAGGTTTCCATAGTGGGTGGCCTTGGAAGATCGGCGGCTGTGACCGCTGGTGGTCGCGGCGCGGGCTCTGGGGCTGCGGGGACATGCAAGCTGGCTTTGGGGTCCCATCTTCCGGTGCCTGATGGTCCTGGGTAGTGGACAACGGGGACTTGGAGCGTCCTGCTGGTCTTGCGTATTGTCTCTCGAGTTCTGCCAAGCGAGTCCAGGCACCCGGCGGGAGTGGTCCGGCGACTAGTATGGCAAAGTTCTTGCGCAACTCTTCAACAGTTCCTTCGGTGTCAAATTCGAATTCCTTGGCGAAGGCCTCCAGCTCATCTCGGCGGCGCTTGTAGATCCAGCCGATGCTGACGCCTGGATTGGCGACTGGCTCGCTGGTGTGGAAATCAATGCTCGCGTCGTCTTCGTAGGCTTCCATGGTGATTGGACTGAGTTTTCCTCGGCGTTGTTTTGGGCACTTTTCACAGTTTTTGCACTTGGTCACTGCGTATATTTTCCCGGTGGCACTCGCGACTGGATTCGGGTGGGTGCGCGAATTTGGTTTTGTACCGGACTTGTATTCTGTGGTTAGCTCTACTATTCTTTCTCGGTGGCCGTGGGTCTTTAAGCCACGTAGCCCCGTGTTAAGGATTTCTCTTTAAGTTTCCTTAAAGTTGCCAGAAAGTTGGCTTTGAAATCTCCTTAAAGTTTCCGAAAGTCCCTGCGCGGGCGCCACTTGTAATGATACCTATTTCAGACTGAGGTAAGCTCAGTCTGTCGAGGGTTCTCTACAAGAAATTTTGTAGTATTGCTGGAACTTTGGGTAGGGCTTGGCCGTGAGACCGAAAGTGGAGCGGGCGTGGAGTCTTGTTACCGTGTAGGTGCTTTGGGCGATCGCACTTGGCGATGAAAGGAAAAACGCTGACACCCGAGTTTTGGTGTATGCGGGAATATGGCTTGTTGTGTCACCTGATGTGTTTGTGTTCGCGCTTCGGCGAAGAAATGATGACACTTCGTGAGTTTTGGTTTTTGATATTATTTAACTGGCTTTTATTTGTGTTCTGTATCTTTTCTTGTGTCGTGTAGTGGTTTCGTATATAGTGTTCTCGCGGAGGTGACGCGACTTAGAATAGGCGATGGACTGCCGTGTTTTAGGATAGGCGATGGACTGCCGTGTTTTAGGATAGGCGATGGACTGCCGTGTTTTAGGATAGGCGATGGACTGCCCTGATTGATCGAGGGCTCGGGCTATTTAAGCCCGATCTCGAGTGCTGAGTCCGCAAGTCTGGGTGCTGGGTGGGTGTCGAGTTTCTCCGGCGCGTGCCTCGGTTGCACCGAGAAATGAGCTGAGTCTAGATTTGGTACTTTGGTCATTGACTCGGTTGCACCGAGAAATGACCTGTGTGGAGTTGTGTAACTCGGGGGAGGGGAGACTGTGGCGCGTGTGTCGATTCTGCATGAATCGATCGGCGCGTGTGACTTGGAAATTTACAGAGTAAGGTGTACTGTGTTTGTGTTGTTTGTGTATCGATATATGTATGACAAAGTAACTTAGTGCTATCAGTGTGAATATCTATATGAATGTAACGGTTCGTTACACAGAAAACTAACGAGAGGGAACGTTGTGAGTCGCGGCGAGAGCGACTCTACTTTTATACCCGTACACAGTCAGTATAATTACATATATCTTAGCTTATAATTTATGGATGTAACTTATACTATAATAGTTTATACGTAAGCGCCGCTCGAATTAGCTACCAATTTAATATATTAAACCAATATAATATATTAAATTGGTACCCAAGGAACACCACAGGGAGGCCATTGCGAAGCAATGGGGTCACTCTAGCCAAAACATAATCTTGGGGGCCTACGAGTCGACTTGAGTTGCTTTTAAAAGCATTCTAAGCTCCATATTCCCCAAAAAAAATTAAAACAGGATTCCAATCCTTTGCTAAAACTATAAATACGTAAAAATAATTAGAGAAAAGAATATTTAAAAAAATAAATTAAACAAAATGAAATGAAAAATCTTAAACAAATTAAAGAATTAAATGTAAACCTTAAACAATTTAAATAATTGAATGAAATTAATTGAAATCTTAAAACACCTTAAACAAATTAATTAATGAAATGAGAAACCTTAGACAAATTAAAGAATTAAATATAAAACCTTAAACAAATTAATTAATTAAATTTAAACAGAGTTAAATACTAATTAATATTACGCTAAAATATACAAAATATCAAATATATACACTAATGCCTGCTAACTAAAAGAAATCTATTCTGCTGCCTCCCTAACATTAACTAAAATTCCACTATGGTAACTATAAACTGTCTCGAAGGTGCGCGCGGTGGCCCTACTATCGGAAATGTTTGAAAACGCCCAGTCAATATGCGTATCGCAAGTAGTCGTGGACGAGTCCAAACCTAACAAACACCTAAAATTCCTTTCTGAAAGGAATTCATAAATTTCCCCTACAGCAACCAGCAAGAGCATGAAGGCACAAATTAAAATCACCTAACACTATAGAACTCCTATCTAAAAACGGATTACGCTGAACTAAGTCCTCAAATTCCTGTTTGAACTTTGGCAGCGGATAACTGGGGTCCTGTAGATAACAATAAAACCGACAGATTGGTACTTAAACAAAGCATACTCGAACACTGGAGATGCTAAGTTTTCTGAGACAGCATAAAATCGACCACTTTCAACAGTACTAAAACGATCTAGAAGTTCATTTCTAACGAATATAAGAATGCCTATTTTCGGTCTAGCTTCGCTGGCGACGGACTGGCAACCTAACCGCACTGCTGTGGAAAAGCCAGAAATATTATAAGCTTCATTTGAGAAAGTGGAAGCCTCAACGAAGCACAAAATAGAAGTTTTGAGCATTAGCTCATCAGAACAAACATCGCTAAAATGGCAGTTCAGGTTTTCCGTATTATGGAAAGATCGCATTAAGAAGTATTAAGATCGGACGGATTGAGTAAACAATCGAAGTGGGTGTGAAGTAACTTGGCGGAACGCAAGTTCTCCATCTCTCTCGCGACAGGACAGTTTGGCTTGGGCTTCGGGGGGATGAAGGGCCCAACGATATAAAGTCCATTCGCACTGGTGGCCCTACTCAAGCTACACACAGCGCTTCTCTTTGCATACTGGAGGAAGTGTGGACGACAACTTAGCTGTATGTAGCTCCCTGACTCTTATGGATAGTTATAGCTTCTGCAGCTACAACCGGAAACTGTTTGCGGTCTATAGTAACCTGCTCGTTTTGGTGGTATTGAAAACTCTTAGTAGTTTTCTGTACTGGTGTCCATGAAGATTCGGTACTATGGCTGCGCTTCGACCGCGCGTTAACTCCTACGCTCTCTTCGAGAAAATGTATCCAAAGAAGTTCTGGGGTATTGGATGAGCTAAGATCTGTCTACATTAAGACACCAGTGGCTCCGTTAACAAGGCCGTCTGATGTATCTACATTGACTGTCATCATATATTTAGCCGTGGTTTTGAGAACCAATAAAGTACACAAACCTTGTGTATTCGAAGTTTTGAAACTCTTGACAGACTCGAGATATTTACTCCTAATGTCTGGCCTAAGATGTTCGGCTTTGATGCAGTCTAATGCTTTGGATGTATGTTCTGCTGTCATAATCGATGCTAGCTTCTCCCTATTGTACCTCTTTGTCTCGTTATTGCTATAAAATAAATGGATTGCATCTCTTGGAGCTTGACTGCCGTCAACTATTCTATTCTAAGCAATTGAATATCTTCAGTTGACATTTCGGCCGATGCCATGTTGTTTAGTGCGATTGTCAAAGGTTGGTCATCTCGCTGTCGCATAATCTCTGTAAGTTCGAAGAACTTGAAGCCATCCCAGAGACTAGAGCCAACTATCGCACTGTATGGATTATGCGCACCTGATGAGGATTTGAATATCCATCGATCACCTACTAGACATAACTGCCTTAGATCGCCGAACACGATAACAGAAATGCCACCAAAAGGACTTTCGTGCCTTGAAAATATTTGCTTCAGGCGCTTATCCAAATATGAAAAGATTTTTTCACCGACCATAGAAATCTCGTCAATTATTAGAAGTTTAAGATCAATAAATCGTGATCGCAAGGTATTTAAAAGGTCTGGACCCAACTGTTTAAAAAGCATGGTTGGATTGATTGAGGGGCAATAAAACATTGCGTGAAGTGTGGCACCTCCAATACCAAATGCTGCTTTTCCTGTGGGAGCACACAGTAGTACTTTAACATTATTTGGGTTAGATCCTGGTCTACGATTCAGCTCCTGGGAAATAGTCTGAAAAATTGTAGATATGGTTCTACTTCTGCTGACGCATGCGCCGTCACCTACAAACTCATAAAAGAGTTGTTTGGGTGAGGTAGGTCTTTTGCTTCAAATTAAGCGATCTAACCATATTGTCTAAATTACTCAGGCAAACAAAGGAAGGAAGTTTAATCAGACGAATACTCCTATCTCGCTCCGCTGCCTGGTCATTCAAGTTCAGAACAGGAATCGCTAAAGCCCTAAATACCTCATCAATAGCCTCATCATCTGCCAGTTCACCTACATTTTCTGCCCAATTGGCTTCGGCATCCATGGTCCTCCTAAGCAAGTCTTCTAAGTCTGCTAATAAATTATATTTCTGAAAATTTGCACTGACTAATTCCTGGTGATGCCTATAAACATCCTCACAGTTTCTGCCTACTAGCTCTACCTCTTCATCGCTCCACGGAAAAAACATCATCACTAGTGCTCTAAAATAGTAAGACCTATCTGTGTTTACGTTAAAACTCATATATTTTAAAATCGAAGGCTTGGTCCGTTCTCTAACAAAACCACTACCATCGCGGAGAGGGATATAAACTTCTACTAGGACCTCATTTTCTTCGTCCACTTCATCATCGCTATTTTGGGCAGTTCTTTTTCGGCTTTTAGAAAATTCATAGTTTGCTGCAAAATCGGCTAAACACAGGCCCTCAAGAAAATCCGGTCTTTGTTCATACCGCTCCATCAATCCCTTCACGAATATGTCAGTGGAGTCCTGATTCATATTTTGGAGGATGCTTGTGGCTTTGAGCATTCGAACTCGTTGCTCTGGAGGGAAAGTGTTAATCTGAACACATTTGTTGCTAGTTCCGGACAACGGAAATGAATTTGTGACCAATGTGCTGTAGCTTTTGCCTGATCGTACAATTGCACCCTTGAACTTCGCTTACCGCCTGGCGCATAAGCTTTGAAATACCCCTTTGGGATTTTTTTATATAATTAATTATATAGCTACAGCACGCATAAGGGTCCAAAATGTATTGGATATCCATATTGGCCCTTTGCATTGAAATTATGTGTTTATTATAAGCATTAATGCTGATCTCAGAAAATGACCTCTTTAGAAAAATTGTTGGTCTCTTTAAACCAGAACATATGGCATATTTGTAGTCCTCGTAATTGAGGCTCACTTGTTCGTGAAAAAGAATATTCTCAAATATGCTCAAGTGATCAATCATTTCAGGAGATTGATCAGAATTGATAAGGTCTTGAATTTTCTTATAATTTCCTTGGTGGAATGCAAGGTTTGGAGTTTCCTCCGGCAGTGGACTTAATATCTCCGTTTGGGGCATTGGAGGGTATGGAATACCGAATCTTCACACTTTTTTGTCCACTTTTGTTCACTGTCTTAAGACAGGACCTGTTAGTGTGTTTGTGCTTTTGGTATTCAACATACGGAGCTAACTCTGAGTCTGTGATATCTACTGTCATATGTCTATTAATGAAGGCTACAACTGTTGAAATTGACTCAGTACTGGTTAAGTCCACTGTTGGTGCATCTTTCAGCCAAAACATGCCGTGAATATGGGGAGACCCTCTCTGTTGGAATTCAACACGCCAATAAAACTTGATGACGAAGTTTTCCCGAAAATGCCCTCCGGATTCCTCATTACTTTCAAAACCTCGCGATACCTATAATCGAAATACCTTGCACAAGTAACCGGATCTGCCCTAATAAGATGCGCGTTTTCCTCGTGCACTAAACCTATTGCCTCGTCTTCGCTAATTATCACCCTATCTACGTTTTTGAGCAAAACAAGCAACTCTGGCCACCGCGTTTCAGCGGCAGACAGAGTGATGAAAAAAAGTCGGCAGGCCGAATTGTCGGACCATGGCCATAACCTTCTTCTTCTCGTCCTCCCAATGAGCCGGAGACGAGCGAATATCGCGAAGAACCCTATATCCCTTATCGTGGTTAATAAGACCACCTATGAAATCTCATTAAGAGCGTTGGCTGCCGTTACTGCACTGGAAGTGCTCCGCTTTCGTAAGCAGATGGAAATGTTGTTACGAATTTTAATGAGCTCTAACTTCTTGTAGTTGAAAAACAATTTTTCAGTTCTACTGTAATATGTAATGTCATATACCGCGTAATAAGAACACTGGCACGTCCGTGCCGTTTGACTTTGGTTTTTTAAATGTTTTATTCAATATATTCTTATGGCTAAGACCGCATAGATACTCTGCCGGTTACGCCAGCAGCGGAGCGACTTCATACATATTTTGTCTTATAAGCATAATTGGGAGAGAGAGAGTCTTACGTAAATATTTGCATGTATATACATAAATGCCACGAATGGTCAGCGTGGGACTGCTGACTTAACGTAGCTCATAAGTGAGCGATCATATTACACGCTCACTTCAAATATATATATGTTATGTTTATGCTTATCCGATGTTAGGTTAGGTTAGGTTTATAGGGCTGCTCGACCGAAGTCGAGGTCACTCGGAGGCAGGAATTGCCCATTGTGATGCCCACACTCGTCCTGGGATTACGTCCGGTGCCCAGGGAGGTTGCGTGAACCATCCCGAGGCCTCAATAAAGAGCATCAGCCTCTCTAGAAGCATGTTTGCCAGGCTATCCACTTGGAGGACTTCCTCGTGAAGGCGCTGCCGAGTATTCGGTGACGCCTTTCCATGAGTGCAGGACAGCCACATGGAAGATGCTGGATGCTCTCTATTTCCTCCTCGTCCCCTGCAACTGCGGCAGAAGTCATGGTGGGGCAATCTGTACCTTGTGGGCATGTGGCCGATGACACAGTGCCCCGTTATAACTCCAGTCAGTGTTCGCACCTGACTCTTCCTGAAACCAAGGAGGGTCTTACTACGTTTAGGGTCATAGTGTGGCCAGAGCGAGCGTGAGATCTCACAGTTGGGTGTTGCGTTCCACCGTCTGTCTGATCTCGTTCTAGCTCGACCCATCATCTGCGAGATGATGTCTCGCAGCGGCCTCCGTATATCGCTGACTGCGTCCGCCAGTGCACTATAGGCAAAAAGTCCCATATTTTGGCATTTTTACATTTTTTTTTTGTTCCGTATTAACAAATTGACCGTATTTTCTGAATTAGAATACTTTAAGAATACTAAAACATATTTTTAATATTTTTTGGACTTCTTTGGTATTTTGTTATTTGTCAAAATTGAAAGACTATTATATGGCCACTCAAAAAAACAAAATTGGCACAAAAGCTTGTGATTTTTGGTGTGAATTTTCTTATGAAATTGTAAACAAAACAAAAAAGTTCAAACATGGAATTTAATCGTCAAAGTATGTAAAATAAACTATTAGCACTAACAGTTTAGTACATGTAATATATTGTCCAATTGTTTAATGTGTTGTTGGTATGTTTTATGTCCCTACTAACAAATGTATTTGTGTTTCTGTGGAGTGTAACTTGTGCATGGAGGACACTTGAGGTAATTCTAATGCTGAATGTTACTAATTAAACTACTAATTAAAATTAAACTCCCTCCCCCCTCGGCGAACTACCATCTTGCCGTGATGAGGGGGCTTAGTAAGCGTAAGGACCCCGAGAGCTATACCGGCGGCAGCACATGCTGCCAGAAGGGCCACCCAAGCCGGGCAGGTCAAGGGCGAGCGCCGAAGCCAAGAGTAGTTTCACCCTGGCTGTAGGAGTAAAACGCATCGTTCAATGGGAATGTCCGTTAACGAATTAACAGTTACGGTGCGGGGAGTCGGAGACCCAGTACCGGCGGTGATTGGGGGTGCGAGCGCAGGCCCCCCGGCGTCGATATCCTGCGACTGCAGGAACCCCGAGTTGGCAGTGGAGAGCTTGGCTGCCAGCTCGTGTAATGCCACAAGCGAAAGGAGGATCTGTAGGCAGACGGGGACGATATAGGACCTGGAACCGGGAACCAGCGACGGAAGCTTCGTCTTCACTGGCCCCTCAGTGTCGGAGGCAGAGTTGGCCAAGGCCTTCTCGCCTTGGACAGAGCGAGGAGCTGCCGAGGGCGGAGCCGCAAGTCACGGCTCCCACCATCCAGGTCGACTCGAGTCCACTACCTGGGACGGAGGATGAGGCTCAAACCCGACGCAAGCGGCTTTCGGGATACAGGGCATCGGTGAAATACCTTCGTGGTATGAGCCAAAGGCCCCCGAAACGCTGACCGCGAGGAAAGGAGCCTTAGGAAGAAGCACGAGCAGAACGCGAGGAACTGCCAACGGAAACCAGTCCCCCCCAAGCGTACACGCGACGGTGGCAGAGGATCCCAAGCCATCGTCTTCACCGTCAGCAGCAGCTGGCACGAAGACGATGTTGGACCAACCCTCAACGTCATCGTCTGCGGACTCGCGAGGGAGAAAGGGGAAGAAGGCATCCGGGAAGCAGAGGGAGAAGACCTCACCTCAACCGCAGAAGACGGCAAGCGCCAAGAGACCACCAACGCCCTCTGTACAGAAGGCAACGGTGGAACCGAGTGGCCGAGAGCCAAGGTTCAAGCGGCAGAGAACGGATGACTCCATACGAGCTTCCGAGCCGAAGAAGGCGAAACCAGAGGACATCCTGGCAAGCCTAGGAGCACCGCCTGAGCTACAGACGGCCATAATCGACCGAAGCCACCCGGAAGGAAAAAAATCGGACGCAAATTGGCTGAAGGCGGAATCGGAGATCCTGACCGCCATGAAGGATGCCATTGTTCGCGCAGACAACCCGTTTGTCTGCGAGTTCAAGGGCATCAAGTGGTATAAGGGAGCCAAAGCAGTGGCCTGTGGTAACGCAGAAACTCTTGAGTTTCTCAAAACCACGGTTCAAGGTTTTGGTGAACTTTGGCCAGGAGCGGCTCTTTGCGTGGTCCCCATCGATGAGATTCCCAGGAGAACGATCATGAAGGTGTGGATTCCTCCCCAATAAAAGGCGGATGAGGACACACTTGTCCTGATCAAGGCACAGAACCGGATCCTGGGAACGTCGGACTGGACCATCACACGGGCGATAGCGCGAGACAAGGGGAACGGCAAGGAACTCTGGATCAGTATTGGTCAAGAAAGCCTTGCCAAACTCTTGAAAAGGACTGCCGCATATCTTTTTGGTATGGGCACACTGGCGGTAGTAGTACCGCGACACCCCAGGTCCGCTGAACAGCATGAAGGTGGTGCAGATTAATCTGCATCACTCAAGTGTACCATCGGCGGACCTGCTGCGGTTTATGGACGAGAAGGCGGTAGACGTGGCCCTCATCCAAGAACCCTGGACCGTTAAGGGGAGGGGTTCGGGGACTGAACGGTCGCGGATACCGCCTTCACGCCACACCCCGTGGGTGAGCCAAGAACCTGTATCGTGGTAAGAAGCGAGCTTATTGTTCTGTTTTCTTGCAGGTACAGCACTCCGGACCTAACGGTGGCACTATGTGAGAGGAAGGACGGGAAAAACCTATACCTGGCCTCGGCATACCTGCCGTACGAGGAAGAGGACCCACCCTCGGGGATGTCAGGGGCCCTAATCCACCAAGTGCGGAAAGAGGGTCTCGACATCGTCCTAGGTTGCGATGCGAATGCCCACCACTCCCTTTGGGGAAGCACGGGCACAAATTCCAGAGGAGAGTCGCTGTTCGAGTACATTCTGTCCACAAAATTTTTTGTGTGCAACCGGGGAGACCACCCCACCTTCCGCAACAAGAACCGTGCAGAGGTTATTGATATAACACTTGCCTCGGACAGTGACTCCCTAACCATTGATGATTGGCATGTGTCCGGTGAGTGCTCCTTCTCGGACCACTACAGGATAGTGTTCAGCATCAAGTGGAACAGAAAATGGCCGAAGGCCTACCGCAATCCCAAGCGGACAGACTGGAGCCGCTTCTCCGCAACCGTAAAGAAGGCACTACCCTCCCCACCGGAAGGGAACATCCTTCAAACGGAAGCACTAGAGGAAGCGGCTCAGAATGTCACTAAAGCCCTACAGGGGCCTTCCTTGAATCTTGCCCGATCAGCCGACCTCCAAAGTCCAACCGCAACCCGTGGTGGACGCGGGAGCTGAGCGAAGTCAGGAGGGAGTCAAGGAGGCTCTTCAACAGGGCAAAAGTGACAAAGACACAGGAAAGCTGGGACGAATATCGTCGCAGCTTTAACACCTACAGGAACACCTGTAGGAAGTCGAAAAGGGAGTCTTGGGCTGCCTTGTGCGATGCCATAGATGAAACCACCGAGGCTTCAAGGCTTCGACGGGTGCTATCAAAGGCGCCAACCACACCTGGACTGCTCCGCAACCAGGATGGTGTCTTTGCAGAAAACAGTCAGGAATCTCTAGAGCTCCTCATGAGCACCCACTTCCGGGATGCTCAGATGTTACCGGTGACGAATCCAACGACATCAACGACACTGAGCCATACCAGGGAGAGGACACTGAGGACCTCATACGTGACATTATGGCACCAGACAAGATTATCTGGGCCATTAAATCTTTCGGCCCCTACAAGTCACCGGGGCCGGATGATATACGACCAGCCAGTTGCAGGCAGCTTGCCTGCCCCTGCTACCATGGCTAAAGAAAATCTTCGAAGGATGTCTCCGAATTGGGTACGTTCCCCAAGCATGGAGAGAGGTGAGAGTGGTCTTCATCCCCAAAGCCGGGAAGATAAACCACATCTCTCCCAAGGACTACAGACCAATCAGTCTATCCTCATTTTTGCTGAAAACGATGGAAAGGCTAATCGATCTACACATAAGGACCAAACTCGACAGACAAGTGTTCAGCGGAGCTCAGCACGCCTACCTCAAAGGTAGATCAGTTGAGACCGCACTACACGAGGTTGTGGGGAGTATCGAAAAGACTCTCAGCCATAAGGAATATGCTTTGGCGGCCTTCCTAGACATAGAGGGAGCCTTCAACAACGTCAGGATCGAGTCAATAACGGCCGCACTGACCAAGATTGGCACACACCCGACGGTAACCTTATGGCTGGACAGCGTTCTCAGGAGCAGAACGATCAGCGCTGGTCTCGGCACCTCCTCTTCAAGGAAGACGGTCACACGAGGTACTCCGCAGGGGGTTATATCCCTCTCCTGTGGAACTTAGCCCTCAACGACCTTCTTCTTCAGTTGGGGAGGAGCGGATACAAGGTTGTGGCCTATGCGGATGATCTAGTGATACTGGTAACGGGTAAGTTCCTACCTACAATCAGTGATCTTCTGGAATCTGCACTGGGAACGACCGCGAGCTGGGCACACCAAAACGGTCTGGGGGTTAACCCCCAAATGACAGAACTGGTGTTGTTCTCACGAAAATACAAGATACCAAACTTCAAACTACCAGCAATTGGTGGAACGACGCTTGAGTTATCGAAAGAAGCCAAGTATCTTGGTGTCATCCTAGACTCCAAACTCTCTTGGAATAGAAACACGGAGGAAAGGAAGAAAAAGGCAATGGCTGCTTTTACATCTGTAGGAAGACCTTTGGACGGACATGGGGCTTACAACCGCACATCATCCATTGGATGTACACAGCGGTAATAAGACCCATTCTGACATATGGAAGCTTGGTGTGGTGGGAAGCGGCCAACACCAAATCCCACCTCGAGAACCTCCGGAAAGTTCAGCGGACGGCATGCCTTGGAGTCACTGGATCCCTCAGATCCACCCCACAGGCTGCTCTGGACACCATGCTAAACCTGGAGCCCATAGACCTCCACCTTAAGTGCAAGGCTGAGACAAGTGCCGCGAGGCTTTCAGCCGCGCGGTTCTTCAAGCCATCGCCTTATGGCCACGCCACAATACTTCGTAAGGAGGAAAGTGGAACGGGCGAACGGAGCGACTACTGTGTCTCGGAGTTTTCATGGAAGAGAAATTTTAAAGGACACATACCGGAAAGAGAGGAATGGACGCGTAACGCTGCTCTTGGGCAGAACGTGCTCTCCATCTTCACTGACGGGTCAAAGACAGTCGAAGGGACAGGAGCTGGAATCTTCTCTGAAGAACTAGCAACCAACATATCCCTAAGACTACCAGACTGGTGCAGTGTATTTCAGGCGGAGATATACGCAGTATGGCAAGCGGAAAAGTTGATATACACCTTGGAGATACCTCAGAGGAACATAGCAATCTGTGTTGACAGCCAAGCTGCTATCAAAGCCCTGGTTTCCTGTAAAATCACGAGCAGACTCGTACGTGACACAGTGGACGCGCTAAACCAGATCGGAGCGCACTCAATCACACTCACGTGGGTCCCGGGTCACACCGACATCGCGGGCAACGAGAGTGCGGACGAGTGTGCCAGAAATGGATCGGCCAAACCACTGGCGGACGCAGTCAGCGATATACGGAGGCCTCTGCGAGACATCATCGCAACACCCAACTGTGAGATCTCTCGCTCGCTCTGGCCCCACTATGACCCTAAACGCACTAAGACTCTCCTTGGTTTCAGGAAGAGTCAGGTGCGAACACTGACGGGAGTTATAACGGGGCACTGTGTCATCGGCCACATGGCCACTAGGTACAGATTGCCCCATCATGACTTCTGCCGCAGCTGCAGGGACGAGGAGGAAATAGAGAGCATCCAGCATCTTCTCTGTGGCTGTCCTGCACTCATGGAAAGGCGTCACCGAATACTCGGCAGCGCCTTTCACGAGGACTTGATAGCCTGGCAAACATGCCTTTGGAGAGGCTGATGCTCTTTGTTGAGGCCTCGGGATGGTTCACGAAATCTTCCTAGGCGACGGACGTAATCCCATGACGAGTGTGTGGGCATCACAATGGGCAATTCTTGCCTCCGAGTGACCTCGACTTAGGTGGAGCAGCCCTATAAACCTAACCTAACCTAACCTAACTGTTAACAATCAAATAGTGAATAACATTTTTGCCCGTTTTTGCCCGATTTACGGCAATACTCAATGTTTCAGATGCATTTACGTTTTGCCATTCAACGTTGCTTGATGTTTGGAGCGACAACAACCGCCAACAAGATGCTGTGAAGCAGTTTGTTTTGCAAAATATTGATGAAACTAAATTAAGTGATGTTCAGCAAAACTTAATAAAAGATAAACTTATGCAGTTTTTCGGATTTATAAACACTTATTTGCCAAAATGCAACAGAATGCTCGACCGCTTTAAAGAAAAGCATGCGAAATGGCTTGCATCCTCGTTCAAAATTGAATTTCATAAGGATGATACTCCACGCGAAAAGCCTGGTCGCAAACGTTTGACCTATTCTGAGGCAGGACCAAGGTTAAAGCGAAAATTAGCATCTGAACTGGTCAATGAAACCGAAAATTCAATGCCACTGTTGTTGCATGCTGCTTCTGTATCGGCAAAAAAAAATTGAAAAAGGACGGCACTTCTCTTTTTTACTGCAAAAGCATTGAATAGCGAAAAAATAGCTGGCATAGCGAACCATAATGAGATCACCAAAATAAGTCCTGAAAAGGCTTTAGCATTTTTAATAGAAAATAATCTAACAAAACAACAATACATTAATATAAAAGCCATAAATAAGCTGCATGGATGCGATATTTATCCGCCGTATTCAGAAATTACAAAGATGAAATTAAAATGCAGACCAGAACAAGACAAAATAACTTATTCTGAAACGAAAGTTTAAGTATCGCTGCAAAATTTATTAAATCATTCGGCTGACCGCATATTTGAAATGCAGAAAGACGTAATTGCTCATTCGCAAGCAACGCATTGCAAATTAATTGTCAGCTATGGGTTTGATGGGTCAACAGGACAAACTATATATAAACAGCGATTTCACACAGAGAAGCCTGTTGGATTGGATCAATCACTGTTGGTAACAACAATAATTCCCTTAAAATTTAGATTACCAAAATCAAATTATTTGGTTAAATCCTTCTCCACAATCAGTCAGATTCTGCCGGCCTCTCAAAATGGAATTTATTAGGGAAACTACTGAACTCATTAAAAATGAGAAAAAGAACTTGGACGAGCAAATAAAAAAACTTGAAGAGCACACCTACAATTGCAGAAACCAAAAAATAGTAGTAAAATATGGCACATTTAACTTTGGTAGACTTTTAAATGTGTTAACTGGTACTAATTCATGCCAATCCTGCCCATTATGTGGTGCTAAGCCAAATCAACTTTTGAAGACAAAAATATAGATTCAATAAACTTTCAGATCTCTACTGATAGCCTTAAATATAGAGTAAGCCCTTTGCATGCATGGATACGATTCTTCGAATTTGTATTAAAAGTATCGTACAGAATTGAACTACAGAAATGGCGAGTCACAGGTTCTGACAAAGATGAGGTTTCATTACGGAAACAAAATATTCAACGGAGATTGTGGGAGGCAATGGGTCTGAAGGTAGACAATCCTAAGCAAAATGGAAGTGGCAATAGCGACGATGGAAATACCGCCAGAAGAGCTTTTTCAAATGTCAAAACTTTGGCAAAAATTTTACATTTTAACGAGACCATTTGAAAAAATTTTTTTATATCATTTTAATTGCCATATCTTGTGAGTATAAGGTATGCCCAGCAAAATTTATAGACATATGTACAAAAAAACTTATACGTTAAAACTTATGAGTGGTATCCAATGTCTCCAACTGTGCACAAGGTATTGGTACATGGGCACCAAAAATTTGGAAACCTCCGTACTTCCTTTTTAGGAGCTCTCGGCGAAAATGCGTCAGAAGCGCGCAATAAATTATACAAACGCGATAGGCTATCTCATGCAAGGAAAAGCAGCCGCCTAAATACTATGTCAGACGTGTTTTAACAGAGCATTAGATTCTTCTGACCCACTTCTATCTTTTTATAAATCTGAAGGAATGCCAAAGCTTAAACCATAAAAAAAAAGGCTACCGACAGAAGTTTTAGCTCTTTTGGAATCTCCTGATATTGAGCTTTCAACAACAAAAGCATGTAAAGACAATAAAAATAATCAGATAGAAGAAAACGGAGATGATGAAATCGCAATTTTCGGGCTGGATACCCTGGAGTTGGAGGAAGAGTTTTGGGATGAATAAA
The DNA here is from genome assembly GCA_009664405.1 of Drosophila bifasciata. NCBI lineage: Eukaryota > Metazoa > Arthropoda > Insecta > Diptera > Drosophilidae > Drosophila > Drosophila bifasciata. The sequence goes on from CM019044.1 coordinate 22,724,284, forward strand.
TTATTAACTCGGTATCAAGGTATGGCGTCACAAAACTTAATATTGGGCTTCAACTAATGTTTGATTTAATTTTGCAGGGATCCAAATCAACTTTAAAATAGGAATTGCTAAAAATGCATTATTAAAAATTCTTTTATTGCGTATTCCTTAAATATATTAAATTAAAATATTTTAAAACATTATTGTAGACAAAAAATTTTAAAATTGTAACCCTATGGTGAGGTGGGCGGGAAGGAAGGCGTGGTCCAACTGAAAAAACAAATAAATCCGAAATTCTACCTTTATTTTTAAAGTATATGTACAAAGTTTCATGTTTCTATCTTCAAAATTGGTAATGATGCCAAAAAAACGGACTTTTTGCCCATAGTGCAGTGGCTTAGCCGATCCATTTCTGGCACACTCGTCCGCACTCTAATTGCCCGCGATGTCGGTGTGACCCGGGACCCACTTGAGTGTGATTGAGTGCGCTCTGATCTGGTTTAGCGCGTCCACCGTGTCACGTACGAGTCTGCTCGTGATTTTACAGGAAACCAGGGCTTTGATAGCAGCTTGGCTGTCAACACAGATTGCTATGTTCCTCTGAGGTATCTCCAAGGTGTATACCAACTTTGCCGCTTGCCATACTGCGTATATCTCCGCCTGAAAAACACTGCACCAGTCTGGTAGTCTTAGGGATATGTTGGTTGCTAGTTCTTCAGAGAAGATTCCAGCTCCTGTCCCTTCGACTGTCTTTGACCCGTCAGTGAAGATGGAGAGCACGTTCTGCCCAAGAGCAGCGTTACGCGTCCATTCCTCTCTTTCCGGTATGGGTCCTTTAAAATTTCTCTTCCATGAAAACTCCGAGACACAGTAGTCGCTTCGTTCGCCCGTTCCACTTTCCTCCTTACGAAGTATTGTGGCGTGGCCATAAGGCGATGGCTTGAAGAACCGCGCGGCTGAAAGCCTCGCGGCACTTGTCTCAGCCTTGCACTTAAGGTGGAGGTCTATGGGCTCCGGGCTTAGCATGGTGTCCAGAGCAGCCTGTGGGGTGGATCTGAGGGATCCAGTGACTCCAAGGCATGCCGTCCGCTGAACTTTCCGGAGGTTCTCGAGGTGGGATTTGGTGTTGGCCGCTTCCCACCACACCATGCTTCCATATGTCAGAATGGGCCTTATTACCGCTGTATACATCCAATGGATGATGTGCGGTTGTAAGCCCCATGTTCGTCCAAAGGTCTTCCTACAGATGTAAAAGCAGCCATTGCCTTTTTCTTCCTTTCCTCCGTGTTTCTCTTCCAAGAGAGTTTGGAGTCTAGGATGACACCAAGATACTTGGCTTCTTTCGATAACTCAAGCGTCGTTCCACCAATTGCTGGTCGTTTGAAGTTTGGTATCTTGTATTTTCGTGAGAACAACACCAGTTCTGTCATTTGGGGGTTAACCCCCAGACCGTTTTGGTGTGCCCAGCTCGCGGTCGTTCCCAATGCAGATTCCAGAAGATCACTGATTGTAGGTAGGAATTTACCCGTTACCAGTATCACTAGATCATCCGCATAGGCCACAACCTTGTATCCGCTTCTCCCCAACTGAAGAAGAAGGTCGTTGAGGACTAAGTTCCACAGGAGAGGGATATAACCCCCTGCGGAGTACCTCGTGTGACCGTCTTCCTTGAAGAGGAGGTGCCGAGACCAGCGCTGATCGTTCTGCTCCTGAGAACGCTGTCCAGCCATAAGGTTACCGTCGGGTGTGTGCCAATCTTGGTCAGTGCGGCCGTTATTGACTCGATCCTGACGTTGTTGAAGGCTCCCTCTATGTCTAGGAAGGCCGCCAAAGCATATTCCTTATGGCTGAGAGTCTTTTCGATACTCCCCACAACTTCGTGTAGTGCGGTCTCAACTGATCTACCTTTTGAGGTAGGCGTGCTGAGCTCCGCTGAACACTTGTCTGTCGAGTTTGGTCCTTATGTGTAGATCGATCAGCCTTTCCATCGTTTTCAGCAAAAATGAGGATAGACTGATTGGTCTGTAGTCCTTGGGAGAGATGTGGTTTATCTTCCCGGCTTTGGGGATGAAGACCACTCTCACCTCTCTCCATGCTTGGGGAACGTACCCAATTCGGAGACATCCTTCGAAGATTTTCTTTAGCCATGGTAGCAGAGGCAGGCAAGCTGCCTGCAACATGGCTGGTCGTATATCATCCGGCCCCGGTGACTTATAGGGGCCGAAAGATTTAATGGCCCAGATAATCTTGTCTGGTGCCATAATGTCACGTATGAGGTCCTCAGTGTCCTCTCCCTGGTATGGCTCAGTGTCGTTGATGTCGTTGGATTCGTCACCGGTAACATCTGAGCATCCCGGGGGAAGTGGGTGCTCATGAGGAGCTCTAGGGATTCCTGACTGTTTTCTGCAAAGACACCATCCTGGTTGCGGAGCAGTCCAGGTGTGGTTGGCGCCTTTGATAGCACCCGTGGAAGCCTTGAAGCCTCGGTGGTACCATCTATTTCATCGCAGAAGGCAGCCCAAGATTCCCTTTTCGCCTTCCTACAGGTGTTCCTGTAGGTGTTAAAGCTGCGACGATATTCGTCCCAGCTTTCCTGTGTGTTTGCCACTTTTGCCCTGTTGAAGAGCCTCCTTGACTCCCTCCTGACTTCGCTCAGCTCCCGCGTCCACCACGGGTTGCGGTTGGACTTTGGAGGTCGGCTGATCGGGCAAGATTCAAGGAAGGCCCCTGTAGGGCTTTTAGTGACATTCTGAGCCGCTTCCTCTAGTGCTTCCGTTTGAAGGATGTTCCCTTCCGGTGGGGAGGGTAGTGCCTTCTTTACGGTTGCGGAGAAGCGGCTCCAGTCCGTCCGCTTGGGATTGCGGTAGGCCTTCGGCCATTTTCTGTTCCACTTGATGCTGAACACTATCCTGTAGTGGTCCGAGAAGGAGCACTCACCGGACACATGCCAATCATCAATGGTTGGGGAGTCACTGTCCGAGGCAAGTGTTATATCAATAACCTCTGCACGGTTCTTGTTGCGGAAGGTGGGGTGGTCTCCCCGGTTGCACACAAAAAGATTTGTGGACAGAATGTACTCGAACAGCGACTCTCCTCTGGAATTTGTGCCCGTGCTTCCCCAAAGGGAGTGGTGGGCATTCGCATCGCAACCTAGGACGATGTCGAGACCCTCTTTCCGCACTTGGTGGATTAGGGCCCTGACATCCCCGAGGGTGGGTCCTCTTCCTCGTACGGCAGGTATGCCGAGGCCAGGTATAGGTTTTTCCCGTCCTTCCTCTCACATAGTGCCACCGTTAGGTCCGGAGTGCTGTACCTGCAAGAAAACAGAACAATAAGCTCGCTTCTTACCACGATACAGGTTCTTGGCTCACCCACGGGGTGTGGCGTGAGAAGGCGGTATCCGCGACCGTTCAGTCCCCGAACCCCTCCCCTTAACGGTCCAGGGTTCTTGGATGAGGGGCCACGTCTACCGCCTTCTCGTCCATAAACCGCAGCAGGTCCGCCGATGGTACACTTGAGTGATGCAGATTAATCTGCACCACCTTCATGCTGTTCAGCGGACCTGGGGTGTCGCGGTACTACTACCGCCAGTGTGCCCATACCAAAAGATATGCGGCAGTCCTTTTCAAGGAGTTTGGCAAGGCTTTCTTGACCAATACTGATCCAGAGTTCCTTGCCGTTCCCTTGTCTCGCGCTATCGCCCGTGTGATGGTCCAGTCCGACGTTCCCAGGATCCGGTTCTGTGCCTTGATCAGGACAAGTGTGTCCTCATCCGCCTTTATTGGGGAGGAATCCACACCTTCATGATCGTTCTCCTGGGAATCTCATCGATGGGGACCACGCAAAGAGCCGCTCCTGGCCAAAGTTCACCAAAACCTTGAACCGTGGTTTTGAGAAACTCAAGAGTTTCTGCGTTACCACAGGCCACTGCTTTGGCTCCCTTATACCACTTGATGCCCTTGAACTCGCAGACAAACGGGTTGTCTGCGCGAACAATGGCATCCTTCATGGCGGTCAGGATCTCCGATTCCGCCTTCAGCCAATTTGCGTCCGATTTTTTTCCCTTCCGGGTGGCTTCGGTCGATTATGGCCGTCTGTAGCTCAGGCGGTGCTCCTAGGCTTGCCAGGATGTCCTCTGGTTTCGCCTTCTTCGGCTCGGAAACTCGTATGGAGTCATCCGTTCTCTGCCGCTTGAACCTTGGCTCTCGGCCACTCGGTTCCACCGTTGCCTTCTGTACAGAGGGCGTTGGTGGTCTCTTGGCGCTTGCCGTGTTCTGCGGTTGAGGTGAGGTCTTCTCCCTCTGCTTCCCGGATGCCTTCTTTCCCTTTCTCCCTCGCGAGTCCGCAGACGATGACGTTGAGGGTTGGTCCAACATCGTCTTCGTGCCAGCTGCTGCTGACGGTGAAGACGATGGCTTGGGATCCTCTGCCACCGTCGCGTGTACGCTTGGGGGGGACTGGTTTCCGTTGGCAGTTCCTCCGCGCGTTCTGCTCGTGCTTCTTCCTAAGGCTCCTTTCCCTCGCGGTCAGCGTTTCGGGGGGCCTTTGGCTCATACCACGAAGGTATTTCACCGATGCCCTGTATCCCGAAAAAGCCGCTTGCGTCGGGTTTGAGCCTCATCCTCCGTCCCAGGTAGTGGACTCGAGTCGACCTGGATGGTGGGAGCCGTGACTTGCGGCTCCGCCCTCGGCAACTCCTCGCTCTGTCCAAGGCGAGAAGGCCTTGGCCAACTCTGCCTCCGACACTGAGGGGCCAGTGAAGGAGAGGCTTCCGTCGCTGGTTCCCGGTTCCAGGTCCTATATCGTCCCCGTCTGCCTACAGATCCTCCTTTCGCTTGTGGCATTACACGAGCTGGCAGCCAAGCTCTCCACTGCCAACTCGGGGTTCCTGCAGTCGCAGGATGTCGACGCCGGGGGCCTGCGCTCGCACCCCAATCACCGCCGGTACTGGGTCTCCGACTCCTGCACCGTAACTGTTTCTTCGTTAACGGACATTCCCATTGAACGACGCGTTTTAACCCTATCGCCAGGGTGAACTACTTTTGGCTTCGGCGCTCGCCCTTGACCTGCCCGGCGGGTGGCCCTTCTGGCAGCATGTGCTGCCGCCGGTATAGCTCTCGGGGTCCTTACGCTTACTAAGCCCCCTCATCGCGGCAAGATGGTAGTTCGCCGAGGGAGTCCGATGTTACTTTATTGGTACAGTGTACCCTCAATATATGCGCATACTACATCTCCCTTTTTTGAAAAATAACGTAACTTAGTGGAGTTATTTTTTACTTTAATTTATGTATTAAAAATTCTTTGAAATTTGAAAATTTTTATTATATTTATAATGTATTAAGTGTATTTTAAAACTTTTTTTTTTTTTGTGTATTTAAATTTTTACATAACTTGATAATTCATTTAAAAAAAAATGTATTTTTGTGTGTCTATTATGAATTAAAATTTTTAACCTATCTTTATGAACTGTTTGTTTTTACTCTTATTTCCGGAAATAACTATATTATCATTATCTTCTATTTTTTCAACTCTATAGGGCCTTGTGTATTTAAAATCTAGCTTATGGCCTACTTCATTTCTTAGTAAAACCTGATCTCCTATTGATAGAATTATGTTCCTGGTTTTAAATCATATAATTCCTTATTTTTCTGTTTATTTAATTCAAGCATATTTCTTGCTCTTTTGTATGCTATTTCTAATCTATACCTACTTTCTTTTTAGCGTAATCTTCTATGTTATATATAGGTTCTATATTACTTATGCTGTTAAAGTACTTTTGGTAGATTACTAGTCTTACCAAATACTAACTCATATGGACAATAATTATGTGCCATAGAGGGGTTGTATTGAAGCAATAAACAAAATATTGAAGCCATACGTCCCAATCAGTTTTATTCACTGATATATAGGTTCGTATATATTCGTTAAATGTTCTGTGGCTTCTTTTTTTTTTTTTCCAACAGTTTGATGATGATAAGCAGTTGATGTTATATTCTCTATTTTTAAATATTTGCACAAATCATTTATAATTGAATTTTTATATTCCGTTCCCATGTCCGAAATGAACGTCTTCATTGGACCGTACTTGAGAATAAATGATTCAAATATTGCTGTTTCAACAGTTGCTGCGCTTTTGTTAGCGACAGGTATAGCAACTTAATATTTAGTCAAGTCACATATGAGCGTGACTGCATATTCATTGCCTTTTTCTGACTTTGGTAGTTGACCAATTGTATCCACTATCACTCTGTCAAAAGCCTTCATCAGGGTTTCAGTAATTGTTAAGGGGTCTTAATATTTGTTGTTGTTTTTGCTTTTTGACATTTTTGACATTTCTGCATGTACTCTGTTATATCACGAGTCATGCCTTTCCAGTAATAATGTCTTTTTGACCTTGGCCAAGGTTTTTGCAATTCCTGTATGACCTCCTTGTACTGGATCATCATGTAGTGTAGACAATATAGCTTCTTTCTCTTTAACATTTGTTAATGTGGTCACCGGGTTGAGTAGCGCTACTCTCAATGTGTTCAATATTTTATTGCCCATAATTTTGAAATTATCTATTGAAACTTTTTCAAAGATATTTTCCCACGGTGCCATTTTCAATTGGCTGATTTTTAATATACCGGCTTCTTTTTCGAGCCTTGGAAATAGTTGTCCTAAGTCAATATTTCCATTATTAGTATATAAATCTCCAATATCAATTCTTGCTATAATTTTCTTACCATGTTTAAAGAAACATAGATTATCTTTTTATATGCAAGGTCACTACTTTACGTACTTCATCATTATTAATGACTTCGTATACGTTGGGCTGAGAAGCTGTCTCGGTAGACTGCCTTGGCATCTCTACTTTATTGTTTTCTGCGCAGAATTTTTGTCTACTTTGATACCTGGTAGTGACTTTCAGGACTTTATTTTGTATGTCTTTTAGTTCAGATATTGTTATCCATGACAATGCATCGGCTACAAAATTATCTTTGCCTCTTAGATACTCTACTGTAAAATTATACTCCTTTAATTCAAGTCTCATTCGCGTTAATTCAGAACTAGGATTTGTCATTGAGAACAAAAATGTTAGTGGTCTATGGTCTGTTTTTACTATGAAATGAGTTCCGTAGATATAGGGTCTAAATTTGGTGATTGCCCAATGAATAGCTGTTAACTCTTGTTCCGTCGTACTCTTGTTACTTTCTCCTTTGGTAAATGCTTTCGATGCGTAAGCTACTGGAAGTTGAGTTCCATTGTGGGCTTGTGTTAGCACTGTACCACAGGCTTGCTTACTAGCATCTGTGATTATACAAAAATTCTTTTGTAAAATCTGGATATTGCAAAAGAGTAGGCTTTATTAATTGAGCTTTAAGATATTCAAATGAATTTTGACATTCATCAGTCCATTCAAATGGAACATTCTTTTTATTTAATCTTGTTATATGCCTAGAATAGTCGGAAAAATTGTTGATGAATCGTCTGTAGTAATTACAAAATGCAATAAAACGTCTAGCGCTGTCAGAGGCATGTGGAACTGGATAATTTAATATGACATCAAACTTTTTGTCATCTGGCAAGATTCCTTATCTGTGCATTTGTGTCCCAAAAATGTGACTTCATGCATGAAAAATGAACATATTTCAGGATGTAGCTTCAAGTTGTGTTTCCTACACATGTCAAAAACACTAATTAAATTGTTAAGCATGCATCGTTCCCGACGATGTCCCTATGTCCAGGGACCCATATTAGGGAGAGATCTAGCTGCTCTGCGGTTTCATTTAGAGACCTGCGACAGTCGTTTTCAGTCGTTGAGTTCGACGAAATAGAGCCAAGAGCCTTTAGGGCCGCTTGGCTGTCGAGAAGACGCACACCGAGTGTCCGTCTAAAGATAGTTTGGAGACGATGGAAATGGCCTCCTTTATGGCTAAGACCTCTGCCTGGAACACGCTGCAGTGGTCCGGAAGTCTGAAGCAGAGACTGATGTTGAGCTCATCGCAGAAGACGCCCCCTCCCACGCGGCCGTCTAATTTTGAGCCATCAGTGTAGAAGTGGATCGCGTTCGCAGCTCCAGGTTCGCTAGAAAGGCGTCGAGAGGTAGTCACTTGGGATACAGTAGTCTGTCCTCTCTGGAAGTTGCGGGAGTTTTATTAGTATTCCCGAATGGCCAACCGTGGTGGTTTTCCACAGGTTGGATTCCCTCATTCTAAGGGCGGAGAGTGTTGCAACCTTTTTCCCCATAAGTTCTACAGGTAGAAGGTACAACATGGTATCGAGGGCTTCACTTGGGGGTAGTGCGAAGTCCGCCAGTTATGCATAGCTCTGCCATGCGTTGGACTCTTGTGAGTTTGTCAAGACAAGTTTTTCTTGTTCAGGGCTGGCCACCAGACCACTACCCCGTAGATCAGGATTGGTCGTATGATGGCGGTGTATAGCCATCGGACTATGCACGGGGTCATGCCCCACTTTAGACCGATGGTTTTTCTGCAGGTGTAGAGGGCTACTGTGGCCTTCTTCACCCTGTCCTCTATGCTCAGCTTCCAGTCGAGCTTCCTATCGAGGATGAGGCCAAGGTATTTGGCCTGGTTGCTGAAAAACTAGCGGCTCTCCGCATAGTTTCGGTGGGGTAAGTGTCGGAATCTTGTATTTCCTGGTGAATAGTACAAGTTCCGTCTTAGATGGGTTAGCACTTAGCCCACATTTGGCCGCCCATTCGGACAGTTTTGTGAGAGTGCTTGTCATGCACTCGCATAGGGTCTGTGGAAACTTCCCAGAGAATGCTATAGCGACGTCATCCGCATACGCCACCACGCGGCATCCGCCACCCTCTATCTCCCGCAGCAGTACATTCACTGCTACGTTCCATAGGAGGGGCGAGAGGACTCCGCCCTGCGGGGTGCCTCTGTTGACAAACCTGGTAGATGTTGACGTCCCCAGTGATGCCTCAACGGTCCTGCATTGCAGCATCTGATCGATGAGACTCACCGTCCGGGAGTCAACCCCAGGTCAGTCAATGCTCTCGTGATGGCGGACGGGATGATGTTGTTTGAAAGCCCCTTCAATGTCAAGGAAGGATACCAGGGTATACTCTTTTGCAGCTGAGGGACGATTCGATAATCGATGTGATCGCGTGTAGGGCCGTTTCGGTGGATCTTCCCCTCCGATAGACATGTTGAGAGTCAGAGATTTGATTCGGCGATATGGTCGCCCTGAGATGCAGACTTAAAAGCCGTTCCATCGCCTTCAGGAGGAAGGACGACAGGCTTATTGGTCTGAAATCTTTAGGGGCAGTATGCGAGGGCTTGCCTGCCTTGGGTATGAAGACAATTTTGGCTCGAAGCCATGTCTTCGGGATTTGTCCGTGGGAGAAAATCCCCTCGTAAATCCGTTTGAGCCAATTTATGGCTCTTTGTCCGGCTTGGATCAGCTGGGCAGGGATGATGCCGTCTGGTCCCGCGGACTTGTAGGGCTTGAAGCTTTTATTGCCCAGGATATATTCTCCAGACTTAGCAGGTTCAGAATTAAGCCTTGGACGTTAGAGGGATGCGCTCCGTAGGTTGGTCTGTTCACAGCGCATCCTGGGATATGTGTACTAAGAAGGAGGCTTAGCGACTCGGAACTGGATGTCGTCCAGGATTGGTCGGCCTTCCTCAAATACCCCAAAGTTGGGCTTGATTTCGAGAGTACTTTGCGTAAGCGCGAGGCTTCGGAGTTACTCTCGATTTCGGTGAAGAACTGGCGCCACGACGCGCGTTTGGCTTTCCTGAGTTCTTTATTATAGGTTGACAGACTTGCCTTGTATTCGGTCCAGTTCTGTTCAACGTTAAGAGCTTTCGCTTTGTTAAAAGTCTCCGTGAGGATCGCCGGAGCTCTCCCAGCGTCGGAGTCCACCATGCCGGTTTCTTCCGACCTCTGGTTTTTCCGGGTGGGCAGGCTTTGTCCAGCTCTGCGTTGCAGGCGTCGGTAAAAACCTTTACCAGACGAGTCGTGGTCTCCCTGAGAAATCCTCCCTAGGTGGTGTCTCAGGGGACAGTTTGGCAAAGAAAGTCCACATAGCGTGTCCAGTTAGTCCGCCTGAAGTTACGGGACTTGGCTGGACTCGGTATGGTGAACGTGAAAACAGTTTCCACGTACCTGTGGTCCGAGAAGGAGTGTTCTTCGAGGACCCTCCAGGATACTATATTATCCTGCAGCGTATGAGAGGCAAGCGCAAGGTCCAGGACCTCCTTGCGATTCTTAATAATGCAGGTGGGATCATCCCCACGGTTTAAGATGACCATCTGTGTGGTCAGTAAGTAATAAAAAGGAACTCACCCCGTTCGTTCGTGTCGGTGCTTCCCCACTGACTGTGGTGAGCGTTGGCGTCGCATCCCACCAAAAGGACGATGTCCTTGGCCTCGCAGTCTGCGACGAGCGCCCTCAAGGGCGCATGTGGAGGCGGGTCTGGCTGGTCGTAACCCATATACGCCGAGCAGATACGGAGTGAGCGCTCCTGGCCTTCGAGGCCCACCGCCGTGTGGTCTTCATTGCTGAAATTTGGGAGCAAAAAATAAGTGCAGTTCTCTTTTTTGCAAGAATGCAGGTGCGTATTTTACCTGGGGAGTCAGCTAAGTAAAGCTTATAGTCAGGAGTCCTCAAACCGGAGACCCTGTTTCCAAGGATCCAGGGTTCCTGAATGAGGGACTATGTCGGCCCCACCCTTGGCTAGGGTGGAGCAATAATGCAGCGCATGCTGCCTTACAATGGTGGAGGTTTATCTGCAGGAGTGTCAGGGACATTCCTGAGACACGCCTCCACCATTGTCGTGTCGACGTCGCTGTCCGGGGAGTCGTCGTCCTCCCCGACGTCGATGCGTCCGAGACCTCTGGCCAGGTCGCTCGCGTCGGACTCGTAGCGATCTAGGATATCGTCTGATATCATAGACGCCACGTCCGACGCCTCGGGTTGGCTCCCCGCTTCCGGGACTTCAAACTCGAGGTCTGGCTCGACCTCGGCTTGCTTTCCCTTCGAGTCATTTTTTTAGGGGACTATGGTCACCTTACGGTAACCATAGTCCACCACTCCAGACGACTCTCCAAGGAGCGCTAGCGACTCCTCGTTCAGGACGAGGATAATCTGTCGCCTCTGTCCTGCGACCTCCTCGACCATGGCCACCTTCCAATCGGCTGTAGGAAGGTGGGGGTTGCAGACCTGCAGAACCTTGAGAATCTTCTCAGGTTCTGCAGGTTTGACCGACACCCACGCTCGGGCCCTCGGTCTGCTTGGGACGTCTTCCCAGCATACAGCCTCCAGTTTGGCTCCCGGATAAACTTCCTTGAGCGCCGCCACCGCCTTCATGTAGAGGGCCGCCGAGCGCGCATCATGGCAGGGGATGGCTTTTACCATGCCCTGATGCCACCCGGCGTCCCTCACATTTGGGCGGGGGTCCACCGTTCTCGGAAAAGTTCCTCCAGGAAGCGGTCCTGGAGCTCCGCGTCCACCAGGTGCCACTTGTCACGGGGGGACATTACCGTCCTTGGCGCCCATATCCAGGACGCCAACTAGGGTTTTGCCCTCGCCACCTCCGCAAAAGACCTGTTGGTCAGGTGCGTCTTCACCCGCTTGGCTTGCTGGGCTTGGCCTGGCTGTGTGGCGTTGTCCTCCGCCGAGCGTTGCCGCTTGTTAGGGGGTTTGGTTACTCCCTTTCCGGATTTGGCTGGTTGGAAGTTTGGGATTATTGAGCTGGCCCACAGCCTCTGCTCCGTCCCCTTCGCCGATGCCACATACTCCGGATCATCGTTGGCCAGTATAAAGGCAGCGCGCCTCCTGTCCTGGTAGGACGGCTTACCTGCCTGGCCTGCAGACCCGCCGCCTGCCGAGGTTGCCGTGGTTTCCCCGGTCGCGAGGCGCTTACCAGCCGCGATAACGCTCTGCTTAGCAGCCACCCCGATGACCGGTTTGGCCCCGGTGCCCTTCGACGTGGATGGGCCCGATTGGCTTATCGGAGCCCTCCCCGCAGCGGATTCTGCTGGAAGATGGTGGACCGACTCAGTCTCCTTCCCCGTCTTCTTTGGACCTTGTTTCCCAGGCGTTGATATAGAGGGATGGTCTTGTCCCTCCGGTACTTTCAGAGGAGTACCGAGCTCCTTTGCGGTGTTCTTTTTGATATTTAAATGAATTGGCATATTTTGGTCCCACGAGTAGGCGGGAAGGAGTTAGTCACCCGAGGCATAGCCCGCGTGCCCCGGGAAGCCTGATTTAAACTGGAGGTCGGCAGGTATCCAGAGTTCGCATACTAACGAGCGAGCACCCCCTCGGCCACGCATCCATCAGCGCATGCTGTTCCACCTAGGATTGGGGTAATTTGCACTGAGAGTTTTCTTCTCTCCGCCCGACTACCATTAGCCAGCATCCTTGGCAGAGACCTGACCGTACCAAGGACCTGTTACCAGCCGCCCTCACGAGGAGAGTATAGTCGCACTTCCACTTCCACTCGGGTTGGGGCAAGCCCCGGCCCCATGCAACCCCGCCCCCGCCCGGAGTACAGTGATCGCTGGTCGGACCATTACCCCTGATTCCCCCTGTATCACCCGAGTGGCTGACGGTCATCGATCCTAGGGAGTGGAAATTTGTCGGATAGTAATTTTTTAATTTGACGATAGTCAATTACTAATCGCCATTTTTCTTTTCGTTATCTATGGATTTCTTTTGGTACTAGTAACAGTGGACTGTTGTATTCTGAGACTGAAGGTTCAACTATTCTATCTTTTATTAGTTTATCGACTTGAGCTTGAATTTCGTCTTTTTGACTATGAGGATTTCTATAATTTTGTATATATACAGGTTCATCATCTTTTTAATCTTAGTTTCTGCTTATAAAAATTATTGATTGTTATTGATTCGGTATCAAGTCCGAATATATCTGTGTATTTACAACAAAGTTCTTTTAATTGTTTATTAAATAGTTTTGGAAATTTTTTAGTTAACTTTGACATTACATCGTTAGTTCTATTTTCATTATTTATTTCGGATATATCATAATTTGTGAATGGTGATGAATGTCAAAATGCATTTGAATATCCTAAAGCTCAATTAATAAAAGCCTACTCTGTTACAATATCCAGATTTTACAAAAAGAATTTTGTATAATCACAGATGCTAGTAAGCAAGCCTGTGGTGCAGTGCTAACACAAGCCCACAATGGAACTCAACTTCCAGTAGCTTACGCATCGAAAGCATTTACCAAAGGAGAAAGTAACAAGAGTACGACGGAACAAGAGTTAACAGCTATTCATTGGGCAATCACCAAATTTAGACCCTATATCTACGGAACTCATTTCATAGTAAAACAGACCATAGACCACTAACATTTTTGTTCTCAATGACAAATCCTAGTTCTGAATTAACGCGAATGAGACTTGAATTAAAGGAGTATAATTTTACAGTAGAGTATCTAAGAGGCAAAGATAATTTTGTAGCCGATGCATTGTCATGGATAACAATATCTGAACTAAAAAGACATACAAAATAAAGTCCTGAAAGTCACTACCAGGTATCAAAGTAGACAAAAATTCTGCGCAGAAAACAATAAAGTAGAGATGCCAAGGCAGTCTACCGAGACAGCTTCTCAGCCCTACGTATACGAAGTCATTAATAATGATGAAGTACGTAAAGTAGTGACCTTGCATATAAAAGATAATCTATGTTTCTTTAAACATGGTAAGAAAATTATAGCAAGAATTGATATTGGAGATTTATATACTAATAATGGAAATATTGACTTAGGACAACTATTTCCAAGGCTCGAAAAGAAGCCGGTATATTAAAAAATCAGCCAATTGAAAATGGCACCGTGGGGAAAATATCTTTGAAAAAGTTTCAATAGATAATTTCAAAATTATGGGCAATAAAATATTGAACACATTGAGAGTAGCGCTACTCAACCCGGTGACCACATTAACAAATGTTAAAGAGAAAGAAGCTATATTGTCTACACTACATGATGATCCAGTACAAGGAGGTCATACAGGAATTGCAAAAACCTTGGCCAAGGTCAAAAGACATTATTACTGGAAAGGCATGACTCGTGATATAACAGAGTACATCCAGAAATGTCAGAAATGTCAAAAAGCAAAAACAACAACAAATATTAAGACCCCTTAACAATTACTGAAACCCTGATGAAGGCTTTTGACAGAGTGATAGTGGATACCATTGGTCCACTACCAAAGTCAAAAAAAGGCAATGAATATGCAGTCACGCTCATATGTGACTTGACTAAATATTAAGTTGCTATACCTGTCGCTAACAAAAGCGCAGCAACTATTGCAACAGCAATATTTGAATCATTTATTCTCAAGTACGGTCCAATGAAGACGTTCATTTCGGACATGGGAACGGAATATAAAAATTCAATTATAAATGATTTGTGCAAATATTTAACGAGAAAGAACGTACGGAGTCGCTTTAGGTGCGACTCTACTTTTATACCCGTACTCAGTCAGTACACATGTGATTTATGGGGAATTTTAAAATGTTTTATCAGTTCTTACATTTTACATTTTACATTTGTTTGCTGCATCTGTCAACAACACACGTACACTGCACGAGACAGAGCGTGGGAGTGTGAGTATGAGAGAATCACCAGCAGATATCAAACCTAAAAAATAAATGTATATTTTGTTATGGTTGTAGCGGGGAAGGGGCAGCTTGCTGCTGAAAATTCACTTCATCATTGGGGCTATAATAATGATCCGATCTGGACCAAATTCGGGAATCTGGTAGATATGATCATTCCCTACCATACTGCATTTTTCGTTTTTCTCTATCTTCAAAATTGTGGATTTTCGTCTTTTGTGGGGGCGGAAAAGGGCGGGGCGAAATTGTGTGAGTGCTAAAGAGAGGGAGCGAAGTTTTTTCGTATATTTTCCTCTATTGTGGCTATATTAATGATCCGATCCGATTCAGATTTGGTCCCCTGATAGATATAGGCTGTCTCTATGATTCTGCATTTTTAGTTTTTTTTTTTCAAAATTGTGGCCGCCACAGATGTGCGCCCTTTGTGGGGGCGGAAGTGGGCGGGGCGAAATTTCAACAAAATTTTGTTTCTCTAGCTCTTATAGCCTCCGAGCAATGGGCGACAAACAAGACGGACGGCCGGACGGATAGAAAGAATTATATTCTTTATGCGGTCGGAAACGCTTCCTTCTCTATGTTACACACATCCTATTTTATCACAAATACAATGTACCCTTTTTACTCTTCGAGTACGGGAATAAAAACCCCGAATCCGATTTTCTTGAAACTTGAATTTTTAAAGCTCTTGAAAATTCTCTATCGGATTGGTGTATTCATTTTATCCAAACCGTTAAACGAATTCATTGACTTTTACCACCTTTTTGCGGCTGAGGCCCCACTGTGCGTAGGTGGAAACATCGCTGAGTCCCCACTTGATGAAGAGATTTCACGACCCGTTTTGTAATGATGTTTACGGACGCCTGCTGTAGGGCGCTGAGTAAATCAGAAAGAAACCTGAATGGCTCAATCAGAATCTAGCCTCGCAAATCCTTGCAAAGACTCTTCAACAGAACTAAGGCTATAAATATTTAACAGAACTGTCTCGAGTACCCAGTCAGTTTGCCAACATAAAACAAAGAACCTAGGAAAGCGAAACACGCCTAATGGCGCAAGTTCCCTAGCATTGGTCTACCTTAAGAATGCCAATCAGTCTTGGACTACGTCCAGCAGTGTGTCGCTAAGCCTTCTTATCAACACTAAATTCTAAGGCTGCGATGTAAGCACATCAAACTTAGAACACAATCTTAGGCACCTTCGGGCAACTACTCCGGGGGGTGGGAGGAGGAAAACAAAGATCAACAAGGGTGGCTGGGCTATCACCGGGCAGCACCTTTGGGCACTACGGGGTGATGGTGGGGAAGGACAAGCCAAGATTCAGCATACGCGTTAGCCTTGGGTTTAAATTCTTTCTTTTACTCTTTATTCTTAATAAAACTTCTGAATTCTCTACCTAACCGCACCGCTAAGCACCCTTCTTCTCACGACGGTGAGACTCGCTTACCCCTTTATCTCCTTCGTCGCGGCGTGGTTCCTGCCGTTAGATTTTAACGTGCGTGGGCATCGACTCTGATTTGGGGCAATCACTCGCGGACACAACTGTCTTGCACTTGAACTTTTGAGCGACTCCCTCAATCGTTTTCCAGCGCGCGATCTTGAAGCCCGTTGCCGGCTTCTAACGCTCTGTCTCCTTGCTTTTTCGCTGTTCTCGCTCACCGTTGTCGTTGCTAGGGAGTTCTAGCGCACTCTCTTGGCTCCGCGTGGGTTATTATCTTAGTCCCGTTGTCGTTGCCATGGGTTCTTATTCTCTCTCTCTCGGCTCAGCGTGGGTGATGACCTTGGCGGCTGTTGCCATGGTTTCTTGTTCTCTCTCTCAGCGTCGGCGATGTTTTCCTAGACAGAGCTTTACTCTCTCCGTTGTCGGAGCTTTCCGGGCGAGCTTTCGCTCTCTCTCGCTCTTGGTTTCGTTGCCAGTGTTGGCCGCTGATCACGGTTATCCTATATTCCCCTATTTGACTATTGGCCCTTGGCCTTATAATTATTATAGATTCGTGGTTATAGTGGTTGCTTACTTACTAGTCCTTAACCTAATGAAAAAGAGATAATGATACTAATTCTAATAACAATAATAATGAAAAAAAATAATAAACAGTTTAATCAAATAATACAAATAATAAGAATCATGTAAGTAACAAGTGGCAGGGGGGATCCTATCGTGGGAAAACGAGGTGAGGAAAAATCCCTTCGTGGGAAAACGTGGTAGGGGAAACTCCCTTCGTGAAGAACTAAGTCAGGTGGTGGTCCCCTCGTGGGAAAATCGGGAAAAGAATGTGGGGGAGCGTCCGTTCACAATCCCTAAATTTGTATATAAAACACAACTCAAATTAGATTGCAAAATTGGGTTTTGAAAAAAAATTGTCTAGAACTGTATATGCACCTAATAAAAAATTGGTATCTTGCTTTACACAGTTAACTTTTTATTCAACTTTGGCTGCTCATAAATCCATAAGACAAAACGAGAAAGAACGTGTGGTGTCGCCATTATTGCGACACTACCTTTATACTTGTACTCAGTCGGTATGATTTATGTGGAATTTTTAAAGGTTTTCTCAGTTTTTAAATTTAACATTTTTGCTGCATCTGTTATCTACATCTACATCAGTTCTTACAACAACACAAGTATACTGCACGAGGCAGAGTGTGAGACCAGTGTGTGAGCGAGAGAGAGATTCAGTAGCGGCTATCAACCCTAAATGATTATTTTGTTGCGGGGGGTGTGGGGTATCGCTGCTGAAAATGAATTTTATCATTGCGGCTATAATAATGATCTGATCTTAACCAGATTCCGGAATCTGGTAGATATGATACGATACTCCATTATTCGACTTTTTTCTATCTTTAAAATTCGGTACTTTTATCTATTGGGGTGGCGGAAGGGGGGCTTTTGTCGAAATTTTTAAATACATTTGTACTGAAGTGATATCACAGAATCTTGCACAGAATGTTTGGATGCTCTAGCTCTTATAGTCTCTGAGATCCAGGCGCTCCGAGCAAGCAATGGGCGACAAACAAGACGGACGGCCGGACGGATAGAAAGAATTATATTCTTTATGCGGTCGGAAAAGCTTCCTTCTCTATGTTACACACATCCTATTTTATCACAAATACAATGTACCCTTTTACTCTTCGAGTACGGGAATAAGAAACCCGAATCCGATTTTCTTGAAACTTGTAACGAACCGTTACATTTACACTCACCATATTATACCATATGTAATACTTTATAAGACCCAATACAGAACACAAAACACCATACCACATTTTGTAACAACACAAACACCATACAATTTCCAAGTCCCACGCGCCGATCGATTTCTGCCGAATCGACACACGCGCCATAATTTCCACAAGAGTTACCCAACTCCAGTTTCCCCGCCGAGTTACACAACTCCACGCAGGTCATTCCTCGGTACGACCGAGCCAATGACCACAGCCTAGACTCAGCTCATTTCTCGGTGCATCCGAGGCAATGACCGGGTCGGTGGCACGCGCTGGAGAACCCGACACCAACCCAGCACCCAGACTTGCGGACTCAGCACTCGAGATCGGGCTTAAATAGCCCGAGCCCTCGATCAATCAGGGCAGTCCATCGCCTATCCTAAAACACGGCAGTCCATCGCCTATCATAAACCAAAACGGCAGTCCATCGCCTATCCAAAGACACGGCAGTCCATCGCCTATCATAAACCAAAACGGCAGTCCATCGCCTATCATAAGCCAAAACGGCAGTCTATCAGCCAACGGTATTGGCAGTCCATCGCCTATCCTAAAAACACGGCAGTCCATCGCCTAGCATAAATCAACACGGCAGTCCATCGCCTATTCTAAGTCGCGTCACCTCCGCGAGAACACTATATACGAAACCACTACACGACACAAGAAAAGACACAGAACACAAAATAAATACATTAAAGAAAGTGAAATCAAAACAAAACCCAACAACGTGTCATCAATTCTTCGCCGAACCCTCAACGGAAATAAGGTAAACGCAACCAAATATTACCAAACACCAAAAACTCTGGTGTCAGCACTTTTCCTCACCGAGCGCGACACCGAACGGTGTTAACGTTCTTGTTCATCGCCAAGTGCGAATTACCTACACGGTAATTAGACCCTACGCCTGCTCCACTTTCGGTCTCACGGCCAAGCCTTTGTTTTGAAGTCCCAGCAATCTACAAAAATTCTTGTAGAGAACCCTGGACAGACTGAGCTTACCTCAGTCTGAAATAAGGTATCATTACAAGTGGCGCCCGAGCAGGGACTTTCGGAAACTTTAAGGAGATTTCAAAGCCAACTTTCTGGCAACTTTAAGGAAACTTAAAAGAAAAACCTTAACACGGGGCTACGTGGCTTAAAGACCCACGGCCACCGAGAAAGAATAGTAGAGCTAACCACAGAACACAAGTCCGGTAAAAATCAAATTCGCGCACCCACCCGAATCCAGTCGCGAGTGCCACCGGGAAAAATATACGCAGTGACCAAGTGCAAAAACTGTGAAAAGTGCCCAAAACAACGCCGAGGAAAACTCAGTCCAATCACCATGGAAGCCTACGAAGACGACGCGAGCATTGATTTCCACACCAGCGAGCCAGTCGCCAATCCAGGCATCAGCATCGGCTGGATCTACAAGCGCCGCCGAGATGAGCTGGAGGCCTTCGCCAAGGAATTCGAATTTGACACCGAAGGAACTGTTGAAGAGTTGCGCAAGAACTTTGCCATACTAGTCGCCGGACCACTCCGCCGGGTGCCTGGACTCGCTTGGCAGAACTCGAGAGACAATACGCAAAACCAGCAGGACGCTCCAAGTCCCCGTTGCCCACTAATCCAGGACCATCAGGCACCGGAAGATGGGACCCCAAAGCCAGCTTGCATGTCCCCGCAGCCCCAGAGCCCCCACGACCAACAGTGGTCACAGCCGCCGATCTTCCAAGGCCGCCCACTATGGAAACCTCCCGTGCGCCCACACAGAGAATTATACCGTCGATTGACGCACCTATAATCGGGCCCGACTATAACCACGTCGCACGCACGGCGGAACGCATCCGCGGATGGGGCATCCAGTTCAACGGGAGGATGACCCAATATCGTTTCTGGAACTACTCGAGGAACGCGCACGCGCCTACGGAGTGGACACCAACCAACTGCCTCGGAGCATGGCCGAACTACTCACCGACCGAGCCAGTCGCTGGCACCGTACCAGCCAACTACAGGGTAGTTCCTGGGCATATTTCCGCCAGGAATTTCTGACTTATTTTCTGCCGCCAAGGTATTTCGAACAATTGGAGGACCAGATCCGAGGCCGCAAGCAAGCGGTGGGAGAACTATTCAAAGACTATCTCATCGAGATACGGCTACTCATGCACCATGCCGAGTACGACCTAGTTAAGGAGCTCTATAGGATCTACGACAACGCCCTGCCAGGACTCCAACTATTCGTGCGACGAGACGAACTGGAAAGTTTGTCACAGCTAACCCGATTAGCGGCAGAGTACGAGCTTATTCACGAGAGGAAACACGCAACGACTCCCGCACCCATGCGAATCCCACCAAGAGACACCAGGCCGGCAAGACAACCAGACCGCAGAGAAGGTGAGTCCTACCGTACCCCCTTTTCGGAGACCCCATTGGGATTCAGCCGACACACCGCGCAGACAGTCATCGAATCAAAATAATGCAACGAACCACGACATCGCCCATCGAATGATCACCACCCCATTGCCAACCCACGCGCAGCCTGTCGCCGATGTGGTCAAGCTGGACACGCCGCCTACGACTGCACCAACGCTTCGATCCTATTCTGCTGGGAATGTGGAAAGCGCGGCACTCGAACCGTCGACTGCTGCCGCCGAGCCACGTCGGGAAACGACACGCGTCCTCAACTGACCCGGGATCAGCCGAGAACGACGCCTCCCCAGACCCGCGACTAAGCAACCCCACTACACGTGAACGACGGCCGAATAGTGGCGATAGTGACAATAGAAGGACAAACAACGGATGCCACCATCGACACCGGGGCATCCCGAAGTTTCGTCAGCGACAACCTGGCCCGACAACTAAACAACAACTCCAACCTGCAAGATGCATGCGTCCGCATACGCCCCCATTGACGGCTCAGTCAGAGAGATCACACAAGTTCTACTGGCGCACATCAAGCTGGATCAACGAGAGGCCCAAATCCGACTCCTGGTCCTCCCTAACATGCTGGAGCAAGTTATAGTCGGCATGGACTTCCTATGTGCCATCGAAACGACGATCCAATGCGGCACCACGCTGCTAAAGCTAAAAGATCGCCACCTCACGCCAACGCCACCGTCAGTTCAATCCAACCACGTACAAGTCACCGAACCCAGCACCAAGAAATCTAGGTCAACAGCGAACACACTTCCCCGACCTACCACAAAGAATACGGCCCCCAATATCACAACGAAGAATACGACACCGAAACCAACCACAGCGAACACACGTCCCCGACCTACCCCAAAGAAGACGGCACCCAATAATGCAACGAAGAATACGACACCGAAACCAACCACAACGAAAGCGAAGAACCGGCCCACAACGGAAAACACGAATCCGAAGCAAGCACCGGTAAACTGCAACCAAGCAAACGGGAAAACGAATCCCACGGCCACTACGGAGCACCCGCGTCCTAAGCCAAACCCAGGGAACACACATCCCAAACACACCACGAGGATCTCACACACGAGACAAGAATCAACACACTTGAACCAGGCGCTCGACACAGGAAGCCCAGGATCAAAACAAACTACGGGGCACACGCATCCCGAACCTACCACAAGGATCTCACACACGAGACAAACCCCAACGAACTGGAACCCGCTCGACACAGGAAGCCCAGGTCCAAGTTCAGCCACCGCGCACCCATGCACCCTACCCTCAACGGAGAAGGTGAGCCCACGGACACCCTCAGAAACGACAACCAGCCCCGAACAACGACAACGGCAGCAACAGTGTAACAACCAAACCACGAGGGAAACAGCCACGCAAATCCCTTACTGGTCGGGTCCAATCATCGAACTCATATCCACAGAACCTCTACCCTCGGAACCGGATTCTAACCCGATGACCCCCGAAACACCGAATGCCGCCCTGTCGTACCCACGGCCGACACCACCCCGATTTTCGCCAACCCACTGGAGTACCTTCCGCGTACTGACGTGCCCACTAGCGCCATGCACCACGCCATGCCTAACACCACGTCCGAAATCTTCGTCGCCCAAACAAGTCGTTGCTGCGAAAACAGAGTCGTCACTGAGACCCGCCTGGCCATACGTAGATCTGGAGACATTACAACCCAGGTATACCGCCAGACCCACGACACAACGCCACTCACGGCCAACGCTACCCCCGATCGTCGCCCACATAAGCGACTACCCACGTAGGATCGAACACCCCAGCGCGTTCGACACAACTATCCTCCCAGAAGACCCCTGCCAGCCCAAGGATCCTGACACCCCTGATCTCACCGAACCCGATCCAGAACTGATCTCCGATCCCTGGCCGCCGGACATAGCGCCACAGATCCAAGAATTTCTGGACACAGAACTTCCAAAGTTCAATAATCTCCACGGGACCTCCAACATAGCCGAGCACACCATCGTCATGAGGGATAATCGACCCATCAAACAGAGGTACTACCCAAAGAACACCGCCATGATGCGGATTATCGATGAGCAAGTCGACCAATTGATCCAAGAAGGTCTCATCGAACCCTCACGAAGCCCGCACAGCGCCCCAATCGTACTCGTACGTAAAAGAACGGCAAATGGCGCATGTGCGTTGACTACCGACAACTCAACACTCACTCTATTCCTGACGCCTACCCACTGCCCAGAATCAACTACATCTTGGAGCGCCTACAGAACGCACGCTTCATAACCACCCTCGATCTGAAGAACGGATACTGGCAAATACCCATGGCCAACGGAAGTCGAGAAGCCACCGCCTTCACGGTCCCGGGCAGAGGTCTCTATCAATGGAAAGTGATGCCCTTCGGATTACATTCTGCACCAGCAACATTCCAACGGGCCCTTGATACCGTGATCGGAGCCGACATGGAACCCTACGCATTCGCATATTTAGACGACATTGTCGTCGTCGGACGAGACTTCAAGGACCACCTACACAACCTGGCAATAGTCCTCTCGCCTTCGAAAAGCGAACCTGCGGATAAACGCGGAAAAGTGCTCATTTTTCCAAAACCGGATCAAATATCTTGGTCACGTCATCAGCGAAGAAGGTATCCACACAGACCCCGACAAGATTGCTGCCGTCAAAGAACTCAAGCCACCCACGAACCTAAAAGAACTACGTCAGTGCATCGGAATGGCATCCTGGTACCGAAGATTCGTGCCAAACTTTTGCTACAGTAGTCCAACCAATGTCTCAGCTACTCAAGAAGGGACAAACATGGACATGGACCGCAGATCAACAAGCGGCCTTCGACCAACTAAAGGAACTACTCACGACCGCTCCTGTACTTGCTTGCCCCGATTTCAACGTCAAGTTTTCACTACAAACAGATGCGAGTAACCTCGGCATAGGCGCCGTACTCACGCAAGAGATCGAAGGAAAGGAACGCGTCATCGCCTATGTCAGCCGACGTCTGAACCAGGCCGAAGGAAACTACTCCGCTACAGACAAGGAATGCCTCGCCGTCATTTGGGCAATCAGAAAACTACGCTGCTACCTAGAAGGATACCGATTCGACGTTATAACCGACCATCTCGCGCTGAAATGGCTGAATACTCTTGAAAGCCCCTACGGAAGAATAGCGAGATGGGCGCTCGAACTCCAACAGTATCAATACGACGTCCACTACAGAGCAGGGAAGCAAAACGTGGTTGCCGATGCCCTGTCCCGACAACCCTTGGAGACGCTAGCAAGAATCAAAGAGGACGCAACATCTTGCCCCTGGCTTACACGACGGATTCAGCAAACCAAAGAGGAACCCGATAAATACCCCGACTACGTCATCGAGAATGGAGAACTCTACAGGCATCTGGGCCACGGAGCCGACGATCACGACTACGTGTCATGGAAACTTTGCGTCCCAAAAGACCGACGCCAAAGAGTACTCAAGGAATGCCATGATCAGCCAACGGCAGGCCACCTCGGCATTCGAAAACCATCACACGGATAACACAACGATACTATTGGCCCGGTCTATATCGCGATGTGCGAAAATACGTACGCAGCTGTTTGAGCTGCCAAAAGTTTAAGGCACTGCAACGCAAGCCCGTGGGTAGGATGCTTACCCGCAGGGCAGAGGAACCATTCGCCACATTATGCGCCGACTTCGTAGGGCCACTTCCCCGATCAAAACGAGGGAACACCATGTTACTGGTATTCTTCGACACCTTCTCAAAATGGACCGAACTAGTGCCACTTAAGAAAGCTACCACAGCTACCATAGAGCTAGCTTTTCGGGAACGCATTCTAAGTCACTTCGGCGTACCAAAACGATTCGTCTGTGACAATGGAACACAGTTCACCAGCCGCTCATTCCGCCTGTTTATGCAAACAGCCGGCGTTGATCTACAACACACCGCACCGTATTGCCCCAGGAAAACCCTACGGAACGGGCCAATCGGACAGTGAAGACCATGATTGCACAATTCGAAGAGGATCATCAAAACACATGGGACGAACTCATACCCGAAATCTCACTAGCAATCAACTCCAGTGTCTCGGAAACAACTGGATTCAGCCCCGCCTTCCTGCTACACGGGAGAGAACCTCGCTTACCTGGAGCACTATACGACGAAGTTACACCAGGGACAGGAAGCCCTCCGGATACCCACACTAAGGCGACCCGACTAAAAGAAGTATTCGCGATAGTGCGGAACAACATTCAGCGGGCGAGTCAAGAACAATCCCGTCACTACAATCTTCGCCGACGACAATGGCGCCCCCACGGTGGGTCAACTAGTACTGATCAGACAACACCACCTCTCCAACGCAGCCGACGGTTTCGCTGCGAAATTGGCCCCAAAATATGATGGGCCATACAAGGTCAAAAGGTTTCGCGTCAACAAATATCGTCAAGTTGCAACACCCCGGAAGTCGGAAACTGAAAGTCGCAAATATCAACGACCTGAAAGAGTACCACGACACGTTGGACAGCGACCCTGCTGAGGGAAACCAGCGATCACAACGACCCCTGACGACGGAAAACCACCAATAGAAACGCCAAAACACGTTGGCAAGAAACTTTGCCGACCCAGGCGTAACCAAAGTGGCCAATTGCAACCCCACCCGGAAGAAAGGGGGGGTGTAACGAACCGTTACATTTACACTCACCATATTATACCATATGTAATACTTTATAAGACCCAATACAGAACACAAAAACACCATACCACATTTTGTAACAACACAAACACCATACACTGACTTCCAAGTCCCACGCGCCGATCGATTTCTGCCGAATCGACACACGCGCCATAATTTCCACAAGAGTTACCCAACTCCAGTTTCCCCGCCGAGTTACAACAACTCCACGCAGGTCATTCCTCGGTACGACCGAGCCAATGACCACAGCCTAGACTCAGCTCATTTCTCGGTGCATCCGAGGCAATGACCGGGTCGGTGGCACGCGCTGGAGAACCCGACACCAACCCAGCACCCAGACTTGCGGACTCAGCACTCGAGATCGGGCTTAAATAGCCCGAGCCCCCGATCAATCAGGGCAGTCCATCGCCTATCCTAAAACACGGCAGTCCATCGCCTATCATAAACCAAAACGGCAGTCCATCGCCTATCCAAAGACACGGCAGTCCATCGCCTATCATAAACCAAAACGGCAGTCCATCGCCTATCATAAGCCAAAACGGCAGTCTATCAGCCAACGGTATTGGCAGTCCATCGCCTATCCTAAAACACGGCAGTCCATCGCCTAGCATAAATCAACACGGCAGTCCATCGCCTATTCTAAGTCGCGTCACCTCCGCGAGAACACTATATACGAAACCACTACACGACACAAGAAAAGACACAGAACACAAAATAAAAATTAAAGAAAGTGAAATCAAAAAACAAAACCCAACAACGTGTCATCAATTCTTCGCCGAACCCTCAACGGAAATAAGGTAAACGCAAACCAAATATTACCAAACACCAAAAACTCTGGTGTCAGCACTTTCCTCACCGAGCGCGACACCGAACGGTGTTAACGTTCTTGTTCATCGCCAAGTGCGAATTACCTACACGGTAATTAGACCCTACGCCTGCTCCACTTTCGGTCTCACGGCCAAGCCTTTGTTTTGAAGTCCCAGCAATCTACAAAATTCTTGTAGAGAACCCTGGACAGACTGAGCTTACCTCAGTCTGAAATAAGGTATCATTACAAACTTGAATTTTGGTGGCTCTTGAACATTCTTTATCGGATTGGTGTATTCATTTTATCCAAAACCGTTAAACGAATTCATGGACTTTTGCCGTGTTTTTTGCGGCTGAGGCCCCACTGCCGTCGGTGGAAACATCGCTGAGTCTTCACCTGATGAAGGATTTCACGACCCGTTTTGTAATGATGTTTACGGACGCCTGGAGGGCGCTGAGTAAATCAGAAAGAAACCTGAATGGCTCAATCAGAATCTAGGCGGCCTCGCAAATCCTTGCAAAGACTTTTCAACAGAACTAAGGCTATAAATGTTTAACAGAACTGTCTCGAGTACCCAGTCAGTTTGCCAACCTAAAACAAAGAACTTAGGAAAGCGAAAACACGAGAAATGGCGCAAGTTCCCTAGCATTGGTCTACCTTAAGAATGGCAATCAGTCTTGGACTAAGTCCAGCAGTGTGTCGATAAACCTTCTTATCAGCACTCAATTCTAAGGGTGTGGTGTAAGCACATCAAACTTAGAACACAAACTTAGGCACCTTCAGGTAACTACTTCGGGGGGTGGGAGGAGGAAAACAAAGATCAACAAGGGTGGCTGGGCTATCGTCGGGCAGCACCTTTGGGCACTACGGGGTGATGGTGGGGAAGGACCAGCCAAGATTCGGCATATGCGTTATATATATGGGTTTAAATTCTTTCTTCTACTCTTTAGGTTGGGTTAGGTTAAGGCGGTAGCGGAGGGGAGAGACCTCCAACAAATCGGCCAAATCGCTCTTGAAGTTCTGCATGTGATGGTCAGCTGCTATCGCCTGTCAGCAATTTGCTCGAAAGCCTCGTGCGTTAATAGCCTGCACGTAGCTAAAGGCATCGCCACTTGCTCCCTCTCCGGAAGGAGAGGTACAGTAGTGCCCCGCCTAGTTAGCTCGTCGGCGGCATCGTTCCCGACAATGTCCCTATGTCCTGGGACCCATATTAGGAGAGATCCAGCTGCTCTGCGGTCTCATTTAGAGACCTGCGACAGTCATTAACGGTCGCTGAGTTCGACGCAATAGAGCCCAGAGCCTTGAGGGCTGCTTGGTTGTCCGAGAAGACGCACACTGAGTGTTCGTCTAAAGAAAGCTTGGAGACAATGGAAACGGCCTCCTTGATGGCTAAGACCTCTGCCTGGAACCCGCTGCAGTGGTCCGGAAGTCTGAAGCAGAGACTGATGTTGAGCTCGTCGCAGAAGACGGCCCCTCCCACGCGGCCGTCTAATTTTGAGCCATCAGTGTAGAAGTGGATCGCGTTTGCAGGTCCAGGTTCGCCCTCTCCCAGTCCTCCCTGAGTGGGATGGATACCTGGAAAGGCGTCGAGAGGTAGTCACTTGGGATACAGTAGTCTGTCCTCTCTAGGAAGTTGCGGGAGTTTCATTAGGATTCCCGAGTAGCCGACCGTGGAGGTTTTCCACAGGTTGGATTCCTCATTCTAAGGGCGGAGAGTGTTGCAACCTTTTTTTCCCCATAAGTTCTACAGGTAGAAGGTAACTTCCCAGAGAATGCTATAGCGACGTCATCCGCATACGCCACCATGTGGCAACAGCCAGTTCTATCTCCCGCAGCAGTACATTCACTGCTACGTTCCATAGGAGGGGCGAAAGGACTCCGCCCTGCGGGGTGCCTCAATGACAAACCTGGTGTACGTTGACGTCCCCAGTGATGCCTCAACGGTCCTGCATTGCAGCATCTGATCGATGAGGCCTCACCGTCCGGGAGTCAACTCCCAGGTCAGTCAGTGCTCCCGTGATGGCGGACGGGATGATGTTATTGAAGGCCCCTTCTATGTCCAGAAAGGCTACCAGGTTATATTTTTGCAGCTGAGGGGACGATTCGATGATCGATGTGATCGCATGTAGGGCCGTTTCAGTGGATCTTCCCTCCGATAGGCATGCTGAGAGTCAGAGATTTGACTCGGCGGTATGGTCGCCCTGAGATGCAGACTTAAGAACCGTTCCATCGCCTTCAGGAGGAAGGATCTTTTACTCTTTATTCTTAATAAAACTTATGAATTCCCTACCTAACCGCACCGCTAAGCACCCTTCTTCTCACGACGGTGAGACTCGCTAAACCCTTATATCTCCTTCGTCGCGGCGTGGTTCCTGCCGTTAGATTTTAACGTGCGTAGGCATCGACTCGGATTTTGGGCAATCACTCTTGGACACAACTGTTGTAACGATTAACGAAGAAAATCTTCGGGCAATGAAGCTGGTGGTCGTCAACTGGATATGGAGTACGCACTTGCTTCTACGGCAAGTTTCTGGTCGGATATGGGTGTGGGCCGGAGGGGTAACTGTTCAGTTTAGTTGCTTCGCTCCTAGTTGTATTATTTTATTAATTTCGCGTACTGGTTTTAGGGAGAGGGAAGAAGGAGCCAAAAGAATGGGAAAGGAGTACGGTACACTGGAAATAATAGTAGAGAAAAATATAGTTTAGAAGAGGGAAGTATAGGGGCCTACCAACGTTTCGGACATTCTGTTCTGCTGGCACTAAAGCCCACCCCTACCATGATCCTGAAAAATCCAATAGAAATAGTATCAGGATCCCT
Organism: Drosophila bifasciata; assembly: GCA_009664405.1. Classification (NCBI taxonomy): domain Eukaryota; kingdom Metazoa; phylum Arthropoda; class Insecta; order Diptera; family Drosophilidae; genus Drosophila; species Drosophila bifasciata. The sequence goes on from CM019044.1 coordinate 22,752,804, forward strand.
GAGTGTCCGGTATCGGCCAGTCTATTTCAGTCCCGAGAGGCATGGTCCCCAAATAATGGCTTGTCTAACACATATTTGACATAATTAACATTTTATTTAAGACTAAATTCATTTATCTTAAAACTCATACAAACGCTAGGGGACAATTTAAAGGTACATGGGAATGAAAAGCATAACGAGGGACATTTACCAATTTTTTTTTTTTTTTTTATACCCGTACTCGAAGAGTAAAAGGGTATATTGTATTTGTGCTAATTGCTGTCTGTCCGTCTGTCCGTCTTGTTTGTCGCCCATTGGGGGAGGCTATAAGAGCTAGAGGGACCAAATCTTTTTCCAAACTGATGTGATATCTCACTCCTAGAAAAGTGTTTCAAAATTTCGCCCCGCCCCTTTGCGCCCCACAAAGAGCGCACATCTGTGGCGTCCACAATTTTATAGATAGCAGAAAACGAAAAATGCAGAATCATAGAGATAGCTTATATCTATCAGGGGCCCAAATCTGAATCGGATCGGTTCATTAATATAGCCACAATAGAGGCAAATGTACAAAAAAACTTCGCTCCCTCTCTTTCGCACTCACACAAAATCGAGACGATTTGGTTTTCGTAAAATGAACGCCTGGATCTCAGAGACTATAAAAGCTAGAGCAACCAAACTTTTGGCCAAGACTCCTGTGATACCAAACCTGAACAAGTGTACTTCAAAATTTCGCCCCGCCCCCTTCCGCCCCCCCCACAAAAGACGAAAATCCACAATATTGAAGATAGCAAAAACTAAAAATGCAGTATTGTAGAGAATGACCATATCTACCAGATTCCCGAATTTGGTCCAGATCGGATCATTATTATAGCCACAATGATGAAATGAATTTTCAGCAGCAATCCCCACCTCCTCTTGCGGCGTAAGTCAATTATTGGGGTTGATTGTTGCTGCAGCTTCTCTCACACGCACACTCACGCTCAAACATGCTGCCTCGTGCAGTGTACGTGTGTTGTTGTGAGAACTGATGTAGATGATGTAGATGTAGATGTCGATGACAGATGTAGCAAAAATGTAAAATGTAAAAAACTGATAAAACATTTTTAAATTCCACATAAATCACATGTGTACTGACTGAGTACGGGTATAAAAGTAGAGTCGCGTTCAGAAGCGACTCCGTACGTTCTTTCTCGTTTTTTTATTAAAGAGCAAGGCTAATGATAAATTCTTAACCTACTGCTAAATTGAAAGAGCGCTAGCTGCAAGGCTTTCGACTCGCTTTTCATGACATATGTGAGCTATATTTTGTTGGTTAGTCCCAAGTTTTTTATAAGATTTGTTATTATTAGAATATTGGCTGAGGTCGGGGTTTGGAGTATTTCCACTGGAGGGAGGGCCAAGATGGCTCTCCATCGGTTAGTTGGTGGGCAGTCCATGATGATGTGGTTGACTGTAAGAGGGTAAAAATTACAAAGGTTGCAAGCCGGTGGAGGCTGACCTAGAAGCAGGTGGCTGTGTGTAAGACTCGTGTGGCCGATTCGGAGTCGGGTAAAGGTTTGTGTATCCCTTCCGCTAATGTCTGGCGGGTATGATGGGGCTTTTCCAGTTTTGTTGAATATCTTATAGTGGTGGGAGACTTGATGACAGTTGATTAGAAGCTTATTTTTGATGAAGTTTGAGATCAAACGAAATAAGTCTGTTTTTTCAGCCGATTTGTTTATTGGAGAATCTGCTCTAGCAGCTATCTTTGCAATTTTGTCCGCTTCTTCATTTCCATGTATGCCTGCATGTCCGGGTATCCACATGACTTTTTATATTTTTGTGTTGAATAAGGAGGTCACGGATTTGGGAGATAATGTTTTGGGAATTGTTGGGGTTTCTTAAAGCAGATATGGTGGATCTGCTGTCCGTGCAGATAATGTATTGGTGATGTTGGGTCGAAGCATATTTTGCCGCCAGATATATGGCGTAGGCTTCTGCTGTGAAGATTGAGCAGTATTGGTCGATTCGACCGGAGTCCAGAATTATGGTATCATTTTTGATTACTGCGAATGAAGTATTTGCGGTAGTTTTGAACCATCGGTGTAGAGAAATGTAGAGTTTTTGTGGGGCTCACTGTTCCTTATTGAGTTAAATAGATTGCGATAGAGCTCGGGAGAAGTATTTGCTTTGGTGAAGATTTCCAAAATCGGAGATGAATGACGAGGGTTCTATGAGCCAGGGCGGAACCTTGTTGGTTTGGATGAGCATTGGTGGAAAGTCGACGGAACATCAGATGACATTTTGATGCTATGGAATATAGCATAAAGTTTCTTTGGAACAGTTTTTCGTTTAGCTGCCGCCTTGATGATATGGTTAATTTTTTTGTTGTTGTGTATTAAAAGTCTTGGGATGAGCCTGAGCGTAGATTGAAGAACCAATGTTTTCCAGTGACGGTAGTCCTGCTTCTGTTAAAATGATTTTCGCAGGGGATGTTGGGAAAGCTCGAATGCTTCTTTTTGCTGCTGTGTGGTACGGTGAAGCAATAAATTTTAAGTTGGTTTTGGATGCATGTCCATAAATAGGTAAACCGTAATCTATTTTTGAAAGCATAAGGGCCTGCGTTACGTTGATCATTGTGTTTCTGTGTGATACTGTGCGTTGTGAGGTGAGATATTTGATAATATTAAGTCTTGCAACTAGGCTCGTTTTGAGATATTTACAGTGTTCCTTAAAAAGTAAGTCTCCTATCAAAAATAAGACCTAAGATTTTAAAGATTATTACAATAAGGTATAGAAGCATTTGAGAGTTTTATATCTAATGGATAACAGTTCCGTTTTTTACAAATATGTAACAACTTACATTTTTCTAAGGCTAGGTTAGCACCTGAGGTAAGACCATGTTTCTATTATTACCTTTATTATTTTTTGAATAAAGAGTTTACAATAATAGTGCATTTGTGTTTTGTGAAAATTAAAACATCATCGCGCGTATAGAATATGTTCCATGTGATTATATCTAATATCTAAAAAATAAGTCGGGTTTTCTTATTGCCGTAATAACTCCAGAACGCACGAACCGATTTGCACGGTTTTGCATTCGTTGGAAAGGTCTCGGGCTCCGTTAGGTTTATAGCAAAGAAAATTCACGAAAAATTTTCAAAAGAAAAGCGGAAAATGCATTTGTATTATCTACTATATACTACATACAGCGCCAAACCCATATTTTAAGTAGGCGCCGGTGCGTGATACATTGTTTGACAGCTACTCATTGTTCTCGGCTCAGTTAATTTCATGTGACAAACCGGGATTGTGTTCACTGTGAAAACGAAACCAACTTATTTCAATTGGAAACCATCAAATCAATCACGTGTATTGTGAACAGCAGACATTTGTCTTTAAGGTGGTAAGTTGAACTGTGTAAATTATGTGGATCGTGCATTTGAGGTTAAAGCGGACAGAGTCCACAGTCCAAAATGCCTATAGGACGACGTGCGAACATCGGCCGCCGCACAAGACATGCGAGCCAGCAACAAGTGTATTTACAGCACTTAAGCGAAGAAAGACCAAATATAAGAAGAGGAAATTCCCGATTGGGACAACGCGTGAGGACACGAAGATCATTGGCATCATACAATCGCTTGGCATTCGAATATGATCCCACTGCGAACTACAGTGATGATGAAAATTTAGATATTGGACCAATGACGACTATATGCCGATATTGCAATGCGTTAAAGTTCAAAAAAGAGAAACGGCTGGATTGTGCTGCGAAAAGTGGAAAAGTCAAACTGGATCCATTACTTACACCACCACAGCCCCTGAAACCATTGTTCGATGGAAGTGATCCCGATTCAGCCATTTTCTTCAACACATCCTTGAATACAATAACTGCTTTCGCATGACTTCCTTTGGAGCTAATATCATTCGAGAAGGCGGCTTCATGCCGACTTGCAAGGTAAAAGATACAGCACACATAACCAATCACTCACACCAACACAATGAATTGCAACACGTAACAATTACATATACACCACACACTACACCATCACACCGGTTGTACATTTAGCAGTGCATTTGGAAAATGGCCAAAGAGTTTACTTCACTGAGGGTAATGCGGCACAACGAGCTGAGAGACCACCATCGACAACATTGACTAGCTTCTTTGCAATGTGTGAAGCAGATCCATTCGCAGCGACGCTGATGTACGTTGAAATGCCCAAGTATTACACTTGGAATCAATCAACAATGAAATTCAAACGTCGCAAACAAGGAACCCCAGTTCCAAATTGGCCACAGGTGTTTTCCACTGATGCACTAGGTCGCAAGTATACTGTTCATCCTAGAAATGATGAATGTTTTTATTTGCGACTGCTGTTGGTAAATGTACGTGGACCAAAAATCATTTGCGCATTTGAAAACTGTGAATGGCCACCCATGCCAAACATATATTGTGTTTGCTGGAGAACGATTCTCATTGGGATTTAACACTTTCGGATTCAGTTGTTTCATCAAATGCGTACCAAATACGAACGCTGTTTGCAATTATCATCACCGCATGTTTTCCTTCACAATCAATTCAGTTATGGAACAAATACAAAGTCGACATATCTGAAGATATCTTGCATCGCTTGCGCATTCAAACGAATAATCCTGAAATACAAATAACCGATGAAATCTACAATAAAGGATTGATTCTGATTGAGGATCAATGCTTGACTATTGCAAACAAGCTACTGATTGAAGTAGGAATGATTGCGCCAAATCGATCAATGCACGATGCATTCAACAATGTTGATACATTGCAGGAATTCGTTCGAAATAATGTGCCGTTGCTGAATGAACAGCAAAAGCAAGTATACGAAACATTAATGCAAGCGGTGGACAATAATACTGGTGGTCTATTCTTCCTGGACGCACCTGGAGGAACAGGGAAAACATTTGTCATTTCATTGATTTTGGCCAATATTCGATCAAGATGTGACATAGCTTTGGCGTTAGCATCATCTGGAATTGCGGCGACTCTTCTAGATGGCGGTCGTACTGCACATTCTGCGCTTAAGTTGCCACTCAATTAAAAACACAATTGATACTCCAACATGCAATATTTCCCGATCCAGTGCAATGGGAAAATTGTTGATGCAATGCAAGCTCATTGTTTGGGATGAGTGCACAATGGCACATAAGAAATCACTTGAAGCACTTAACTTCACACTGAAGGATCTTCAGCGAAATAACAACATCTTTGGCGGCTTGATGATATTATTGGCAGGCGATTTCAGGCAGACGTTGCCAGTAATTCCCCGTGGAACGCCTGCAGATGAATTGAATGCTTGCCTGAAGGCATCACCTTTATGGAATAACGTAAAAAACATTATCGCTAACCACTAATATGAGAGTTCAACTTCAAAATGATCAAAGTGCTGCACACTTTTCCAAACAATTGTTAGCTGTTGGAAATGGAAAAGTCCCAGTTCAACAAGGGTGGCTGGGCTATCGTCGGGCAGCACCTTTGGGCACTACGGGGTGATGGTGGGGAAGGACGACCCAAGATTCGGCATACGCGTTAGCCTCGGGTTTAAATTCTTTCTTCTACTCTTTAGGTTGGGTTAGGTTAAGGCGGTAGCGGAGGGAGAGACCTCCAACAAATCGGCCAAATCGCTCTTGAAGTTCTGCATGTGATGGTCAGCTGCTATCGCCTGTCAGCAATTTGCTCGTAAGCCTCGTGCGTTAATAGCCTGCACGTAGCTAAAGGCATCGCCACTTGCTCCATCTCCGGAAGGAGAGGTACAGTAGTGCCCCGCCTAGTTAGCTCGTCGGCGGCATCATTCCCTGCAATCTCCTATGTCCTGGGACCCATATTAGGGAGAGACCCAGCTGCTCTGCGGTCTCATTTAGAGACCTGCGACAGTCATTAACGGTCGCTGAGTTCGACGCAATAGAGCCCAGAGCCTTGAGGGCTGCTTGGCTGTCCGAGAAGACGCACACTGAGTGTTCGTCTAAAAGAAAGCTTGGAGACAATGGAAACGGCCTCCTTGATGGCTAAGACCTCTGCCTGGAACACGCTGCAGTAGTCCGGAAGTCTGAAGCAGAGACTGATGTTGAGTTTCGTCGCAGAAGACGGCCCCTCCCACGCGGCCGTCTAATTTTGAGCCATCAGTGTAGAAGTGGATCGCGTTTGCAGGTCCAGGTTCGCCCCTCTCCCAGTCCTCCCTGAGTGGGATGGATACCTGGAAAGGCGTCGAGAGGTAGTCACTTGGGATACAGTAGTCTGTCCTCAAAGGAAGTTGCGGGAGTTTCATTAGGATTCCCGAGTAGCCGACCGTGGAGGTTTTCCACAGGTTGGATTCCCTCATTCTAAGGGCGGAGAGTGTTGCAACCTTTTTCCCCATAAGTTCTACAGGTAGAAGGTAACTTCCCAGAGAATGCTATAGCGACGTCATCCGCATACGCCACCATGTGGCAACAGCCACCCTCTATCTCCCGCAGCAGTACATTCACTGCTACGTTCCATAGGAGGGGCGAAAGGACTCCGCCCTGCGGGGTGCCTCTGTTGACAAACCTGGTGTACGTTGACGTCCCCAGTGATGCCTCAACGGTCCTGCATTGCAGCATCTGATCGATGAGACTCACCGTCCGGGAGTCAACTCCCAGGTCAGTCAGTGCTCCCGTGATGGCGGACGGGATGATGTTATTGAAGGCCCCTTCTATGTCAAGAAAGGCTACCAGGTTATATTCCTTGCAGCTGAGGGACGATTCGATGATCGATGTGATCGCATGTAGGGCCGTTTCAGTGGATCTTCCCCTCCGATAGGCATGCTGAGAGTCAGAGATTTGACTCGGCGGTATGGTCGCCCTGAGATGCAGACTTAAGAGCCGTTCCATCGCCTTCAGGAGGAAGGATCTTTTTACTCTTTATTCTTAATAAAACTTATGAATTCCCTACCTAACCGCACCGCTAAGCACCCTTCTTCTCACGACGGTGAGACTCGCTTACCCTTATATCTCCTTCGTCGCGGCGTGGTTCCTGCCGTTAGATTTTAACGTGCGTAGGCATCGACTCGGATTTTGGGCAATCACTCGCGGACACAACTGTTGTAACGATTAACGAAGAAAATCTTCGGGCAATGAAGCTGGTGGTCGTCAACTGGAACGGAGTACGCACTTGCTTCTACGGCAAGTTTCTGGTCGGATATGGGTGTGGGCTCGGAGGGGTAACCGTTCAGTTTAGTTGCTTCGCTCCTAGTTGTATTATTTTATTAATTTCGCGTACTGGTTTTAGGGAGAGGGAAGAAGGGAAAGAATGGGAAAGGAGTACGGTACACTGGAAATTATAGTAGAGAAAATATAGTTTAGAAGAGGGAAGTATAGGGGCCTACCAACGTTTCGGACATCTCTGTTCTGCTGGCACTAAAGTATTCCACGCCCACCCTACCATGATCCTGAAAATCCAATAGAAATAGTATCAGGATCCCTGGAGTGTCCGGTATCGGCCAGTCTATTTCAGTCCCGAGAGGCATGGTCCCCAAATAATGGCTTGTCTAACACATATTTGACATAATTAACATTTTATTTAAGACTAAATTCATTTATCTTAAAACTCATACAAACGCTAGGGGACAATTTAAAGGTACATGGGAATGAAAAGCATAACGAGGGACATTTACCAATTTTTTTTTTTTTTTTTTTTATACCCGTACTGAAGAGTAAAAAGGGTATATTGTATTTGTGCTAATTGCTGTCTGTCCGTCTGTCCGTCTTGTTTGTCGCCCATTGCTCGGAGGCTATAAGAGCTAGAGGGACCAAATCTTTTTTTCCAAACTGATGTGATATCTCACTCCTAGAAAAGTGTTTCAAAATTTCGCCTCGCCCCTTTGCGCCCCACAAAGGGCGCACATCTGTGGCGTCCACAATTTTATAGATAGCAGAAAAGGAAAAATGCAGAATCATAGAGATAGCTTATATCTATCAGGGGCCCAAATCTGATCCGGATCGGATCATTAATATAGCCACAATAGAGGCAAATGTACAAAAAAACTTCGCTCCCTCTCTTTCGCACTCACACAAAATCGAGACGATTTGGTTTTTCGTAAAAATGAACGCCTGGATCTCAGAGACTATAAGAGCTAGAGCAACCAAACTTTTGGCCAAGACTCCTGTGATACCAAACCTGAACAAGTGTATTTCAAAATTTCGCCCCGCCCCCTTCCGCCCCCACAAAAGACGAAAATCCACAATATTGAAGATAGCAAAAACTAAAAATGCAGTATTGTAGAGAATGACCATATCTACCAGATTCCCGAATTTGGTCCAGATCGGATCATTATTATAGCCACAATGATGAAATGAATTTTCAGCAGCAATCCCCCACCTCCGCTGAGGGATGCGGCGTAAGTCAATTATTGGGGTTGATTGTTGCTGAGCTTCTCTCACACGCACACCTCACGCTCAAACATGCTGCCTCGTGCAGTGTACGTGTGTTGTTGTGAGAACTGATGTAGATGATGTAGATGTAGATGTCGATGACAGATGTAGCAAAAATGTAAAATGTAAAACTGATAAAACATTTTAAAATTCCACATAAATCACATGTGTACTGACTGAGTACGGGTATAAAAGTAGAGTCGCGTTCGAAGCGACTCCGTACGTTCTTTCTCGTTTTTTATTAAAGAGAAGGCTAATGATAAATTCTTAACCTACTGCTAAATTTAAAGAGCGCTAGCTGCAAGGCTTTCGACTCGCTTTTCATGACATATGTGAGCTATATTTTGTTGGTTAGTCCCAAGTTTTTTATAAGATTTGTTATTATTAGAATATTGGCTGAGGTCGGGGTTTGGAGTATTTCCACTGGAGGGAGGGCCAAGATGGCTCTCCATCGGTTAGTTGGTGGGGCAGTCCATGATGATGTGGTTGACTGTAAGAGGGTAAAAATTACAAAGGTTGCAAGCCGGTGGAGGCTGACCTAGAAGCAGGTGGCTGTGTGTAAGACTCGTGTGGCCGATTCGGAGTCGGCTAAAGGTTTGTGTATCCCTTCCGCTAATGTCTGGCGGGTATGATGGGGCTTTTCCAGTTTTGTTGAATATCTTATAGTGGTGGGAGACTTGATGACAGTTGATTAGAAGCTTATTTTTGATGAAGTTTGAGATCAAACGAAATAAGTCTGTTTTTCAGCCGATTTGTTTATTGGAGAATCTGCTCTAGCAGCTATCTTTGCAATTTTGTCCGCTTCTTCATTTCCATGTATGCCTGCATGTCCGGGTATCCACATGACTTTTATATTTTTGTGTTGAATAAGGAGGTCACGGATTTGGGAGATAATGTTTTGGGAATTGTTGGGGTTTCTTAAAGCAGATATGGTGGATCTGCTGTCCGTGCAGATAATGTATTGGTGATGTTGGGTCGAAGCATATTTTGCCGCCAGATATATGGCGTAGGCTTCTGCTGTGAAGATTGAGCAGTATTGGTCGATTCGACCGGAGTCCAGAATTATGGTATCATTTTTGATTACTGCGAATGAAGTATTTGCGGTAGTTTTTGAACCATCGGTGTAGAGAAATGTAGAGTTTTTGTGGGGCTCACTGTTCCTTATTGAGTTAAATAGATTGCGATAGAGCTCGGGAGAAGTATTTGCTTTGGTGAAGATTTCAAAATCGGAGATGAATGACGAGGGTTCTATGAGCCAGGGCGGAACCTTGTTGGTTTGGATGAGCATTGGTGGAAAGTCGATCGGCACATCAGATGACATTTTGATGCTATGGAATATAGCATAAAGTTTCTTTGGAACAGTTTTTCGTTTAGCTGCCGCCTTGATGATATGGTTGGTTTTTTTTTGTTGTTGTGTATTAAAAGTCTTGGGATGAGCCTGAGCGTAGATTGAAGAACCCTGTTTTCCAGTGACGGTAGTCCTGCTTCTGTTAAAATGATTTTCGCAGGGGATGTTGGGAAAGCTCGAATGCTTCTTTTGCTGCTGTGTGGTACGGTGAAGCAATAAATTTTAAGTTGGTTTTGGATGCATGTCCATAAATAGGTAAACCGTAATCTATTTTGAAAGCATAAGGGCCTGCGTTACGTTGATCATTGTGTTTCTGTGTGATACTGTGCGTTGTGAGGTGAGATATTTGATAATATTAAGTCTTGCAACTAGGCTCGTTTTGAGATATTTACAGTGTTCCTTAAAAGTAAGTCTCCTATCAAAAAAAAAAGACCTAAGATTTTAAGATTATTACAATAAGGTATAGAAGCATTTGAGAGTTTTATATCTAATGGATAACAGTTCCGTTTTTTACAAATATGTAACAACTTACATTTTTCTAAGGCTAGGTTAGCACCTGAGGTAAGACCATGTTTCTATTACCTTTAATATTTTTTTTTGAATAAAGAGTTTACAATAATAGTGCATTTGTGTTTTGTGAAAATTAAAACATCATCCGCGTATAGAATATGTTCCATGTGATTATATCTAATATCTAAAAATAAGTCGGGTTTTCTTATTGCCGTAATAACTCCAGAACGCACGAACCGATTTGCACGGTTTTGCATTCGTTGGAAAGGTCTCAGGCTCCGTTAGGTTTATAGCAAAGAAAATTCACGAAAAATTTCAAAAGAAAAGCGGAAAATGCATTTGTATTATCTACTATATACTACATACAGCGCCAAACCCATATTTTAAGTAGGCGCCGGTGCGTGATACATTGTTTGACAGCTACTCATTGTTCTCGGCTCAGTTAATTTCATGTGACAAACCGGGATTGTGTACACTGTGAAAACGAAACCAACTTATTTCAATTGGAAACCATCAAATCAATCACGTGTATTGTGAACAGCAGGCATTTGTCTTTAAGGTGGTAAGTTGAACTGTGTAAATTATGTAAATCGTGCATTTGAGGTTAAAGTGGACAGAGTCCACAGTCCAAAATGCCTATAGGACGACGTGCGAACATCGGCCGCCGCACAAGACATGCGAGCCAGCAACAAGTGTATTTACAGCACTTAAGCGAAGAAAGACCAAATATAAGAAGAGGAAATTCCCGATTGGGACAACGCGTGAGGACACGAAGATCATTGGCATCATACAATCGCTTGGCATTCGAATATGATCCCACTGCGAACTACAGTGATGATGAAAATTTAGATATTGGACCAATGACGACTATATGCCGATATTGCAATGCGTTAAAGTTCAAAGAGAAACGGCTGGATTGTGCTGCGCAAGTGGAAAAGTCAAACTGGATCCATTACTTACACCACCACAGCCCCTGAAACCATTGTTCGATGGAAGTGATCCCGATTCCAGCCATTTTCTTCAACACATCCTTGAATACAATAACTGCTTTCGCATGACTTCCTTTGGAGCTAATATCATTCGAGAAGGCGGCTTCATGCCGACTTGCAAGGTAAAAAGATACAGCACACATAACCAATCACTCACACCAACACAATGAATTGCAACACGTAACAATTACATATACACCACACACTACACCATCACACCGGTTGTACATTTAGCAGTGCATTTGGAAAATGGCCAAAGAGTTTACTTCACTGAGGGTAATGCGGCACAACGAGCTGAGAGACCACCATCGACAACATTGACTAGCTTCTTTTGCAATGTGTGAAGCAGATCCATTCGCAGCGACGCTGATGTACGTTGAAATGCCCAAGTATTACACTTGGAATCAATCAACAATGAAATTCAAACGTCGCAAAACAAGGAACCCCAGTTCCAAATTGGCCACAGGTGTTTTCCACTGATGCACTAGGTCGCATGTATACTGTTCATCCTAGAAATGATGAATGTTTTTATTTGCGACTGCTGTTGGTAAATGTACGTGGACCAAAAAATCATTTGCGCATTTGAAAACTGTGAATGGCCACCCAAGCCAAACATATATTGGGTTTGCTGGAGAACGATTCTCATTGGGATTTAACACTTTCGGATTCAGTTGTTTCATCAAATGCGTACCAAATACGAACGCTGTTCGCAATTATCATCACCACATGTTTTCCTTCACAATCAATTCAGTTATGGAACAAATACAAAGTCGACATATGTGAAGATATCTTGCATCGCTTGCGCATTCAAACGAATAATCCTGAAATACAAATAACCGATGAAATCTACAATAAAGGATTGATTCTGATTGAGGATCAATGCTTGACTATTGATTGGCTACTGAGAGCTGCAATACAATGTTGATACATTGCAGGAAATTTCGTTCGAAATAATGTGCCGTTGCTGAATGAACAGCAAAAGCAAGTATACGAAACATTAATGCAAGCGGTGGACAATAATACTGGTGGTCTATTCTTCCTGGACGCACCTGGAGGAACAGGGAAAACATTTGTCATTTCATTGATTTTGGCCAATATTCGATCAAGATGTGACATAGCTTTGGCGTTAGCATCATCTGGAATTGCGGCGACTCTTCTAGATGGCGGTCGTACTGCACATTCTGCGCTTAAGTTGCCACTCAATTTAAACACAATTGATACTCCAACATGCAATATTTCCCGATCCAGTGCAATGGGAAAATTGTTGATGCAATGCAAGCTCATTGTTTGGGATGAGTGCACAATGGCACATAAGAAATCACTTGAAGCACTTAACTTCACACTGAAGGATCTTCAGCGAAATAACAACATCTTTGGCGGCTTGATGATATTATTGGCAGGCGATTTCAGGCAGACGTTGCCAGTAATTCCCCGTGGAACGCCTGCAGATGAATTGAATGCTTGCCTGAAGGCATCACCTTTATGGAATAACGTAAAAACATTATCGCTAACCACTAATATGAGAGTTCAACTTCAAAATGATCAAAGTGCTGCACACTTTTCCAAACAATTGTTAGCTGTTGGAAATGGAAAAGTCCCAGTTGATGCGACATCTGGATTTATTACTCTTACCAACGACTTTTGCCGATTTGTAGACTCTCAGTTAGCTCTTATTGAAAATGTTTTTCCCAAACATTAGTGAGAATTATCAGAATTATGCTTGGTTAAGTCAACGAGCAATTCTTGCCGCAAAGAATAATGATGTACACGCACAGAATTTCACAATTCAATCAAAAATTGCTGGCGATTTGGTGACATACAAATCTGTTGATTCCATAACAAATCCCGATGATGTAGTAAATTATCCAACGGAGTTTTTGAACTCTCTGGAGCTACCAGGATTTCCACCACATAACTTGCAACTCAAAGTTGGTACAGTTATTATGACATTGCGTAATTTGAATCCACCGCGACTTTGCAACGGTACTCGACTTTCGGTAAAAAAGACTAATGCCGAATTTGATTGAGGGAACCATTATTAACGGAAAGTACGCAGGTGAAAATGTATGTATTCCTCGAATACCAATGATTCCGACTAATCTTCCGTTTGACTTCAAACGATTGCAATTTCAGTTCGCCTTGCGTTCGCAATGACAATTAACAAGTCGCAAGGCAAATCGCTTAGTGTTTGCGGGATAAATTTAGAAAATCATTGTTTTTCACATGGGCAGTTATACGTTGCGTGTTCACGAGTTGGGAAACCATCCGCTTTGTTTGTGTTAACGTCAGACCAAACAAAACAAAAAATTTGGTTTACCAAAGAGCACTTCAATGAAACGGATATTTTGCGAACACGTATAACGCTTCGATTCAGTATTTACTTTGGATTCACTTTCATTTACTTAAAGAAGTAATCGAAATGAATTCATTACTGTTGTGAAATGAAATACAATTTTTCCTTTTCAAATATAAAACAAACAAAAATTGTTCTTCATATTTTAATCACCAAACAAAATGTTACATAAAACGAAGCCATCTGGTGGCGAAACGCAGTTCGCTGGGTTTGCTAGTTTACTTATAATTATGCTTATTTCATTAAAGGCTAGTGTGAAAAGGGGGTAACAGACAAGGGGGAACCCTGAGGTATGCCGTTATGTAAAGGGTATACATTGGAATATGCATTTTTATGCGTACTGAGAATTTTGGTTGGTAAGAAATGATTTTATAATATTGTATATTTTTTCTCCTACTTTTATTTGGGCTAGTTGTTTAAGAACAATATGAACTCCTATGCGATCAAACGCCTTTTTCAAAATCTAAGCTGAGAGCTGAGACATGATTTCGGGTTGCAATTGCGATGGTTGCAAAATGGTAAAAATCAGTAGAGCATCTAATGTACTATGGTTTTTTTTGAAGCCAAATTGTTGCTCGCTTAGGGAACAAAAAATTTGGTTTACCAAAGAGCACTTCAATGAAACGGATATTTTGCGAACACGTATAACGCTTCGATTCAGTATTTACTTTGGATTCACTTTCATTTACTTAAAGAAGTAATCGAAATGAATTCATTACTGTTGTGAAATGAAATACAATTTTTCCTTTTCAAATATAAAACAAACAAAAATTGTTCTTCATATTTTAATCACCAAACGAAATGTTACATAAAACGAAGCCATCTGGTGGCGAAACGCAGTTCGCCGGGTTTGCTAGTTTACTTATAATTATGCTTATTTCATTAAAGGCTAGTGTGAAAAGGGTAACAGACAAGGGGGAACCCTGAGGTATGCCGTTATGTAAAGGGTATACATTGGAATATGCATTTTTTATGCGTACTGAGAATTTTTGGTTGGTAAGAAATGATTTTATAATATTGTATATTTTTTCTCCTACTTTTATTTGGGCTAGTTGTTTAAGAACAATATGAACTCCTATGCGATCAAACGCCTTTTCAAAATCTAAGCTGAGAGCTGAGACATGATTTCGGGTTGCGATTGCGATGGTTGCAAAATGGTAAAAAATCAGTAGAGCATCTAATGTACTATGGTTTTTTTTGAAGCCAAATTGTTGCTCGTTTAGGGAACGTTTTCTTGATATGTACCACATTATTCGTTTGAAGATAATCCTGTCGAAAAGTTTTCCAAGACAGGGGAGGAGAGAAATGGGTCGGTAGCTTGTGAGCTCTGTGGGAGATTTTTTTGGTTTAAGAATTGGTATGATAGCTGCGCATTTCCAGCATTGTGGAAAGCATCCTTGGTCAAATACATTGTTAAATAGTTGAATAACTGAAAGTTTAATGGCTGTTGGGATATTCTTAATCATGGGGTATGAGATTTTTTGTCAATACCAGGGGACTTTCCCTTAACGCCTGCGAGTGCAGAGTCATACTCTAGAGTACAAATTTTTGATTCAATCATTTTGGCCAACTTGGAAGGGAGAGGGTTAGTTAAGCTGAATGTCAGGGTGTTGTGTTTCTCAGCTGAAAACCGACGGTTAAAGTTGTTGTCATGGGAGTAGGAGCTCCAAAATTATGCTAAAGCATTGGCAAGTTCTTGAGAGTCGTAGATTGGGCCGTTAGGGGTGCTAAGAAACTTAATTTGGTGTGTTGTTGAGGAACCCGTTAGCCTTTTAATGGCAGTCCAGATTTGTTTGGGAGTAGATAAAGGTGATATATTTTCTGTAATCTTTGTTAAGCCGACATGTTTACTTTCTCTACACTTAAAGCGGAATTTTGCTTGGCTGTTTTTTATACGCTATTAGATTTTCATTGGTTTGCAAGCGTTTATATGTATACCAGGCTTTTTGTTTAAGCTCTCTCAGTAGAGCGAGTTCTTTGTTCCACCAGGCAGTTGTTGTCTTAGAGCGTAAAGGCTTAGATTGAGGGATATGAAAGTGAGCTGATGTACGTATTATTTTATGTATGTAAGCCACATCTCTGTTTATATTGTTTGAGGTAGTGTGATTCTTTGCTTGTGCGGCTAAGAATGAATGGAATTCTGGCCAGTTTGCTCTGTCTGTGAGAAATTTACTAATAAATGGATACCTTATAGATTTACGGCGGACTATAGTTGTGATTATTGGAAAATGGTCACTTCCGCATAGGTTGTCCAGAGTGTATGAAGACAAAAGGGGAAGTAAATCTGGAGAGCATATTGATAAGTCCACATGTGTAAAGGTTTTGTGCGTGGAGAAGTGGGTTGGTTGGCCGTCGTTTAAGCAGCATAAGTTATTGATTGTTAGGACTTTTTTCTAATATTTTTCCTCTACTGTTAGATTTCGGGGATCCCCAAATAGGGCTCCAGGCGTTGAAGTCACCCATTACGACTAGAGGTGGTGAAATATTGTTAAATATTAAGGAGAGTTGGTGAGAGTTAAATGGCTGGTTGGGAGGTATATAGACATTACAAAATTTTTATTTTAAAGCCAGAGTTGATTTCGATTACTTGGGATAAAATATTTGAAGCTATTGGTAGTATGGTATGGCAAAATTTTTTTTAACCAAGAATGCAATTCCCTGTTTGCCGCTTGAAATTTGTGGAAGGTTATGGAAGTAGTGTGTGTATGAGTTGGAGATATTGATTGTTGGATTGTGTTGAGTATGCGTTTCTTGCAAAAGGACTAGATCTGGTTTATGCTCTTTTAGTAGCACCTGTCAGTCAATTAAATTATTTTGAATGCCGTTTATATTCCATTGAAGTATTTTGAAATCCATTAATAAGATAATAGATGTATGTATATATATATATATACATTGTTTACCTCTTTATTATACCCGTACTCGAAGAGTAAAAGGGTATATTGTATTTGTGGTAAAAGTGGATGTGTGTAACACACAGAAGGAGGCGTTTCCGACCCTATAAAGTATATATATTCTTGATCAGCATCAATAGCTGAGTCGATATAGCCATGTCTGTCCGTCCGTCTTGTTTTTCACTCATTGCTCGAAGGCTATTAGAGCTAGACCAATCAAATTTTTTTTCAGACTGATGTGATATCCCACTCCTAGAAAAGTGTTTCAAAATTTCGCCCCGCCTACTTCCGCACCCACAAAGGGCGCACATCTGTGGCGTCCACAATTTTGAAGATAGCAGAAAACGAAAAATGCAGAATCATAGAGACAGCCCATATCTATCAGGGGCCCAAATCTGAATCGGATCGGATCATTAATATAGCCACAATAGAGGAAAAATACGAAAAACTTCGCTCCCTCTCTTTCGCACTCACACAAAATCGAGTCGATTTGGTTTTTTGTATTTTGTGTAGCCTGGATCTCAGAGACTATAAGAGCTAGAGCAACCAAACTTTTGGCCAAGACTCCTGTGATACCAAACCTGAACAAGTGTATTTCAAAATTTCGACCCGCCCCCTTCCGCCACCCCAAAAGACGAAAATTTTGAAGATAGAAAAAAACCAAAAATGCAGTATCGTAGGAAATGATCATATCTACCAGATTCTTGAATTTCGTTCAGATCGGATTATTATTGTAGCCACAATGATCAAATGAATTTTCAGCAGCGAGCTGCCCCACCTCCTGCTACAACCATAACAAAATATACATTTATTTTGAGGGTTGCTGCTGCTGATTTCTCTCACACTCACACTCGCACGCTCCGTCTCGTGCAGTGTACGTGTGTTGTTGTGAGAACTGATGTAGATGATGTAGATGTAGATGTCGATGACAGATGTAGCAAAAATGTAATATGTAAAAACTGATAAAACATTTTTAAAATTCCACATAAATCACTGAGTACGGGTATAAAAGTAGAGTCGCGTTCGAAGCGACTCCGTACGTTCTTTCTCGTTTTTATTTGCAGGTGAGGTTCGATATCAAGACTCGGGGCGCGAGGGGCTGGGTGGCTCGGTGGCCGAAGCCACTGCGAGGCCCAGGTCCCACTCACCCCGAGTCAAGAGATTAGATAAAATATTTTTAAGAAAGATAATCGTCGTCTTCACTGATATACATATCAGAAGAAGAGAGATCACTGTTGAAAGGGGGTTGAGTGGAGTTTAATAAGTGAGCTGTGTTATTGTTTGGTATGTTTGTTAATTCTGAGTGAGAGTTTTGGATTGTGCTATGAGCAGTTAATGGTGTGTTGGTGTATTTTGTTATTTCAATTTTGTTCTTTTTCGCTGGATTAGCGTTGGAAGAGGTTGAGCATGAGGGGGTATCGTCAGCAGATGCCGATGTGATAATCTTTACTGTGCTTATTGTCTTGTTCTTTTGCAGCTTATTAGTTTCGATTGTGTTGTCTTTCGTATGTTGTTGTTGTTTTTCTGGGAGATAAGCGTTGGTTGTTTTGGTGATTGTTTTGTGTGTATTTTCGCCGTTAGATGTGTTGGCGACAGCGTGTGCATACGATTGAGTTGAACATTGGTTTGTTGGTCCATCTATTGATATGTACTTTTGTATGGCTTCTTTGAACGGGCATTTGGTTTGGCTTTGGATCTTAAGAATTTTCTTTTGTTGGATATATTTCGGTCATTTACCTCAGAGAAAGAAGTATATGTCCATTGATATTATTTAAAAAAAAAATATTAAGAACACAGAGAATGTTTTGAATTTTTATTTTATTTAACTAGTACAAATACATATTAACAAAAAATTAACAATTTTATTTTCATAAACTTTAAGGATTGCTAAATATTAAGTGAAAAAGTTTAAATTCATATGAAATAAGTATATGTCCATAATAAGTGAAAAGTCAAAAGAGTAATGAAATAATTTTTCTAGATTTTTTTTTTTTAATTTTCCTTTCCTTTTTTAGTGAAAATTTGAATTATCCGGGTTGGCATGGAGGTTGCCAAATTTTGTAGAATTTTAGGGTAACTTTGATGCCATTCCTGGAGCAATGCTCTTTTCAGGTCATTACCGTATCAAACTGGATTCCATCCTTGTAAACTTTGTTGGATAAATTCCCCAAAGATCTACTATTCGGCTTAGGTCCGGGCTGATTGCTGGCCACTGCAAAAAAGGGTATCTTCCTATCATCCAAAAGTCGTTTGTTTTACGTGCCGTATGGATTGGCGCGTTGTCTTAATGGAAGATCAACTCATCCCCGTAAAGGTTTCCAGCAAATTCAATCTTTACTGTTTCTAACAACTCTAAATAGATTTCTCCATTGGTTCTGGTTCGTATAAAACAGAGTGAAGACTTTCCAGTATTCCCAAATCCAGCCTAAACCATTAATGATCCTCCACCGTGGTTTTGCCTATGGCAGTGCTATCTTGGTTGTCTTTTATCGCGCCAATACTTTTGGCAGGAGTCAGGGCTGTCAAGTTACATTTACTAACGTCCGAAAATATAACTTTAGTGAAATCCTGTGACCAAAATTCGTATTTTTCAGCAAGTCCTAGTCGGGCGGTTATGTGGCGCTCAATATCCTTGGTACAGAGTCGTGGTACAGAGTCTAACCGTTTCGTTTTCCTTTAAAATTTTGATTTATACGTATTTTGGATGTATCAAGCTTCAGTTAACCTTTGATCTCCATGCAAGACTTGTTGTTTTGAACGACTAGACGCCGAATTTGCCTGTGGGTCTGCCGCTCCTCTTTATTCTCGCATACATTTCAGGTGTGTCCATGCCGATTTAGTCTGGTGGCAATATAAGAAACATTCTTGCCAGATTCGGCCAGCCTTTTGACCAGACCACGATCTTCCTCCGACAAATTCCTTCCACGTGGCATTCTACAGTAAAATTAAAATTTGAACACACATTATTCATTCCAAACGGGTAAAGACAATGTTACTTACTTTTTTTCTGAATAAAGAAATTTTTTGGATCACACTTCTTACCTTGACCACACGCGAAAGCACAATAATCTCAGCTTGGACATATACTTATTTCCTTCGAAAACCACGAGTTGCTACACATTTTTTTTTAAACGGTACAAATAATGAATCGCAAAAAAGGAATACTGGACTGCGAGATCTTCATAAAAGATAAAAAGAACAAACTGGCATGCCTACAAAAATTTACCGTTACCTTCATAGAAAATATAAGCAAATAAAAAGTGGACATATACTTCTTTCTCTGAGGTATTGTAGGAGGCGGTATGTTCCTCGGAACAATTGGCACATTGGGTACGGGTACATTGATTTTCGTGTGCTGGAAGATTACATGAGCCACAGATGGACTCTCTAGTGCAGCGGTTAGTTGTGTGCCCAAATAACTGGCATTTTTGCAACGCATCGGGTTTGGAGAGTACGGTCTGACTTTGATCTTGTACCATGAGACTTCCATGGAGTCGGGTAGATGAAACAGGTTGAAGGTAAGGAGCATTACTCCGGAGGGTTTGGTATTTCCGTCAATGGTTTTGTTAAATTTGAAGACTGCTGTGACACCTTGTGATGCCAGTTCTTTAACAATTTCTTCCTCGGGAATGTTGATTAGACAGGGGCATAAATAGTTCCTTTGGTGGAATTCAGCGTGTCGTGGAGGGTAGCTTTGATTTTGCATAAGCCTACCAGTTCCGTTGCAGTTAGAAATTTGCTGGCGGAGATTGCGTCCCTAGTTAGCAACAGAAGATTGCCATCTCTGAGTTCGCTTATGGAGACTATGTCATTGCTAATTAGTTTAAGAGCTCGGTGTGTTGCAAAGCAGGAGTATTCTTTCAGTGGTTTGTTTTTTTATCTTCACTCGCGATAGTAATGAATTTGGGATTAGGCAGCTGGATCACTGGTAAACCAGGAAAGGAAACAATTGATTTGTGCAATGTTTTCTGTCTTTTGATTTCGGGGGGATCGGCCAGCATGGCGAACCGATTGACCCCCAGTTTAGCTTACCCGCTGGGCATATTAAGCGATTTATTGGACACGTGCAAGAGCTTGTTTTTTGTTATTTCCACACAAAAGAAAAACAAAAGGTGCGCGAAAAGCAAAAGAGATAACAAGGTGTTCGTTTCACAAGATATGAAATGCGGAGAGACCGTCTGCACTGTTCAAGTAAGTGATAGCCTAAGACTGTGACTTATGATATTTATATAAATAAAGTAATATAAATAGATATAGATAAATATTGAAGAAGAATAATATATAGAGCGATATTTAGATGGTATTTTTCCCTAAATAGAAATATAATCTAATAACGCCATATACGTAAAGTTCGATTTATAGAGTTTGCTTGCTTTTCATGTGGGATATGAAATGGCTGGATTCTGGGGGGCAAATCAGCTGTGGCTGAGACAAACGTGGGAGGTCAACGACCGACAAAACAGCGTCAGCAAAAGGGAAGCTTTTGCCACGATCGCGCGGTTGGCACAGGCAAAAGAACAAGAAAAAAGCACACTTTTAGTTTTTTTATACCCGTACTCGAAGAGTAATAGGGTATATTGTATTTGTGGTAAAAGTGGATGTGTGTAAACACACAGAAGGAGGCGTTTCCGACCCCATAAAAGTATATATATTCTTGATCAGCATCAATAGCCGAGTCGATATAGCCATGTCTGTCCGTCCGTCTGTCCGTCTGTCCGTCCGTCTTGTTTTTCACTCATTGCTCGAAGGCTATTAGAGCTAGACCAATCAAATTTTTTCCAGACTGATGTGATATCTCACTCCTAGAAAAGTGTTTCAAAATTTCGCCCCGCCCACTTCCGCCCCCACAAAGGGCGCACATCTGTGGCGTCCACAATTTTGAAGATAGCAGAAAAACGAAAAATGCAGAATCATAGAGACAGCCCATATCTATCAGGGGCCCAAATCTGAATCGGATCGGATCATTAATATAGCCACAATAGACAAAAACATACGCAAAAAACTTCGCTCCATCCCTTTCGCACTCACACAAAATCGAGACGATTTGGTTTTTGTATTTTGTGTCGCCTGGATCTCTGAGACTATAAGAGCTAGAGCAACCAAACTTTTGGCCAATACTCCTGTGATACCAAACCTGAACAAGTGTATTTCAAAATTTCGCCACGCCCCTTCCGCCCCCAAAAGACGAAAATCCACAATTCTGAAGATAGAAAAAAAAAAAAATGCAGTATCAAAGGAAATGATCATATCTACCAGATTCCCGAATTTGGTTCAGATCGGATCATTATTGTAGCCACAATGATCAAATGAATTTTCAGCAGCGGGAATACCCCGCGGTTGTGTTTCCCCTCGCCTGTTTGCTGCGTAAGTCATTTATTGGGGGTTGATTGTGGCTGCAGATTCTCCACACACACACTCACGCTCAAACATGCTGCCTCGTGCAGTGTACATGTGTTGTTGTGAGAACTGATGTAGATGTCGATGACAGATGTAGCAAAAAAAATGTAAAATGTAAAAAATGATAAAACATTTTAAAATTCCACATAAATCACATGTGTACTGACTGAGTACGGGTATAAAAGTAGAGTCGCGTTCGAAGCGACTCCGTACGTTCTTTTTCGTCGTTTTTTGTTGTTGCTCCCGCGACGAAAGATCTTTCGTAGCTGGGGGTCTCGGTGTGTGGGGGAATGGATACGCTTAAACCACCAAAAACAAAAACACTACACACGGCGGGGGCTGCATGGCAAAAGCTCACTGCTGTGTCACTGCCTCTCGGACGCTTTTAGGCTCGAACCTTTGTTTTCAACACCACTTTTTTTTAATGACACATATCAACATAATTCCACTATATGAACCCAACTAAGGCCTTTTTGGTTTAATGGAGTGTATGCTCCGTAGATACCGTACAATACAATAGTATACACTAACTATTTAATTCGGTGGGCACCGATAGGGGCAGCTTTCGCCTTCATTTACACTGTAAACTTTCACATACAAAACAAAAACACGCTCATAACATTATTGTGCCCGCACAGTAAGCGGAGATATGGTACACATGATCCGGTTGCAGGGGTACTGTTGAATTATTATGGGAGCACTAAAGACGGAATCTCGAACACAAGTGTAACACCGGCCTGTCTCACTGAGGGTCGCCGAGAGGTTAGGTCCGCTCGTGGTCTACAGTGGCCTCACGGGATCCAAAATTTTCGTTGACTCCATTCACGAAGGCCTGTTTTTACCACTCCGGGATTACCTCGACCAGGTGTTTAAACGCACAACGGCTTAAACGTTAATTCGCCGCACTAAGCCCGATCAGATGCTGCCTTCGAAACGCAGCGGCCCAAGTTCACTGAACATAGCCCATCAGATCAGCTGCTTGTCGGTGGGGCTTAAAGCTCTGGTTACGTCATTGGCTTTCGCTGCTACGTGGCCAATTTGCTCGGGGTTTTAATTAATCCCAAACTAGGTGCCGATCCCTATTTTTGAATTCGAAAATAGGAATAAGTGGATTTGGCCGCACCGTTACGTAATTTTTAGCAATTATATTTACCCTGTTGGAACTGGCACCCGAAAACAGAAATGAGGCTTTGAATTTGGACGTATGATTCGTAGTTCTTTCTCCAGGTATTCTTTTGACGGTTGCACCAAATAGGCATGCCAGGTGGTGGTCTAGTTGTTAGATTTTTCCTTTTTCGGAGAACCACGACTGATTCGGTCGGAAGCCACGAGGAGAAAGAAAGACTGCCCTAGACTACCGACTCAAGAAGAGAATTTGAATTCTCCGGATCTACATTTGCCTATCCTTCTTCATTCACACTGGACGCTGGCTAAATAGTGGGGAGATTTCGTTGCGTTTTGGACCCTATTTTTCACCTTGCGCTTACCCCTAGATGGCACTACCCCTAAATGACATGTAACATGTAACACGAAAACAAGAAAACAACAACATACAGATATAATAGTTATGGGGAAGATAGTTAACCTATGACACGTAAATCTGTCAGTAGTATTAACTATTCGATGTTTGTTTATCTACTCTGCGGTTCTTGCTGTATTTTTGGACCATGGTTTGCCTTTATCAGTAGCAAACAAAATGTTGCCTATTTTCAGGCACGGTACTATTCGTCCGACAAGCGTCCACTACACTGTCTTGCACTTGAACTTTTGAGCGGTTATCCCATATTCCCCTATTTGACTATTGGCCTTTGGCTTTATAATTATTATAGATTCGTGGTTATAGTGGTTGCTTACTTACTAGTCCTTAACCTAATGAAAAAGAGATAATGATACTAATTCTAATAACAATAATAATGAAAAAAAATAATAAACATTGTAATCAAATAATAAGAATCATGTCAATAACAAGTGGCAGGGGGGATTCTATCGTGGGAAAACGAGGTGAGGAAAAATCCCTTCGTGGGAAAACGTGGTAGGGGAAACTCCCTTTGTGAAGAACTAAGTCCCCTAACTAAGAACTGGTCCCCTCGTGGGAAAATCGGGAAAAGAATCTGGGGGAGCGTCCGCTCACAATCCCTAAATTTGTATATAAAACACAACACAAATTAAATTGCAAAATTGGGTTTTGAAAAAAAATTTTCTCTAGAACTGTATATGCACCTAATACAAAATTGATATCTTGCTTTACACAGTTAACTTTTTAATCAACTTTGGCTGCTCATAAATCTATAAGACAAAACGAGAAAGAACGTGTGGTGTCGCCATTATTGCGACACTACCTTTATACTCGTACTCAGTCGGTATGATTATGTGGAATTTTTAAAGGTTTTCTCAGTTTTTAAATTTAACATTTTTTTGCTGCATCTGTTATCTACATCTACATCAGTTCTTACAACAACACAAGTATACTGCACGAGGCAGAGTGTGAGACCAGTGTGTGAGCGAGAGAGAGAATCAGTAGCGGCTATCAACCCTGAATGATTATTTTGTTGGGGTGGGGGGTATCGCTGCTGAAAATGAATTTTATCATTGCGGCTATAATAATGATCTGATCTTAACCAGATTCGGGAATCTGGTAGATATGATTATTCTCTACGATACTCCATTATTCGACTTTTTTCTATCTTTAAAATTCGGTACTTTTATCTATTGGGGTGGCGGAAAGGGGCTTGTCGAAATTTTTAAATACATTTGTACTGAAGTGATATCACAGAATCTTGCACAGAATGTTTGGATGCGCTAGCTCTTTTAGTCTCTGAGATCCAGGCGCTCCGAGCAAGCAATGGGCGACACACAAGACGGACGGCAGGAGGACGAACTAGGAGGCCTCGCAAATCCTTGCAAAGACTCTTCAACAGAACTAAGGCTATAAATGTTTAACAGAACTGTCTCGAATACCCAGTCAGTTTGCCAACCTAAAACAAGGAACTTAGGAAAGCGAAACACGCTATGGAATCCATCCGCACGCAGGGGGCACTGAGGATCTTGATTTCTGTCGCTTCGCCAGAAGCTCTTCGTCCCTATCCTTTGCTACCTACCCTAACCTAACTATGGCCTTATCGATCCTTTTATCGGTTAGACGGACATCGGAAGGATTTTTTTCTGGCTTCTAAGGCTGTCGTCTATATTTCTCTCGTTCTTACTGCATGCTTATCCCATAAAGCTTTTGGTTTATGGTTTTGGTACGGGTTGTCAATACTGGTTGTCATTACACGATAATACGGCATGACAACCCCAATCCTCGACATAATAGATATTCCATACGTTACAATGGATTGGAAACAGTTACACCGATTTGAATATTTATTGATTAATGGAAGAGCAGTATTCTGTACAAGAGATGAACATTGAACGAATCTAGAGGCTTAGCGATAGGCGATTGACTGTTGATGACGGCAATTCGGCAAAGGTGTGAATGGAAGACTATCTATCTATCACCTTAAGGATGACGGGAACGAAATATTGCGTGTATGAATGTTGTCTCTCTATAAATTACTGTAGCCAGCTATTTTGTTCTTTTCTACTATTACCAAGTATTTGACCTTTTACTATCTATATTTATTATTAAATTGGTTGTATGTATATAACATTCAGAAAAAAATGTTCATATATGTACATATGTACATAGTACATAGTTCTTCAATAAATCTCTAGTTTTGTAAAGAAGCTAAATAATTTGTACGCTACAGAGAAAAATATTTACATACATATGTATGTATGTATATGTAGGTGAACAAAATTAGTATTTATTTTATTTTATATGAACTAGTTACAGACATATTTATAAGCTACATATATATTGTTTATACACATTCATACATATAGATATGTATGCAAAAAAAAATTAACGATACACATGTTCATCTAGAAATACATACTATATTAACGTAGGCATATTTATATATATGTATATGTTCTATACTTATAGTGGTCTATAATCATATGTTACTATTGATTTTTTTATGTATAAATGTAGATCACTATAAAACCCTAATAACCCTTTATAACAATGATAATTGATTCGTGAAAATGAATTTAAAGTATATTTTATTGTTTTGGATGTTGACTATGTTAAGTTATGCCAACATAATTTGTTCGGAAAAGTATAATGCTTTCAATGAATCTGCAACTAAAAGCATAATTCATAAAAGAACCAGTAAATTTCTATTTGATACTATTTTTCGAATAAGTTCTGGGGTATCAAACGCTTTTGGACTTGACACAGAAGATGATGTTGAGTATACTGAAAGTTCAAGCCTTAAAAATTGCGACTGTGGTAAGTAGTCTTCAATAACTGTATGACAAATATCATAATGGGAACAACAAAATATTTGTATATTTTGTATAAACTTAAATAATTTTTAAGAATGTGTCTAAATTATATTGAATTTGCTAAGATTTAAGTTCCTGGTTTTATTTACTATTCGTGTTTTTTTTTTAACATTCATTTTTATTTTTTGTAGATTGTTAACTAGTATTGTGGTTGTATATAAATAACAAAAATGAAAACTTTAGATCTTGATCTTTTGATCTTTTTTAATTGTTGTTCGTGGTAGACCAGTGAAGTGAATGCGTTTTTTAACCATTTCAGAAAACTTTTGAAATTTAAAACTAACCGAAACTAATTCAGTGACAGCAAAATTTGACATTCGGTTGGAATTTAGTAGGAGGTTTTAAGCAAAGACCTACATAGGTTAAGTTGTGTTGGAGTTCTAGTGAGTCTGACAGCCGCCATTATCTAATATTGTTTATCGGTCGCTGGAAAGAGAGCCCAACTCACATTGGCGTGTTAAGACCCATTGTGCTACCTCTTGAACAGTGGCTTGGATGTTGTTCGACAAAAACCCTGGCATGGTTTCGGACAGGTCCGAAATTACTCTGCACAGCTCTTCGGCACAGCGGTCCACATGGCGATAATAATCGTGTAGTTCTACAGGTGATAGTTTGCTCCGAACGCCTGTTCGCATTGCTCTTAAATATTTCGTTCGTGAGGAGCCTGCACGAGACCAAAAAAATTTCTTGAATGACGTTCCCTCGGTGATTCAATTAGAAGTTTAAACTAAGAGTATTGCTTGCAGAATGTAAATAACAAACGATTTTCTTTCGAATTCCATTTTAACGTAATTTAGTATTTTAAGAATATTAAGATATAATATTTTCACATATATTTTAATAATAACCATGTAAACGTTTTAGATTGCGGCTTTTCAAATGAAGAAATAAGAATTGTTGGGGGAAAACCAACAGGTGTAAACCAATATCCGTGGATGGCTCGAATTATTTACGATGGAAAATTTCATTGCGGTGGATCGTTGTTAACTAAAGATTACGTTTTATCTGCAGCTCATTGCGTTAAAAAATTAAGAAGATCAAAAATAAGAATAATATTCGGAGATCACGATCAGGAAATTACTTCTGAGTCTCAGGCCATTCAACGTGCTGTAACATCTGTAATAAAACATAAGAGCTTTGATCCTGATACGTACAATAATGATATTGCACTATTAAGATTAAGGAAACCAATTGCATTTTCCAAAATTATAAAGCCAGTTTGTCTTCCTCGATACAATTACGATCCTGCAGGTATTTATTCTTTACTTATTTTATAAACTTTAATTATGATATTGAAAATTGAAAGGAATTCTCAGAATTTAATCTCATGAAGAGTGTATACTGGCACGGTATGAGGCCAGGAGGGATATTTTTCGAGTTCCTAAGAGTGCAATGCGGTGGGGAACAACTAATGAACAACTAAAGTAAATGCTAATCAATAAATGCTGGGTAAAACTGTGTGAAAGAAAAAGAGGACAAACGTAAAAGTCGTGCTAGTTCTCAGAGACTTTAAAAACTAAAGCAACCAAAATTTTCTTTCAGACTGATTACGGGTATAAAATTATTGTCGGGGTAACTGCGACTCATGAATGAGGACGGCAATATGATGAAGAAGTTTTCGAATGTCATCGAAACAACGCCTTTTCTCCAAGTGTCCGACGCAATGTAACGGTGTCCACAAAGATTGCGTTGTCAAGTCCAATCACCCTAAGCCAAGCAAGACTAAAATTAATCGATTGAGTGCAAAAAAAGACGTGAGGGAACGTTGTGAGTTGCAGTGAGAGCGTCTCTACTTTCATACCCGTAGCATATAAATATGTGAGCTTATGCTTTATAAGGAACTGTAGAATATCTAATCAACTTAAATTTTTTGATACATGTTGCATTTATATCTCCTCCGCTAGAAGGCGAATGCATACTGCACAGGGCAGAGTGTGGGCTAGGAAGAAAGAAAATGAATAGCGGCTGCAGCGCTGGAATGGCAGCAACTGGTAGGAACTGAAAATTTGGAACAAATTTTTGTTCGTCATGGTCGCGAAAGGGTGGGAAACTTTGCGATGAAGAAGTCATCGCCAACCACGTCTTAGAGTCACCCCCACCACCCCTACCGTTTTAAATCAACCCCCAACCGATTTTAAGCAAGTTAAAAACGATCTTATTTCTAATTTCCCTTATTTTTAGATAAGAAAAAATTCACTGCTTACCACGATCTCACTTCATTATTTTTTTGCAGGAGCTTGCATTTTCCTAATTTTGGATTTATTCTTTAATTTTAGGTCGTATTGGTACTGTTGTTGGTTGGGGACGAACTTCTGAAGGCGGAGAATTACCTTCGATTGTTAATCAAGTAAAAGTTCCGATTATGTCTGTTACAGAATGCAGAAATCAAAAATATAAAAGTACCCGAATTACCTCAACAATGTTGTGCGCCGGAAGACCAAGCATGGACTCTTGCCAAGGCGATAGTGGAGGACCTCTGCTGTTGTCTAATGGAGTTAAGTTTTTTATTGTCGGAATAGTTTCCTGGGGTGTCGGATGTGGCCGCGAGGGATATCCGGGTGTTTATACACGAGTCAGCAAATTTATTCCATGGATTAAATCTAACTTAGAAAATACTTGCTTGTGTTCTTAGTCGTAAGAGTGTTGTATAAAAATAAAAATATTTTTTAATTCTTAATAATGTAAGTGAAAGTCCGAAGATTAGTTTAAGTCCTGGTTGGACTGAACAGCTTTTTAGTGGATTCATGGCGCGTGGACACATTACATCAACATGATCCGGTTATTCTCAAGTGACCTACGTAATTAATACAAAGCGCCTGATGCTCCCACATAACGCAGCACATATTCCGTACCACACCGTCTATTTAATAACCCTCTCTCTCTCTTTTCGCAAACGAATCAAAATTTGGCCGTTATTTCCCGCTCACTTCTCCAGGGATGAGGGGGTTTGCGAGGAAGAGCGCGAGCCTGGTGAGGGGTCATGGGACACGGAAAATTGATTTCTGTATTCTGGCTATAATATTAATCCGATCTGAGCTACATTCCGCATTCTGGTAGATACATTTATTATTCATAATTGTGCGATTTTCAATTTACTTGGAAATGAGTATGATGAGAAAGCCCCGTAATTGGTATCGGTGCCTATGACTTCCACATGTTTTCATTCTATTGATGCATATATACTTTATGGAGTCGGAATCGTTTCCTTCTGAGCGTTACACACATCCACGTTCACCATTAAACTAATATATCCCCTGAACTCAGCTCTAATAAGCACCAAGTAGGTATGTATTTTGGAGACCGTCGATCTTATGACGTTTTTGAAAGATGTTGAGATTATGGCGACGTCAAATCGCCTTATCTTTACAATACTTCTGCAAATTTCCCAAAATTACTGATGTTCCTGTTCTGCGGAAAAATTAAACTTATCTTCCACAGTTAGTATAATAAATTGATAGCGATAACTTGATAATCCTTTCTTTTTAAGTAGTTTTACAGACATATTTTCCCTGCTTATCACAATCATATGATCATCAAATCATTTTAGCATTGTTATTACCACTGTTCATCACGAGTGGGACCTGTTCTTCAAAATATTAGGCTTTAGAGGCTTTAGAAACTCCTTCTACATTAACTACAACTGCAATAGTCATAATCAAGGAAATTAATTCTCATTCTCATGCCTCTATTTCGCTTCACAATTTAGCCAAATTCAGCTCAGAAAGATTGTTACATTTAAATATTTTCATATTCAAAACATATAAATAAAGATATATAAACTATTTTTTTGACAATTTTTTTATTTCTTATCAAAGATGGTTGTAAAAATTTTTAATTGTCCTTTCGTTGCCGTCGTTGTAGTTTACGTTCCAAGTCGCGCATTTTAGGCTTTTTATTATTACCGTGAACTGGAAAAGTGGAGGCATTTTCTGTATCGATACCTTCATTTGAATTAACAGCTTTTTTTTTAGAATCTAACTTAAAATCGTCATGGGAGTTACACAACTGTTTTCTAAAAATTGCGGCACATTGAGTAACGTGAGCTTTAGGGTGAGAAGGAGGTAACCACGAAACGGTTTGCGATGTAGAATTGAAAAAGTAAAATGATTTACAACCGGAATCATAAACCTTTTTCCATCCAGACTTTGTTGGATATTTGCGGAGAAGTCTTTTAAAACGTCGAAGATACTTTTGACTTGGCTGGGAGTGTGTGCTTGTCCATCTATTGACGCAATAAAGTGAACACTTATGCCAAACGTTGTATTTGTTAGGACAAAGTTTATATCCATGATGTGACTCAGTTACACAGATTCGTTCTTTAATACGGTGTAACCAAAATTTTTCGTCGGTTTTCTTGCGTTTGGTTTCGAAATTAGTGTCATCTCTGTATATGTAAGGGCTATTTGTATCCTCATCATCATAGTTCTCGGCAATAATTTCTTCTATAGCTTCGGATATCGGCGTTGTTTCTGTAAAATATTGTAAGTTCATTTTAGAATTAGTTTTAAGTTTAATTTCAATTGATGTTTATTTTATATTCGGTATTCGCTCGTCCAAAACGGAATGAACAGAGAGGACCCCTTATTTTTAATGTGTCAGATCCGCAATGTTCGGTTCTCTCTTACTCTCCACTTTCCGACCCCATATAGTATACATACATATATTTATATGTATGTATATTCTTAAAGTGAGAATGGTGAGAAATGGATGCGAAAGGGAGATGAAAACAGCTCTTTTTAGTTTACAATAATATATGCCGTCATCAACACAATAAATTTATGGTCAAAGTTATACCCGTACTCGAAGAGTAAGAGAGTGTATTGTATTTTAGGTAAAAGTGGATGTGTGTAACACACAGAAGGAAGCGTTTCCGACCCCATAAAGTATATATATTCTAGATCAGCATCAATAGCCGAGTCGATATAGCCATGTTTGTCTGTCCGTCCATCTTGTTTGTCGCCCATTGCTCGGAGACTATATGTAAGAGCTAGAGCAACCAAATTTTTTTCCAGACTGATATGATATCTCACTCCTACAAGTGGGTTTCAAAATTTCGCCCGCCTCCTTCCACCACCGAAAAAGGAGAAAATATGCGGCGTCCACAATTTTAAAGATAAAAGAAAACAGAAAATGCAGAAAACCATTTGGAGAACAATCGTTCCCTCTCGCTCTCTCTCACACACCAAGTCGTCTGCTTTGATTGTTGTTCGTATTTTGTGTCGCCTGGATCTCAGAGACTATAAGAGATAGAGCAACCAAACTTTCTGTCCAAACTCCTGTGATACCACTTCAATAAAAGTGTATTTCTAAATTAATTTTCAGCAGGGAGAAAATGAATAATGAACTGAACCAGATTCGGCAATCTGATAGATATGGACATGTGCGAAACTGCATTGGAATTTTGGAATTTCGTCTTTGGTTTTGGCGAAAGGGGGCTGGGCAAAATATTAAAATAAACTTATATTTTAGTGGTATCTCAGGAGTTTGGATAGAAAGTTTGATTGCTATAGCTTTTATAGTCTCTGAGTCTACGTGACAGAAAGACGTAAGGAACGATTCCTCTCAAAATAATTTTCTTAATTGTGGCTATATGAATGTTCCGATCCGATCCAGATTCGGTCCTCTGATAGATACGGGTTTGCTCCATAGTTCTGTATTATCCGTTTTCTGTTGTGTTCACAAACGCCACAGATTTAAGTCCTTTGTGGACAAAGATTTGGTTGCTATAGATCTTATAGTTTCTGAGTCCTAGACGGCTATTGATGCTGATCAAGAATATTTATACATTATGGGGCCAAAACGCTTCCTTCTCTGCGTTATACACATCCACCCTTTTTTGTTTCTTCGCGTATGTGTATAAAAAATCGAATTATTCGGATCTGACAGTAAAATTAAGGAGTCAGCTTTGACCGATTCTACAGTGGCTCGGAGCTTATTTCGTGCAGCTAAAAAATAAAAGTTTGAATCGCCATTGCTCCTATACTATAAAAGAAATTCCAAAAATTTAAACGCAGTTTTTCAAGTCAGAATTTTAACATACAGCTGTGTGCGAAATAATAGTAGTGCCCCTCAACATATTTTAAAAACCCACTTCCAGTCGTCCAAATGAAACAAATGATACCTTTTTGAATTGACTGGAATGTAGGCATTAGAAAACCGAAGAAATTTCGTTACATTTGCTTTCCACTTTCTTGTTTTTCTTGACTTTGGACGTATACCCATGAAATCTGATGATCAAAAACCTTTAGTTTTTGGTCTAACTCTGATTTCTCCTCTTCTGCAGCGAGCAATGATTTCTTTTACGCTCCAAAATCGAAAGTACCGCTATTTCCAAAAATTTGATTCATCGATCTTGTTAATCATAAAAACAGAACAATAATATAACAAAAACCAATTAAAGGGGGCATTTTTCATGCCACAGCTTGTTTCGTGCAGTAAAGTTTTTTACAAGAAAATTTTAAATTTTGAGTTGAAAATGCCAATTTTTTTTAATTTTGACATTTTTAATACTTGTAAATATATATTTAATTAGTTCTTATACTTAGTCAGACTTAAGTAAGAAGATAATTTATGGCAAATATCAGAGGTGGCGATTCGAAAACGGAAGATTTCCAATAAAAATGACCTGAAACCTGCCTTACTGGAAGAATGGTAAAAATTCTAGTAGAAAAAAACTAACAAATTGGTTTCTTCAATGGTAAATCATTTTAAAGGTGTTCGAAATCAGAAAAGAGGCTACAGAAAACAGTAACCCTAATATTAAGAATAATAAGTTAATTTAAATTGAGTGCACGAAACAAGCTGCGGCCTGAAAATGCCCCTAAAATTGGTTTTGTTATATTATTGTTTTGTTCTTATGATTAAGGAGATCGTTTTAGTTAATTATATATGTTGAAATTGTGAAGTACAAAACTGCGTTTAAATTTTTGGATTATCTTTTATGGTATAGAGCAGTAGCGATTCAAACATTGTCTTCGTAGCTGCACGAAATAAGCTCCGAGCCACTGTATATGCAATCTTATGAGTGATCCACTCCTTTCTAAATAGTATGTGCAAACAGCAATAGGACACATCTTGGTCGAGTTCTATATGTGTATAGCAAAACTAAATGCACTCTTGGTTTAGATAAAGTAAATTTAAGTAAAGTAGTACCACTTTGCTTATTTACAAGACCACGCTTCTTTAAACGATTTAAAAGAAGAGGCGGCAGACTCATTTAAATTAAATTTTCTTTTAATACAGGCACAGATAATTTCTGTTTTCTTAATGACTAACAGAGGAAAAAATCTTGTGCTTGTATATAAAATATTATGGGTATTCGTTCAATCGCTTCTAAATTGAAATTTTCTTTCCTAGGAGGTAAACCTTTTTATAACTTTAGCAAGGCCGAACCATGATCCAAATATATATAAGGGGCTGACCATATATTACGTAATCACATATGGTGGTGAGGGGGTCAAGGAAATGATGATGTTTAATTACACGGGGAGGGGAGGGTCTTGGACAATCATTACATTACATTTGTTTACATATTTACATTTACATTACATTTTTTAAGGAATTTTTTTTTGAAACTATATATGTTTTATATATTTTTGATTACGTAATCAGATCTTTGAATGATTACTTATGATTATCAGGGTGGTGGGGGGTCAAAAATCATCGAAAACGTGATTACGTAATATAAAGACAAAAATTGTTCAAAAACTGTTATCCAAAATTGGTTAACATACTTTTACTCCCAAACAAGGTATACAAAATGAATGGAATACCAAGGTATACAATACGTGTACCATATGGCCCGGTTTCAAATAAATGCCACACTTTACCGCTAGCTTGACACACAATATTTATTACAAATCGTAATTGTATGAAAGTTCTATTTATACCATATGGCTATAAGGTCACATTATTTTCATCAGTTGGCGTCAAACAGACTAAATTAAATTATCTATTCATAGTTTCGAATTGAATGGAATTATGGCAGACGTAGTTGAATCACTAACCTTATCCAGAGGTAATTTGTAAAAATAATCACTTCGAATATTGTTTATAAGTTCAATACCTTTGTTCAGATGTAAAAAGATCAATAGAGCTGCTAGAGAAGCTGCAAGCTAGTGGCGACTTTCCAACAACCAAGCTTGCTGCTCTTCAGAAGGTGCTAAGCTCAGACTTCATGACTTCTGTTCGAGAAGTTTACGAACACGTATATGAAACGGTTGATATCCAAGGTTCACATGATGTTCGTGCATCTGCGACAGCTAAAGCAACCGTTGCTGCTTTTGCAGCCAGCGAGGGTCATGCGCACCCCCGAGTAGTCGAACTGCCGAAAACCGAAGAAGGTAGGTGGGCTTCAGTGTTATACACATGTACAGTGCCGCACTTAAGTGTTGGAACAGTTGGAAATTTGAACTTTAAGGGCTAATTCCAGGCTTCTGGAGCATTTTAAAGAACCAATTTTTTTGTACAGCTGCGGCATAAATAATAGCACCAAGAGACTAATTTTTCTGTATATAACGATTATGTTTAAATGAACGGTTTAATTAACGGTTTTAAAACTAATATATAAACTTTAGAGTGTTATTCAACATATCCGAAAGCAATGGCATGTATTGAAGACTTTAAACGAAAATATTTGAGAAGAAAAGTACTAGTTCGTGAATTTAGGTGGCAACAAAAATAGCAGATATTTTAAGATCATTTTTAAGCGCTGGGGATGATTTGCAAGGGTCCTTCTGGGCCTCACCAACCAGTAGTTTTAGCAGAAATGGCGATATTGAGGGTTTTCTTTCACGTTTTTCTAGTAGGTTACTTGTTTTAAGGCATTGCAAATCATTTAACTTGAGCAACCGACTATTTTCTTTACCTTAGGAATGTTGTCTCCTTCTGCAATTCAAGTTTTGATCCCTTTGCTTTTTTTTTCCTAAAGTGCTTTCCACAACCCATAAATACTTTTATTTTACAACTTAATTGTTACTATCGACTTAAGCCACTGATTATTCATTTAATCAAAAACATAAAATATCAAAAAGCTCGAAAAAGAAAAAGAGAAATAAAAAAATATTTTGATGCTATTTTTGTTGCCGTTCTATTATGCTCCTTTTTCGGAAAATTGGTTAAAATAATAAGAACCGTTAGGATTTCGACAGTTAGCACACTTCTCTGAGAGGAGACATGTATAGCTAATTCATATTATAGTAAAATTTTGTTGGTTAGCGATAAAGTTTTGAAGTAATAAAGGCTGTGGTACCATTTGGTGCTATTATTTCTGCTGCAACTGTATATGCTTAAATTAAACATTTCTAAATTAAAACGCACATATTTTATTTTTTCCGTCTTTTTTTTTTTTTTGTCGCCCATTGCTCGGAGGCTATAAGAGCTAGAGCAACCAAATTTTTTTCCAGAGTGATGTGATATCTCACTCCTAGAAATGTATTTCAAAATTTCGCCCCGCCCACTTCCGCCCCCACAAAAGGCGCACATCTGTGGCGTCCACAATTTTGAAGATAACAGAAAATGAAAAATGCAGAATCATAGAGAAAGACCATATATATGACCGGCCAAAATCGGAATCAGATCGGATCATTAATATAGCTACAATAAAGAAAAACATACGAAAAAACTTCGCTCCCTCTCTTTCGCACTCACACAAAAACGAGTCTCAAGAGAACCACCGCAGAGGGTGTAAGGAGCCAACAAGCGGATGGAGCGATGAAATGTCATAACTTTACATTTCGAGGCATTCAGGTGTAACATATTTGCACAACACCATGACTGAAAGTTATTGAGATCGGATTGCAAGCGAGAGTGAAATGAAATGTCCTTATACTGGACACAGAGTTTAACGTCATCCGCATACATGAGTACTCGAGAGTTTGTTAATACTGAAGGTCATTAATGAAGAGTGTGAAAAGTAGGGGCCAAGATGGCTGCCCTGTGGTACTCAGAAGTAACCTGAACAAGTGAAGACAAGGAGTTTTTGAAGAGGACTCTTTGAGATCTAGAGCAAAGGTAGCTGGAAATCCATTTCAAAAGATTGGGCGAAAACCCTAAATGTCAAGTTTTGTTGTGCTAAAAGGGAATGGTTTACAGAGTCGAATGCTTTACTGAAATCGGTGTAAATGACATCCGTCTGCATGTTACCATGGAAGCCTTTAATAATAAAAAGAGGTAAACTCTAGTAAATTTGTAGTTGTTGATCGTCGCCTTATAAATCCGTGCTGAGCTGGAGATATAAGTGATTTGCAGAGATGTTGCAAGTGCGTGGTTAAATTTTTCTCAAACATTTTTGAAATAGCGGATAACTTTGATATACCTCTGTAATTCATTGCGTCAGACTTTCTTATGGAGAGGAATAATAAACGATTCCTTCCAGATCGGAGGGAAACAGGAGGAGTTAAGGGATAGGGTGAATAGTTTAAGCAGGGGTCCACACAGAGCGTCGGCGCAGTACCTGAGTACACAGGCGGGGTCTGCGTCAGGACCCGGTGAGAACACCGGCTTATCTAGTCGAAGATCCTGAAGCAGTGAGCTTTCATTTAACGTAGGGCTGAAAATGCCGTTCGATCTTGGTCAACTGTATGGATACGGCTGACCAGAGTAGCTTTCATGGGAATAGGTTGTTTGAAAAATTGTGCAAAAAGATCGGCAATGGCCTGATCATTGTTTGCCGACGAATTATGAAATGATAGCGAGGATGTGCGGACGTTTTACGCTTGCTGTTTACGAAGCTGTAAAACTGTTTAGGGTCCTGAGAAAAGCGCAAAAACAAAAAACAAAATAAACATTTTGGGAAAACATCACTTACTGTAGCCAAAGCAAAACAAGAGTCAGGAAACAAGTTGCACGTATTGCAAATCAACTGATCATTGTGATTACAAATTGTTCGTCATTCTCAGGTGTATCCGTCATGACTCGATTTAGGTTTGTTAAGGGAATCCCGCTTTGTGTAAATTGTTTGTGAAAAAGGGCATGATGTCTCGGCCTGCAAGTCTACACATTGCAGAGTATGCTCTAAGCCCCACCACACATTGTTGCATCGCTATAATGTTTACTCGGGCGTTGCGCCAACCACCAGTAAGGATGTCGGGTCTCAGGGAGCGGTAGCTGCTGAGAGTACGAATCAGTTATCGTCGAATCAGGCTATGCCAGTGGATTCAGATCAGGTAGTGGCCACAGCGATTGTGGACATTAAAGGACGCTCTTGTCAGCGTCAGCCCGGCAGGGTACTACTGGATTCGGGCTCGCAAGTGAATTTTATTACCTAGGAGCTCGCTCGAAACTTAAAATAAAACGGATTCGTAAAAATATTAACTCGTTATTGGGAATCGGAAAGACTAGCTTTTGGCTGCGCACCAAATGGTGCAAACAACAGTCTGTTCTCGTGTTCATCAATTTGAAGTAACCACTGACTTCGTCATTTTAAAGACGATATCTTCGTATCAACCAGAGAAATCTGTTCCGTCAGACTCGCTGACAATTCCTACAGATTTCACACTGGCCGATCCAGGTTTCCATAAACCCCAAAAGGTGAATCTGCTGAAAGATGGCCAATTAAAACTACAAAACGCGCTAAATTTGCTAAATTCCGTCTTTGGGTGGGTTGTGTCTGGTCGCTGCAGATATGCAAATGCGTCTATAGAAAGACTGTATACCCCCGAAGAAACTATGTGTGAAAAATCTTTCATTGACACTATCACACGATTACTCTCCGGTCGATTGCGAGTGTCTTTGCCATTCAAGTCAAGCCCGACATCTCTCGGTTCGTCGTTTGAGACGTTTATGGCGATTATGCCAAAAACCTGCCGTAAAGTCAATGTTTATGAAGTTTATGGAGGAATACCTGTCGCTAGGCCACATGACTGCAATTGAAAATTCAATCCCGGTAGTGCCGCATTGTTTCATACCGTATTAATGTGTGGAACGACCTCAAAGTACATCCACTAAGCTAAGAGTGGTATTCGATGCGTCGTGCAAAACTACGAGCCAAGTCGCGCTCAATGATTTACTCACGGTTGGAGCAACCATCCAGCCGTGCCTTTATGCCACGTTGCGGAGGTTTCGTTGTCGCAAATTCGCTCTTACAGCAGACATTACAAAAATGTACCGTCAAATCAAAGTTGACGAGGCGCAGCGAAAACACCAATAAATTATTTGGAGACGGACACACTCAGACCCTTTGAAAGTGTACACAGCAGTGTTCGTCTGCTTAGAATCTAATCTGTACAGCCGTACACCTAGATATTCTGAAAGACTTGAACTGTAATACCTTTATATTGTGTTTATCCAGGTTTGTTGGACGTCGTGGGCCCCTTGTCAAGCTGTATTGCGAAAACGCCACGAATTTTGTTAGTGCAGCTCGCATGCTCAAGGCTTATGCTGCGACCCACACTTTTTCAATGGAGTTCATCCCTCCTCGAGCTCCGCACATTGGAGGCCTGTGGGAGTCGGCGGTGAAGTCCGCCAAACATTTGCTGCTCAGGGCCATGGGAAACGCAGTGCTCAAGGAGGACGAGCTGCATACGGTTCTCGTGGAAGTCGAACTCCAGGCTATTGGTGGTCGACAGCGGCAGTCCCAACGAAGGGGAGGTGCTGACTCCCGCTCATTTACTAGTCGGCAGAATGCTAGTTTCGCTGCCGCCCGAATCAGAGCAGACAACAGCCTATCGTATCTGCAACAATGGCAGCTCGTGTCTGCCATCAAGCAAAAATTCTGGAAAGATTGGTCCATCTTCTCAGCCTTCAGCAGCGAGGGAAGTGGTCCGAGGAGGTCGCCAATCTGGAGCAAGGCAGAGTGGTGGCAATCCACGAGGACAACGTGCCCCCTCAAATGTGGCTCACAGGAATAAGAGAGGAGTCAATCCCAGGAACCGACGGGAAGGTTCGAGTGGCCGTAGTGAGGACTAAGGCCGGAATTTATAAGCGGTCCATCCATCGATTGGCGCCGAGTCCAACAGATTGAAGCCTATAGGCTTTCAACGCGGCCGATGTTGAGGCAAATCACTTGCCTTTGTTTAAATATATTAAGGCCCTTACGTTTAGACCCTAGTAATTGAACTGTAATTTGAATTTATATTAAGGCTCTTGAAATGTTAAAACTATGCTCTTATACAAGCGGCAGCGGCCGCTCATGAAGAGGGCGACGCTGCCAAATAACTTATATTTTGAAGTCGCACCAGCGCATAAGTTTTTCTGTCGGTCTGTCTAGTTACCGTGTCTAGCAACGAAAATATACTTGCGCCTAACGGCAAAAGAATAGTTGTGGATCAGTCGGATTTGACAAACAACTTATCTTGATTTGGTATCACAGGAGTCTGGACAGAAAGTTTGAATGCTCCTATAGCTCCTATAGTCTTTAAGATCCAGGCGACACAAAATACGAAAAACCAAAGCGACTCGTTTTTGTGTGAGAGAGAGCTAGAAGGAACGATGCCTTTCGAAATGATTTTCTCCGCTGTGACTATACTAATGATCCGAACCGATTCAAATTTGGGCCTCTGATAGATATGGGTTTTTTCTATGATTCGCTATTGTTTTCAGCTATCTTCAAAATTGTGGACGCCACAGATGTGCACCGTTTGTGGTGGCGGAAGGGGGCGGTGCGAAATTTTAAAAACACATTTCTAGGAGTGAGATATCACATCAGGAAAAAATTTTGATACTCTATCTCTTATAGCCTCCGAGCAATGGGCGCAAACAAGACGGACGGACGGACGGACAGACATGGCTATATCGACTCGGCTATTGATGCTGATCAAGAAAATATATACTTTATGAATTCGGAAACGATTCCTTCTTTATGTTAGACACGTCCACTTTTACCACAATTACAATATACCCTTTTACTCTTCGAGTACGTATATAGAAATTGTATGTTCAGCGGGTCACAAAATTAGAAATGTAGTAAAATACTCTTTAACAATATCAAATTTTGTAAATGAATAACCGGTTGAGGACAACTCAAACTAATGGAGGAGGAGCTAAGCTTAAAGGAGCATTTTATGAATAATAAGCTCACGACTCGCGCTTTATCAGACAGTGATCTGCACCACTGTCGACGTCGTACACTGAACTGCCCGACCGAACACGCTGACCACGCCATCAGCTATAAAAGGGCCTAAAGTTTTAGTCTTATGCCAGCACCCAACAAGATCTCGAAATTTTCAATAAATCGCGTCTGTCATTCATATCAATATGATATAAAACCAATGGGGTCAGAAAGTTCTTGTGTGTGTTACTAACGTTTGGTGCCCAAAAGTATCCCTAAGAAATGTGCCCATAATACTTGTGAGGCATATTTGTGTTTACACCAAACACAAAAAATTTAATAAATCCATCCTTTTTCGTTTTGACTTTACTTTTATATGTTTATCAAAATATTTTTCCACATATTTAACCAAGTAAATAATTTAACTGTTATGAATTCTATTACAGGGTTGGGATTTAACGTAATGGGAGGCAAGGAACAAAATTCTCCAATTTACATATCTCGCATTATACCTGGAGGAGTTGCGGATAGACACGGAGGTCTCAAAAGAGGCGATCAATTGCTGTCAGTCAATGGTGTGGTATGTTTAAATCTCTGAAGGCCGGATTCTCTACTTCGGGCTACCGTACCGGTTAGGTGTCGTTTAGATAAAGTTGACCACCAGATAAACTAGTCGATAAATTCATTTGTTCTTTCTCTTTCGTAGTGACCAGACGTGTTATTTTTTGGGCTCCGCATTTGTGTTCTTTATTTTTACAAACAGCCGGTGTATTTCAATATTTCGGACCGCTCCCTTCCACACCCACAAAAGAAAGTCCACAATTTTAAAGATAGAAAAAAACGAAAAGTGCAGTATCGTAGAGAATGACCATATCTACCAGATTCCCGAATCAGCCCCACCCCTTCATCGATGAAGCCGCTATTCATTCTCTCTCTCGCTCACATACTGATCACACACTCTGCCTCGTGCAGTGTAGAAACGGCGTATTGTTGTGAGAAGTGTTCGATTCGATCTGAGAAGCCACCTTGGTTTACCAAAGAGCTATCTAGTCTAAAAAACATAAAATCAGGACTTTATACAACATTTCAAGAAGTTGGGTCTCATCTCTCGCTATGTACTAGCTTAGTAAAACTTCACTGTTAACGCTCAATGCCCTAAAAATTACCCATCTTGAATCAGGATACGCTCTTCTCACGACCCTACACAGATGTACAGCTTCTTAAACAGTAAGCGTAGAGCGTCCGCTCATCCATCCTCGTTATCATTTCGAAATTCGTTGGAAAAATTGGCCAAAATATCGGAAATGGCCTGATCATTCCATATCCGATCTTTTTGGCAAATTTTTCCATCAACCTATTTTCATGAAAGCTACTCTGGTCAGCCGTATCTCATTCAGTTTACCTAGATGGAACGAAATTTTCAACCTTGTGTTAAACGCTCACAGCTCCCAGCTACATAATCTTCGACTAGTTAAGCCGATTTTTTCACCAGGTCCTTACGAATTCCCCGGCTGTGCCGACGCTCCGTGTGGACCTCTGCTTAAACTTTTCACCCTATGCATTAATCCTTCATGTTTCCCTTCGATCTGGTAGGAATCTTTTCTTTTATTATTCCTCTCCATCAAGTCTGACGGAATGAACTACATATTGAGGTATATCGAAGATATCCGCTATTCCTAAAATGTTCGAGAAAATTTTAACCCCGCCCTTGCAACATTTTTGCTAATCAGTTATACCTCCAGCTCAGCACGGATTTACCGTGATTTACCAACAACCACATATTTATTAATGTTCACCTCTTCACCTCTTTACTTATTAAAAGCTTCCAATAAAACTTGCAAACGGATGTTATTTACACTCATTTCAGTAAAGCAATCGACTCTGTAAACTAGTCCCTTCTAGCACAATAACTTGTTGGGTTTCTGCCCTATTCTAAAAACAGGTAGGCTCCCGTTTTTACTTTCGCAAAAAATTTGTGATTTACTTTTCAAAACGGGAAATTCCGCATTCGGAAGAATGGTTCCGTTTTGTTTCAAAATCGTCCACTGTTCAATGATCTCTGCAGACATCGAGGCATATTCACAAAAATTGCAGGCGTGAATTCATCATTTTTGCCTTTCTGTTTAAATATTCAAAATGACTCCTAACGACACCTGGCCCCACTGTACGTCGTATAGAAGTTGTTTTAACCGGATAAAATTTAAAAATTGTACGATTTATTCTAATCATTATGAAATTGTATTTTAATTTCAGTCGGTTGAAGGAGAAAACCACGAAAAGGCAGTTGAATTGTTAAAGCAAGCAATTGGTTCAGTGAAGCTTATAGTTCGTTACACACCAAAGGTTCTAGAAGAGATGGAAATGCGTTTCGATAAGCAACGTAATGCACGCCGCCGTCAATAATTCTTTTTGAACATATAACCTAATATTTAAATTTATCTGTGTTTAAATCCAAACTTAATATTATTAACTTAACAGTTCGTTGATTGTTGACCTAATAAAACGACACCAATAACTATAATCTAATGTTTCCAAAATATTTTGATGTTTCTTTTACTGAATAATTTGTATGCATGTTTGTACATGAATCTAAATATACTATATGCATTTGTTTGTAGGAGGGTGGATATCCCGGCAGTCTTCCCAGTAAAACGATCGGGCGTCAATTTAATATGGCTTTTATTTATTTCACGTAAAACGGGGTGCACAAATGGGGCTGGTGTTGGGTGTTGCGGCTGAGTTCGTCTATGTAGAGCGAACACCATGAGAGAGCGCGCGAGCTAACAGCGCGCTGTTACCTCCGCTAACAGCGCTGCTGCCCTCAACATCCTCCCCTCCTTGCAGGACTGCAACATCCCATCCTACGGGAGCGTGCAGGCCCCGGACACTATCCATCCAAAGACCGTGCTTTGGGCCACCGGAAGGCCGTCTCCTCGCGCGAGGAACCCGGGTTGGATCACTTTTCGGGTAGACGTCTGCTCCCAACACGAGAGAGATGGTAGACGGACGATGAAATTGCTCATTGGCAAGGCGGATGTCGTCGAACCTGGCCCGAGTCGCCTCGCTCAAAGGTCGCAGCGGTGTGCGGACGCGCAAACGGGGCTCCATCTTGAGGACCACGTCCAATTGAACCTCGCCTGTCCTGGCGCGGATGATGGCGGTGGCGACCTTCTCAGCGCCGATGCGTGTGCTGGGCAACTTCAGGTCGGTGGCCAAGGATGCGTCAATGCAGCTCACCGGCGTGCACGGGTCGATGAGCGCCGTCATCTCATGGGTCTTTTGTCCCATGTGCACGACCACCTGGGCCGTCGGAGAAAGTTGATGCTCCGGTGCTGGAGCAGCGTGTCGACCGATGGCGCCAGATTTCCCACGATGGGGCGGCGATCAGCTCGGGGCACTGGAGCGGTAGACGGACCCGGAGCCGCCGCTGACGACTCTGAGCGGGCTCGACGGCTGGCGGACCCTGCCTTTGCGCGTCTGATGGGAATCCGGGGGCGGCGAGCGGCTCGGGACACAGGAGCTGGAGACGGAACTCGCACCGGAAGTGGGGACTCCGAGCGAGCTGGACGCTGGGACGGTCGCATGTGGAGTAACGTGTGGTGGCTTTTGTGGCACACCTTGCACCGGCCGCCACTTCGGCAATCCTTGCCGGAGTGCTGATGAGCCAGGCAGTTCTGGCAATACCGGTTCGCCAACACAGCTCGGAGCCTCTTGGCCGCGCTCAGCTTGAGGAAGCTGCGGCAGTCCCGTAGAGGATGGCTTCCGGAACAGACACACGGCAGCTGTAGGAAGCCTTCGTTCGTGCCCGTCTGCTCCCTGAGGTGTGGGTGTCCCGGGGTTGTGGAGACATCTTAATCTGGAGGAAAAAAAAACAGCTGTTATGGAAAAGAAGAAGCGGCGACGCATTAGTTCGTGATAGGAACAGGTGACAGGGCTCTCGCCGTACAGTTGGCAGAATGCACGAGGGCGTTCTGGAGACGAAAACAAAACAACAACAGAAACGGGAGTGGAACAGTGGACGAGGACAGGCCCTTTTTTCAACGGACTAGGCACAGGACGCTTCCGTTACTGTTG
The DNA here is from genome assembly GCA_009664405.1 of Drosophila bifasciata. Lineage (NCBI taxonomy): Eukaryota > Metazoa > Arthropoda > Insecta > Diptera > Drosophilidae > Drosophila > Drosophila bifasciata. Next base: position 22,797,130 of record CM019044.1, read on the forward strand.
TGCGGGACGAGGGGGCTCCCCTGGAAGGAGAACGACTTTAGCGACCGGGCGTTTGAGCACCCCGCGGGCAGTAAGGATGTCTACCACACGGACCCTGTTGTCGGCGCCGGGATACACGGACTGTACTCTCCCGAGTCGCCAGTCGTTGGAAGGCAGGTTATCTTCCTTTATGATAACCAAATCGCCGATCTGGAGATTTGGCATATCCGTCTGCCACTTGTTGCGTTTGTGGAGTTCCTTGAGGTACTCATCCTTCCATCTCTGGCAGAACTGCTGGTTGAGGGCCTTTAAATGCTGCCACCGATTAATCATCGACTGGAGGTTCCTTTTTATTTCGGGCTCTGCGGTCGCCATTAACGGTCCTCCGATAAGGAAGTGCCCGGGAGTGAGGGCCAGCAACTCCGTCGGACTTTCGGACATCGGTGAGATTGGCCTGGAATTGAGGCACGCTTCAATCTTAGCGAGGAGCGTCGAGAGCTCCTCAAAGGTATACTTTCGAGTAGCCGTGGATTTGTAAAAGAGTGTTTTGAAACTCTTTACACCGGCTTCCCACAGGCCTCCCATGTGTGGAGCTCCTGGCGGGATGAAACGCCACGCAATTCGCTGGTGGCTATATGCTTCAGTGACCGAATCCTGGAAGGCCGCTAGAAAGTCTCGAGAAAGTATAGTTTCGGCTCCCACGAAAGTTTTGCCATTGTCGGAATGAATACGCTGCGGACAGCCTCGTCGAGCAACGAAACGGGCGAAAGCTGCCAGAAACTTCTCGGTGGTCAGGTCGGAAGTGGCCTCCAAGTGAATGGCCTTCGTGGAAAAGCAGACAAATACGCACACATAACCCTTGGTGATTAGGCACGCTCTCCCGGTATAGTTCCTTATATCGAAAGGACCGGCGTAGTCAATACCGGTATGGGTAAATGGTCTGGAGAAAGAAGATCGGTCTGTTGGGAGATCACCCATTAGTTGGGTCTGTAGCTTCTTTTGTGGATGATGCATATTTTGCAGGAATTCACCACCCCCTTCATCAGGTTCCGGATTCGCGGAATCCAATATTTGCCGCGGATGAGGCGAGTCATCAATTGACTACCGCCATGGAGAGTTATTTTGTGCGTGAAATGCGCCAGCAGGCGAGACAGGCGGCAACTGTAGGAAAGGATGATTGGATGACGCTCGTCATACTTCAAATCTTGTGACGCTGTGATCCGGCCACAGGATCTCATGATCCCATGTCGGTCTAGAAAGGGGTTCAGGTTCAGGATAGAGTTTTGAACTTGGCACGGGACGTTTACCCCTCAGGCAGTGAAATTCTTGGGGAAGTCCCGGCGCTGAGCCTCTAGGATAAGAGTCTGCTCCGCGTTGTTAATTTCCCCACCAGTGAGGTGGCCCCTGCTTGCGGGTGTTACCTTCCGGCAACACTGAATAAAACGGAGCACATACGCCCGCACTCGAAGAGCCTTCTCAAGTTGGGAGAAACGCTCCAGGAAATCTTGGGGAGGGCCGGCAGCAAAATGGACCTTCACGGCCCGCTGCTCTGGAGTCATAGGTGGAGCTTCGTTGGCTTGAGGTGGCCACCGTTCCCGTGGGGATTGCAAACCAAGCTGGTCCATGCCACCAGAGGTGGTTACCCACCAGTTCTGGTAACGATACGCCCCGACTCGCTAAGTCAGCGGGGTTATGTTCGACCGAACATGAGCCCATTCGTGGTGTCGGTAGTCTGAGTTATCTTGGTGACTCGATTGGCCACAAAGGTAGTCCAGTGGCACGCTGGCTTGCTCAACCAGGCCAGCACAATAGTCGAATCGGTCCAGTAGTAGCATTGAGGAGCTTTTGTCGTCATGCCTGGCAGGATAGCCGTCGCCATTTCGGAAAGGAGCACTGCACCGCACAGCTCTAACCGAGGAAGTGAGACGGTTTTCACGGGAGCAACTCGTGTTTTTGCTGATAGCAGATGCACCGTGATATGATGGCCACACTCGACGCGCACGTAGATCGCTGCACCGTACGCCTTTTCGGAGGCATCGCAGAAACCGTGATGTTCGACCTTTACCGATGGCTGGGCACAAATCCATCTTGGAATTCGGATTTCGGGGAGTGCAGCGTAACTCTGCAGAAAGTCCAGCCAGCGCTGGTACAACGCACTTGGCAGAGGTTCGTCCCATCCCAATTCTTGCAACCAGATTTCCTGCATGAAAATCTTGGACCGGACGATGAATGGGGCTAGCCACCCCGCGGAGTCAAACAGCTTCGAAATCTGAGAGAGAACTTCTCGCTTGGTAAAGGATGACTCGAGCGTGAACACGGGAGGAACAAAGAAGAACTCGTCTGACGTCGCCTTCCAGCGAACTCCGAGGGTCTTTGCCGTGCTCTCGGCATCGATTTCCAGAAAATCGGTGTGCAGGAGGTGGTCATTTGGAAGACCGTCCAAAATCTCCTTTTTATTGGACGTCCATTTACGCAGTGGAAAACCTGCGGAGCTGAGGGCGGCTTGCAATTCGTGAATGGCCAGCTGAGCTTCCTTGACGGAGTCTGCTCCGGCTAGGATGTCGTCGACGTACATGAATTGCCGCACAATGTGACTTGCCCTTGGAAATCGCGACTGGATGTCGTCGGCAAGCTGTTGCAGGACCCGGATGGCTTAAAACGGAGCGCAATTGACTCCAAAAGTCACGGTTTTCAGCTCGTAATCCCGAATCTCACCCGCCTGGTTCCGGAATAAGATTCGCTGAAAGGGGGTGTGTGTCGGATGTACCCAAATCTGGCGATACATCTTTGTAATGTCGGCGTTGAAGACGTATCGGAAATAGCGCCACTTTAGGATTTGATGGTTAAATCGGATTGGAGGACCGGACCAGCATGAAGCAGATCGTTCAAGCTCGTACCGTTCGCAGAAGGGCTGGACGCGTTGAATACCACGCGGACTTTCGTAGTAGTGCTCTCCGGTTTGATTACCGCATGGTGCGGGAGATAATAATTGGCGGAATCATTAGTGGACGAAACCTCTGTCATATGGTCGAGATCTAAATATTCACGGATCACGGAGTTATACTGCTCGTGAAATGGAACGTTTCTCTTTAGCCGATTCTCATTTCGGAGAAACTGAGCTAGAGCAATGGACCTTGAATGCCCCAGGCCTGACCCACAATGAGCAGGGTCACGAAACGGCAGTGTTACCACGTACTTCCCGCTTGACGTTCTTGACGTGGTTCGAACAAAATGGCTTTCGCAAAAGGAGTCCGACTCTCCTACTACCTTGATAGGTAGATCCTCCACCTCCCAAAACTTTGTGAGAAGTTTGTCTAACGGAGCGTCGCGGACGTGGGAAATTCGAGTGGAGAAGGATGCAATCTGGTCAGGAACAGCACTTGGCAATGGACCGGTAAGCACCCACCCAAAGATAGTTTCCTGTCCGAGGAGGGAGCCACAGATGTCGGTCTGTGAGCCGCTTAACCATCCGGCTCGAAGGACCAATGTTTGTAGGAGGGTGGATATCCCGGCAGTCTTCCCAGTAAAACGATCGGGCGTCAATTTAATATGGCTTATATTTATTTCACGTAAAACGGGGTGCAAAATGGGGCTGGTGTTGGGTGTTGCGGCTGAGTTCGTCTATGTAGAGCGAACACCACGAGAGAGCGCGCGAGCTAACAGCGCGCTGTTACCTCCGCTAACAGCGCTGCTGCCCTCAACAGCATTATTATGGCAACCTTCTATTTATTGCCCTTAACAGAAATGTACATTTTTTGCTGCTCATTTATGCCTTTGTGCATCCCTGATAGAATATACGAACTTATTTAAAATAAAACATTTGAAAATTCCACATAAATCACATGTGTACTAATTGAGTACGGGTATAAAAAAGAGTCGCGTTCACAGCGACTCCATACGTTCTTTCTCGTTTTTTTTAATATTAAAGAGAAATGCCAATTGCCGGCTTAGCCACAGATCATCTAAGCAGGAGGCAATTACAAAAAAACAGAGTAACATGCAGGATGCTTAGGTTGATATCAGACCGGTTGTCCACTTTTGATACCACGTTGCATCTTTTGTTATACCCGTACTCGAAGAGTAAAAGGGTATATTGTTTTTGTGGTAAAAGTGTATGTGTGATCACACAATTTTAAAGATAACAGAAATCGCAGAAAAAAGGCAGAAATATAGGAAAAGCTAATATCTATCAGTGGCTTAAATCTGAATTGGATCGGATAATTAGTATAGACACAATGAAGAAACCCATTTGGAGGAGCATCGTTCCCTCTCGCTCTCTATCACACACCAACGCTTCTGCTTTGCCCATTCGTTCAGATGAGCACCTGGATCTCAGAGACTGTAAGAGCTAGAGCAACCAAACTTTCTGTCCAAACTCTTGTGAAACCACTTCAGTACAAGTTCATTTCGAAATTTCGCCACGCCCCCTGGATCGGATTGTCGGATTGTGAGTATCAGATCCTTTCAAAAAGTCATTGGTAAAGTTTATCCATTCTTTTTAAAGTTGGATATCGCATAGAATATTCTAGACAAAGGCCTTTTCGACATTCACTTTAACATGCGATAACACACGATTTCACAATGGAAAAAACTATTTCGAGATACATCGTTCCCTCTCGCTCGCTCTCACACACCAACGTGTCGACTTTGCCCATTCGTACAGATGAGCGCCCGGATCTCAGAGACTATAAGAGCTAGAGCAACCAAACTTTCTGTCCAAACTCCTGTGATACCACTTCATTACAAGTGTATTTCAAAATTTCGCCAGGCGCCCTTCCGAACTAACAAAAGATGAAAGTTCACAACTTTGAAGATAAAAAAAAGTATCGTTCAGAATGATCATATCTAGCAGATTCCCGAATCTCGTCCAGATCGGATCATTATTATAGCCACAATGATAAAATTAATTTTCATCTGCGAGCCCCTACCCCTCGTAACGAAAGAGTCATTGAGGGATGAAAGCCGCTACTGATTCTCTCTCACTCACACACTTCTCACACACTCTGCCTCGTGCAGTATACTTGTGTTGTTGTGAGAACTGATGTAGATGTACTTGATGACAGATGTAGCAAAAAGTAGTTAACGGCGACTCCATACGTTCTTTCTCGTTTTTTTTAATCACCGGCACGAAGGAAAAAAAAAGAGAGTGGGAGCTCAGGCTATATGAGAGAGCAGGCAGCAGAGCGAGAGACGATCAGCAGCAGCAGCAGACGATCCAACGAGGTTACGAAAACAATCGGTAAAGCTCACGAAAGTAGAGAGACCGAAAGAGCAATTCAAGAAGAATGCAGGCTAAATCCAGAGAGAGTAAGAGCAAGAGAGCTTGCACTTGTTCGCTGCAGAGCGTGTGTAGGCAGGCGCACGAGCGATGAGCACAGAGAACGCTAATCCAAGGTGGAATAAAAAACCTTTGAGGGGGCTTGTAGGCGTGAAATTACATCAGCCTGGAAAAAATATTTGGTTGCTCTAGCTCCAATAGTCTCCGAGGCGACAAACAAGACGGACAGACAGGCATGGCTATATCGATTCGGCTATTGATGCTAATCAATAATATGTATACTTTTTGGGGTCGGAAACGCTTCCTCCTCTATGTTACACACATCCACTTTTACCACTAATACAATATACCCTTTTACGTTTCGAGTACGGGTATAAAGCGAAAGAACGTGCATTGCCGCCGTTATAGAATTTCCTAATATTCTTTTGTATTTTCGTTAAGTATTTTTGGACGCGCTGCGTCGCATAGAGAAAAATTAAAAAGTCAAAATTAATACAGTCCACTTAAAGCTGGAAATAAATCATTTGTGTTCCGTGAACATCGAATTGTTGTATTCATCACCATATTTTGGGTCCTTCAAACCGGATAAATTTATTGTTGAAAAATTGAACAATTGAAACTTTTGAAATCAAAAAGAGGCTGTGCGAAAGCAAGCATCAGGCGTTTGCTAACGGCGTCCCAAGATCCACACGCGGAAGCAAACTTGGAAATCTAAGAAATAACCTTATTATTGGAGAGGCTCAATACCGTTTGGAAGGAATTTGAGACTCTTAGCGACAAAAGGGCCCTCTACGCGAGGAGGAGGGGTATGTTGATCGAGCCAGCGACAACGAGAGATACGTGCAAAACACATTTCATCATTCGTAAAGACGCGCTGGTAAGTCAAGGGAGAACGAGAGACGACACAACACCAAGGGAACAACGCATAAAACACGTCGGAATTAGGAAACGAACACTTTGTTCGTTTTCTACTACAACAACATGCGCTGAACGAGCGTTTGGCGCAACAACAAACCACGCTTTTGAGCGCAAACTCGGCAGCGAATAAAGTGCAAAACGAATTGCTAAAAATACAGATCAAGCAGTTCAATGGTTACAACAAGGAATGGCCTGCTTTCATGAACCTCTTCGAAATCAGCAATCAGCTTCTGACGGCCATTCAAAAATTCCACTATTTGAAAACCTATGTTACTGGAGAAGCAGCGGATTCGATACGACATATGCCAATTACAGAAGCAGCCTATACTGCTGCTTGGACGTGCCTAACGGAGCGTTACAGCCGACCACGTCACATTGTAAATACTCTGCTGGACACAGTTGTGAATTTACCTTCGACATCTAGAGTAGACGTTTCAGTTCTACGTAAGGTGACAGATGGAGCTACGGAGATTGTACGAGGCTTGGATGCAGCAGGGCAAACTAATAGGGACTGCTGGATTATACCTTTCATTCCGGCCAAGATTAACGCTTAAACTCGACGAAAGTGGATTGAAGGAAGTCGTGAACTGGAATCGCCAACTGAAATCGATTTACTCAATCGTCGCTGCGAGGAATTTGAGCTAAGCGAAAGTGAGACCGAAACAGACTTCAAGGTTGGTCCACAACAAAACAAAGCCAATCAATCGTGCTTGTGAAAAATGTAACTCCAAAGAACACAAGATCTACATTTGTCCGAAGCTTGGTGACTTATCAGTCGATCAGAGACGCACATTCGTTAAAGCTAAGGCCTTGTCCTTTAACTGCCTCAAGCTTGGGCATGTATCACGAAAGTGTGAATATAAATTCACATGCAAATATTGCCACACTCGTCACCACTCTCTTCAACATATAGAAAATTCTACTTCGCAAAATTCCACTGCGCAGCCACGAAATGACGAGGAGCGAATCCTCAGCGCTCCCGAAGATGCCACAGTGACCTTCAGAGCTGAAACTCGGATATCGGATCAGCAGCTGCGACACAGCCACAACGGATTCGTAAAAGCACATTGCCAACAGCTCTAGTGTTCGTTCGAAACGCAAAGGGTTCGCACACTATCCGTAGGGTGCTTTTGGACAGTAGTTCGGAACTTTCATACATCTCGGAACGGTGCATACAGGCACTTGGACTGGTACGTTTGCCATTAGGTATTCTGGTGTCAGAACTTTCATCGATAACGGCTGAGAGAACTAGAGGCTGCAGCACACTGGACATGCAGTCAACGATCTCAGAGCACACAATGAAGTTACGTGCCCATGTACTCAGCCAAATCACCTCTACATTGGCAAGACACGATATTGACGCCGCCGTACTGAAGGCACTCGATGGCTTCGATATTGCAGATTCTGACTCTCAATCATTAGCACCACTGGATATTCTTTTGGGCAGCGGCCAAAAGATGTTTGACAGCCAGGGGAACATCATCGCCCTTTCGACAATTTTTGGATGGGTCATAACGTCTATTACGACTAGCAGCTCATCAACTGCAACAACAATGCACACGGCTTTTGACATAGACGCATCGCTTCGACGCTTTTGGGAGCTGGAGGATATCAACCAGGAATATCACCGGAAACCAGGGGACGATTAAGTTGAGCAACACTTTATGAAGACTCCAAGGACTCCAAGGGGCGTTACATAGTCGAGCTTCCGTTCAAAGATCCCAATCAACAGTTTTGGATAAACTACAACTACTAACTATTACTCGCAAAGTTCAGGGGTGTTGAACGTCAACTGGAATGAGAGCCCGATCTGCACTGACAGTATGTACAGTTTATGCGTGATTATCTGAATTTGGGTCACATGCGAGAACTATCGCCGGAAGACATTGACAAGAAGCTATGCTTTTACTTGCCATATCATCCAGTAATTACACAAAAATTAAGTTTGATTTTCGAAGGCTCCTTTAAGGATACTAGCGGAAAGGCCTTGGATCACGCTCTGCACATAGGTCCCAGTATTCCTCGAAACTTATTCTCAATTCGTTTTTTCGGCAGACATAGTCAAAATGTATCGACCAATCTGGGTGGCTGCCAATCATTGCAGTTACCAGCGCATTGTATGGCGAGAAGATGAAAGCACTATGAGCTCTCCACAGTAACATACGGCACTTCTAGCTTACCATTCTTGGCAGTGAGGGTCCTGGAACAGCTTGCTCACGACCATCAACACGAGTTTCCCACTGCAGCTAGAATCTTATAGGAGGAGTTTTACATGGAGGACGTACTCACAGGAGCATACACGAGGGAAAAGCTTATTTGCAAGCGAGATCAATTGATCCAGCTAATGGAACGTGCAGGCATGGAGCTTGGCAAATGGGCCTCCAAATTATCACGCATTTCGGTCGGAACTTTTACTGCAACCAATACTCAAGGCAAGGGACACAAGTCTACAGCAAAGGTGATTAGCATTCACTGGGATCCAGAAAAAGATTCTATATCTTACAACGTTTACCTTTCGTCGAATCCGGACAGCACCAAACGACAAGTGCTGTTGGACGTGGCACGCATCTTTGATCTACTGGGTATGCTGTCACTTGTGGTGGTGCATTTTAAAATTCAGTTTCAAGAATTGCGGCTACTCGATCTCGGCTGGTATACCTCAAAAAATTGTTGATTGGTGGAAGAAATGCCGTATGGACCTAAATGTACTTCAGCAACTTCGTTTGCCAGGATTTGTTGACAACAAGGAGGATCACATCGAACTGCATGGATTTTCGGATGCTTCCATAAAGGCATACTCCGCAGTCGTCTACAGCAGATTGGTACATGAAAATGGCACCGTATCTGTTTCAGTCATCGCAGGAAAGCCAGAGTTGCTTTGCTGAAGCAGCAGTCACACCCGCGCGACGAACTGTGTGGCGCTCTGATATTGAGCCGACTCATCTCATCTATCAAGGCTGCTCTACTGCATAAGAACATTGAAATACATGCATGGTGCGACTCAACTATAGTTCTGGCTTGGCTTTAACAGAAACAATCGAAGCTAAAAAAATGTTTAGTTTCAAATATGTAGAACGTCGGAAAAACTCGATGCTATGACACGCAATGCATGGTATCATGTAAACATTGAATACATGTATGCCTATGGCCACCTCCAAGCTCTTTATAAAAAAGCAATTTATGCGACTAGACGACATTCGGTGGCAAAACACACCACGATGTCGCATCACGCGACAAACGTGGCCTACTATTAACAAGAAGCGCACCACTGAGCTATGCAAGCTCAGCAGAAAAAGGTGCAACACTGTCATTCAATCCCTCACGGGACACTGGCTAATAGGAACCCATGCCAGAGGGTTGGGAGCCCTATAAAATGATTACTACCGCAACTGTAGAGATGAGGAAGAAGATGAAACAGTGGAACACCTGTTCTGCTCCTGCCCGGCTCTCAGTAGAAGAAGGCTACAACACTTGGGCTCGCCCTTTTGCACAGACATATCACTGATGTCCAATATTTTTCCCGGAAAGATAGCGAATTTCATTAGCACAGAATCTCTCACGGCAGAGAAGGGCTATTGATTCACTGGTACCACAACGGGCCGAAGCCGGCCTATGTGTGTCGGGCTCATGACAGCGCGACAGCCACTACAACCTAACTTAACCTTGTCCCAACTGGGTGAGGATCGAAGCGGATCAGTAAGGCCTACAAAGCGCTTCGAACCTTACCAAAAGGTCACCGGAGGGAGCTTGGCGGCGCTCTGCAAAATGGGGTAATTACACGTGGGCGTAGTTATGCAACTTTGGTCATGAGGTTGTAACAATATGGGTTTCTCAGTATGTTTTCACACTTTTATTCGTTGATATAGACAAAGTGGGGTCCCTATTGTTCACCAACTTAGAATTTTCTGCTGCTTACCAGTCCTAACTTTGAAAGCAAGGGTCGCCTCGTGATCTTAATTTAATTCTTTTCCGTTCCTTGTCGGTTTGATCACACTCTCACAGTGCCTACAGTGCTTACTCAGTGCCCTCTCGTTTTTCAGTCATCGAGAACTCTTTCGGACAGGTCCCGTTACTTCGAATCTCGGGCCATTATCCTCTCTTTTCGGTGCTGAGATTAAGCCTCGATGCGATCGACGCTATCAACTCTTACGGGACTTTTTCGTTGTCCGCTTGGTGTTTGCGTTCGATTGCGCGCGGCACTGTTGGGCGAGTACTGTCCGAATGTGATCAAGGTGGGGGATAAACCGACAGTTACTACCTCCGCTTCCGTCTCGGGGATGTCGGCCGTGACTTTGCACTTCTTTCCAGCGCATTTTTTTTTTAAACGATCCCGCTTCGCCGAACTTTGGCGGCTGCCCTGGATATTCGCGACCAGCGCTTACGGCAGCATACGCCCGGGAGTGTGTACTCTCCAGTGCATGGGCGGGTCTATTTTGCCTTTCCACAGAGTGCGCCCGCCAGGTGTTCTCATCCTGGGCTTGCTCGGTATCGGATCAGGTCATCGATGTCCATCTCTAGCCTCGGTTCTTCCGCTAGTACGAATTCCAGTTCGAAGAATACGTCGGGCTCCTCCTCTGTGTCCGGTAGGGCCACACTTCAAGCTTTTTTGACCGGGCGTACCGCCGGTCCCGACCCATCGTCGCAGCTACTGCCGACTTTGTTGATTCCTTTGTCGTCGGTTGCCCTCGCTGCATCCACACCCTGGGGAACTGCCAGCTCGGGTTTGTGCGACGGAATAGCGGCTTTTCCACCTCGTCGTCTGTGGAGTTGAGCTCCCACCTAACACGTCCTTGATAACGCTCCGGCGGGTCGCGCCGCGAGCTCGTGTCTCTCTCTCTATGTCTGCTCCTCGACTTATGTCGGTGGGTTTTGGGTGGTGTCGACGATGGCGCCGGACGATGCCGTCCGGAGGTTTTGGTCCTTGCCTTTGGCTGACGATCCGATGTTGGCGATCGAGGTCGTCCTCGGCTTTTGCGGGGGCGAGCATTTGGCCGTCCCGGCCCTCGCGCTGTGTGACGCTGGGCCCGGAGAGCTCACCGTTGTGACCGGTGTCCTGTGGACAACTTCCCGCGAATGTTTTGGCCAAGTCGTCCTTCGTGAAGTCCATGTCGTCCTTGCCTTGAGGGATCCTGTCTGGGCGGCGGCAATATGTCCATGACTGCCCGTAGCACCTGGGTATTCCTTGATCGCCGTGCCTGGGGTCTTCTGCGGTCGGTTTCTTCTCTGTTGTGTCGTCTTCTGCGGGCTGTTCGCCCCACGCGTCGTCTCCAGCTTCCTGGAATTCCTTCAGTTCCGCGATGTTAGCGACTCGTTGCTTGCGTTCGCCCCTCCGTTGCAGGAGTACGATGTGGGGGAAGACGAATTTAGTTACTCGGAAGGGGCCGTAAAACTTCGGTGCGAGTTAGCCGCGTTTTTCACATCCAAACGTTTTGGCACTCCGAATTGACCCAAAATTGACCTTTCGCAGTGGTATGAGTTTACCCCCTCGAAGAACGCATCGAAAAATTCTAACAGAATTGTATTGCCCTTCTTAGACCTAGGTAACGGGCCTGTGAAGTCTGCACACCAGGTGTAGGTCGGTTCGTCTACTAGACGCGTCAGCATGTGTCCCGCGGGTTTCTTCTGGCTGACCTCAAAACTTTTGACAGATCTCACAACCCCTCAAATAGAGATTTGTGGCCAACTTCGCTGACATCGTCCAGGCGATGACGACACTGCTGAGGAAAGACAGGAGATGGGACTGGGCAAGGCACAACAGGACGCGTTTGACCTTAAAGACCTTAACTTAAGGTCATGACACTCGTTGAGAACTCGCTTCCGGTAGACGTTGGGGAAACACAGCTTCCAGGGGATGAAGTTGTCGTCGTCTGGTCGATGTCCTATGCGGCGGTAGTGTTGTCCATTCTCCATCGTGTGATCCGGATTATCCTCCGGCGTGGTCTTGACAGCTCGTGACTTTGCTGACCACCATTTACAAGACTCTGGTTCCTCTTCCGACCTTTGTAGTACCGGCAGTAGCTATCGGGTCAGGGCGTTGGCCACGACACTTTGGTTCCCCTTCCGGTAGCAGATCTGAAATTGGAATTGCTGCAGTTCGAGGGCCCATCGATCGATTCGACCAGACGGACTCTCGACAGAATTTAACCACTTCAGGGCCAAATGGTCTGTGACGATGTCGAACTTGTACATTTCGAGGCAGCAGCACCACTTTCGAATTGCCCATACGATAGCGCGACATTCCTTCTCTGTCGTAGTGTAGTTTTCCTCGGCCTACTCTAGGCGGCGGCTCAGGCATGTGATGACTTTCTCCACTCCATTGATTTTCTGCGTCCGTACTGAACCTAGTCCCATGTCGCTGGCATCCGTCTGCACCGCGAACTTGGCTCCGAAACCCGAACATTCTAGTGTCGGTGCTTTCGTCAGGCGATCTTTAAGTTCCTCGAAAGCGTCCTGTTGTTCCTTGCCCAAGTCCCAAGCCTCTCCTCAGCAGTGTCAGCAGTACAAACGTGTTCCTGGAATTTCTGTCCGACGACGATGATGTCGTCGAGATATGCGAAAGCGTAAGGTTTCATATTGGGACCGATTACGCTATCCAGTGCACGCATGACTCGCCATTGGTATAAACCTCTACCGGGTACTGTGAATGCCGTATTGTCGACTTGGTTCTAAGGGAATCTGCCAGTACCCGCTTTTGAGGTCCAGGGTAGATATAAACCTCGGGTTTCGCAGTCGTTCCAGGATGTGGTTGATCTGGGGTGTGGGGTAAGCATCCGGTATAGATCGAGCGTTTATTTGCCGGCAATCTATACATATCCTCCAGTCGTTGGTTTTTTCTTGACCAGAACTATCGGTGCTCTGTAAGGACTCTTGGATGGTTCCATTATCCCTTGCTCTATCTGCTCGTCGACTTTTGTGTCGATAATGTGCTATATCGCCGAATTCTTCGGGTAGTAACGGCTCTTGATTGGTCGGTCGTCTTTCATCTTAATGACGTGTTGGGCAATATGGGATACTCCGGCCAGACCATCGAATTTCGGTAACTCTTCCTCCAATAATTTAACCTATGTGGAAATGGCAACTCTATTATATCAAATTGAAGCTGTACTGAATTCACGGGCTTTGTATACAGCTACAAATGATATTGACGATTTGGATATACTAACACCTGGTCATTATACCCGTACTCGAATAGTAAAAGGGTATATTGTATTTGTGGTAAATGTCCGTCTGTCTGTCTGTCCGTCTTGTTTGTCGCCCATTGCTCGAAGGCTATAAGAGCTAGAGCAACCAAATTTTGTTTCCACACTGATGTTATATCTCACTCCTAGAAAAGTGTTTTAAAATTTTGCCCCGCCCACTTCCGCCCCCACAAAAGGCGCACATCTGTGGCGTCCACAATTTTGAAAATAGCAGAAAACGAAAACGCAAAATCATAGAGACAGAATCATAGAGACAGACCATATCTCAATAGAGGAAACTATACGAAAAACTGAAAGGGGCCCAAATCTGAATCGGTAAAATGTAAAAACTGATAAAACATTTGAAAATTATAAAGCCATGTTTGCTGAATGAGTACGGGTATAAAATTATACGAAAAACTCCGTACGTTCGCTCCCTTTTTATTGTAAGGCCAATAGTTGGCCCCATTGAAACAATTACGCTGGATAGGTGGAAGTTAATTCTCACAATAGAGGAAACTATACGAAAAAACTTCGCTCCCTCTCTTTCGCACTCACACAAAAACGAGACGATTTGGTTTTTTGTATTTTGTGAAGCCTGGATGTAGCAAAAAAATGTAAAATGTAAAAACTGATAAAACATTTGAAAATTCCACATAAATCACATGTTTGCTGACTGAGTACGGGTATAAAATTAGAGTCGCGGCAACAGCGACTCCGTACGTTCTCTCTCCTTTTTTTATTGTAACGCCAATAGTTGGCCCCATTGAAACAATTACAGAGGAAAGAATTGGAAATCTGGATAGGTGGAAGTTAATTCAAAAAATGAAAAGAGAATTCTGGATTAAGTGCAAGGAATACTATATACACACAAAGGAATAAATGGAAAAATAAATGCAGAATATTTAAAAAGGGCAGATAGTATTAATAAAAGATGAAAACTGTCATCCAGCTAGATTGCTTTTGTGAAAAATAGAAGAAATACATAAAGGTAAAGATGATAAGGTGCGAGTAGTGACTATTAAACATCAAGACGGGTCAATTAAACGACCCATTACTAAAATGTGTCCATTTGCTGGAATTGAATCTGAAGAAAACGAATCGGCAATGCCACCAAAGGAAACTATAAGTACTCGCAGTTAACCTCGAATACCCAAGCTAGGAATCATGGCAATAATGGTAATGCTTATGTTATTTTGCCAAGTATTTGAGCCAAGGGGCGTCGTGAAATTCCCAGGTCGAGAAAGTCCAAGTTCAAATCCAAGAAGAGTCCAAAAGAAAGCCGGGGTCGTCAATTTCAATCGATTTATTGGGTATATATGTATGTAGGTATGTATGAATGTACAGGTGTACTCGCGTGCGAAGGTAGCCCGAGTCGCTTAGGGTGAAGCAAACGAATGAGTTGAAGTTACGCTCAAGCTGCTGAGGGCTGCTTTGAGCGAGAGCGGGAGCGCACGTAGATGGAAGGTGCGCTCAAGCTGCCGAGGGCTGTCGGCAGCGAGAGCGGGAGCGTGATCGTGGGCGGGAGCGTGCCTGTGGTGAATTTAAGAATGAAGAGAGCGTCGCCGGGGGGAAAAATGCTCTTAAGTATGAGGGCGAAAGCGAGGGCAGCCGCTTGCGTAGCTGGAGTGCTAACACTGAGATGTGGCTGGAATGCCCACAGAGCGGTTGCCCCGCCAGCGCCGTCCCCACTCTGAACATTCTCCCCTTGCAGGATTGCAAAGAGTTTTTAAGTCTGCGTGCACGCACCAGACACAATCCACCCAAACACCGTGCTTTGGGCCACGGGGAGGCCGTCTTCGCGGGCGAGGAAGCCCGGCTGGATGACCTTCGGATATACATCTGCTCCCAAGACGAGCGAAATAGTCGCCGGCTTGTGGAACTCCGTATTGGCCAGCTTCAGATCATCGAACCGAGCCCGGACAGTGTCACTCAGTGGACGGATCGGGGTGCGGACGCGGAGACGGGGCTCGAATTTGAAGACGGCCTCCCACTGGAGTCCTTCCGTCCTAGCCCGGATTATGGCGGTGCACACTATCCCCTCCCCGATGCAGGTGGTTGGCAGCTTCAATTCCTTAGCCACCTCGGCGTCTATGCAGCTGACCGGCGTACGGGGATCGATGAGGGCGACCATGCTGTGCGTCCTCTGTTGCACCGCGAGGACCACCCGTGCCGTCGGAAGGACGTTAATGCTCCGGTGCTGGAGCAAGGAGTGCACTGTCGGGGCCGGATCCCCGAGGACGGGGCGGCTGACCGGACGACGAGGGCGTCGCTCTGCGCGGGAGGTTGTAGGTGGAGACGTCGATGCCGAAGAGGAGCCGACGGGGCGCCGCGGTCCTGGAAGGTGGAGCAGGGTGTGGTGGTTCTTAGCGCACGTCTTGCACTTGTCTCCACTGCGGCAGTCCTTGCCCGAGTGGGCGTGAGCCAGGCAGTTCGAGCAGTATTTGTGCAATAATACTGCTCGTAGCCTCTTCTCGCCGCTCATGCGCAGGAATGTCCGGCAACTCTTCAACGGGTGGACTCCTGGGCACACTCGGCACTTGAACGAGGCACTCCCTACCTCGTGCCGGTGTGCTATCGGTTTTGCGGCTTGCCCGGGACTGCGCGGAATGTTTAGGAACCATGGCTATACTCCGGAAGATGACTGTGATGGAAGAAAAGAGTCAAGGAAGGATTAGTACAGTGTTGGCACGGATTGTCAACGATTCGAAAAGGGAGATTTCGGAACTGCTTAGGAACTACGGATACTATTGCTGGATTAAGCGGATTCTTATGGATCGGAGCCTACGCGAGGGTAGGTGGAAGGACTTTCGAATCCATAGGCAGCAGAACCACCTTCGTGATCGGTCGCTTGATAAGGCCGCGGGCAGTGAGTAAGTCTACCACGCGAACCTTTTCATCGGGTCCCGGATACGTGCTCTGAACACGGCCGAGACGCCATTCGTGAGATGGGATGTTTTCCTCCTTGATCACTACGAGGTCTCCAACCTCGAGGTCTTTTGTCGGATGCTGCCATTTGTTGCGCTTGTGCAACTCTCGCAGGTACTCTGTCTTCCAGCGCGAACAAAATTGCTGGTTGAGAGCCTTGAGGTGTTGCCAGCGGTTTAGGGATGGAGGAGGCGCTCGCCTGAATTTCGGGCTCTGCCACGGATAGTAGCGGCCCACCAATCAGAAAATGACCTGGGCTCAAAGCCAACGGGTCCGTTGGGTCCTCAGACATTGGAACGATTGGTCGCGAGTTAAGGCATGCCTCAATCTTGGAGAGAAAGGTCGCGAACTCCTCTTATGTGTATTTGGAAGTACACATCGACCGTTGGAAAAGAGCCTTGAAGCTCTTCACACCCGCTTCCCATGAGCTCCCATATGTGGGGCCCCTGGAGGGATGAATCGCCACGTTAGCCCCTGCTGGCTGTACACCGTGGAGGTCCGAGTGCGGAGGGCCTCGAGAAGGTCCACAGCCAGAGAGCGGGATGCGCCGACAAAATTCCTCCCGTTGTCGGAGTGGACTTCGTGGGGACAGCCTCGTCTCGCGACGAACCGGGCGAAGGCGGCTAGGAAAGTGTCGGTGGACAAGTCGGATGTAGCCTCCAAATGGATGGCCTTCGTGGTAAAACAAACGAACACGCACACATACCCCTTTGGAGATGCGACAGGCGCGTCCTGTGAAACTTTTCACGTCGAACGGCCCGGCGAAGTCGACTCCGGTGTATGTGAACGGCCGCGAAAAATGTAACTCGTGAGGAAGGAAGGTCGCCCATTAATTGGGTTTGGAGTCGCTTGCGATGGATGACGCAGACCTACAGGAGTGGATTACTGCTCTCACGACGTGACGTAGTCGAGGGATCCAGTATGTTGCCCGGAGAAGGCGGATGACCAGCTGGTTCCCACCATGTAGGGATACGTGATGGGTGAATCGAACCAGCAGGCGAACCAGGAGGCATGCGGGTGGCAACAGGATTGGATGCCGCACGTTGTAGGTCATGGATGCCGAGGCTCGGAATCGGCCACATGCCCCGCATGACTCCGTTCTGGTCCAGGAACGGATTGAGGTTCTGAAGAGAGCTCGTAGTCGGAAGTGGCTGCTTGTTTACAAGACAGCGGTGCTCCGCCGTATAATGGAAGCGTTGGGTCGTGATGGTGACAGCTTGGAGAGCTGCAGCGACCTCTTTATTGTCTAGCTCTGTAGATACGTGGACTGGCGTGGCTTGCCCTCTGACGCTCTGGACGAATCGCCGAACGTAGGCGATCACGCGCAGAGCGCGTCCTAAATCGGCTGAGAATGTCCGAGGCGGTGTCAGTGGCGTGGTGAACCTTGACGGCTCGTTTCTCCAAATCGGTCTCAAGGATTGAGCCTCGTGGACAAGGCCACTCCGACTGCGGACCACGCAGCCACGCAGGACAAGCCACCACATGTCATTGCCGACCAGTTCAGTGGGTCCGAGCCCTCGACTGGCGAGGTCGGCCGGGTTGTCCTCGGATCGGACGTGGCTCCATCGTTCGCGGGGCCAACAGCGAGTGATTTTGGCGACTCGATTCCCTACAAAAGTGGTCCAATCACATGCCGGCCTGTTCAACCAGGCCAACACAATAGTGGAATCGGTCCAAAAGTACACCTGGCTGGCGTCGAGCGGCATTTGAGGAAGGATTGCCACGGAGAGTTCTGTCAGAAGGACAGCTCCGCACAGCTCGAGTCGAGGCAACGAGACTGTTTTCACGGGGCAACGCGGGTTTTGGCTGTGAGAAGGGTACACACAATGCCCTGCGGACGCTCAACTCGGACGTAAATCGCTGCCCCATAGGCACGTTGAGACGCGTCGCAGAACCCATGAATCTGTACCTTGGCCATCGGACAGACGTGTAACCACCGCGGAATGCGGATCCCTTGGATGGCCGGAAAGCTTTTCAGGAATGTCTCCCAGGCTTGAGACAGATCGTTAGGAAGGACGTCGTCCCATCCTAACTCTCTCAACCAAATCTCCTGCATAAATATTTTCGCTTCGACGACGAAGGGGCAAAGCCATCCCGCTGGATCAAAGAGCTGCGCGATTTGGGACAGCACATTGCGCTTCGTGCAGGATTTTCGCTCGTTTAAGGCGGGAGGCGAAAAGAAGAACTCGTCGGCACTGGCTTGCCATCGGATTCCCAACGTCTTAGCGATGCTACTCTCTTCCAGCTCTAGGAAGTCAGCGCGGAGTAAGTGGTCGACTGGAATGTCGCGCAGGACGCCGTTATGGTTAGCTGTCCACTTTCGGAGCGGAAACCCTGCAGAGTCGAGTGCTTCGCGTAGTTCAGGAATGGCGGAAATTGCCTGAGACTGTGAGTGAGCACCAGCGAGCACGTCGTCCACGTACATGTCGCTCTCTAGGATGACGCTTGCCATAGGCAGCTGTGGACGCACCTCTTGTGCGAGTTGCTTGAGGACGCGGAGGGCGAGGTACGGTGCGCAGTTGACTCCGAAAGTGACAGTGGTGAGCTCGTAGTCACACACGTCCCCGTTACGGTCGCGAAACAGTATTCGCTGATAGGGTGTGTGTTGGGAAGCCACTTGGATTTGCCGATACATCTTGTTGATTTCGGCATTGAAAACGTAGCGAAAGACGCGCCACCTCAGGATTTGCATGGTCAAGTCAGACTGAAGGACTGGCCCAGCATGCAACGTGTCGTTGAGGCTTTTCCCGTTGGAAGACGGGCTGGAGGCGTTGAAGACTACGCGCAATTTGGTTGTGGTGCTGTCGGGTTTCAACACGGCGTGATGTGGCAGGTAGAAATGGCCGGAATCATGACTAGGTGTAACCGCTGTCATGTGGCCGAGCTCTAAATATTCCTGAATGACGGAGTCGTACTGCTTCTTGAGCGGCAAGTTCCGCTGCAGCCGCTGCTCGTTTCTAAGGAACTGGGCCTGGGCCGCGTTTCTGGAGTGGCCTAGCTCGACTTTTTCTGGACACTTGAAAGGGAGAGTAACAACGTATCTCCCATCGGGGGTTCGTTTAGTGGTCTGGAGGAAGTTTTCCTCGCACACTGAATCGGACTCGCTCGCCGGTCTCCCCGGAAGGTCCTCCACCTCCCAGAATTTGGTGAGAAGCATCTCGAGTCGGACATCCGAATTAAACGAGAGCTTCGTGGTGAAGGCGGAAACCGTCCGAGCCGAGTCAGCTGATACCGGACCGGATAGGACCCATCCGAAGATGGTCTCTTGTCCCAGCAGCGAGCCACAAATGGCAGACTGGAAGCCGCTCAACAGGATAGAAGGAAGGATGTCAGCGCCTAGAAGCACATCAATCTGCGAGCTTCGGTGGAAGGAAGGGTCTGCCAATTGGAGGTTTGGAAGGTTATCCAAGAAGTGCTGCGGTATCGGATATGAAGGAAGGTTGCCTGCTAATTGAGGCAGAACATATGCCGTGGTCTCGATCTTGAGGCCCGGCCTGGAGGCGGCCCCGATCATGAAGTGGCAACGCTTTTGCGCCTTAGCCGCTACGGTTTGGTTTTAACCCGCGACTTGAGCCTGGATAGCTTCGAACGGTGGCTTAATGATGTTAAAGAGGCGTTCAGTGATGAACGTCGCTTCGGAGCCTGAGTCGATCAGAGCGCGGGCACGGAAATTGGTCCCCAGGTGGCAAATATTAATGAGTGCTGTGCCCAGAAGAACGGTACTTGTGCTGGAGGAGAAATAGCTCTGTACGTTGGGCTGAGAATTGGACGAGCTGGGGGTTTGGGCGGATGTCGAAGCCGCCATGTTGGACGGAGGCGCGGAACGATGCAGAAGCGTGTGCCTGGCTCCACAAGTGGAACAATTGTGGCTGCTTGAGCAGTCGCGAAGCTGATGGCCTCTTGCGAAGCAGTTTAGGCACAGCTGTTTTGTCTTGATGCAATTGGAACGTGCATCAGCGGACATGTTGAGAAAGCGCGGACATAGTCGGATCGGGTGATTCTCCTTGGAACAGAGATCACACGTCCTCTTCTTCGGACTCACTTGGTTCTTGAAAGAAAGAACCTTGTTCGGCACCGAACTGCCGTGCGACCGGAATGGATTGGATCGGTTGCAAGAAGTGGATGGATTCTGGCCGCCTTGGGAGGGTGGCGGATTCGTAGCCACTCGGGAAGTGGAAGGGTCGCTCTCAATAGCTTCGAGCGTCAAATAGCGCTGAGTGAGGAAGGAGTCGATTTTCTTCCAGGGCGGCACTTCCTTCTTGTCCGTCACGGACGCTTCCCATAAGGCGCGGCTTAGCTTCGGCAATTTTGAAGCGCAGATAGTTACAAGCAGACTATCCCAATTGTCCGTGCAGACGTTGGATACCGCTAGCGCATTTAGGACTCCCTGCATCGTACTTTGAAGTTCCTTCAAAGCACGACTGCATTCGGAAGTAACGCGGGGCAAGAAGAGGAGAATGTTAATCTGGTTGGTCACCAGAAGCCGATTGTTCTCATATCGGCTGCGGAGAGCCAACCAGGCGGACTCGAAACCGTCATTCGTGAGGGGACTTTTCTACAATGGCCTTTGGATCGCCCCTGGTCTTCTCGGTGAGGTAGTATAACTTCTCTACCGGAGATAATTTTGGATTGTTTATCACGACCGCGGTGAACAGATCCCGGAATGTGGGCCAGCGGACGTAGTCCCCTGAGAAAACCTCAATATTGACGGGAGTCGTCGACAGCCGCCCTGTTGGACTGGCTGTGCGGGAGGAAGGACTGCGGAGGGGCCAGCTGGGCATTGAGGTCGCTGAGACACTGCTCAAATACCCCATAGCATTCGCCATATGTTTCCCGGATGGCCGCTTGAATTTCTGGATCCTCGTCAGCCATCACCGCGGAACAGGCCTTGTATTCGGCCTCGACGTCCGTCCACATGCTGAGGATTTGGCCTCGGCGGACCTCGTGACAGAGGGGCGGATGGGGCGGAAGTGATACGCTCTGCCAGGTGGGATAGTCGGCCAATGGCGGCTACCAATTTGGTCCGAGCGGCAGAGGTGGCGGATTGAGCCATTGTGGTGAAGTGGCGAGAGCTGACGGGACTAGTGATGCAGCCTTTCGGATCCTGTTTAGTCACCGATGGAACCTTAAGGGTCACCGGAGACGGGAATAGGACCGATTTGGTCCTTGTAGCAGGGCTGCTACTGGCTGTTCTCGGAGTGAGGGATGCCTTGATTGGCTGTGTCGGAGTAGTTCCGGAGGCGGACGAGGTGCGTAGCCGGTTGGACGAGGTCACAGGCAAAAGTTGTTTGCCGTCCTTGTGACCTGTTGGCATAATTTAAAAGGACCCACGCAAGAAAAATCGTTTTTTTTTTAAGTCTGTGAGGGACTGCAGACTGGTCTGAGTAGAGTTGACTTGGAACCGTCAGGAAACACCCGTAACCCAAACACGGACTATCCGACAAAAGGCCTCAAGCTAGCTGGAAGGCAATAATCGGAACGACTCGGATTGTTTGAGATCACCTGTAGGTGAGAAATCTCAAACAATGAGTGACCCTATATTGAGCCGAGCTGAGGAGAGGAACGGTCACACTGGAGTAGCAATATTTGGAAATATTGACTGTGCGATGCTCCTCCGTTTACCCCTTGACACAGTCGTGAGCGGAACTGGGTTACTATCGGATGGAAGGAAGCAATGGATGCAGGCACGGACACCTCACAGAAACGGAACAACAATAATTTCTTTATCAAAACAACAAAAAAAAATATTTTTTTGTTTGTGAACCAAAAAGGTTTTTCTTGGACGTGGTCGGATTCTTTAATTATTTAATTAATTTATTTTTCTCTATTCGGATAAACACCGGGTTCGGATGCCGATAGTTTTTGGGCCGCCTTTCACTCTCGGAACAAAAAATATCAAATCACGGAACACAAATTTGCCAATTTGTAAGGTAAATTGCCAAATAATTACGGAAAATGCGCCGTGCCTTGGTCGCGAGTAATTAATTTGGACTCTGGAGATTGTGGGAGAAATTGGAGACCTTGCGAAAAGTGGCTGGAGGGCACGAATTTCACTTAATCGCGGATTTTCAAATATGGCACTTGCGCGGAGTTGTGGAATGCGGTATTTAATTGTTTGGTATTTTTGTTGAATGTGTGTATGTATGTTTATAGTTGGGAGCCAACTATGCAAATAAATGTAATAAATAAATAAATAAAATAAATAATAAATTTAATTAAGAAAACACAGGTAGCTGGATGGATACTTTTATTGCTGCTGTAATGTGTATATGTTGTTATGTGTGTGTGTTCACTTGCACTTGGGTGTGCCAGTGTATATTGTATTAGGGTAGGGCGCGGATGGAATGCTCTTGGAGACCTGTATATTACTGTAGGTGTGTGTGAATTCACTTGCACTTGGATCCTGCCAATATATATATTATTGGGGTAGGCCGCGAATGGAACGCACTGAAGAAATATTAGTGTATGTGTGTGTGAATTCACTTGCACTTGGAGCGTGCCAATATATATATTATTGGGGGAGGGCGCGGATGGAACACACTGGAGAAATATTAATGCATGTGTGTGTGTATGTACGCAAGCCGCTCTCATGGGCTGGAATGTGCGTACATACATAGGCGCGGAATACACTTTTATTTAATATATTTTATCAAATAATTAATTATTTTGTTAAAAAATTTGTCCGCGAGTTATGGACGGACACAAGAAATCGAAAAAAAACTACCGTATCACTGGTAATTGGAAGTGAAGTACCGGAGAACGGCCGGAATTGCCGATAATATGGCGGTGGCGAAGTTTGGAGCAACACGGATAACGGAGTTGGCGAGAGTACATATATAAGACTATATGTATGTACTTCGGTCGCGGCACTTGGATCTTGCGGAATTTTCTCTGGAGCACAAACCGCGAAATGGAGGCGGTTTATCGTAAAGGAGGCAAGCGTACTTACCTTGTGATTTCCTGGTGAAGGCGATGCCGTGCTCGAAGGCTGGAGAAGTTGCTTTTAGGGGAAGCAGAAGGATCCGGCTCGAAGGACCAATATTTGAGCCAAGGGGCGTCGTAAAATTCCAAGGGTAAAAAGGTAAAAATTCCAAATGTCCAAATCAGAATCCAAAAGAAAGCCGGGGTCGTCAATGTTTAATCAATTTATTGATATATGTATTTTTGTACAAGGAGTACATGCGTGCGAAGATAACCCGTGTCGCTTAGAATGTAGCAAACGAATGTAATGAAGTTACGCTCAAGCTGCCGAGGGCTGCTGGGAGCGAGAGCGGGAGCGTGATCGTGGGCGGGAGCGTGCCCGTGGTGAATTTAAGAATGAAGAGAGCGTCGCTGGGGGCAAAAATGCTCTTAAGTATGAGGGCGAAAGCGAGGGCAGCCGCTTGCGTAGCTGGAGTGCTAACACTGAGATGTGGCTGGAATGCCCACAGAGCGGTTGCCCCGCCAGCGCCGTCCCCACTCTGAACACCAAGTATCAAACGCTAACATAGCTGCAGGAGGACAAGGAAAGTGGTTGATATAAACAATGAACAGTTCGACTTAAATTTATTTGGACCCTATGGAAGACGTAGAAATAGTCGTCTCATCTTGGGATCTAATTGTGTATTATATAATATGGACCCGTATTTTCAAATGATAAAAAAGGGAAAAGATTTGATTGTGAAAATGAGAGTCGTGTGCGGTAAACTTCACACTTTTGAAGATCAATGCAATAATGTTTTAGAGAAAACTGAAAGTTGAATTGCAGATTTAAAAGAATATAATTAACTTTTTGGATAACAGAAGAGTTTATGGGCTCACTTTATCATATGTTGCTTGGGATAGTGGACGCTGAAGATAGGGAAGGTTAGGTTAGGTTGTAGTGGCTTTCGGGCTGTTCATGTGCCCGACACACATTGGCCGGCCTCGACCCGTTGTGATACCATTGAATCGGAGACCCTTCACTGCCATGTGAGACTTCCTGTCAGCAATTATCCCATCCGGCTGCGCTTATGAAGTTCGCTTTCTTTCTGGGACAAATATTGGACATCATTAATATGTCTGTTAAGAAGGGCGAACACAAATGCTGTAGCCTTCTTCTACTGAGAGCTGGGCAGGAACAGAACAGGTGCTCCACTGTGTCCCCCTCTTCCTCATCTCTGCAGTTGCGGCAGTAATCATTATATAGGGCTCCCATCCTTCTTGCATGGGTTCCTATTAGCCAGTGACCCGTGAGGGATCGAATGACAGAGCTGCACCTTTTTCTGCTGAGCTCACACAGCTCAGTGGTGCGTTTATTGTCTATAGTTGGCCACGTTTGTCGCGTGATGCGACATCGTGGTGTGTTTTGCCACCGAATGTCGTCTAGTCGCATGAACTGCTCTTTTATGATGAGCTTGCAGGTGCCCATAGGCATACATGTATCCTCCTTGCTGTGAAGAAAGGGGGTAGTGGTGCCAGCTCTTGCCAGTTATTCTGCTATGCAGTTACCTTCAATGTACTGGTGACCTGGGACCCATATCAGGTTAATAGCAAACTGCTGAGCCATCTCGTGAAACGATTTGCGGCATTTTGTTACGGTAGCCGGTAAGGAGCCACTGTAGATATGTATATGGGTTGCCGAAAAGGCAACTGTTTGAATGCAGCTCAAAGCTTCTAAGATTGCTGCGACTTCCGCTTGGAAGACACTGCAGTGATCCGGAAGCCTGAAGGAGGGCCTTGTATTTAGTTGCTCAGAGTAGATACGTCCTCCTTCTTTATTATACATTTTGGAGCCATCCGTGAAAATTTGTATGGCTCCGTCAGGACCCGGAGTTCCCTCGAGGCAGCTGTCTCGGTGAGGGATTTTTATGAGGTATTTTATTTATTTATTATTATTTAGGGGAGTTTTTGTATATATCCCGGATAGCAGTAGCCCGTTTTTGTTGGGACTATGTGGTTTCGTTTAGAATGGAAGAGTGTCCCATGTTTTTCGGTACCCATTGGTCGGAGTCTCTAAGACGAATTGCTGCCATGAGTGCCTGAGCCTTTCCCACAATGTCAGGACTCTGGAGGCACAGTACAGCGTTTAGCGCATTATTCGGTGTGGTGCGTAGTTCTCCACTGATGCAGAGTGCGGCAGTTTGTTTTACCTTGCCGTGCAATTTGGTGATGGACTTTTTTGATAGGGCCGGCCACCACACCGTGACTCCGTAGAGTACTATTGGTCTAACTATTGATATATATTTTCATTAGGCTATACTTGGGTTCATTCCCCATTTTAGGCCAATGACTTACTTGCAAGTATAGAGGGCTATCGTAGCCTTCTTCACTCTTTCTTTAATGTTTCAGTTGAGCTTACTGTCAATTACCAACCCCAGGTAACTGGCA
The DNA here is from genome assembly GCA_009664405.1 of Drosophila bifasciata. Lineage (NCBI taxonomy): Eukaryota > Metazoa > Arthropoda > Insecta > Diptera > Drosophilidae > Drosophila > Drosophila bifasciata. The sequence goes on from CM019044.1 coordinate 22,822,759, forward strand.
CTATCGCTGAAGGACGGGCGGAATCTTGTATCTACTTGAAAATAGTAGAAGTAGAATAGAATAGTAGGAGAACAATATGCGATGTGCCTCTGTTGACTTACCTTGACTGAATGGACGATCCCATCGATGACGTCACCATCCTGCATCGTCAAGCGATCGTCCACCCCCAGGCTCGTCAGACCATGATAGCTTTTAGTATGATGTTATTAAGGGCTCCCTCGATATCGAGAAAGGTAATTAGGGAATAGTCCTTTGAATGAAGGGATTTTTCCACCGAAGGAATTACTTCGTGAAGTGCCGTTTCTGTGGATTTACCTTTCCTGTAAATGTTGTTGTGCATCTGACAGCTTCTTTGGATTTATCGATTTTTCCTCTATTTCTGTGCAACATTTTTGCTCCGAGGCTCTTTTTGCTTTTCTTGTTTCTTTTTTGTAGAGGGCCACACTATGTATGTAGTCTTTCCAGTGTTCTTCCTCGTGGGCGCTTTTGGATCTGTTAAAGAGAGCCCTGCTACTCTTATGTAGGATATCTATTTGTTTTGACCACCATGGGGGTTTCTTTTTCCCTCTCGGTTTTGTTGCGTGGCATGCTGCCTTGAATGACTTGTTGCATGCTTCCGTGAATGTGTCCACTAGACGATTTAAGTCATCTTGAGTGTCCAGGCACCGTGGTGCCGTGATGGAGAGCAGTTCCTCCATTTTTTTACTATATCTATCCCAGTTGGCTTTCCTGGGGTTGATGTAGTCAATTGGTTTTGGGCACTCGAGTCTCATTATTGTCTCAAATTACCTATGGTCAGAGAAGGAATGGTCCTCTAGGACTTTCCAGCTCTCGATTAAGTCTGACATCTTGTGAGACACTAGAGTGAGGTCGATGACCTCTTGTCGGTTCTCTATAATGAATGCGGGACCGTCCTGGTCCGACTCCGGCTAGCAGTCAGGTGCTTCGATCTCCGAGGCAGAGTCCTGCTCGATTGGGCGTTCCGCTAGAGGCCAAGGGGCCTCTTCGGTGGCCTTCTTTTTAGCTTTGTAGGCTCTACAGTCAGGATCACCTCTATCCTGACATCGCTCTTCGTTCTTGATTGGATGAAGGTGGTGCAAGCACCTTCGGCACCAACGCGATTGACAGAAAGCCCGAAGGCCGTTGCCAAGGATGCGGCTGACTAGGCTGCATCTTACGCTCCTTTACGAAAACCATATCGCCGGCTTGGAGGTTTCTAGTAGGAAGTTGCCACTTATTCCGTTTGTGCAATTCTTTCAGTTACTCTTCCTTCCAACGGAAACAGAACTGTTGGTTGAGGGCCTTAAGACGGCGCAATCGGTTGATGATGGACGCGTTCTCTTTTATCTCTGGCTCCGCAATTGAAACCAGCTGGCCGCCAACCAAAAAGTGGCGTGGACTTAAGGCGAGAGGGTCAGTTGGATCTTCTGACATATGTGAGATTGGCCTAGAAATCAAGCACGCTTCGATTTTGGAAAGGAGGGTCGACATTTCTTCGAAAGTATACTTCCCTATGGAGGTAGAGTTTTAGAAAAGCGTCTTAAAACTTTTTACCCCCGCTACCCAACAACCGCCCATGTGAGGAGCGCTGCTTGGAGGGTTAAACCGCCGCGTGAGGTGTTGTTGCGGATATGCTGCAATAACACTCGCTCTGGTGGCTTCCAGGAAAGCATGAGCGAGGGCTTTTTCGAATGGCCTGATGGATGGATGGCCTTCGTGCTAAAGCACTCGAAGACACACACATACCCTTTGGTGATGCGGCATGCGTACGTCTTGAAATCGAATGGTGCAGCGAAGTCGACACTGGTTCGAGTTAATGGACGAGATAACATCGTACTCTCTTCGGGCAGGTCCCCCATAAGTTGGGTTTGCAACTTCCTGCGATGGTCCCCACAGAGGAATTGAATTTCCCCACAGGATCCTATAGAGGATTAAGCCGGAGAGAGCTCGGCAAATTCGGCCGGGCCAGAGAGCCGAGCCAGAGAGCGTACCGACGGAACGCGTGGTTGTCCCTTTGTTGCTAGGCAGCGACACAGGCGCCGGCGTCGCCTGGGGGTGTAAAGGAAGCCCAGCGACAGCGGCGCGGGACATTACGCCGAGGAGCAGTAAACGGACAAGTGCGAGAATCCAATCGAGTGACGTTTGCGAACAGTGAGTGATCGTGCGAAGCGTATGGAACAAACAAGGAGTATTTCAGCACGGAGCTGAAATAAGCAGACGAGTGGCACGCAAGATACTACTCACCGCCTAGAGTGAGTAACAGCGAAGGGTGAGCCCAGAGTGTGCGGAGCGGTGCGTGGTGGACGAGGCGGTTGCCGAGTCAGAACCCCCAGCCGTAGCACGAGGCAGCCACGCCAAGCCGAGGAACCAAGCGGTGGTAGCGCGAAGCCAGAGTTGCCAGCGGAAGGCCAGCGGAGGCCCAGCAGGGCCGTTAGCATAAGATACGAATAAAGAGCCAAGTATAAATTTCCCCAAAACAATTTGTGCGTTTTCTTGTTGTCTGCGAGGCAACAAAAAAATTCGTTGCAACGAGCTCGTCGGCCACTGAGCCAGCCCTGCTGATCAGACCGGAAAGAAACGGTTAGTTACAACTGGCGCCCAACGTGGGCCTCGCGACAAATAAGAAAACAGAAGGGAAGTTTTGGGAGGTTTAAGATGAGGAGTCGGCAATAGATTCACTCCCTGAGGAAGGAAGAATTGATCCAGTGTGCCTTGGCAATCGGGGTGAAGTTGAGGGAACGGTGGCCGAGATGGGCGAGTGTTCAAAGATTGGGTGGAGATGCACCAGGATGAGCCGAACCGCGGCGCTTGGCAGACGGACAATAACTCGTCAAAGCCAATGGCCGACGCATTCCAATGTGGACGGGGGATTCGTGAAGAATCCCTCCCAAGCGTGTTGTCGGTGTGGGAGCGACGATCACTGGGCGCAGGCATGCCAAGGGCGTCCACTATCTTTCTGCTGGATGTGCGGACAGGTTGGCGTGGCCACATGGCAGTGCTGCGGAAAAGTGGGAAACGCCCCGCGAGCGACGCCGATGAGGGCCGTGCCGGGGTCGCAGGGGATGAGGCCCGAAAACTAATCGGTGGACTCACCGCGGAGGAGGACCAGTTGTCGGCCGTGCTGGTGATCTGGGAGAGAGAATGGAGGGCCACGATTGACACAGGGGCCACAAGCAGTTTTGTCAGCTCCGAGCTCACATTGCAGCTTCGTGGGGAGTGCCGAATGTGAGAGGTCCGGAAACAAGTACGGCTGGCTGACGGACGCAGTCAGGCCATAACCCAACTCGAAGTGGAGGTGGCCTTCGGACACCGGAAAATGCCGATGACTCTTCTCGTCTTACCCGGAGTCATCGACGCGCTGGTCCTGGGATGGAACTTCATCACCGCGGTCGGAGCAGAGGTGACCTGTGCGGGGCACAGGGTCGTGATAGCTGCGAAAGGTCGGCGAAATGGGCGGTTGGAAGAAAGGCTATCGGTGGCGTAGGCGAGGCTGGCATTCCGGAGGAAGGCGTGGGTGGTGGTTGGTCGGAAGAAGCGTCAGTCAAGGAGTTCTTGGCCAAAGAGTTAGAAGAATTTAAAAGGCTGATGGGAGTGTCGCATGTGGCGGTGCATACAATCACGATGAGTGATGTTGTACCGATTAAACAGCGATACTACCCGAAAAACACGAAGATGCAGGCTGAAATCAACCAGAAGGTGGACGAGCTACTGGAAATGGGGTGTATCGAGCCCTCGAAGAGCCCGTATAGCTCACCCATCGTGATGGTTAAGGCTAAATGATTGTTGCCGGTGAAAAGAGGACGGACAATCACACCCATGCCGGAAAAGAACAGGCACGCCAATCTGTCGTCACGAAGACGGAGAGCATAATGATGATTCCGAAGGGATTCATTAAGATATATTACGGATTGTGGGCATGAGCACCGGGTCCAAATTGGGGTCACGCAGGACGCCATCAAGGGCTAGAGCCGGCGGGGGAAATCACAAAACAGGTAGCGAATCTACATGAATACAGTATTATTAATGTACATTATTGTAATAAAGGAAAAAGCTAGCAAGGTTACATAGGTAAAATTTATTGGTGGTAGAAAAAAAAAAGGAAACGAACTACTTTTTGTAACTTATATAAAAGAAACGAACTTAAAGGAAAAAACAAACTTAATAATAATAAAAATAAAGTGTGGAAGCGGCGTTATCTGTCGAAAGTCGTCATCTGAGGAAGAGAGGAGCAGTATATATGATATACAAATAGTTCGAGCAGAAAGAGAGATATGCGTCACAGAGGCGTCGGCTACCAACCCTTGTTCGGCGGAGTAAGTGTTCGGCGGAGTAAGTGTTCGGACTCGGCGGAGTAAGTCCCCCGAGTTGGAGCTGATGGCGTCGCCATTGCCGAGCAACCCGTCAAGCGAGGTAACTTCGTGGGCGTCGCCGCGGAGCCGGCGGGATCCCGAGGTGTCCGACGACGGGAGTGAGGACAGCGACGTAGTCTGGTCAGGATGCAGACCCGCGAGGAGGATCGGCTCGCGCGGAGCAGCGCAGTCGGCGTGAGGAAAGAGCGGCAACGATCCGAGCTCAGCCACGGAGGCAGCCGACGCCGATGAAACGGCCGACGGAGGCGCCGGTCGCAAAGCCGACGGCGCCACCGGCAGTGGAAGCAGCAGAGCCGCAGGGCGAGGCACTGTGGCAGCGGCGGACACAGCAACAGCAGAACTGGCGATACGAGGAGGAGGCGCGACGTTACGCGGAGCAGCGGAGGCGCGACGCGGAGCACAGCAACAGAGGCGCGACGAGGAGGCCCGGAAGGCGGTGGAGGAGAAGGCGCGGTGGGACGCCCTATTTGAGCGAGCCATTATGCGGGAGGCCCATGCGGCGTTGTTACGCCAGCTGGCGGCCAAGAAGGAAGAAAAGGCGAGCAGGAAGCCCGAAACGCAGGAGGGGAGCGATAAGGAGGCCCCGCCGGCACGGAGTTCCTGAAGGTGCGCCAGGGGCTGTGCGAGCCACAGCAGCAGAGGCCACAGCAGCAGGAACAGCCAACGCAGCAGGGGCCACAACAGCACCCACGTCAGGAGCAACAGCCGTAGTGGAGCGGACCGGAGAGCGCGGTGTACAGGCCGTTTGTGTCCCAGAGCGTGCACACGGCGGTCCGGGATGGTCTGGTGTGGCACGGGCACCCCCGGGCACGGGAGAGGAGAGTAAGGTGTGGTAGGAGGAGGCGGAGCAACGCGCGAGATGCGCGGCAGAGGCGAGCGGGAGCCAGGGAGACGGCGACGGAGCCGACTTAGGAGTCGGAGGCAGCGATGACGACGACAAGATCGACGACGTAGACGGCAGCGGCAACGGAGGCGGCGACGATGACACCGGAGACGACGATGGAGGCGGCAGCGGCGGTGGAGACGGCACCTGAGGTGGCGGCAACGGCGATGATGGCACGGGAGGCGGCAGCAACGGCGACTACGGAACCGGAGGCGGCGGCAACGGCGAGGACGGCACCGAAGGCTGCGGCAAAGGCGATGGCGGCGATGGAATCGGCAGCGACGGCGGAGGAGGAGGACCTGGAGCGGGGGCCGTGGATCTGGCCCACGCCGGCGGCGAAGGTGGAGAGACCGGGCCTGCTGCGCCAGGCCTCATGCCCTGAGTCCCGGGCCGAGGTGAGGTGGCCACAGCTGCAGAGGCAGCAGTCGGTGAGCGTGGAGGAGCCGGCAGAGACGGCGCGCTGGCGGGCGGTGGCAAAGCAGGACTGGCCGGAAGCGGTGGTCCGGGCGGTGGAGGGCACCCGCCGCATCGGCCGGTGTGTTAAGCGTCTGGTCCGGGTGCAGGGGGTGCGGTTCCGGGTGGCGGCGTCCGCCAGCAGCGTGGAGGTGTCGGTGGAGGTGTAGGCGAAGCGGAGAAGTAGTGAGTAAGTTAAAGACAATAAATGAATATGAAACTTACCTGGTAGTTTCACAAGGCGTAGGAGGCGGGAGGTGGTCACTCGCGGATACAGTGGGTGGAACGTGAGAAAAAACGCGACCGGCGTGGGTACTACAAGTACCGCAACCGGAAAAAGCGTGAGTTGGGAGGTCTGACAGCACGATCCGCGGCGGCCCTACCTATTTGTGCGCATTATTGGCACCTATCGTGTACGTAATGCGCAAAGTGGTCAGAGGAACCAGCTACGGAACGAGTGCAGGAACTATATCGGCAGAGGATAGCGATGGTTGGGAGAACCGATTCGACCGAAACCAGTTCGGCTTGAGTGAACCGATCAACTGGGGAGCGAACCAGTTCGGCGCCGGCGAACCGATCGACGGTTGAGCGAGCCAGATCAGAGTGCACAGGTTGGCGCGCGCGAGCAACATTCAAATCGGGCGGCAGGTGAACCGAATTTGAATGCGGTCAGATCGGCAGGTGGCTGGAAGAGGACACGAGGGGAGTTGTCCTCTAGTAAAGAGAGGGGGAAGTGTGAGGAATTGATTTTCCTCACAGGGGACTATAGAGGGTTAAGCCGAAGAGAGCACGGCGAATTCGGCCGGGCCAGATAGCCGAGCAAACGGAGAGTGGTCGGCGGGACGCGCGGGCGGTAGCCCAGCCCATGGCCAGTGGTGGCCGTGAGAGCACGCCTGGCGCCGAGGCCGGGAATGGAGGAGCGCACAAGGAGCGGCGCTCACGCCGCTCAGGAGACAGCGGAATCGGGCCGGCAGCGGTCCAGCGCGTGCCCAAATATGGACATGAGATCACGCCACCGGCTTGATCCCGTTAAGTTACCGACGGAACGCGTGGTTGTACAGTTGTTGCTAGGCAGCGACACGGGCGCCGGTGCCGCCTGGGGCTATAAAGGGAGCCCAGCGACAGCGGCGCGGGACATTACGCCGAGGAGCAGTAAACGGACAAGTGCGCGAATCCAATCGAATGACGGTAACGAACAGTGAGTGATCGTGCGACGCGAGTGAAACAAACAAGGAGTATTTCAGCACGGAGCTAAAATAAGGAAACGAGTGGCACGCAAGATACTACTCACCGCTTAGGGTGAATAACAGCGAAGGGTTAGCCCAGAGTGTGCGGAGCGGTGAGTGGCGGACGAGGCGGTTGCCGAGTCAGGACCCCCAGCCGTGGCACGCGGGAGCCACGCCAAGCCGAGGAAACAAGCGGTGGTTGCGCGAAGCCAGAGTCGACAGCGGAAGGCCAGCGAAGGCCCAGCAGGTAGCAGTTTATAAGATAGCGCGTAAGATCCGTTAGCATAAGATACGAATAAAGAGCCAAGTATAAACTTCCCCAAAACAATATGTGCGTTTTCTTGTTGTCTGCGAGGCAACAAACAAATTTGTTGCAACGAGCTCGTCGGCCGCTGAGCCAGCCCTGCTGATCAGACCGGAAAGAAACGGTTAGTAACAGACCTTACAGGAGTTTATAGTTGATCTGACTAAGGTCCTCATTTTCGGGACCTAATACTTGGATCAGATGAGCCGCATCATTAATTGGTTTCCCCCATGCATTGCGATGCGATGACTGAACTGAACGATGAGACGTGTGAATGTGCTTGAATACGGGAGAATGATCGCTTTTCATCATAGCTAAGGGACTCCGACTTGCTCACCCGACCGCATGCTCTTATGACCCCGTGTTGGTCGATGGATGGATTCAAGTTAATGATGCAGCTAGACGTAGGAAGAGATTGCCTCTTCAGCAAGTGCCGGAGTTCGTTGGCATATTATAGGCGCTGAGTATGGATGATTATACGCTCCTGTGTCTCAGATAGCTCATGGCTACTGAGCTTGTCCTGAAATTGGGTGTCCGGCTTTTAACACCGCTTGAGGAATCGACCAACATAGGCCAGGACTCTCAGGGCCTTTCCAAACTTTGAGAAGCGGGCTAGAAGACTGGACTCTGGTGGCGTCTGAGATACGTAACATTGAACAGTGCGTTGCTCTACGTCAATGTAGAACGTGTGTGTTTCAAGCAGAGGTTAGACTGGAACGAGCCATTGGTCTTGGCTTAACTGCAACCATTATGGCCCGTGCCACCATAGATCGCTACTAAACAGATCTTGAGATGACACCCCTCTGCTCGCTAAGTCAGCCGGGTTGTGCTCCGATCTCACGTGAGACCACCTTTCCGGGATGGACTGTGTGATCTTAGTCACTCGGTTAGCCACAAACGTTGTCCATTTGCATGGTGGCTTGTTCAGCCAAGCTATAACTATTGTGGAGTTTGTCCAATAAAAGCACTTGTAGCTATCAATGGGCAGTTGAGGAAGGAGCGACGAGGACAGTTCAGCTAGAAGAACCGCCTCGCATAGTTCCAAACGAGGTAGGGACACGGTCTTCTCAGGGGCGACCCTGGTTTTCGGCGTGAGTAGGTGGACAGAGATCTTTTGGTCATTCTCCACACGAACGTAGATTGCGGCACCAAAAGCACGCTGGAATGCATCACAGAACCCGTGAAACTGCAGCTTTGCTCTAGGGCAATACTGTACCCATCTTGGTATTTGAATTTTGCGGAGAGCGGGATAGCTGAGAAGAAAGTCTCGCCATCTTTGAAGGAAGTCTGTTGGCAGAGAGTCATCCCATCCAAGCTCTTTAAGCAAGATTTCCTGCATAAAGATTTTTGCTCGGACTATAAATGGAGCTAGCCATCGATCGAATAATTTCGATATTTGGGATAGGACTTCCCTTTTCATGTATGAGGAACATAATTCTACCTCGCACGGTTGAAAGAAGAACTCGTCACTCTGAGCCTGCCACCGAATACCTAATGCTTTAGCGGAGCTGGAATCCTCCATTTCAAGGAAATCGGTGCACAGTCGATGGTCATAGGAATGTCCTGAAGGACTTGCTTCGTTTTACAAGTCCACTTCCTCAACGGAAAACCTGCACTATCTAGAGCGGAGCGAAGCTCTTTGATTGCTTCGATATCCTTCGGTTTGGTGTGCGCACCAGCAAGCACTTCGTCAACATATATGAAATAGGGTATGATGCCGCTTGCCAGTGGGTAGATCTCTTGGAAATCTTGAGCAAGTTTCTTGAGCACGCGAATGGGTAAGAATGGTGCGCAATTTACACCGAGCTGACGGTTGTAAGCTCATAGTCACGGAGCTCACCATCTTTATTCCGAAAAGGGATTCTTTGGAACGTTGTCTGCGTCTGAACGAGGCTTAATTGCCTATAAATATTTGTGATGTCAGCATTGAAAACAAATTTCAGTATCTGAATGGTCAGATCTGATTGGAGAACTGGTCCTGGATGTAGAATGTCGTTAAGACTCTTGCCATTTGAGGATGGACTTGAGGCATTAAATACTACCCGTATTTTTGTAGCAGTGCTGGTTCAAGGACAGAATGATGGGGCAGATAAAAGTTGTCAGAATCATAGCTTGGAGGTATTCGTCGCATGTGACCTAAGTCTATATGCTTTTGGAGAACCCGGTCGTAGTGCTCTTTTAAAGGTGGGTTCCGTTTTAAAAGGCCTTCATTTTTGAGGAACTGAGCCAGCGGGATACTCCGCTACTGGTCCTGTGAGGATCCATCCAAATATGGTCTCCTGATCGAGTAGCAAGCCGCAAATGTTTGGTTGGGAGCCGCCTATCAAAATGGATGGAAGGATATCTACACCTAAAAGCACATCTATCTGCAATCTCTGAGAAAAAGACGGGTCAGCCAGAGGAATGTTTTGGCAGGTCCTTTACAAAATCTTGAGGAATTGGATACGAGAGTAAGGTTCCTGCCACATTTAAGAGTACGTGGGCCGAGGTTTCTATGTATATCCTCGGTTTTAATGGTGAGCCTATTTGGAAGTGGCATATCTTTTTAAGGCCTGGCCGAAATTGCTTGTCTCAAGCCCGTTACTTATACCTGAACTGGTTGTCAAGGAAACTTGATGATTCTGAACAGGCGTTCGGAGATGAACGTTGCTTCCGATCCAGAATCGACCAATGCACGTGCTTTAAAACTGGTGCCCAAGTGGCATATGTTAATAATAGCCGTGCCTAACAAAACACCCTGGGTGTTCGCTGTGCAGTAGCTTCGCACATTGGAGGATGAAGCGGACTGTATCTCTTGAGTTGGGCTTGCCGAGAGCTCTGAAGGGTGCAGAAGCGTGTGGTGGCGACATTTGCACGTAAAAAAATTATGTTGGGTCGTGCAATCTTTGATGTGGTGCCCTCTAGCGAAGCAGTTCATACACAACTTTTGTTGCTTTATGTAGTTGGCTCTATCATGAGCAGACATTTGGAGAATTTGAGAACAAAAATCGCTCACTCAGAAATTTATTCATGGCTGGCCATGACAGAATCTTGGTTTTGCTGTGAACAGTTTGCTCCCAAAGCGGTTAGGTCACTTGAGGCAGTTTCAAGAAAAAAAGGAATACCAGAGCTCCTTTAGCTAAACGGTTATTATAGGCTTTCAAAGCAGCTCCAGATTCATTTTGGGGATTCATTAGGGGAAACACCGAAAAGGATGTTTGGAAATTAAAGAGAGTTCACTCATTTTCAAAACGCTCTTTCAGGGAGTTCCTTGCTGAATCGAAACCCTCACTCGTGAGCGGAGCCTTTTCCACGATTTCCTTGGCTTCCCTGCAAGTTTTGTGGCAGGGGTGATACAATTTCTCCACCTTAGTCAGCATCGGATTATTTGTATAGATGGCGGAATATAGATTCCGGATCGTGGGTCATTTTAGATAATCGCCATCGAAAGTTTCGATTTCAATTGGGGGGAGGCCGACTGACACCGCCTTGCTGAGAACCAGGGGGCAATAAAGGAGCGGGAGTCCATGCGTTTTCGATTCTCTCTTGTAAGTCTGTTGCGCATCTCTCATACACTGCATATCAATACTCGTATTTTGCCTGCATAACTTTCATCGCTTAGGGACTTTTTCGCCCTTCTACAGAGGGCGATAGAGGCTGCGAGCTTGGAAATGTGAGAAGTTTCTCCTTGCGGTCACTCGACGTACTATTTACGCCAAAAACGGTGACTGAGCTAGTGAAACAAAGTAACTATAACTGATATTAAAATTTTATTTGGCCCCTCTTACTGGCGAAACAATGGAATGGAACAAGGACGGGTCGCGTGGTATCTTTCTAGGATGCGCCAGAGAAATTAAACAAAAATACTAAAAAAATTTAATAATATCGTAATACGTCTCTTTTTATTACTCAAGAAATGGTGGAATGGAACAAGGGCAGCTCGGATGGTTACTTTCTAGGATTCGCCGAAGGATTGAGCAAAATATAAGAAATGTTGATAATTTTGAACAAAGTCCTTTCCTTTTACTGAAGAAATAGTGGAATGGAACACCGACCGTTCGTGTTGAAGATTCGGGAATCGGTACAACACAATTCAAATAAAAAAACACCAAAATTTTTATTTTTATACCCGTACTCGAAGAGTAAAAGGGTATATGGTATTTGTGGTAAATGTCCGTTTGTCTGTCTGTCCGTCTTATTTGTCGCCCATTGCTCGGAGGCTTTAAGAGCTAGAGCAACCAAATTTTTTTTTCCACACTGATGTGTTATCTCACTCCTAGAAAAGTGTTTCAAAATTTCGCCCCGCCCACTTACGCACCCACAAAGAGCGCACATTTGTGGCGTCCATAATTTTGAAGATAACAGAAATCGAAAAATTGCAGAATCATAGAGAAAGACCTTATCTATCATGGGCCCAAATCTGAATCGGATCGGATCATTAATATAGCCACAATAGAGAAAAAGATACGAAAAAACTTCGCGCCCTCTCGCTCGCACTCACACAAAAACGAGTCGATTTCGTTTTTTTGTATTTTGTGTCGCCTGGATCTCAGAGACTATAAGAGCTAGAGCAACCAAACTTTCTGTTCACACTCCTATGATACCAAACCTGAACAAGTGTATAAGTGTAAAATTTCGCCCCACCCCCTTCCGCCCACCCAAAAGATTGGTTCACATCGGATCATGATTGTAGCCACAATGATCAAATGAATTTTCAGCAGCGGGAATACCCCGCGCCCTTTGAGCGTTTCCCTGCGCCCGATTCCAGCGTAAGTCATTTATGGGGTTGATTTTCGCTACGGATTCTCCCTCTCGCTCATACACTGCTCATACATTCTGCCTCGTGCAGTGTATGTGTGTTGTTGTGAGAAAGATGATATCATCGTATATACACCATTTAATGTAGATGTAGATGACAATGTAGCAAAAAAATTTTAAAAACTGATAAAACATTTGAAAATTCCACAAAAATCACATGTGTACTGACTGAGTACGGGTAAAAGTAGTGTTGCGCTCACAGCGACTCCCCATACTTTCTTTCTCGTTTTGTATATGTGTGGGTGTATTTTCGAAAAGCTTTCGATATCTTTTATTTTTTGTTTGTTTACGGGCGGTGTATTGAAACCTATCTCAGGCTGAGGAAGGCTTAGTTTGTCCAGGATTTTTCTACAAAAAATTTTTGTAGATTTGCTGGGACTCTAAGGCAAGGGCTTGGCCGTGAAAACGAAAGTGGTGCTGGCGTATAGTTGGGTTACCGTGCGGGTAATTTTGTAATCGCACTTGGCGAGGAAACGCTGACACCTGAGTCTCGGTGTGCGGTAATATATTTTGAGTTACGTTATTCGTGTTCGCGCTCGGCGAAGAAATTATGACACTTGGGAGGTTGAGTTTTGATGTTTTTAATGTTTATTTGTGGTTTTATATTGTTCTTCGTGTTTAAGGTTTCGTATGGTGGTTCTTGTATTGTTTTTCGTGTTTATAGTGTCGTATAGTGTACCGCGGCGGATGGACTGCCGTTTGGTGCTCGGCTGATGGACTGCCCTGAGTGATCGAGTGCTCGGGCTATTTAAGGCCGATCTCGCGGGCTGAGTCCGCAAGATTGTGGTTACGGAAGTGGTATCGAGTTCTCCACGCGTGCCACCGACACGGTCATTGCCTCGGTTGCAGCGAGAAATGAGCTGAGTGTAGTTTTGGCACTTTGGTCATTGACTCGGTTGCACCGAGAAATGAGCTGAGTGTAGTTTTGGCGCTTTTGGTCATTGACTCGGTTGTATCGAGAAATGACCTGCGTGGAGTTGTGAAACTTGGGGGAAACTGTGGTGCGTGTGTCGATTCCGCAGAATCGATCGGCGCGTGGGACTGGAAATGTACAGTGTCAGGTGTATGGTGTACCTGTGTGTTGGCATCTACAAATTAAGGTATGTTGTATTGTGTTTTGTATTGGAGAGGAAACTTAACTCTAGGCATATGTTGTTTTTACTTAATGTTCTACTTAATGTATCGAGCCCTGGTCCCAGGGTTCGTTACAGCGGAAAATATTTTTAAATTTTGTTTGACTTCTATTTAAAAAAAAAAAAAAAACAAACACCCAAAAAATATACAATTATCAATAAAGCATATACCCGCAGGTTGCAGGGTATCAACTTCTTATGCAAAAAACGGAATGAGCAGCCGCTCTCAGCTATGCTTGTATGTATGTATATATGTTCGGAGTTGGACATGAGGAATATAGCTAAGCGTGAGGTTATTAAATGCAGCTGAGAGCCGGAATCTAGCAGCGCTCGGTAAGAACCGAAGGCCCCAGAACTATTTTTAACTAGACAGTGGCCGTGGGTAATAGCACATCATTATTGCTGAGATGCTGGGCAATAAGTGCAGAATATGTAGACGCTGAAGCAGAGGACTCAGTGATGGGATGCGACGACGTAGGCGGAGAAGAAGTGTCAAGGGGCACAGATCCACCTTGGGCTGCAGTAGCTTCAGGGCCTCCAAAATGCAGGAGAGTGTGGTGTGGTGCCTACGTCTGGCATTTGCCAGACCTGCCTTGAGGCAATTTACACACAGGGAAAACCTCTTGTCTTCTTAATAGCGATTTGAGGGAGACAGTGCGATAAACTTGGGACAATGATTGATTCCGTGAGCGCTGTCATTGCACAGCACGCAGCCTGATATGTTTTGGTTAAAAGCAACAAGTATGTATTTAGAATGGCTAGGTTTTCTACTCCTGCCCACCTGACCGCTCGGCGCACCTCCGACCTACGGTGAAAATTGCTGACCCGGCTGCGCTAGGCGATAATCCGGGTCAGGCTAAGGGAAATAACGCGGATTAAGCCATAGGCCCACTACATTTCTTACTCCCACTCACTTTTTTTTTCCGGGCTTAGCCCCACTTGTAAATTTTTTTCTCTGGTTTCTGGCTCGGGCGCATTCGTGGCCTTCCTCGTTTTTCTCTATAATTCTTGTGTCCTCCTTTCCCAGGTTTTCCGATACCCCCAAGGAGTCTCCGAACCCGCCCGATAGGTGGCGCATCGTTCCAGCCCTGGACCAACTATCGATTCCCGCGGTAGGACTGGAACAATATATGTTAAATATGTGTGATAGTTTTTTGCTTCTCATAAACATAATTTATACACAATTAATTTTATATTAAGATTTAATATCGTTTTAAAAAAGGATTATTGGATGTAGAGTTAAGTTAGCATTGAATTTTAATGTGTCTGCGATGGGTATTTGGTAGTTGGTTTCATAGGCGAATAGTGTAATAAAAATATAAATAAAAAAACAGCAGCACCAGGACCCCGCCGAACGAACCACCGCCCGCCGAGAGACCAACGACCGCCCCCGCACACCCACCCGGCGGAAAAAGGAGTGTAACGAACCATGGAACCATGGCCCGCCACATTCTTTAGTGCATAAGATACTGTGAGAACCTATCTCAGGCTGAAGTCCGTCCAGAATTCCTCTAAAAGAAATTTGTAGATCACTAGAAAGTTTTTTAGCGGAAGGGCTTGGCCGGTAAGGGCTTGGCCTGAAAGAAACGCTAAAGTGGCGGTGGGTTACCGTGTTGGTGGCTTTTAATGCAAATGTTTCGGGCTTGGCAAAGAAAATGCTGACACTTGAGTTTTGTTTGATAATGTGTTTTATTGGTATGTATGTATTCTACATGAATTTATGTCTTTTGCTTGGCAAGTGTTTCACGGGTTTATGCTGTATCAGGTGGCTGTTGGAACTGTTTGACTGTCGGCTGATGGACTGCCAGACTGTTTGACTGTGGGCTGATGGACTGCCCTATATGTATGTTGGACTGTCGGCTGATGGACTGCCCTGATTGACCGGCAGCTTGCGCTAGTTAAAGCCGATCTGGGGGTGCTTTCTTTCTTATGCTAGGAAGTGTTTGGTGCTTATGTTGAGTTAAGGGGTCGTGTTGTTATTTGCTCGATAACCCAACCGGGAAGTCGAGGCACGTGTGTGGATTGGGATATCAGTACTTTTACTGATCTTGCTGACAAGTAGTTGGTGAGTCGAGAAGTCTGGTATTGTGAAGGAATTGGGAAATCGGGAAGTACTTTTACCTATGTCTCACTTGGGCAATTGAGTAGGACGTGTGTTAGGTTTGGTTACAATTTTAAGTGTCTTTACAATTTAGTATGTTAGTGTCGTTATAGCAGTGTTGTCGGGTGTTTTGTGGCGCGGGAGTAGTGTGTCTTTCGCACTAGGAAATGTGGCGGACCATGGTTCTATGGTCATTACAATACACTACTGCATCGCCACCAACACACACCAAAACCCTAAGAAACTAGTGTAAAGACACTAAGACACGCTGCTGAATGTTCGTTCTATCACTGTGGCTATAATAATGTTCCGATCTAAACCAGATTTGGGTCTCTGATAAATATGGGCTTTCTCTATAATTCTTTATGTTTTCTGTTATCTTCAAAATTGTGGACGCCACAGATGTGCGCTCTTTGTAGGGGCGGAAGTAGTGGGGTAGAAGTATATTTTTAAGAGTGAGATATCATATCAGTCTGGAAAAAAAAATGTAGTTGCTCTAGCTTTTACAGACCCGACCGAGCAATGGGCAAAAAACAAGACGGGCAGACGGACGGACAGAGAGATATGACTTTAACGACTCGGCTAGCCAACTACATTTTTTTGCCAGACTAATATGATATGATGATACAGAATATATGTATATACTTTATGGGGTCGGAAACGCATCCTTCTATACGTTACACAAATTCAATTTTACCACAAATATACCCTTTTCCTTTTCGATTACGGGCATGAAAGCCCAATACACACACCCCACTCAATTACCCGATTGCAAAATCGGCAAAAGTATCGATTTCCCAATCCACACACAACACTCGCCTTCTCGATTCCGATATCGCCAAGACATAAAGTAACCCCAATCCCGGTTGCGAACTCATCAAACGTGCCAAGACCGAATTCACCAACTACTCGGTTGCGAAATCAGCGAGATCAGCAAAAGTACCGATATCCCTATCCACACACACTACTCCCCTTCCCTTCGAAACCGGCAAAAATACCCCTTACTTCAACACAAAACCCGACCACGAACACTCCTAATATAACACCCCACACCCCAGGACCGGCTATAAATAGCGCCAGCCGCTGGTCTATCGGGGCAGTCCATCAGCCAACAGTAACGGCAGTCCATCAGCCAATACTCACCCCGTCACCTAAATACATTACTGGCTCTACACTTATCCATTAAGACACCAAAGACAAATAAACCATTTAATCACACAAAACTCAAGTATCAGCATTTTCTTCGCCATCGCGAATATTTGCACCCAGCCCGAAACACGGTAACCCAACGCCGCCCTAGCTATTCTTTCGGTCGCACGGCCAAGCCACCCGAGCTTAAGCATACTAGCAATCTACAAATTTCTTTTTAGAAGAATCAAACAGACTGAGCCTACCTCAGTCTTCACAGCGCCAATCGGCATTCCTTCGATTTGATTTGATCCGATTCGCCTCAGCCAATCCTTAAATGTTGCCTCCTGTCCAGTTGGGAACTGCTTTGTCCCAGCCTCCGCTTAGTACCGTAGAGCTCATAAGACCTCCTAGTTGAGAAAGTCCTGAATATGTGGATATGGGATTCTTTTTCTCGAAGACAGTAACATATGTTCGTCGGGTTTCTCGAAGTATCCGCTCTTTGCTGAGCGAACGCTTAATAGCTGTCTCTAGAGCTCGATGCACCGCTATCTAGTTTTTAATATAATTCCTGGACTTTTATGATTATTATCCAATCGTCATCATCCAGGAAGTCCATTAATCTGGAGATTAATCTTCGAGATTTTCTGGGACTAAGCCCATTACAATATTGGCTCATTAAAGAGAGAAGAGCTGAAGTGAAGACGCCCAAATACATATACTGTTGCACCTTTTGTCACTCCAGATAAATTTGAATGTAAAAGCTAAGGACTCTTTTGGGACACACCGATCGCGCTAAAAACGCAGAACCCTATTCGCAATTTCAATAATAAATAATAATATTTAATAATGAAACAATGCTCCACTGCATTATTCAAATGTAAGTCATTCTGCTTCGATTGTTGAACCTCTCTTAGCACCTTCTGGATCATCTGGATTTCTGGCAATTTCCAAAAAGCTGTGTTTGCTAAGCAATTCAGAGTATGTTGAATGCCATGATTCAATGGGGGGATTATGTTAGGTCTCCCCCAGCCTGGTATTTCGTCATTAAATCTTTAAGTCATAGTTAGTATAGCACCCTTACGTTAACCATCGTTATTGTTACATTATATATTTTCACTGCCTATTTTAACTAATCATGTTTCGGGTTATTATTCTGCCTTTTACGTCTCTGCAATTGTATAATCTAAACGGTTTCTTTCTCGCTCTATCTCTCTTTCGAGCTTGGTTTATTCGCCAGTTCATGGAATTTGTTTGTATGAAGTCTAGTGTAAGTAGGTTAGGGCAAGGCGGGAGCGCAATAAAAGCTCGCTCTCGATGAATTCGCCCCGCTTTCCCACAGTAGGTTAGCTATGCTTAAGAAGATATGTTATAAAATGTTTAGAATAAAGTACTAATATTGAACTCGATCGAGCGCTCATCCTTTTATTTGACCCGTCCCAATAAATCTTTACACCAAAGTTTTTGGTTTTTTTACATTAGAAACACTATTCTAATTTTATCAAAGGCGCCCCGGGTGGACAGTAAAGATAAATAAAAAGGCAAACAAAATAAGGTGACAGTGACACAATAAATTGTGAAGTGCGTATAACAAGAAGAAACGAGAAAAAACGTACGGAGTCGCAGTGAACGCGAATCTACTTTTATACCCGTACTCAGTCAGTACACATGTGATTTATGTGGAATTTTCAAATGCTTTATCAGTTTTTACATTTTACATTTGATTGCTGCATCTGTCATCTACATCTACATCAGTTCTCACAACAACACACGTACACTGCACGACGCAGAGCTCGCGAGCGTGAGTGTGAGTGTGAGGGAATCTGTAGCGACAATCAACCGCATAAATGACTTATGTTGCAAGGGGAAGGGGGAAATTTTTGCTGAAAATTCATTTCATCATTGTGGCTACAATAATGATCCGATCTGAACCAAATTCGGGAATCTGGTAGATATGGTAACTTTCTACGATACTGCATTTTTCGTTTTTTTCTGTTTTTAAAATTGTGGATTTTCGTCTTTTGGTGGTCGGAGGGGGTGGGGCGAAATTTTGAAATACATTTGTTTCGGCTTGGTATCACAGGAATCTACACAGAAAGTTTAGTTGCTCTATGTTTTATAGTATCTGAGATCCAGGCTACACAAAATACAAAAAACCAAATCGACTCGTTTTTGTGTGAGTCCGAGAGGGAATGATGTTTCTCGAAATGGTTTTCTCATCGTTGCTGCTATCTACATATATACAGATCACATATATGTACACCCAGAGTATAAATGGCAATCGGAGATCACGACGACTGCGACAGGAAAGTGGAAGCTGAACTTCAAGATCAAGCAGAGCGTGAGGTATTTGTGATAAAAGTTGAAAGTTAGAGTCGAAGACATCCGTACATATACATATAATTTGTATTGTGCTGAAAAATTTCACCTCACTTTAAATTCTTGGCACAAACGTATGATATAGTATAGTTGATTTGCATGCATGTAATTTAGTAATGCACATACATATAATATGTACATATATAACCCCATATTACATATAAAAACCATACTAGACTCTATTGAACCGCCATTTGGACGCACTTTTATATATATATTTGTAAAACGTTTAATGCAATCACTGTCGCCCCCCCTTTCCGTTCTCGTTAAAATTTAGCTAAAAATTTGCCCGTTAATGCAAGCCGCGGTATATAACATTTAATTCTCTAAATACATACATAGTCGGACTATGATTACTCATTATAAAGTATATTTTTGCAGGAAAAGCATAAGTAGGAGTGCCACTAACAGGAATCGAGTGGTGGCACTAAGAGTTGAGTAGGGAGAGAAAGAAATCGAGTTATCAGATCAGTGAGCTCGGATCGATGAGCTTAACAGCAGTCACTGCTTCAGACTTCCGGATCAGTGTAGCGTTTTCCAGGCAGAGGTCGTAGCAATCAAGGAAGCGATATCCATCGTCTCCAAACTATCACTAGACAGACACTCAGTTTGCGTCTTCTCAGACAGCCAAGCAGCCCTCAAGGCACTTGGCTTCGTCGAACTCAGCGACCGTCAACGACTGCCGCAGGTCTCTAAGTGAGACCGCAGAGCAGCTGGATCTCTTCCTAATATGGGTCACCGGATACAGGGACATTTGCACTACTATACCTCTCCTGCCGGATAGGGAGCAAGTAGCGATGTCTTTGGCCACGTGTAGGTTAATAATGCAAGAGACATTCGAGCAAATTGCTAACAGGCGATGGCAGTTGGCCATCACATGTAAAACTTTAAGAGCGATCTGGCCAAATCGTTCGATAAAACGCTCGGAAGAGCTATATAGACTCCGCAGAGCACGGGGCACTGGCAGATCGGCACACACGCTGCAAGGCTGTCGATCCCTCACAACGACTTCTGTAGAAGTTGTAGGGACAAGGAGGAGAAGGAGTCGGTTCACCACTTTTTCTGTCTCTGTCCGGCCCTGGGAAACCGAAGACTACGGTTCCTCGGGGCACCTTTCCTTACAGACATTTCGGACCTCTCCGAAACGAAGAAACGGATTAGGGCCAAATACATCCAGGCCACCGGTTGGGACTGCCCTTAGCCCCGCACTAAGTTGCTCACCAAGTTGCTGAGGCCAGGAGGAAGGAATTCGCGCCCATGCGACATCACAATGGTCCAATAACTGGACCAAGCGAGGGGGGTGAGGTCTCTCCCTCTCCGCTTCCGCCTTAACCTAACCTAACCAGTCACTTAAATATAAGAATGTGAAAATAAAGAAAGAACATTAAATAAATTATGTCCTACATTTATATTATATTATTATTTTATCTACACAAAAAAAATTGGTTGTCGGTGCGTACATGCATACGTACAGTTTGTTCGTTAACCCAAGCCGCGGTGTATAACACTTACATACTTCTCCACATACATACATACATCCATATCATAATAGCAGCTTTCTCGTTTTCGCTTAGCCACCGTTGCTTGCTGTGTAGTTGTTGGAAGAATTGCCGCGCTTGATCAAAACGGAAAGACAAGTGACGCGCTACCCTGTTTTCTGAGGGTATATTGTTTTTGTTTGTCACCTTGCAAGTGATGCGCTACCCTACATTCTGAGGATATATTGTTTTCGGTTCTCACTTGGTTCTCACCCTACAGTGTTAAGGTATATCGTTTTAGGCTCTTTTTGTTTCGTTCTTGTTGGACATTTATTATTTATACATCTACGAAAATAGTGGTTTTCGTCGCGTAGATTATAAATATTAAAATTGCTCATGAAAATAAGGCGGTTTTTGATTAAGTAAAAAATAAGCTCGAAATCCGACTAAAAAGCATTCGCCGCTTGGAGGATCGATTAAAGGGTGGGTCGATCCCATTGCAGTTGATACGGCTACAATGTAGACTCGATGTTTTGAATTCTGCTATTGCAGGAGCAAATAAAACACATTGATAGCAAAGATGAATTTAGAGCCGATCTAGAAGAAATGGGCATTGTAACCAAGGCAAAGATAATGTGGCTTATCGATATCAAGCTTGAAGATATCAAGCAACACGCCGCCCTTGGTTTCTGCTTCTATGGCACCAACTCGTGCTCGACTTTCGAAAGTGACCCTACCGAAATTTAGTGGTAAATATTCGGAGTTTAAAAATTTTATTAGCCTGTTTGAGACTTTTGTTCATAATGATGATGGTCTACCGGTGATCGAAAAACTTAATCATTTGATTTCGTGCCTCTCTAATGAAGCATTAGGAACAATATCGGCTTTCCAAGTCACCGAGGCCAATTATGCAAAGGCAATGGCCAGCCTAAAGCGCGTATACGACAAAGAGTGTTCAATAATTTCAAACCAAATCTCCGCACTATTTAATCTGCCAAAAATCTCGCAACAGTCCGCATCGTCCCTACGGAGCCTAATCGATACAGTATCATCGATGTATGGTTCGTAACTCTCGATACGAGACGATACGAAGATTTCGAATATGCTCTTTCATATTGCTTTGAGCAGAGTCGACCCAGTAACTAGACAGAAGTGGGAAGAACAGCTTGACTTTGAGAAGTTGTCACCGTGGTCCGATTTTGAAAAAGTTTTAGATTGTCGATATCAGCATTTGTCTGTGGAAGAGTCGACAAAGCAAGTCACACAATCGCAGTTCATTTGCTTGTTCTGCCACTTCCCCCAACAGTAAAGCTCAGCGGACATGCAGCTATTGCAATTTGAGAGACTATGTAGTGGCCAACTCCGCGCCGTTCTCACGTCTCTCGGTTAAACCGAGGTTCAAGTTCACAAAGTCTTCATCATTATGTATCAATTTTCTGCAAAAGGGTCACACTGTTGTACTATGCAAGGTCGCCAAATGTCCAGTTTGTGGCCGCTCATCACACATTCTTGCATCGATACACAGCGACTGACAATAGTCGCGCGTTGCCGCTACCCCGAGAGAGTTCGTCTCCTCCTTTAAATCAGGGTCACCCTTCCACCTCACATGCTTTGCATACGACGTCGTTAGACAAGGTGATTCTGGCTAAGTCGATCGTAGGTGTTCAAACGAAAACCGGTAAACAAATTTTGGCCAGAGCTCTCCTTGACTCTGGATCCCAAACAAACTTCATCACGGTAGACCTCGCCCACCGCTTACAGATCCGTAGAGAGGAGTCATGTATTAACTTGCTTGGTATTGGTGAGTCCAATTCTCAAGTTAAGAATAAAATACACACAGTGGTGAAGTCGTTCATTATTGGTAGCGAGTTCTCCTTTGATTTCTGGATCCTGAAATCAATTTCAGGTTATCACCCTGACCAGTCAGTTACTGTAACTGTTTGGAAAATCCCAGAGAACCTACCTCTGACAGACCCCTATTTCTACAAGCAACAAAGAATAGACCTACTGATTGGAGCTGAATCATTCTTTGCGTTATTAGCAAATTGGTCAAATCAAGCAAGCTTCTGACAATCCAACTTTTCAGAACACCCTTTCTGGCTGGGTTGTTTCGGGAAAATATGTTTCCAAAAGTTCTGCCCCCCAAACTGCAACCATGTTGAATTGCAGTGAAGAGTTGATCGTTTCCATTGATAGAACCTTGAAAAAATTCTGGTCATTGGAAGAAATGCCATCTCCAAAGAAACTTATTTCGCCTGAGCACACGTTATGTGAAAATTACATTCGGAAGACGACTCAGGTATTGCCATCAGGTCGGTTCGAAGTAAGGCTGCCGGCTTAATCAGATCCAAATTGATTGGGCAACTTCTCTGAGGTTGCGAAACGGCGGTTTTTGTCGCTCGAAATAAAATTGTCTCGTGACCCTGAGTTGAAGAAAATGTACTTGGAATTCATGGTAGAGACAGACTGACAATACTGTTTCTTGTACTCCAAACTACGTAATTCCACCTCAGTGTGTTCTTCGGCCCCAAAGTACGTCCTCCAAGCTTCGCGTCGTGTTCGATGCGTCGTCAAAGACGTCCACTAAGGTGGCCTTGAATGAGATTCTGATGGTCGGACCGACCATTCCAGAGGAATTATACTCAACGCTGCTTCGCTTCCGGCTGCACAGTTTCGCCCTGACTGCTGACGTAAAAAAGATGTATCGCAAAGTAATGGTGAATGTAGCAGATATGCAATTTCAGATGATCATTCCCTAAAGCTGCTGATGTTATTGGGACCGACTTTTACTTTGATGACATGTTAACTGGAGCTGCATGCGTAGAGGAGCTAAGGGCAACTAAGTTTGAAGTATCTCAGGTTTTTTAGACCGCAGGGTTTGAGTTGGCGAAGTGGTTTTCGAACTCACCTGAGATTACCGCATCTGAGAGCACAGTCAAGCCCATAACGATTTCGGATTCAGAATCGACCAAGGCGTTAGGAATTTCATGGTTGCCTAATGAAGACGCCTTTCAGTCCAGAATTGACTATGAAGTCATGGGTATCCGAGGGACAAAACGAAAAATACTGTCGGTGACATCGAAGTTGTTCGACCCCCTTGAATTGTTAAGTCCTATTGTCATAAAAGGCAAGATCCTATTGCAGGATTTTTGGCTTAACAAACTAGATTGGGATAAGTCGATTGCGATGCCTTTGGAAACAGCATGGAATATGTTGAAAAATACACTGTCTCAATTGGAAGAGATATCCAAAACTTGGGTTTGTGTATTCCGATCCGATGTCACCGGTCCAGATACATGCCTTCGCGGACGCCTCCATGAGAGCTTATGGAGCGTGCGTCTATATACGTAGCAGAACTGCTGAAGGTTTAAAGATATCGTTGTTGACGTCAAAGTCCAAAGTAGCGCCGCTCAAGACCAAAAAGCACCCAAGGCTTGAGTTATGTGCCTACTTTCGGATCTCTGCCACAGAATCAAGTCTCTATTAACGGTTCCTATTAAACTAGCTGCTTATTGGTCAGATTCTGAAGTGACGATCCACTGGATTCGGTCGCATCTATCTACGTTGTCGACGTTCGTTTCGAATAGGATGTCTGAGATTCAAGAGTGGTCAGATGAAGCTGCGTGGCGGCATGTTCCGAAAAAACAGAGCCCAGCAGACATTGTGTCAAGAGGTTGTGACGTTAAAGAAATCGTCCAGTCAATCTGGTTCGAAGGACCATTATTTCTGAAGGATGAGGAAGAGAGCTGGCCTAAAAACCCTCATTTCGAGCCTTCAGAAGATGTTGTGTTGGAGAAGAGGAAGACATCGGTCGGACTGACCGCTGCCGTGAAAAGTTCGGAGTTGGTAGATGTCATCGGGGGATTCTCGGTCTCACCGACCGAGTATGGTGAATCCTTTCGCAAAATTGTCGAAATTATCCAACGTCACGAGTACAGAGGAGGAAATCGAGAAAATTCAGAAAGGATCTAGAGTTGGTCCGAGTCTTCAGCGGCTGAACTCATTCATCCATGAAGACATTGGTACTTGGTGTACTTTTTCGTTGTTGAGGGTAGGGGGCAACTGGCTAAAGCTCTTATATCATAAAATGCATCCTCCGTCAGAGTGTTTTTAACGTAAACGCTCAAGAGGTCTGCAGTCGGACAGTTCGAATGTGTATCCGCTGCTTTAAATGCAATGCCTCGACTTCTGATATAACTTATGGGAAATTTTCCCGAAGAGCGTTAACGTGTTCTCCGCCCATTTTCAATTTGCGGCGTTGATTTTTGTGGACCAGTCTCGCGAATATGTCTTGGGGCTGCAGGTGCGGGACAAGTGGCACCAGCAGAAACCCGACGTCAAGGAGGGAGTCCTCATCGCCGAGGACAACATGCCTCCGCAGGAGTGGCTGATAGGGAGGATCATCGCCACGCACGCAGGGAAGGACGGCATGGTCAGAGTCGTCGACGCTAGTAGGAGCGATGGAGGAGTTTTTCGGAGAGCCATCCATAAGTTGGCCTCGCTACCAATAAGTTGAAGCCGAGCAGGCCTTCAACGGGGCCGGTGTTTCGCCAGTTCATGGAATTGTTTTATATGAAGTCTAATGTAAGTAGGTTAGGGCAAGGCGGGAGCGCAATAAAAGCTCTCTCTCGCTCTTTGCGAATTCGCCCCGCTTTGCCACCGTAGGTTAGCTAGGCTGAAGAAGAGATTATATGAAGTTTTTAGAATATAGTCTTAATATTAAATTCGACCGAGTGCACATCACTTTTTTTGACCCGCCCCAATAAATCTTTACCACCACCCAAAGTTTTCGGTTTTTCTGTTTTAGTTAAGTATTTAATGACAAATGATTGATTACAGAGGAGCTAAAACTCTTTTATCACTCTTCAATTTAACATAACTTTCGCCCTGCCTGACCCTTTTACCGTATTTAACCTTTTGTAGGCTTGTTAGAATGCTTGGGCTGTTATATTGGGCCGCAAATGTCTTTCGCGATGCCTTTAGGTTCATGCTCTCTTTTACGATGATCTACATAGGGCATGGGCAATTCGGTACGTCTGCCATGCTGTTAGTCTCGCATTGATCGTCACTACTTTATCTACATATTGTGGTAGGTTAACCCTTAACAGCCCAATTACATAACACTAGCCCTAATATAAGTTAACACATAAGAGGTATTTTGCGCCACCTTAACTTTAACATATAAGAAAGACCTTGCGCCACCTTAACTTTAACATTTTGTACCGTTCAGCTTCTGCACTCCAAATGCTGACACAGCATAAGACGCTGTTGTGGGCCGTACCCCTACTCCATGGGCCACCAGCTGTCGCCTGATTCTGGCGGATGTGCTGTGGTCAGCAATTTCCATTCTCATGTATGAATGGTTCGCAGGCTAGTGATTTTTAAGTTAACTTTCAGTTTTTGTTTTCATGAATAAACGAACGGATGTTTGTCAGCACTAACTCCGACGCTGTCGTTAATTTTGTAATACAATTGTTGAGCCTGAAGGGCCAGTAACTGCGAGGATCAGTATTCCTCTCACCATAAATCTTCAGAAGAAGAGCAGCCAGACTCGCTGCTGCCATCATCCCCCTCGCCACTGCGTGAGAAGAGGAGCAGCCAGCCACCGCCACTACCACCTAGTTGCCGCCAGCCAGCCGCCGCCGCTGTCATCACTCCCCTTCGTCTCTGTGTCAAAGGCGGAGCAGCTAGCCGCCGCAGCTGCCAATCGTCCCCACTGTCGCAAGTAGTGGAGACCGCCTCTGACCGCGGCGTGCGACGTCATGATCGAACATGTTCAATGGCTCTGGGTTCCGGGACCCAAAATTCAGCTGCGAAAATTCTTTGTAAGAGATGACCTGTACTCTATGGTTAGTGACAGGAGTTTGGCTTTCCAAGACAGGGTTTCCAAAACCTTTTACAATACTACGATATGGTAGAAAAGAAGATTTCATTATTGACCAACAAGGTCAATATGTCTTACGATCCAACAATGGCAAAGGGATTTTGTGAAAAATTTCGTGACGATGCCTAAGGGGTTTTTATCACGGATGTACTATATCCGGCAAAGCCAAAGGACTAACCTTGGCGCAGGAGTTCGAAGCCTAACACGAAAGGTATAATTTTGCAGCCAGCTTTGCAAGAAGCCATGACGATAGGAAACGTAAACGAAAAATGAAGATTCAGGGTCCTTAGCATAATAAGAGCCTTAAGCAGACGGCCTCAATAAGGCGTGCAAAAACCTACATTTTAATAGGTAGGTTAAGGTACAGATCTATTCGGATCAACGAAGTAGTAGGCCATAAAATATTAAAAATTTGCACGAGCCTTCGGAATTTGACCCCTCGTTTTCGAGAGTTTTTTAACCCTCCCAAGCGCTTGCCTACCGAAATTTCTGAAAATACTGGCTTTTAAAAGAAAGCACAAAATTAACCTTATCGCGCAAGGGGCGGACCAGTAGGCAGCAGCATATGCCATCGCCGCCGCAGGGGTGCCAAGATGCCGGTCAACATAAATGGGGCACGGAAGTTGAGCAAATTTCATTTCACACCTGTGCTGATGTTAATTTTAAAATCGTAGATTGCTCTGATGCACCCTATGGGGTAAAAGCAGCGTTTCTAGAAAAGCTTAACAATATAAAATATCTTTCGCGGATCCAAATGAGATCTTACCACACAACTCTTCGGTGGTGTTTGTTTATCAACAACGAAATTCAAATCTGCTTAAAAATGGCATAATTCAAAAGTCAGTCTCTCATTAAAATAAAATAAATAAATAAATAAAAATAAAATATGGGGTAGTGGATAAGAAAGGCAGTGACGAAGCTGGGAATCAGAACGTGGGATTAATAATAGACTTTCGGAAGCTGAAACAAAGAAGTACGATGAGTACACCAAGCCGAAGATCTCCATGATATTGGGGAACTTGGGCAAGGCAAAATTCTTTTTCAACGCTAGACCTCAGATCCGGATACCATCAAATATTTCAAATTCTCACATTATGCATGATATTGGGCTCTAAAGAGCTTGTACGATGCGAATATGAGGGTGTCTGCCCAAAAGTCACGCTTTTTTTTTTTTTAAAAAAGAGTGTGAACTTTCTGGGATTCATAGTCACCAGTAATAGTGCAACAACTGACATTTCTCTGAAAAGCAACAAGCCTCCCAGAAGTTGCACAATATCTTGGCGTCTGAAGATGTCATGCCGTTCGTTCTCTTTGTAGTGACCAGACGTGTTTTTTTCTTGCGCTCCGCTTCTTTCTTTTATATACTACAAGTAACCGGTGTTTGGCCTCATAAATTTAATAAATACATTCTTAATCTGATTTTCTATCAAAATCCGCGGGTGCATGCCTATTTTTTTGTGTATAAACACGACGTTTTTTAATCAATTTTGTGCGTCGGTTAATTGTGTTTTTGTTGTTTCTTCCAGTAAGTAAGAAAATACATTTGGCCGCTCTCTTGTTTTAGCTAGCAACTCTCTCTCTCTATCACCCAAAATAACTGTTCTTTCTCTCTCGCTTATAAACCTTTTTGTGCAGTAGCTCTCTCACTTACAAGCTGTTGCAGTAGTTCTGTCTCTTTTTTTTTTTCGATTTCTTCTTTTAAGCATAGCTTTTTTTTTTAGAAACTGCTTGCACTGTGGTCTGATTTTTATTTGTTTTGAACTTTCTTTTTGTTATTGAAAAAAAATTTAAAACTAATATGGAATTTTCAGTGGTCTGTGCAAAAAACCTGCAAGAAGCAGATCACTCACGATCAGCCGAACATACCTTGCTGGCTTTGCGATAGCGTAGTGCACGCAAAGTGTGCAGGTATTTCTGGTCTTGTGGGTGATGCCATCTCACAACGCCGTTGCATTATAGTTGTGAGGAATGCCGTGCGGTCGAAAACAAAATGCGCTCGTTTATGAGGCAGACGAGGAGTGGCTTTAAGGAGCTGATCGTGAGCTTTAAGAAGCAATACGATCGGCTCTTAGCCATGGACACTCAGTTCAGCAGTTTACAGCTGCTGGCTGAGTCTCCGCGGCGCAAGGAGTTCACTCCGCGGGACTTGCAAGTGCCAACTGCCTCACGCCCGCCGGCATCTGAAAAGCTAACTCCGACCACTACGCCAGTGCTGCAGTTGATTTCGTTTGCCACTCCAAGGGCAACGATCGCTGCTGGTGATGCAGATTCGGTAGAATGCATCGTCTCGAGAACATGCAGCCGACTGTG